>CM045770.1:64976581-65592689 GCA_025200525.1 Camellia lanceoleosa | reverse complement strand
CTTGTTTCATTGTCACATACAATTGATGAAACTTGCTTGTACCGAAAAGTATTCTCTCGATCTGCCACCGTCTCGAGCACCAAGGTTGCAATGGAGCATGGGCCAGATGCGCCTACCCTCGATTCTCTCAAACCAAGTTGCTCAAGAGGGAAATTCAGCTCATCTTGATGGTTGGTTTCAATCTGGGTCTTTCATGTCACGTTCGTTGCCGAAACTCAGGAGTTCAACTTGTCTCAGATGCTCATCTCATTCGTGAGAAATGGACAACCTTGCTCGCTATTGCACGCAACTTTTGAATGACCATTACCTTTCTCTTGAAGTTATCATCTTGCATATATATATATAGCGCTTACATTTCAAGAGGAAGGTAATCGCTATTTATGAGTTGTAGGGTCGTCGACTTTATTGAGCGAAGTTCATGAAATGCGATTATTTGTAAATTTTATGACCTTCGTGCGTAATGAGAATGGATGGGTACGTTAGTAATATTTGTTCGCAAAAGTGCAAAGGCCTTTGCTTGTTTCATTGTTACATACAATTGATGAAACTTGCTTGTACGCCGAAACGTTACCTTTCTCGATCTACCCAATCGCCCGAGCAATCAAGGTAATGGAGCATGGGCCGATGCAGCCACCTCAATTCTTCGCAACTGTTGCTCAAGAGATCGCCATCGAAGCCAACAAATATTACTAACGCATCTATCCATTCTCATTCTCGCACGAAGGTCATAAAAACTTACACTTGAAAGTACGATTTCATGAAATCGCTAATAAAGTCAGACAACAAGAACTCATGAATGACAGCTACCTTCCTCTTGAAATGTAATTGCTATATATATATGCAAGATGATAACTTCAAGAGAAAGGTAACCGGCATTCAAAAGTTGCGTGCAATGACAGGCAAGGTTGTCCATTTCTACAAATGAGATTTTCTTTGTGAATTGCCTAGGCTTCTTGACTTTTCTGAATTTCTTCACCTCCCCCTTACGACAGTTCGTGAACTTGAAGAACTGAACAACTTCGTTAAGAAGTTGAACATCACCTGGGATGGGAGCACACTGTATGTGCACGCACAGTTATCCCTCCTAAAGACTTCACCTACAGACACGTCAACCACAGAAACAGAGGGCATTGACGATGCCCGGATGGATCACATCTTAGAAAAGTTGGATATTAGAGAAGGACTGAAGGCAAACTTCTTCCTTAATCTATTAGGCTTGTCCGAGTCAGGCGGGGAGAAGGTATTGGTTTTCAGCCATCGTCTCCAGCCGCTTAAGTTGTTGGAAAGGCCAGCCATGAAGTTCAGGGCTTCAATTTCCTTGCTTGTTTCATTGTCACATACAATCGATGAGACTTGCTTGTATGCCTAGAAAAGTATTCTTCTCTGATCCCCACCGCCCCGACCAATTCAAGGTAATGGAGCATGGGCCAGATGCACCACTCGATTCTTCGCAACCAAGTTGCTCAAGAGGGAAATTGAAGCCCTCAACTCGATGGGGTTTCATCTGGTTTTTGTGGTCGATGAGCACCAATTTCTCTCGACAATGAATCGTGTCCGCATTGTTTAACCCCGTCATGAAATAGTTCGCTTGCTTTGTCCTTTGTAGTCGGGCCTTCATAAAAGTATGTGCGTAGTCCTCAAATCGTAAATGAAAAACAAAATGTAGTCCTTCCTCTCAATATTTGGGAAATTATGCATTTATCGCCAGTACACATAATTATTTTAATTGTAAGTCGTGAACTAAATGCAAAATTTGAATGTCCGTCCTTTCTTTTGTCTCTGCTTCAAAATCAGATATGTGTTGGGAAATTTCGCGTGTTGTTGTCTGTGGTTTACGCTAAAATTTTGAGGTTAATGTACCACATGTTGCGTACCGCTTGTTTGTGTTCTTGTAAATATTGATTGGAATACTTTGCAGGAGTTGTCGTCATTGCATCTGATGGATATTGGTCACCTTGCACCAACAATGTTAGTTTTCTCCTTAAAGACTTCCTACCACTTGGTTTCGTACATATGTTTGTAAACAAACAAAATCGATCACCAAGGAATACGCTGATTTTTTTTCCGAATCAATTCTTACAGCAGCCTGTGTACTTTTGTGTTTGTGTTATTTGTTTTCCACAAATTTTGAATGGCCTCACTTTGCAGCATCAATTTTGAACTTTTGTTTCAATTACGTCCATTTGATTACAACTCTTCACTGTTTTGTATCAGAAAATATGCATATACGCGTTAACTGCATTTTTGTTGTAGTCAACTTATAACTTTATCAACTTACATAATCTCAATCAATTGACATTACAATCTTTGTTTTAAAAATCACAAACGGCATTAGCAATTTGACCGAAAATGTCCAGGAAATTTGAAATGGACTGTCAGAATTTAGGTAGTTTAAAGTGCATCAATCCAAATTAGACAACGGACAAAATGTGTACACCACCCCTGTAATTTTCCCTTCAATCTAATTTGTATGATTTGCTCTTTCATAAAGGGGAAGGAAAAGATTGAAGACAATTGCCGAACAACAAATCCAAATGTCTGACACTATCCCTGGCTCTTGTCGAAAGCGGCCAGTTGCACCATTCATTTGTTACAGGTACTAGTTGTTTATTTTGACAATATGGAATTACATTTTTCGTACTGAAATTACGTGCCTCGTCGAAGTTCAGTTTGTCATGTTTGAAATTGGTTTTGTTCCGCATGTCTGAAAATGTTTAAATTGGTGTCGATTCAGTCCCGGATGTACGAAAGCTGTATTATGCCGATTTCGGGGCCAGCTTGACATAAAAACTTGCATATATATATATATATGTATTCATATTTAAGATTTAGTGATGATAAGCTTCACGATGCTTGCATGCAGCCAGCAACAATTCAAGGAAATGCAAGGGCCAGACTACACTGGACAAAAAATGGTGAGTGTCGAAATCTGTATTCTCTATAATACACTATGATGGAAACACATCGCTGGGTTGCTATCCACACGTTGTATTGAATGGTCATAGTGGCCTTGTGATTGTTTCACGTTTGTAGGATTGTAGCATGTAATAATGTCACCTTCCTATTGTTTTTGTAAATTTCAATTCTTTGTAAAAGTCCAAATTATGTTTTGTCGCCGATTTTTGTCAAGAATCGTTGTTTGTATTTGCAATCTTATTTAATTACCAACAATGCACGCGGATTGCGTTTGGCATAAAGTTCTAGTTAAAGTAATTTTGGACTCATAGTTGTTACTTGTCTTGTACGTCTGTCATTTACTTGGTTAAAGACTAGAAAGGAGATTGGGGAAAGGTGGAAGGCACTCCTCTGAGAAAAAAGAGGTTTATGAAATGGCTAAGGCGAAAAGCCGAGAACACACCAAAGTTGTACCATCTCGCACCAAGTCCGAAAAGGTCATTACATACTCCATGTTTTCATAAATCCATTTGACTAGGTCCTCCTTTGGTGACATAGTTGGTTGTATTTTTGTATTAATTTAAGGGTAAAAAGTGTGCAGCGTAAAAGCGAACTCCGCATAACATTGAAGTCAATTGTTGAGCTAGTTAACCGTTCAATGAAGCACAAAAGGTGCAAATATTGATATTGGGTTTGGCCTCCCGGGATGAAGTGTACACGATAGATCATGACTTGTGCGCATGGTTGGTACGTAACTTCGATCCCGACAGAGTTCATTGAATGTTCATGGTTGTCAAGTCGCTCACGTAAGGCGCTTAATGTTTTATTGGGAATACGGTGAAGGCGATGACGCAGCTATCGGGTCATTAGAAGCATATCCCAATATCTACGATGAGGTTGGAGTTGTTAACGAGTCATTCCTTTGAACAAGTTGAGACTTTATCCGACCGAGACCGATGGTGAGGACGAAGTTTCGCAAATTTGCGCTGTACGTGTTGGGGGCCATGTTGTGTCCTACCACAATGACCGGCTTGAATCCATCATTCATTCATGCCATGAAGGACGTGAATCGTATGCAAGCTTGTAATTGGGCAAAGTTGACACTGCAATTCCTTCACAACGGTGTTCGCAAGTATAAAGGTCATCGCAGTGCAACTGGATGTGTTTTCCTGCTAATGGTATGCCAATAACTTGATTTTTTTTCCATTCCCCCCTTCATGTGTTTCATGCATTGTTCTGTCATGGTTCAACAAATTGGCCTTCATTGGGACATACAATGGTACCTGCTTTGTGAGTACGACAAACAACACTCTTCCTGACCAAGTATGGTACTTGCAGAAATATATTTTCTGCGAGTACCGTCATGAATTTAAGAACAACGAGTACAGGGCAAAAAGTATGCCGAACCTCAATGGAGGAACCAATTAAAACTAGGTTGCGAAGAGGGGAACATGAACATAATTTTTTTTTCTTGGTTTCATCAATAAAGTCCTTGGTGTGCTGTACATTTTTTTCCCCAAAAAACATTGCATGATATGTGCCTATAAAGTTGACAGCATCCTCAACAAAATCGGTATTCTATGTACGTTCCGCTGCAAAATTGAGAATAATGAATGTCATTGTTACTGAATATAGTTCATTTTTCTAGGAAGAACAACTTAATTATGGTGTGCCCCTTAATGTCCACAGTTGTTGTACCTTGATTGTGTTTGTCTGACCTTGACTACGACGCGGTCCACACCTCGGCTTCATGATTGGGGTGATACCCAAAAACGGGAGACGCTGCGACGTATGAGAAGGAAGCAAAAATTCCCAACAATTGCGGTAAGCACTTCTACCACTGTGCACATTTCACACCATCGACCCACTTGTCTTCAACATACAATGTCAGACTTCATTTATGCGTTTCTATGATTAGGTGGAGTTTGATTACAAAGAACGCGGGTGATGCCGACATGGATGCATGCCATGTCGAGAACCAACAAAAGGACAATACAATGAAGTCCGTGATGAGCAATTTGGAGTCCGACATTCGAAGTGAAGGAAATGATGAAGCAAGTTCTCCACAACCAAACAGATTTAATGGAGATGTTAACATTTCGAAGCCAAGCAAGTTGTTGGCAATGATAAGGTAATCCATCCAAGCATTACGCAATTTTCACACAGTTGAGCCACATCATTTGAAAATGGTTTATAAGACTAAGTTCACGAATGTGTATGTATGATTAGGTGGAAGGCAATGATGTGTGTATCATTAACCTCTCCTCCAATGTTGCTCAACTGAAGGAAATGTCAAGCAATCGCTTCAACGCTTCAGCTTAAGAACGAACCGTTCACTGAACAAACCAATTTACGTGAACTGAAGCAAATGCTACACCACCTCATCGAAGGTATATTCTCTACACCGCAACCGGTAGGCGTGGCCCAACAGGGTGTGGACCCTGCTGTTGGAGTCGAGGCGCATGACGATGGCGTGGTCAAACCATCTGACGAAGTTAACCCAATGGAGTGTAATATTTCAGATGTACAAGGGGTGGATCACCAACAACAGATTTTGAAGGGAACCTTGGCAAGAGACAAAAGTCATTTTCATGATGGGCACAAGCTGAACATTGAAGAAGGTGGGGACAACAACAAGAATGGAGGCCTTCGGTCAGGGGAAACATATGAAATTGAAGATAAATACACTCATGACCTTCAGTCAGTGGGCGTGAAGAACGTGGCGTGCGATGTGCATACTTCTCCTACTAAGCTTGGCAAACCATTGGGAGCAACTGGAATCGTTAGAGGAAGTGCAAAGGGAAGACGAAAAGGAAAAGGAAAAGGAAAAATGCGCGGAAGTGGAGTTCAAGCCACTGAGGTCGGGGATATGCAATTGTGCATCGATAGCAAAACAAATAGTAGAGTTGATGACATCAGTTCACCTGTGGATGTTGATGGTGTGGACAACGTGAACAAGGTACAAATACTGCCTTTCATGCCCCACAAGTTCTGAATACCCAATTCATGCCCACATCAATAATGTGAATCAGTAATTTTACAATCATCTGTGTTGTATTGTACTAGTTGTCAAAGAGTTGCATGTTTGCAGTTATGACTGCTGCCATATGTTAGTACACATTTCTAACAAACTCCGCACCAAACATCACAAGTTGGGAAAACTCTGAGGCTCATAGTTTTTACATCATTTCACGTTGTTTTTTATGACTACCGACCTTGTAATGTAAGTTTCAATTTTTTATTGAAATGTGTACTGTTAGTTGGCTGTTTATTTTTGTAGGACTCGTTCACGATGTTGGATAGCGAAGGGTTGTTATCGGCGGAGGAACAAAAACTTCTTAACTATGTATTTGACGATAGCAAAAATGAAATGTATTGTTTCATTTACTACTTGCAAATTTTAAATGACAGTCCACTGTGAAATAACTATCGTTCTAAGGATAATTTATTGCTTGTAGGGACATTGTTGTTTCCATGAATCTTCATGGACGGCCATGTGAAGTTGGCACCCGGCGTGACATGCGCACGCCAAACCAGTGGTCCTCGCTATCCATTAATCGTAAGTGTTGGTCGCACAAATATGAATCTGCCAAAGACTCAACTCATAAACCTTTCTAATCAACTTGCCTTGTGTCTTGCATACAATGTTCCAGCCAATTAACTTGGTGGTGGTGCAATTGACTAATCGACAGAGGGATTTACACAATGACGGGAGGCACACTGATTGGTTCTTTCCCGTATATCTGTCGGTAAGTAAGTGTTTAAAGCTACGTTGTGTATTGTGTATGACATATTTTGACAAATGTTTCCGTCAATGACCTTTATGCATTACACATGCAGACTTTGATTCTAAATAAAGATATGCAACCTCTGCACCATGAACATATCGTCACATCATTTTTCGGACATGACAGATACACTGCTGCGATTGATGCATGCCAGAGGGTAATATCAATGTTCATCGCGTTATATTAAAAAAAAAATATGAAAGGCATTACATGTTTACATGGCCTCTAAACAAGGTCTGCCATTGTGTTTACGTGTAGATTTACATGCCTTTCAATTACAGAGGAGTGCATTGGTTGTGCGTTAAAATTGATATGGTGGACCGTGTAGCCTACCTATTCGACTCGGTCCCATCCAACCGACCGAACAAAAGGAAGCTAAATGCGGCTAAAATTTTGGTATGTCCTTCTGGTGCATTTCTGAACACTACAAAAAACTTGAACATCCTTTACGTAAACCAACTTCAACCTTGTGGAACAGGTTCAAACTATGCACAACTTGCTGCAACTACACTTTGGAAATGATTATGTTACAGACGTGCATAGCTTTCACCTCTGCATGTTAGATGAGAGGCCAGTACAACAACTGGACGAGTAATCCACAATCCCTCCCTCACATTAATGTCTATGCTGCATGACTAACTTAACGAACCTATTAAGTATTGACGACAACTTTAATGTGAAATTATTTTTGTAGCATGTTTGACTGTGGGAAGTTCGTCATCAAATTCATGCAGCAACCTGATTTAAGCCCCGGTCCACACAAGGTACATTCTACCGCTTAATTTCCATTTGTCAATCAAATCCTTCTTTGTATGTCCTGCAACTTTAACTTATTTGTCTTATGATCTTTCTGTACAAAGTTCGCTCCCTGTGTGCGTCATAAGTTGTTGGTTGACATCGTTATGGATGTCAATAATGCAAAGATCGCAGAGTACCGGGAGTGCCTTCATATGAGCAATGCCACAAGCTAGGCCAGTGATGGGATTGGGCTGCCAGTACGCCAGTAATTTGGGTGGCAATAGGACTTAACTAATTTTTTATTGTTTGATTTCAATATGGATGTTATTTATGGCTCCCCAGTATTGTTTTTGCTGGACGATGTAAATATGGACTAACTGCAAAGTGCAAGTCAAATGTAAACATGGATCAAACATGTCGATGTTGCTGCTGACTTAGTACTATTTTCTTTACGCATGTTTCTTGTTCGGATGAATGCGACTGTAACTGTATATAATTTACGGCTGCTTTTTGTTACCGATGTTAATTTATAATTTAATTACAAAAAAGGGAAAATTAATTTTCAAAAATGAAAGAAACCACATTATGAATGAAAACTCAATACTCTTCGTAGGTAGGTTATATATCAGCCCATTAGCACATATGACTCCAGCCAAAACAAAACTTTCATGGCTTACAGGGAAGGTTAAAAAAAAAAGAAATCAAATCTACATATCTGCTGCATCATCAGCAACGTCTTCTGAAGAGTTGTCCATACTATCTGATTGACTGTCCTCATCCATTGTCTTATCAGACTTCGCTTCGTCTGCCGCCAATTTCTCATCGATCAGCCAATCAACGTTCTGCTTGATAGCGCCGACTTGCCGCTGCAAACTTGACAACCGTGTGTCCACTTCATTCAGCCTTTCGTAGATAGCTTGCAACTGCTCAAATACAGGAGCAACATGAGCTTCAACAATAGCTTCAATCTTGTTCGAATCAGACATTTTGTAGGAATATGTGTATGGTTTATTTTACTGACTACTTTTTTAAAGGAATGTACAGATTCATAATATTACACAACACTATGCTGTAAGTATTTGTAATATATGGTACATGACTTGTATGTTTGCAGAAGACCTCATGCATTGTGACATACATTGTATTAATTTCTCAAACTGGCCGAATTCATCTTGCAAAAATTCGTTCCTTCTTGCATGTACCAAGTCATCCGTTCAAGACTTCGATCGTCCATTATTTGGCATTTCCAACACACATGCATTGCACCTTCCATCAAGATTATCCCATCACATCGATTTCCACACCCACAGTTCATTATACATTCACATTCGTCATTTGTATTTGTGCCCCAACCCAATTACATGTCTACTCATCCATAAAGGTTAGCAAAATTGCTCTTATCAGATACATATGCCTTTCCAACTGCACCCAACCTATTAAATGAAATACCCGCAGTCAGTAAGTTGCTTTTACGCAGTTTGGGGTAGGTGTTGCCACCAAACAACAATAAATGTGTTCACATCTTTAAACCTACCACCAACGTATTAATGACTATGGGTTTAAGGTAATTTAACATTTACAACCAACCACAAAAAAGTTTGCAACCAGTATTGTTTCCTTTGCATTTGGGTTTGTTTTTGCGTCCATATATTCTTCGTGAACCTGCGAAAACAAAGTTGGACTCAATCAAGAACCTTCACACCTATGGATGCACACCACGGTAAACGCGGTCGTGGACAATCACTTGTAACGGCCGACTCCCGATCAAGTCACCGTAATTGATTATGCAGTGGGTATATCGATTCCTTCTGATCGACATTTTTTGAAATAGGGTTCCCATTGTGAGTTTTGAACCCCACGGATTACAACCGCACCCCAATACAAGATGCTTGCTGGGGAAGTATTTTGGAATTCCAGCCACTGCTTGCCAAATGAGTTCGGGCAGAACACCATCACGATGTGCTTTTGTGAAGGTCACAAAGCCCTTGGTTGAAATGTAGCGACAATTCCTCATGTGTCACGAGTCCCAAGTTAGGCATCGCTTGCAAAGTGAGGTTGATCGATGACTCACGACTCATTAGGAACTCACGGATAGAGGACGCAAAGGCAGAGTCGAAGATATATGGATAGAACCCGCATCTGTGATCAAGGCTATAATGGAGGATCTCAGATCGTGTCGGACCGACCTTCAGACATTACTCAGACCGAGGTTGTTGATTTGAGCGAGGATTAGCGCATCTTGACATGTGTATGACATAGTAAGCGTAGTCTTGTAAGTCGGCATCGTCGAGCTTAAAAATAAATGACTTACAAACTAATGCATCATATACTCTGCTAACCATTGCAACGGTGCATGCGTTAATGTCTTCATCATGTCCACTTTGTTGAAGGTATTTTTTTGGGTCACCGTCCTCGACTAAAACCTGTCTTATGATTTTTGTTGGTACGATGACAAGGTAATTTTTTTATAATGTCAATGACCGATATCAGAAACTATCATTAACCTATGTTTTGTTGATTACTTCATGTTTGTGAATCGTTCAATATGGACAATAAGGTTTAAGTGTCGAAATCATTGACTGGAATCACAACTTGTAATTGCAAACAAAAATTGTGCACAACCGGCCAACAGTGTCATACACTCTAACATCAATATGGCCACATAATGTTTTGTTTTTTTCAAACACAACCGTTGTGTGGAAGCATACCCCATGGGGTCAACCTGTGCATTAGCAATTTGTCTCCCATTGTGCATTGTTATGAACTAATCAGCTACCCTTCAAACAAAAAAATATACAATAGACCATGCAGAACCAGAGTATTGATATTCATTAATGAAGAAGTCAGCACGATGGTGAAGAAATGTACGACGCATTCTATATATGCTTTCAACTTGCTAACAGATAATAGTTGAGCCCACAAAAAAGTGACAAACAGATACTAGTTGACAGATAACAGATTTGCAATCATAATTACAAACAAACCTCGCAATGATAATGTGGTTGTTCATTACAACCAAAATTCATGCACCCAGATAAGAGAACCTGCAACAGATAACAGGCCACAGATAAGTGACAATGCATCCAAAAAATTCAGTCATCCACAAAGCATCCACAAAATTCATCCACATAGCATCCACAAAAATGAATCCACATACCATCTACAAAATTCGTCCACAGATCTGCCAAATAGCATCCACAAAGCTCTTACAATGACACCAACGTTTCCCAAAATTCATTACAGAATAACATTATAAGTTACATCATAATAACTTATAAAATTCATTCCGTACATTCATCCCATAATAAAATTCATTCCACAAAGCTATTAAGTAAGTTACATAAGTTACATCATAATAAAATTCATTCCATAAACATTACTTACATCATGAAGTACAATACAACAAAAACTGGTACAAACTTCCATTCAATTTCCCAAAATACAAAGAAGTACAAAAGTTACATGATCAAGTACAAAATGATAGAAAATATAATGAAATACACCATCGCTTTGATAATATGTTCTATCCTTTCAAGTCTTCGACCATGGTCATTTCCAAAGTCATGAAGCCTCGTCCTTACATCGTTGAAGTGTTCTACTGTTAAAGCATCACCAGCTCTAGTGTTGGAAGTGATTCTGGACGTAACGTCTTCATCATCTTCAGCCACGAACTTGAAGTAATTGCAATGGGGAGTGGGAGTGGTACTCTACAATGCATGATAATCAGTTAGTTGAATATGAAAAATATTACTGTCACTACTAAAGGATTAAAATTTCCAATACATACTTACATATTTTGATGGGTAAACAAAGAACAAACGCCCTTCATTTCCATTCTCATTGTTCTGACAATACGTATGGCAGCGGTTCTTCCCCAATTGCATAGCCTCGTTTGTATTCTTATGTTGCTAATGTTAGAAAAAGAAGCCATGTTTTAAATCTGCATACATGACAAAGTTGTAGTGCTCTGCTATGCTTCTGTTTGATGGGGTTAATAGCAGGTCTAGTTTAATTTGAGGAAGAGAGTGTGTCTTTACTGAAAACATCTATTTGTTCAAACTGCCATGTTTAATAGCATTTGCACAGAGGTTACACAGACTAAACTGGTAATAGTATTTGAACAAATATCGCAGCTCAATGTACACACATAGCATTTTGAAACTGAACAAATACAGCAGTTTCAAACATAGCATCTGTGATTAATTACACACATGTTACACACATAGCATTTTCAATCTGAACAAACATGGCAGTTTTACAAACATATCAGTTCAATGTCAAGTAAATTATCAATCACACATGTTAAACAACTATTATCAACAAATCATACTGACGTGAAATGATTATGGGCAGATTGTTGGAGACTGTGATTCAGTAGTTATCAAACTGAAATAGTTATCAACAAATGACACATGTGATTTTGAACAAAGCACACTGAAATACTTATCAACAACTCAGTAATAATTATGAACATTTAAGTTCAGTTTGATAATAGTTAATTCAAGTCACGCAGCTAACACATTAGTTGATAGCAGTTCATTACAACAATTCATGCGTGATTCACAACAAATTCAGCAAAATCACATTATCAATCACACATTGAAAATTACACAGCTATATGCATTCATTCAACTAATTATCAATCTGCATAATCATACTATGTTCTGTAAAGATGTGATCCTTTCATTTTATGTTGGATTAGTTTCTACGTATTCATACTACGTTCTGGAAAATGTATACTTTAACATGCATAAATGTTCGTCACAATATGTGCCACATTTTTCAAGCATACCATTTATCTATCTGCATAACAGTAATTTTCAAAGCCCTAATTTTCGAAGCCGTAATTTTCGAAGCCCTATTTTTCGATGAGTAATTTTTGAAGCCCTAATTTCCAAATTTCAAATCTATTTTGTGAATCACAACCCTAACTTTTTTATTTCAGCGTTTGGAGGACGAACCTGGTTTATCTATGGCCTGAAAGCCCACGTTATCGTCAACAAATTCCTTCTCTACAGCCGATGGTGGTCGTGGTCGAGCTAAGGCTCGCGAAGCAGAGAAAATGAGGGCTACAGCGGTGGGTTGGGTTTACGAGTGGGTGGCCGTCGGGAGTGGTCGCCGGTCAGGCTGGGTTCGGTGGAGGAGGAGTGACTGTCAGAGTAAGGGGGAGTGAGAATGAGATTGAGGTGTATACTCTATATAACCTGTATAGCAGAGCGGGAAAACGAAAATTTTTGTTTGGTTTGCATTTGGGAGACGAGTTTTGAAGAAAAAAATTTCTAAAAAATTGTTTGGTTTGAGTTTTTCTCAAAAACATTTCAAAATCACTTTCTCTCTCTTACACATCAATTAATCACTTTTTCTCTCTCCTATCTCCTTCCCAATCACTTTTTCTCTCACACACATCTACTCAAATTCTCCCAAAATATCAAATCATCCCAAACTCCTAAAAAAACAACTCTCCCAAAATACACAACCAAACAAACCAAAGAAATTTCTAAACTCTCTCCCCAAAATTTTTATAAAAAACAACTCTCTCCAAAACAAACCAAACAATCTTTATTTTAATTTTTAGTCCATAACCCAAAAAATCACTAACAAAATACTATATGAATAAAGATTGGGACCCCCTTTCCCCGCATTTAGGATCCTCTCCTTGCAAGCTCCTCCTGCGGCCGTTCTTGCAGAGCCTTCTGCCTACTTTTAGGCCCAATCTTGATAATCAACTGCTCATATTTTATGATTTATTCAAGATATCATACGTAAAAATAAATTTGATCGGATATCAGAAAGTATGTGTTCGAAAAAGTAAGGGATGGTGTTATAGTTAACAGTTGAAGGAAAACTACTCCAATCAGATAGCTTTCGATATTCGGTCAACGTGATTTTCCATAGGTATGCAGTACGCATTTAACCTGCACATTTATCGATTCAGATTCTCAAAACGGGTCCCTTGATTGCCCCCACGGGCCGAACAACACTATCCAATGCAATGCACAATATTTGCGTATTCATAATACATTGGGATTATGATTCCCTCGATTTGTTATATAGATTTGTTGGTTTCGCCCCTTTTATCCTGTGTAATGTACTTACTGTACTTCCCTGTTATCCTAAATTTGGAACAGGTTGGTTGAGCTTAGGAACCAAGTCTAGTTGTCTAGATTTTGGCTTGTCCGCTTGAGCCGAGATTTGGGCGCTTGAGCGGGGAATACACCCATCCAGTATTTCCTGTGTAGTGTTGGACGCTCGAGGATTGACGCCGAGCGGATTTGGCCGCCGAGCGGAAGTTGAGCGCCGAAGGGGAACCCGTCTGCAAAAGTGCCGAGTGTGCATCCGACGCCGAACGGGGATTACGCCGAGCGTCGGATGCATGATGATTAGCCAAACTAAAACTAATCGATTAGTTACGTCATAGAGTATGACGGCTTATAGAATACATTAACGTTATGTATTGATTGATTGTGTATATGACCTATATGTATATACAGTGTGTGTATGAGAGGAGATAGGGGATGTACTCCACGGTTTAGGGGAAGATAGGGGATGGACCTCTAAACCGGATGTTGATTAGGAGGAGATAGGGGATGGACTCCACTAATACAGCTCATATGCTTGTCAGTTAATGTGTTGATATAGCCAATATACTTATCTATGGAAGTGTTGATACAGCTCATATGCTTATCTTTGGAAGTGTTGATATAGCTAATATGCTTATCTGTTGAAATATGGAAACAGCTTGTATGCTTATCTGTTGAGATGTTGATACAACTAGTATGTTTATCTATTGTAAAACGGGAAGCGTCTAACATGAGTCACTGTCCCTTATAAGTGGTTGGCCAGGTTCTGAGCCGTCGATGTCAAATTTAGAAAATGATGAGAAATGGAAAATGAAATGAGATATGAATATTGTGGTCATGTAACGGAAATGTGTCACGGATTGGTTTATGGTAATTGAACATTTATGAACTGCTGATGTCTTAGTTATTGCTCATATTGTGTTTAGCATATCTCTACTGGGCGTTGGCTCACCCTGTATGGGACACCATTTTCAGGTACAGGTAGCATGCCACCTCCAAAGACATAGCTTGGATGGATGTGGGAGTTGAAGACTCTTAGTTTTTGATTATTTTGTTGTATTACATGTACATCAAGCCACGGGCTTATTTTGTATAGAGTTAGCACTCTTCTTTTGTGAAACCAAGTGTTAACTTGGAAAGCTGTAAGCCTATAGGGCACTTGCTTTTGTTGTTAACATGTAATACTGTTGTAAGAATTACTCTGATGAATGAAAAGCTGTTGATTTCTTTATACCATTGCATGTCTAATTTAATGGGATTTATGTATTATTTTGAGGGCGTTACACCATCCATTGTATCATCATTCACACAGTTTGCCCTGTTTGTGCGACCTGCATAAACGGGGATTGTAATCCTCGCGGCTGTTAGTCGCGCGATACATTGTCCGTTGACCAGTCGGTTCGAAATTTTACCCTTGACGAAATTTTATTCATCGGCCTGTATGAAATTTTAATTTTAATTTCTAGGCCGAAAATTTAACTTCAAGATTCTACCTACTTACGCCTTGTTTCTGAAAAATAAACAAAAACTAAAAAAATCAGCAAAAATAATTAATAGTAACATAAATTGGCACGTCAAACATATAATCAGTGCAAATTTCCTGTCACAAACATCATATGCAAGTACAACAAAATCTATTACTTTGAAAACACAAAAAATTAAATTTAAAAAATAAGAAAATACTAAAATAACATAAAAATAGCAACTTCGTAACCACCTTGTAGGGCTGGGTTGGCATGTTTACAAAAAGCCAAAAGTCAAAAACTCACTAATTTGACTTCAATCACATTATTTTAAGTCACATCACCTCTCACACACATCATTTCAACCCCCAACGCAAACGGAACCCATATTTCACAAAAAGTTAAAAAGAACATTTATTTTTATTTAAAAAGTGAGAAAAAAATTGGACTAAAAAAATGCAATTTTTGTCTTTGTGGACGAAAAAAATGAGGAAAAAAATATGGATGTTTGGGTTAACTTTTTGACTTTCATGGAAAAATGTGTATTACAAAATTATATAAATTAATGTGTAAGGGAAAATTATAATTCGGAGTTGTGTTGCCGTAATTTTTGACTTTCTGTGAATAGTAATAACTTTTTGACTTTTTAGTTTTTTTTCCCAACTTGCCAACTTCGCCTTATGTAGTGTCACGTATGTTTCCATTTCCCTCCCAAATTTGGAACAAAAACCAAAGTCGCCAGACAGCGCTTCCCACAGATGCAGTACTTTTCATGATGACCCACATGCCGTAGCCTTTCTAATCTCACCAACTCATTTCCATTTCCCACATACAAATTTCGGCAACTTTGCTGTCCCTCATTCTCTCTCCATTTCGGTTTTGCTGTCCACCTCCAGTAATACACTCTCTCTGTGTCTCTCCATTTTGATCGCCAGCAAATGCCGATTTTAATTAGTACACCATTTTCTCGGGCATGTGTGAGTCTGTTTATTTTTATTTCGAGCACATTATTATTATGACCTCATCAGGTTCCACTCGCATCGACATTACCATTTCTCAACTAATAAACTGCTCCTCCTTAGGTCATTGAAACCAGACGCGATTAGGTATACAAACTACACGGTGACAAACCGATATTGCCATTGACAAGTTCCATAGTGACAAACGGTTCGTTGGAGCAAAGGCAATTTTTTATTTCTCTGCATGAAGGTAAGTTGCGTATGGGTGCTGTTAGGTTGAATGTCCGATGTGGCCCTGTTTCAAGTGTGCGCATTGGTTGTTGATTCTGGCTTCAAGTCGTAAATACTATAAAACGAGGACAACATATGGGCAATTAATTTTCAGAAACAAAGGCATGCCATATCTGCATAAATTAACCACAACATATCGTACTTGATAATACACGAAAAGTGCCACTCGTACAATGTACGTACGACTCAATGGTCCATTGATTGTAAGTTGTTGACAGTCAAATTCGTTTTGTTACAATTTCGGAGTAACGTTCTTTCTGCATCCTTATGAATATTGCATGAAATTCTTTGCAGGAATTATCGTAATTGGATATGGGCGACATGTCGCATAATGCGGCTAACCGTGAGTTTATGTCGCTCAAGATTTCATACGGTTAGGTTTGGAAGGTTATGTTTCTGCATCTACTAAATACCACGATGCATCTGCTCGTGTATGGCATATTGTGCCGTTATGTAACGCCATCACGAGGTTGTGCGATTTGAGTTTGACACATTGCGATAACCTCAAATTGCACCATGAATTGCGTAATGGATTAAACTGTATGATTTGTTACTGCATATGTGCAATAGGGCACATGTTGCGATTCTCGCAAGAGAATTTGTGAACTGTAATTCGAAAGTTATACTAAACCACTTCAGTTCATAATTTTCGGTGACAACGGAAAATGACATTACCATTTTCACGAAAATGGTACAACTTTTTAAATGGCAAGGCAAGATTGACTAACTTTAAAGTTAACCGACGAAGATGATAGAATGCACAAAACGTACATACCACCGATGTAATTTGGCCTTGAACAAAATTTCATTTACGCTGATATTTGTTACAGGCAAAGGAACACATTGAAGGCAAGTGACAGAGGTTCACGAATCGAAAGGGTTGACATTACCGAGCCCCCTCGTCGAAAGCAGCCACTTGGACCATTTATTTTTTACAGGTTCGATCCATGTCCTTCAAAGCGGCTCACAGTATGAATCCCTCTCAAAAAATGCGGCAAGATTTTTGCACAATTGCATTACATATTTTCAACTCATAGCTTATACCAGGCACATTTCAGTTTGTACTCACAAGAAATTAAGATTTTAGAGACCAAAAGTAAGGGCCAAAATAATTTGGACCATTTATAATTGTTGTTGCAGAAATGATGTGGTTATTATATTTTTAGCAACCAAAATTGGACATTACGGATGCATTATTATGTAGTTAGGACCAAATTTGTTTGTGTCAAAAATTGGTCCCTAAATGTCAATGGTTGCGATTTGTGTACATATATGTATATATATCCATCCATATCTGACATATACTTACGCCGAAATTGACAATGGTTGCAGCCAGCAACAATTCAAGGAAAGACGAAAAGCAGACAACCCCGGACCGAATATGGTTAGTGTGCAGACATGTAGTAAGTAGAGTACCGTGATGGAAACACGTGGCTGCTGTGATAGCAAAGTATGGACTTCTATTCCATGCGCACACCAGTCATGTGCTTCTATTGTGTCGCATTCAGCGATTTCCAGCAGTCATAGACGCCATATTGCATGTTCTTATAAACTCCGATTATTTGTAAAATTCCATGTCCGTTTTTATTTCAACTATGTACGAAATAGTAATTTGTATGTGCAAACATATGTAAATACCAAAAAATGTGCACACATTGTGCGTGATACAACTTTTGGTGACAATTATTTTGGACTTACAGCTCCTATTTGTCCTGTATGTGCGTCACGTTGGTGTAACACTTACAGAGCCGAAAGGATATTGGGGAAAGGTAGAAGGAACTCCCCTGTGATGAGAAGAAGAGGTTTCAGGACATGGCTAAGGCAAGTGCCAAGGAACTGGGCGAAGAAGTTGCAAAGAAATCTGCAAAGGTACTTACGTGCTTAGTGTTTTCGTAACTGCATTTGGGGAGGACCTGCAATCGACACAATGTTGGTTAATTTTTTGTATTAATGTTCACGTTAATAACATTGCAGAGTAAAATGCAAGTCCGCATATCATTGAAGGCAATTGTTGATATCGTGAACCGCTGTAACGAAGCACAAAAGCAGGCAGTCATTGATATTAGGTTCGGTGGCCTCCTCGGGTTAAAGTGTACCCGTATAGATCACAACATGTGCCAATGGTTGGTATAGAACTTCGATCTCGACACGTGTTCGTTGACAGTTCATGGCCGTCACCTGAGGCTTACCTGTGAGGAAGTGCATGTCTTATTGGGTATACGGTCAGAAGGCAATGACGTGCAGTTCACTGGTTCAATAGATGCATATCCCAATATCTACGAAGAGGTTGGAGCTGTTAAGGGAATCATTCCTTTGAACCAGTTGAGAGTTTATCTGACTAAGAGTGATGGTGCGGATGACGAGTTTCGGCGGAAGTTTGCGCTGTACGTGTTGGGGGCCATGTTGTGTCCTACCACAATGACCGGCTTGAGCCTGTCATTCGTTCATGCCATGAAGGACGTGACCGGTATGGAGGCATGTAATTGGACAAAGGTGACACTACAATTCCTTGTCAAAGGTGTTCGGAAGTATAAGATGAAAGTTCAGCGCGAGGCAACTGGATGTGTTTTCCTTCTAATGGTAACGTAATCGACTGTTGTTTGTTTGTACCATGCCGATTACATATTTCATCCATTGCTGTGCATATGGTTCAATAAAATGGCAGTCGTTGTGAACTACAAACTTACCTGTTATTGAACAACATGACAAATATACCTGTACGGGCCACATTTTTTTTAACCACGAAAAGCTTATCTTTTTAACCGGAAAGCTGCATGGGGATTCTGCCATCGAGACACATAAACACATACATATGATTGTGTTGTAAGTTGTATGCATTGTTAATCTATCAATTATTTTGCTCGGAAGTGTATAGTAAATATGTTTTCCCCCTTATAATGCAGCTATTTTACTTGGATCGTTTTGCCCCTCCCTGTAAGAGTACGTCGGCTACTACACGCTCCATCCCTCGGCTAAATGATTGGGGTGATGCCGAAATACGGGGAGACGAGGCGACGTATGGGAATGTCACGACCCAAACCCGGCCCTATGGGTTTAGCACCGTAACTGGCCAGTAATCCGAGATTACCAAAGGCCTACGTAAGAATACATCAAAACAGTACGTGGCTGGCGGAAGCCAAAACAGTAAATAACTAGTGTCCATTGAGCTGTGAAAATCTGTATGTCAAAACATTTTTATGCATTCATACGGTTCAAAACAGTACAATCCATATACAGTCTATACAATCATTTACAAGCAACAAGACGGATCACATCCCTAGACAACAAGATAAAGAAATGTCTATACAAAAGTACAATACAAGGAGACCGATAGGGGACACAAAACACCCAAGCCATAACATGGCGACTAACCTCGCAAGGAGGCACATAGGCGGCTTGACAAAAGCGGGGACCAATCCCACGCTCCTAGCTCGATGCCGTTGCTGAGAACCTACATATATATATAAACAGTGAGCTAAAGCCCAGTGAATAACATAACGTGTAAAGAGGTTATGAATGAATGTCCCTTACAGTAATGAAATCAATTCATCATACAGTATTTCAATCTTTCAGTATTTCAATCAATCGGTCATATGTGGTACATCCATTAGCCTATAAACAGTAGGTCCAAAAGGACCGGGCTTTAACAGACCCAACAATAATGATGGCCATCAAACAGTATGGTTCCACAAGGAAACCGACAGAGCTCAGAATACCAATAACAAGGTGCTAAGGATGCCACAATACAGCTCAAATGCAGACATACATTCATTCAATAAACAATATCGCAATAAACAGCCTTCAAGATTCAAAATATAACCATTTGAACATATCTTTACACAACTGCTACTCACAGAGATTGGGCTATAGCAATAGAGCGTCCCCTGAGCCAACCCTAAATAGCTAACAAATAGAACACACACTAAGTTTACGATGGAAGGTGATAATTAAATCCCTAAATTTCTCGGTGTGGTTCTATGTCTAAATCCTCATTAAGATGCCTTAAACTAGGCCTAAGAATGCCTAGGATGGGATGAGGATGCAAAATGTGCGTAAATCGATTTAATTTTCGAAAACAGGCCTCCGCCGAAGGCGTCAACTTCGCCGAGCGGACAAGACAACAAAGGTCCCCGCCGAAGGCTAACTTCCCCGCCGAAAGGGCCGATGCACGGTAAGATGTGGATGCGCGATTTCGCCGAAGTGAAACTCTCCGCCGAGCGATCAGAAACAATGCGAAGAAATGCTGAGAGCATGTATTCCCCGCTCGAGCGGCACTTCCCCCGCTCGAGCAGACGGCCAAATTCTGGAAAATCCAGATTCGACCTCTGAGTTTCAAACCAAGTTTCAATGTTCCAAATTCGATCCTCTTGGGCCCATTTTCTGGAAAACTCTTTCAAACACATAGAATAACAAGTTTTAAAGCTCAATTTAAGAAATCAAGGCCCAAGGGTGTTTCGATTAAACTCAATTTCAAGGACAAGTTTAAAACATGCAATGCATGAGCTTCAAACCCAATTCAATCTTCAAATCTTGCTCTAGAGAGCTCAATAGTTGGAAAACATTCTGAAAACATGAGCTAATATATGGACATGGACATGCATGTACAATTTTTCAAGAATTCAACTTCAAAATGCATCCATTCAAGCATGCATGTAACATTTGAGCTCCAATTCACTATTTATGAGCAAATTCATGTCTTAGTTCTACAATGATGTATGAAACATGCAAGATGGAATTCCAAGACAACAAGAAGATGATGGTATCCTTACCTAGAGTGTCAATTACAAGTCTTGGAAGCTCAATTATGCCAACCACACCTCAATCCTAAGCAAATTCAACAATTTGAGCTTAATTCTCTTACTCTCCCCCTATTTCCTCTCTTGGTCGGCTGGATAGCAAGAAGTGGGAGAAGAAATGTCTTGTATTGAGTTCAATAAGGTTCTATAATAATAATAAACAAGAGTCCACTCACATGGCAATTTGGTAAATAAGCCTAAGTTCGTAATTAACTCAATTTAATCTAGTTTAATCATTCCTAATAAATTTTCAGATAAAAATACCATAAAATCACAAATATTTTACTGATCATGAAATACTAAACGGTTCCTAAATCGGCCGCCGATAAGGCCTTCAATTAGCAGTTTAAACACATAAATGCAAACAGATAATCAATCAATTAAACAGATAGAAATGCAACATAACAGATAAACTATTCGATTTTAGTTTTGATTTCAATCAGTCCATTCAGTACTTCAGTTAATCCAATTATCAGTCATTATCGGTTCAGTTTAACAGTAATCGGTATATAATTCAGTGGTTATACGGTAATCAGTACGAGGGTTGTTACAGGGAAGGAAGCAAATGTTGCAGCAACATGAGGTAATCAACCCATTCGTTCTGCACATTTGACAGCATTGCCCCACCTGTGTTATGGATAACGGTGATAGACAGAATTTGTGTTCCTATGACTAGGTGACAAACAATGACCCATTCCTTAGCGTATGTCATATTTTCAGTTTGTCCCTCCCTATTTACTCTGAAATACTCGAACTTTTGGGGGGAAAACATTAAGTTCCCATGTGGACGATGTTGTAGCCTTACAAATTCAATTTTATGTACTACTTCCATTATGAAATGAATTTTGGTTAAGCCCTAAAGTCAGATTTTTGGAAAAGCTTGAAGATTTTGGTTTTTTAACCTTGTAAAAAGGTCAAAACATTGTCGTTCAGTTATTGTTAGTTCGTAATTGAAAGTTTCTCTTTGTTTATGTAATTGGGAAAAGGTAAAGTGGTAAACATGGGATCGACTGAAGTTTTTATCCACACCAGATGAGCATCATTTACAACAAAAAAAAATTTTCATTTCAGACAAACGGAGTAATTAATTTTTATTAGATATATTTAATATGTAAAGTGTGTACACATACGTTGTGTGCAACTTAAGAAAGCAGACCGAAACTTTACGATTCACAGTTGAGATCGATTAACGATTCAGTGCATTACCATTTTCATTTATGATTTGAAGCCCGATTTGACAACTATGTTAGGTGGAGTTTCCTCCAACAAAAGCGGAAAGCAACGACATTGATGACGCAATTGACACACACCATGTCAACAACAAACAGAAACCACGGATTGATGATGTTCGTTTGAGCAAGGTTGAGACCGACATTGGTGAACTCAAGGAAACCATGAAGCAAGTGCTTCACAGCAATGCGGAAATAAGGGACATGTTGCTCAATTTCCGAGGGAAGGAAGCTATTGACAATGCAAAGGTAAGCAAAAGCAATCAGTACACATGCTTCACACAGTTCACAGAGGTTACTTGGAGATGAAATATGGTAGTAAGTTAATGTATGTGTTTGTGTGATTAGGTGGAGTTGACTGAAAGAAATTGTAACATTAACATATCCTCCAAAGATTGTCGAACCGAAGGAATGTTGAATCTAACCGGGTTGCTTTATATTATCTAGCAAACAACCGCTTAATGAATGTACACATATTGTGAAATGAAGCAAATGATACGTTAAGTTGGCAGTGTTTATTGGAAACAAGACAATTGCCTCGCAGAGGAAAAGGGTTTTGACCCTACCGGAGTCGAGTCGAGTTGCATGATGGCGGCGTGGTCTTCCCAGATTATTATGGTAGCCCAAATGAGGGTAATGTTCAAGATTTACAGGGGGTGGATTGGGAGGACAATTATGTGAATGGAATGTTGTCCAATGAGATAATTGATATGCACGATGGACAGTTGCGTACCATCCAAGAAGTTGGGGACATGCACAACAACCGTGGCCTTGCGTTGGAGGAAACATACGCAAGCGAAAAAAGCAAATCTCTTTCGGTTCAGTTTCTGGCCATCAAGAACATTGAAAAACAGAGTTTATCTTCCTTTGATGATTTGCAAACCTTGCCACCAATGCGAGGAGAAGTAGACAATGTGCATCCTTCTGCTGATAAGGTTGCCCAAACATTGGAAGCGGGACAAATTGTAACAGGCACACGAAAGGGAAGATGAAGAGGAAGAGGAAGAGGTGTTGAAGCGACAGATGTAGGGGATATGCATTCGTGCAGCGATAGCAAAATGAGTACTCGACTTACTTCCGAAAAATTCCCAAGTCGCCACATCACTTCACCTTTCGTATGTTTCATTACCAATTGATGTCGACAGCATTACTGATCATAATTGAACCATTATTTGTGTTGTATTTTAATATTTGTGATTCTAGTGCAAGTTTGCAGTAGCAAATGTTGTACACTTGTGTTGCAGATTTCGGACAAAGTCCTGTCCAAACTGCACAGGTTGGACAAGCGGTTTCGTTCACAGGTTAGACATCGCTTCACCAATTTTAGATGCATAAGGATGTGTTATGTACTTTGCAAATTAAATTTCTGAACAGTGGTGAGTTAGTTAATTGTTTATATTAATAGGAGTTGATGTTACTTGATTGTTTATATTGATAGGACTTGATGACACTGGAGAGCATAGAGGTTTTATCAGCGGCCGAACACGAAGTTGTTGACTCTGTACTTGACGACAGAAAAAATGAAAGGTACGGATGAGTTTAGTACTCGCAATTAACCTGTTCCATAGTATTTGTGAAATAAGTTTGAATTCCACAATTTTCATGTGTCGTGCTATGTTTATTTGATTCTTGTAGGTATCAGTTCTTTAATTTTTCATTCTCTATGATTTGATGGGTTTATGATGGGTTTATCCATGTCGCATGTAGGATTTTCTTTGAATTTAATGCAGTGGGCTAGGGAAAGATCAGTGGCTAAATTTCCTCTCTGAAGTTTTCTTCGTTTGGTCTTATCCTGTACACATCTACCTATTGGGAAAATTGCAAACCACTGATATTTTCACAAAAATATTTACAAATTCATGGAAACCTTTATAATTTTAATTATGAAACTTAATAAAGTTTACCCATGATTTGCAAATTTTTTTGAAAACTTATAATGAAATGCAATTTTCCGTAGCTATTTTCTTCTACTCTGCTTACATTTTCCATTTTGATCATTTTGGGATATTGTTGGCTCCAGTTTGTAAAAAACATGTGTTTCTTTTTTTTTAACTTGCTAACCTATAAATGAGCATTTCAATTTTCACATATTATTTTAGCAAATACTATTGGACATGTCATAAGTTGTAATATCTAAAACTTTGTCTTTTCATTTTATTCTTTTAAAACTTAAAACTAATCTTCATTGGATTGGAGACTAGTAGAATCAGGAATATCTGCCATAGTTGTACAACAGAAAAAACTAATCTTATGTTGCACAGTTAAGCCAGATACGTTTAAGTTTTACTAGGCTGTAGGTTTCTTCTTACTGGTTGATGTATACGTTTAATGTAGGGACATTGTCGTGTCTATGAATCTGCATGAAATGCCTTGCGAATGTGCTACGCGACGTGACATGCGCACGCTCAAACTAGGGGCATGGCTATCCGACACTGTAATTCGTGGCATCTGACAATGTTATTTCCACTATATTTGCATGATGGATATCCATGTAGGGACATTGTTATTTCGTATTATGTTTAAACAAATGGCAAACCTTATTTCCCAAGTTGCCTGGTCTGTTACAATGTTCTAGCCAATCAACTTGGTCGCGGTTCAATTGACTAACGGACAGCGGCAAGTACACAAAGACGGGAGGCATACTGCGTGGTACTTTCCAGTATATGTGTCAATAAGTAAGTGTTTTAGGTCGGTTGTGTATTGCAGAAGACATATTTTCAGAAAACTTTGGCTGATTGAACTTTACACACTAAACATGCAGACTTTGATATTAAATCAAAAAACTCAACCTCTGAACCATGATAATATCGTCAAATCATATTTTGGACATGACAGATATGCTGGGGTGCTTGATGCATGTCAGAAGGTAATATGAATGTCCATCCCATTGAAGTGAGTAGATTTAATATGAACGTCGGTAATATGAATGTCGATCCCATTTACATGAATGTCAATGTAAATATGAAAGTTCGTACATGTTCGCATGCCCTCTAAACAATGTCTTCACTTGTGTTTATGTGTAGATTTACATGCCTTTCAATTATAGAGGAGTACATTGGTTGTGCCTAAAAATAGTTATGGTAGACCGTGTAGCGTACCTATTTGACTCATTGGCATCCGCCACATCGACATCAACAAGTCAACGCAAAAATGTTGGTATGTCGTGCTGAATTTGACAAATCTACTACAACACTGTCACATCCTTCACATATACTAACCCTCTCATTCTCCAATAGGTCCAAAAAATGCATGCCTTATCGCAACTACGCTTTGAAATGAATATGTCAGAGACGCGTACCTTTGACGTCTGCATGTTAGAACAAAGGCCATTACAACAGCTGGACGAGTAATCCACAAACCCTACGTCACATTGACTTCACTCCTGAATCACTCATTTAACAAAACTGCTTATATTTTATGAGAAACTGAATGTTACATTTCATTTGTAGCACTTTCGACTGTGGGATGTTTGTGATAAAGTACATGCAGCAGCCTGATATACCCAGCGGTCCACACAAGGTACATTGTACCGCTTAATTTCCAATTGCAAAATAAATCCGTTTATTTCCTACCAGAATCGCATTCGATTTGTGTTATTCGCTTTCTGTACATAGTTTCATCCTTCTGTGTGCCGGAAGTTGCTGCTTGACTTCGTTATGGATGTGAACAATACAAAGATGGGCGAGTATCATTCATGCATGTGATTGATTGCAATTACAACAAATAGGGCAGCGATTTTATCATGGCCTGCCAGTACGACAGTAATTTCGATGCCGAACCACAACTGGATTACTGCATCAGCTTGTCGTGACAACTTTTTAGGTCGCAGCTGTGATAATACTAATTTCCCACACGTATTGATTGTATACATAATTCCAATGTTTGGGACTGGAACAAACGAGGGGAGGTATAATAATGTTTGTTTGCTTTTATCGTGGCCTATACATAATGTCATACACATAATTCCAATGTTATGGGTACAGAACAAACAATGCAATGTCATATTTGCCCAAATGAATATAGTAATTTTTGTCCAGTGCAATGTGATATTTGTCCAACAAACAATGCAAGTTCAAAGTAGTAATGTTTGTTCGCTTTTACAACATCAATTATGTTTGTTCGATTTTTGTCAATGCCATGATTTTGTCCAAAACAAAGCAAAAAAAAGCCCACAGAACAAACAAATAGTGGTAACTATAATGCACTTTGAAGGGGAATTGATTACTTCATAACAATGCACAAACGGTGAAAAATTGCACAAAAAATAAAAACAATCATACAACAAACCATTTAAAACACAGAGTATTGATATTCAATTTTTTTTGTGTTTGGCAAAACAAAAAACTGTATTCATGAAAAGCACATACAAGGTGTCAATGCTACATCAAGAAAGAGGAGGTTGGAGCTAAAAAAGGTCCAACCTCCTAGTTGGTGAGAGACCAATGAAAAGAAACAAAAATAGAAGGAAAACAATAAGAATGTAACTCCAAGCCCATCCTTACAAAACCGCATAACAGGGCAACCAGATGAAACTCCAAGGCAACATGAACAAACTTCAGACCATACAGACGCCATTGAGACTTGAGCGTGAATCTTCAACCTCCATTCAGACTTGAGCCTGATCCTTCAACCTCCAAAAAAAGAAAATAACTACAGCAGCAGACCAACAATTACAACAAGGCCAGTAGCAGACCTCCAATAACTTTCCCCAATCCAAAGAAGAGACTTCCAATACAAAGACACCAAAACATCATTCAAACAATTGGAAAAAGGCCAATATGCGCAAACAGACTTAAGCCTATTCGTTGATCCCATATAGCAAAGCAGAGTACATATATAGTAGAGCGAGTTGAAGCACCAGAAAGCAAAGAACTGAAATGAGCATGCTTGACCCCATAAACTAAGCCAGAGCAACAAGCCAAAAAATAAGGCAAAGCATAGCAACATTGAAGCATAACAGAGCAAAAGTAGCCACCAAGAACATATGGTAATACCACAGACTGACCAAAATCCTGATACCAGATTCACCAAACTCCTGACCTTTGCACCCTTCTAGAAAACCACCAAACACCACCCCTCAGTTTCACCATCTCAGCCAATTCAGGCCCATCAACAATCTTATCGTTAAAACGGCAATCATTCCTACCTTTCCAAATCATTCCTAGGTGTGCAATACAAAAGAATACATATATAAACTAGCCTACGATTTGGGGAACAGAACGGCTAGAACACCCCACTCTGATTGAGCATCTACCAACATGGCTTGGGCTTGGTCCAACTCAGCTTTAGTTGTCTGAATGGATGCAGAACGATGTCTAATTTGGGAGAGCATCATCCTTGCTTCTTCATTAAGCTGGTCATGTTGCTGCTGCAGATGAGCCTTTCTTTGCCGGACAGAGGCAAGTTCTGCCATGAGTTTGGCTTCCTCAAGTTCAAGTGCTGAGTGTTGCTGAAGAATGCCTATAGAGGTTTGATGGCTTAGTTTGAGTGAAGTAGATATGGTGTGGGCTTCGTTTAGGAAATCCTTTTTGGTTTGAATATCCTTCGAGCAAGTCTGAACCATCTCTGAAAGGGTTGGCCATTCCGTGATGATCTTGGCCAATTGCTTTAGTTGAATGCGGTTGAAAGGATTAGGGAAAAGGTTTACAACAGCAGAAAGACAGGCCAAGGTTTCATCAGGTTTGTGGAGAATGATTTTTTCAACTGGGGTGTTAATGAGGTTGATGAAGGTGGTTAAGGTTTGTTGAGTTTCAGCATCAAACAGATGTAGCCTTTGAGGCAATGGGGATATTTCGTCTAGATCTTGTTGAAGAATAGAAACTTCAGCCCAAATATCCTACGATGGACCAATGGCCTGTGAACATTAATAGTTTGGTGAGAATATATGCTTGCAAGTAATAAAGAGTAAATAGGATGAGGTTGGAAATGGTAGTACCTGTCCTGATAACGTGCGTGCAGACGGTTGGCCTTGTTCAGCTGTGGTTGTGGCATCAGGACGAGTTGTTTCTGGTACTGATGAAATGGCAGCATCAGCGCCTTGAGGCTCTTTCTCTAGTACTGCTAACAAGGGATAGTCATGAGGACCTTCAAGTTCTGTCTCGCCCATTGGTCGTGGAGATGAGTCCTGTATTATGTCCATCCCTATAAATTGGAGAACAATACCAGTTACTTAAAGAGAAGTTTTTTTTCCCCAAACAAATAGTAACATTTGTAATTCTATTTACCTTGGTTGTGGTAAACTTCTAGTTGAGGGGATTTTGTGTTGTCATTTGTTGGAGAGGATTGGCTGTTGATTGAAATGTCAAATTCAATCCTCTGTGATTCTTTGTTTGAAGTTTGGGAATTGGAGGGGTTGGATGGTGATGGTTGAGGGCTAGAGACAGAAGGGATAATGTGTTGAGGAGAAGTGGAACGATGTTGTGATGCAGATTGTGTAGATTGCTGTGGCGAAGACTGTGAAGCAGGTTGTAAGGAAGTTTGTTGTGATGCTTTAGGTGGTGGTGGAGTTGGTTGTACAATGGGTTTTGTGGGTACACTGCTGATGGGACTGGGAATTTGATGAATGTGTTGAGGAGAAGTGGAAGCATCGTCATCATCAGCAGCAGCAAGCAGTAATCTCCTTCTTTTTCTCTACACAAAAGTAAGTGATCAGTCGGGCGTGAATGGAAATTGAGATAATGTAAAAATGTAAAGTGAAGGCTTACTTGGTAGAGCTGCCCTGAAGGATTTGATGTAGTTTGGCCAACCATTTGGCTGAGAGGGATATCCCACTCACTTAGGTCTATGCTTAGAGCAGGAGCAGTGGAAGGCTCTTCTCTCTTCTTCGCTGTGACCTCTGTCTCGGCAGGGGTACGGGTGGTAGTTCCTCTCTGTATGCTCTGCAACCGTAAAAAGTCCGCATTAATTTCAACCGAAGGGTGTTTGTCCGAGTAGTTGCATCCATTGGAGCCTTGCCTTTATGTTGGTCCCTAACCAATGGTTCAAAGCAGCCCAATTTTGGTCCAAAGGTTAAACAAGTTAGTGTTGTAGAGAAAAACAAAACAAATTGCATGACACAATGGGATCTCAAGTATATGAAGGAAGGATACCGTAGCCTTAAGCTTGGAAGGCGAGGATATGCGCCCTGAATATGACAAGTATCGTTAAAGCTGACTTTCAAGTGGCTTGTAGAAAATAATGGCGACATAAGTCCCCACCAATGGTCAAAAGCAAATTCAAGCAAGTTTGAAGAAGAAGGGGCCAAAATCTTGGAAAAGTTTGGTGTTCTCTGTGAGAATGGATTCAACTTGTGTAGGATCTTTGAAATGGATTCTGGACCCAATCTCCTCATGGATGGTTGGGTGGAAATAAGGATAAGGGATAGCCTGGGAAAGACCAAATTGCCTGGACCATTGATTGGGACAGTATGTCTCAAAACTGCAGCTGGATAGCTTGGCAGAGGATACGGAACAGCCAACCAAGACATGTCTAGAGGTGAGAATGTGTCTCCAACTCTCATTTTGTTCTTGGACTTGGTCATTGTGTAAATCAGATGGGTCTGTGAAGAGGAAGCGAAGTTCATCGGAGGAGAATTCAAAGTTTTGAAATAGCATGTACAGTGGGAAGGTCTCTGAAGGAAGGTTGTAAAACATGGTCGATGATTTGTGAAAGTGAGGATGGGTTGGTATATAAGTGAGCATTGTTTCAAAGATAGGAGTAGTAAAGGTTTCAAGGTGTTAGGTGGTGGGGGTGCCTCGTGGAAATAGGCATACAACCAGTTCGAAGAGCGAAAGGGCCACCAGTTGCGAAATCTTCTTGTCGACAAAGGAAAATAGGGCCTTGTAAAGGGTGGCAAGAAGATAAGGGCTAAAGCCATAAGTTGGCCATCTTGGATACACAAGGCAAGGGGAGGTATTCTTCGTGATCTTGTACCCAGGACACAAAAAGAAACTCACAAAGCCAAAGTAAGTAAAAGCGCTTCTTTCTTTGTCATCGACAGGGGAACCGAGCTTGCCTTGGTATTTTTGGCAAAATCAGATAGCACATGTCGTGTTTAAAGTAAATGTCACTTTTGGAGGCTCAAGGAGAGCATGAATTGGATTGCCCAAGATTGGGAGACTACCAAGTGAGCTACAACTAAGATGGTAGGGAAATCATACCAAAATTGAGGAGTAGGGAGTTACTAGATCAGACCAAAAGCATCTGGCAAAGAAAGAATCACCCTTGTCCACATCATAAATTTTAGTTGACAGTCTAATTGCTTCATGAATGCCCTGGTGCTTCCATACTTCAGCGTCGTGACCTTCAATTCTCCTGGCCCAGCTTCGCCAATCAGAGTCTGGTGACCTCCACCCTCTGAGTGGGTTTTTGCTGACATTCCAGTTAGTCCACTTCAGTCCAGGTTGGTTGAGAAGAAGGTTCTCACCATTACCAAGGGGATAGTATGGAGCTAGCTCGTCTGGGAAGTAAGACGCGAAGGTAGGGCCTAGAGTAGCCTTAGCGACAGAGCTTGTGCTGGGCAATAGGGTTGCACCAAATTTTAGAGGAGCGATACGTGCTCTGATAGGGTCTGGGAAGCGGAGTAGGTCTTCATTGTTCTCCTCAGATGGAGATGGTTGAGATTTTTTCGGCGCCATGGCTTAGGGTTTTGTGGTGCTCTGGTTTTGAACGGCAATGGTTGAGAAGGAGGAGTACAGTCTGGGGAGTTCGAATCAGAGGGAAACGAAGTGGTTTGAAGTTGAAAGGGTGGGTCTTTTATAGCTTATGATGGGGCCAGTATATTTAAAAGCTCTTATATTGGGCTCTAGTTTATGTTTGTTTTGGGCCCATATTAAGAAATTTGCTATTGGGCCCAAACAATGGCCCCCTCGTTGAAGTCAAATATCATATGACTTGGATCCCCACAAGGGGGGACCCCCATGACCCCCTCTCTCTCTGATTGGCCACTTTTTTTTTTTTTTTAAATTTCTTCTTTTTTTTTTTCCTTCTCCAATCAGCAGCCCCCACGTGTATGTGGGGGGAGGGTATTGGTGGTGGTGCAGGTGGTGATTGGAGGGGATGTCAATCACTTCCGCAATATTTAACTTGAACATGGGGGCTATTGTTTGCACCAAGTTTTGCCAGTCTCTGTCGACAGATGGTCCACTTAATCGAGGGCATGTAGCCAAGTCTGAAGGAATGTCCACCACCTGAAAGTGGGCTCTCTGCATATGGGTCACCTAGAAGTGATAGGGGAAGTTTTTACCACCAGTCATGGAGTTAGTGGGCACACTTTCAGGAGGAAGCATGAGACAAAGCAGGAGCCTTGCTCTGTCGACAGAAGTTTAAAACAGTTGGTGGCCATGAAATAAACACAAGAAAAGGGAGCTCCACAGATAGAAGTGGAGGTTTAGTATTGATATCCCAGATATCGCTTTTTGTGGCCCATCATTGCATGATCCCACACGTCTACACCATAACTGCCACCCCCTGACTTCGAATCTTCAAGTCCCCTCTGCCAAATATTGACTGTTCCCCGTCGACCTTCCTTTTCACCATTGTGGGGCATGTCCCTCATCATTATGAGTTAGTGGGCATACTTTCATAAGGAAGCATGAGACAAAGCAGGAGCCTTGCTCTGTCAACAGAAGTTTCAAACAGTTGGTGGCCATGAAATAAACACAAGAAAAGGGAGATCGACAGATAGAAGTGGAGGTTTAGTATACTTGGAATGCCTAGAACGGAGATCGTTGGTTTCGATATCCAGATATCGCTTTTGTGGCCCAAAGATTGCATGATCCCACAAGTCTACACCATAACCGCGATCAGAATCGCCGACTTGAATCTTCAAGTCCACTTTGCCAAATATTGACGCTTCCCTGTCGACCTTCCTTTTTACCATTGTGTGCCATGTCCCTCAACATTATGTGACAAAAATCGACAGAATATTGACCTCTAAACACAACCACAATCCTTGCAAAGGGCCTTTGAACCACAACACTAGGCCACTCATCTTTATCGCCTGACTATGAATCATCAAACTCTGCCAAATATTGAATTTTCCCTGTAATTTAATAAAAATATGTTCAATGTTCTGTATTGTAATGACTTAAACACAATTGTTGTCCTACATTTTACGTAACGAAAATACACAACTTATTTATATCAAAAACAAAACATACATCTCGGGTTTATAATCAAAAAAATGGGAACTACTTTTTTTTTTTTAAAAGTTCGCTCATATTTTCAACTAAATTATGATTGGATATTAGATTAAAAATTCCTCTTTGCACCTATTTTTCCCACATCCTCCCAACAGCTGCTCCATTCAACTAACATTGAATCTTGCATGCCACCTGACTTACACTGTTGGAAGCGATTCTTGGCAAGTGCTCATGGATTTAGTGGCCACCTCCAAGAGGAAACATGAACGAATTGGGGAGTCTGATTCGAGGAAAGGCTAAAAGGATCTAGGCACAGGTGGCAACTTCAATTATATGCACTTCGACAGGTACAAGTGAAGCTTTTATGTGGTTTCAATACACGGAAATGACCGTGCAGTTACAGAAGTTGCACAGAAGCAGTTGCAGAATTGGCAGATCATGGGGTCGTGGGAATTTTATAGCTATAAAGGGCAGAATGTTTGCAGAGAGAGAGGACATGAACAACAACACAACTTACTTTCTACATTGTAACTTCTGTGTAGTTTTTTCCCTTCCACTTTCTACTTTGTTACAAACAACACAAAAACACAACAACTTTCTACTTTCTACTTTCTACGTTGTTACCATCAGTTCATCGAAAGAAGTCTTCATCCTTTTCAGGCATTCGAACCAATACCACAATTGCTTGATTTTCTTCTTGAACTTGTCAACTTTAAATTACTGCTTCGTTGCTGTCGATATAGGCCCACCATAATTTTACTAACAATAAACCCATACTTCCATAGTAAACATTAAATAATTTCACAACTCCTGTTCGTAACTCGTAATTCATATACCAATCGGCATGGAGATAAAGTAACGAGTTCGTTGGGTTACTTTCTCCAAGTAACACCCAAAATTAACTGCCACTTGGATTATATACAAAATGCATGTGCTGGTATGTAATTTTGCAAACCCACTTGGACAAAAATCGTATTTTGCTCGAAATATAATACTAATTTACCGACACAAGTCATAACAAATCAATACAAGCGAAACACAACGTTAGTTGATAAACCACACCGCAAAAAACCCTTCAGTTAGATCCAACCAAATATGGAACAGAAACAAGCAACCCACAATAGGAATCTTGGAATACAGACATAAGCCAATTTCCCACCCAAAACAATATACAGACAACCCATATATATCTCACTCACCTTCAATTAGTTTTCAAAATGACAAGTCACTGCAAACACAAATAACAACATCACTCTAAACAATATGGGAAATTTACAACTCGTGGCCTTGTACATAAGTAACGTTGTGCCATTTCCTGGAATTGTACATAACCAATTATTTACACGTTACGTACAGCAATCCGTGCAAAATGAAAACTACATACATTATTTCCATGTGTTTTCAATAGCTAGTACTGTCTACCTAATAAATTAAGGGAATAAGTAAATCATACAAATTATACAATTACCTGATTCACCTCATCAATTGTGTTCGAATCATTTTTCCACACTGCTGCTTCAACACTACCATATTGCCCCACAGGCTGCTTGGAATCAGGAGAAACATCGAAAAATAGTCGTCGTTGCTTAATGTGCGGTGTACTTGGATCCACCAACCCAGTTTTGCAGCGAACGGGCAATGACTCCGTATTGTACTCACGGTCAGTTATGTGGGGTGTATCTGCATCTGAGTTAGTACCTTGTCGCCTAAAACCGAACCTTAGGACACGTTAAACTTTGTGTGCCCAATGCATTTGCAATTCCCACATTTTCTTGGTCTTGACGGTTGGACGAGGCCCATCACAGGTTCCCTTTGTCTTCACAACATCAGGATCTTCTACTCCAAATTGTCGACGGAATGAATGTTTCCCTTTGTCTCCATTCCCACCGTTCAAATTCCTCTCATATAACTCCTTCATCCGGCTCGTCATCGGAAGACATGCATCCCTAGCCTCTTTGAAACCTTCCGTTGATTGCGAGGCATAGAAACACATTTCGTTGTAGGAAGAACTCAATATCCCATACCGGGCCGTCTGTGTTGTAGTGCTATCAATTGAGGGTTGAGGCCATTGCTGGCCATCCTTGCTTGTAGCCCTTGTCCATCTATGCAACACACAAGTTGAGGGAATTTGCGTTAAATTTTCGGCTTTCATAACACATATCATGTGGCAGCAAGGTAGCCCCAACGACTCAAACTTCATGCAAGAACATCTCATCGCAGCATCCACTGGACTGTGTGTTACTATCCATGATCTGTCCTTCACTTTGTACTTATAAATATAGTAGCATTTCTGACCATCCGGTAAAGGGAACACGTCCTTCACATTCAACTTCCCCTCTTCTAAGATTTCATCACGGAACATTCTAAATATATTTCGGGTGAATAGCTCAGCTCCATGTCTCTCTATATCTCGCAATGGAGTAATCAATACCGGAAAAGTGTTATTTGTTTCAGCATCATCTCCAGCCTCGTTATACCTTATCCTTGCAAGAGCCCGATCATAGTGCCTAACAAATTCATATAGCTTCAATTTGTGTTGGAGGAAGGGATTGAAATAAGCATTCATACACTCCGAGCGCTGAGTGCTCTTCATCCCAGCAAAGAAATGTCCACGCATATATGCCTCAGCCCACATATGACGCTTCTCATATGTCTCCAACACCCAACTGTTGGTTTGAAGTCCAAATTTTTCGACCATTGTCGTCCAGCCATGCTCAAACTTTGTCTTATCTGTTTCCATGTCCATGCACTGCTTGAAAGCATGTGCAAAGCCACTTATGTGAACATTTGAAACAGCATTTTTCCCAAGATGCCAATTACATAATCGATGTCTTGCGTCTGGAAATACTCTTCTGATTGCCTCTTGCATCGCCTTATCCCCATCTGTCAGTACGGACACAGGTGCTTTATTGCCCATCGCCTCCATAAATGTTTCCAAAACCCATATGTATGTCTCAATTGTCTCATTAGCTAGCAAAACACATGCAAATATCGTGGTCCTAAAGTGGCTAGTCACACCAGCCAACATGACAAAAGGTTTCTTGTATGCATTGGTTCTGTAAGTTGAGTCAAATATCAACACATCACCAAACTTTGCGTAGTCGGCCCGCGATTTCGAATCTGCCCAGAACAGATTTTGTAACTTGTTATCGTTACACACATCATACTTGTAAAAAAACGTGCATCAACATCAAGTTTTGCACATAGGTAAACCAACGCACCCTGCGCATCACCATCCTCAACTTCTGCTCTACGTTCGGCTTGAATATGGTTGTGCAGATCCGTACGGATGAAACCAACATTCTCATAAGACCCGGATTGATTTACCATATAGTCCATGATTTGGCTAGTCTTCACACCGACATTGCGCATAGCCATTGCTTGAGCTTTGTCATTGTTTAAAGCTGCGATGTGACCTCGATACATCACACGATGTTGTTCCGCCAATTCATGGTTGTGGTCTGACGAAGTGAGTCACAACATACTTTCCCGTCACCAAAGATCCGCATCGCATCAGATGCGAAATTGGGCTTTGCAACCTACTCTTTTTAGTGCCTTGGGAGCTCTACTCTTCTCAGCAACACGGTCCAAGTATTTTGATAATCTCTGACCCTCCCTTGAACACAACCACAGCCTACTAACGACCTTTCCCTCTTTATTTGTGTTAAATCTGGATTTTCGTATACTAAATCCCTTGGCTTTAGCATACGCATTGTAGAAATCTTCTCCATCTTCAACCGAATCAAATTTCTGTTCCAGAATAGCACGTTCAACATCACCAACCATGTCATTGCGATGAGCATCGTCATCGATTTCTTTTTTCACGTCGGCTCCGCCATCTTCACCGTTCATGTTGGTTGCTTCTTCATTGCTTGGACCACCTTCGCAACCATGATCAAGTTCTGCCCGACTTTCATTCATCAAACGAATGTCATCTGCTTCATTTGGAATGTCATAATCATCACCTTCCCTTTTAACTTCCGCTGGGGCCATACTGCACATGACATTACTACAAACAATTACTTGATGACCGAAAATTGTTAACACAAACACAAACATGACATTTTCACACGGTTTAGCTGTTTGTGCAAACACAAACACTCGCTTGAGAAAGAGAAAGAGAAAGGTTAGTTGCCAATGGAGGGGTTTCCGTTGGAGCGAAGCGTAGAGCGGTTGAAGTTAGGATGGGGGTTTAGTTGAGGGAAAATAGCTGAAGTGAACGGGCCAGAGAGAGGGAGACAGAGAGAGGGAGACAGCTCCATACCTCATATCTAGTTCCAGAGAAGGGCTTCACTTCAGCAATGGAACCAACACAGCCTTGTAGTTACGTTGTTGTTGGAAATCGCCCGTTATACTGTTCCCTACAGAGCTTCGTCAATGGAACGAACCCAACAGGGGCTTCTCCCTGTTAATGGAAATCAACAGTTACACTGACTCAACCTTACACAGAGAGGAGAACAGAGAGAGATAGAGACGAAATACAGAGAGTGAGTGGGATGCAATCATGCAAATACAAGCATTAACCGGTTGCCCCGGTTTCAACTTTTTCACGATTAAACAATTCAATGGTCTTGATCAATTATTGTAATCTAACGGCTAACAATTGGGTTGCATATGGTGTGCAACCTTAAGGGGGTTGCACACTTAAGCAGGACCCTTCGTAAATAGAGTTGAATTCGATTTGATAAGAGCTTGTTTAAATTTGATTTTTTTTTTTTAATACTTTCGAGCTCAAATTCGAACTCGTTAAATTTTTAATAAACAAACCCAAACATTTTAAGTCTCAGCTTGTAAGTTCGACTAATTAACTAACTCATTTAATATTTATTATTTATATATTAAATAATGTAAAATATGTATAAAAAATAAGATAAATATGTAATTTATATATTTAAAAAATATAAATATAAATAATAGTTAACTATAGATAGTATATTTATATAATAGTAGTAGATATTATTATTTTGATAAAATATTGACTTTTTTTTAAGAATGTTTATATATATATATAATTGTATAATTAAAGTTTTAATTATAACTTTAATCTCATACGCAAGTATAAATTTATAAATTTTTTGACTTGTTAAAACTCGTGAACAGGCTTGAGCTCGAGTCAAATCTAAGCCAACTAGTCTTGAGCTTAGTTCATTAAATTTTTATTGAGTTCGAGTTCGAGTTTGAATTCGTTAAAATTTTAATAAACAAACCCAAATATACTAAAATTCGGCTCGGCTCTGCTCGTTTGCCGCCCTAATTTGAGGTAAATTATTCACCAAAACTTTCTTAAATTCTAAAAAAAATAAAAATAATAATAATAAATATGTACATATATATATATATAATAAAGCAGGATGGTTTTTGAATTTATCCTAGACACATTTGTCCTACTAGGACATTTGAACGGCTCAGATCTATTCAAATTATAAAACAACGGCTGAAATATATTTTTTAAAAAATATCGTACATGTACATTTTCTATTTTCCCGCTTCTCTCTCTTACTTTTTCTTTTTCTTACCCATCCTTTTATTATCCCAGCTTTCTCTCTCCTTTCTTTTTATTTTCTTTTTATTTTTTCCCATTTTTATTTTTCTCTCTATTTATTTATTTTTTTATTTTCTTCTTTTTGTTCATATATTTTTATTCATATTATATAGAAAAGTTTGCGATTCGAAAATTAGGAGCCAAATTGTTCTGTGTGTATTGGAGATTTCATTAATGAATTTTTTCGTCCACAAATTAAATTAATTTGAACAATTAATTATTATTTTCAAATATATTGAATAACTTATAGATTTCGTAAATTTAGACCTCAGATAAATCTTTAACATCTATATAATAAAGCAGGATTGTTTTTGAATTTGTCCTACACACATTTGTCCTATTTGGACATTTGAATGGTTCAAATCTATTCAAATTATAAAACAACAGCTGAGATATATTTTTCAAAAAATATCTTATATGTACATTTCCTATTTTCCTTCTTCCCTCTCTTATTTTTTCATTTTCTCACCCATCTTTCTATGATCCCATGATCCCACCTTCATCTCTCTGTTCTTTTTATTTTTTTATGTTCTCCTATTTTTATTTTTCTCTCTATTTGTTTAATTTTTTTATTTTCTCATTTTTGTTCACTTATTTTTATTCATATTATATAGAAAAGTCTGCGATCCAATAATTAAGAGCCAGGTTTTACTGTGTGTAGTGGAGATTAAATTAATAAATTTTATAATACACGAATTAAATGAATTTGAATAATTAATTATTATTTTTAAATATATTGAGTACTGATAAACTTCATAAATTTAAACCTCATATGAATCTTTAACATCTATATAATAAAGTATGATGGCTTTTGAATTTGTCCTACACACATTTGTCTTACTAGGATATTTGGACGGCCTAAATCTATTCAAATTATAAAACAACAGTTGAGATATATTTTTTAAAAAAATATCCTACATGTACATTTTCTATTTTTTCGCTTCTCTCTTTTACTTTTTCCTTTTTTCACCCATCATTCTATGATTTCATGATCCCACCTTCCTCTCTCTTTTCTTTTCTTTTTAATTTTTTATTTTCTTCCATTTTTATTATTCTCTCTATTTTTTTCTTCTCCTTTTTGTTCACTTATTTTTTATTCATATTATATGGAAAAATCTGCGATCCCAAAATTAGAAGCTAGATTTTACTGTGTGTAGTGAAGATTAAATTAATGAATTTATAGTCCACAAATTAAATGAATTTGAACAATTAATTATTATTTTTAAATATATTAAATACATGATAAAATTTATAAATTTAGATCTTATATGAATCTTTAACATCTATATAATAAAACAAGATGGTTTTGAACTTGTCCTACATACATTTGTCTTATTAGGACATTTGGACGGCTCAGATCTATTCAAATTATAAAACAACGACTGAGATATATTTTCCAAAAAATATCTTATATGTACATTTTCTATTTTTCCGCTTCTCTCTCTTACTTTTTTTTTCTCACCCATCCTTCTATAATCTCATGATCCCACTTTCTTCTCTCTCTCTCTTTTTTTTTTATTTTATATTTTCTCCCATTTTTATTTTTCTCTCTATTTGTTTTTTTTCCCCCCTTCTTGTTCACTTATTTTTATTCATATTATATGAAAAAGTCTGCGATTCCAGAATTAAGAGTCAGATTTTACCGTATATTGTTGAGATTGAATTAATGAATTTTATAGTTCGCAAATTAAATAAATTTGAACAATTAATTATTATTTTTAAATATATTGAATACCTGATAAACTTCATAAATTTAAACCTCATATGAATTTTCAACACATATTTTGATAAAGCAGGATGGTTTTTGAATCTTCAACATATCTTTATCCTATTAAGATATTTGGATGGCTCAGATCTGTTCAAATTATAAAACAATGACTGAGATATATTTTTCAAAAAATGTTCTACATATACATTTTCTACTTTCCTGCTTCTCTCTCTCTTACTTTTTAGTTTTCGCACACCCTTCCTTCCATGATCCCATGATCCCGCCTTCCTTTCTTTTTTCTTTTTATTTTTTTATTTTCTTCCGTTTTTATTTTTCTCTCTATTTGTATTTTTTATATTTTTTCATTTTTGTTCAATATATTTTACACATATTTCCATACAATGTATGTATGGCCGTAATACACTAGGGCATTACAGGCATACATACAATTTATATATAATTATATAAGCAAAAGCAGTATTGTATGTACGCCCGTGAAATTTGTATGTGTGCTAGGCACATCTATCTATCTAGCTATATATCTATATAATAAAGCATGATGATTTTTGAATTTGTCCTACACACATTTGTCCTACTAGGACATTTGGACGGCTTAGATCTATTCAAATTATAAAACAACGGTTGAGATATATTTTTTGAAAAATATCTTCCATGTACATTTTGTATTTTCCCGTTTCTCTCTCTTACTCTTTTTTTTCTCACCTATCTTTCTATGATCCCATGATCCCACCTTCCTCTCTTTTTATTTTTTATTTTTTTTATTTTCTCCCATTACTTTTCTCTCTATTTATTTATTTTTTTTATTTTCTTCGTTTTGTTCACTTATTTTTATTCATATTATAAGGAAAAGTCTGCAATCTCAAAATTAAGAGCCAAATTTCACCGTGTATAACTGAGATTAAATTAATGAATTTTATAGTCCATAAATTAAATGAATTTGAACAATTAATTATTATTTTTAAATATATTGAATATCTAATAGACTTCATAAATTTAGACATCATATGAATCTTCAACATATCTATATAATAAAACAAGATGAGTTTTGAATTTGTCCTACACACATTTGTCCTATTAGGATATTTGGACGGTTTGGATCTATTCAAATTATAAAACAACGACTGATATATATTTTCTAAAAAATATCCTACATGTATATTTTTTATTTTCTCGCTTCTCTCTTTTACTTTTTCTTTTTCTCACCCATCCTTTTATGATCCCATGATTCCACCTTCCTCTCTCTCTTTTTCATTTTTTATTTTTTTTATTTTCTCCCATTTTTATTTTTCTCTCTATTTGTTTTTTTTTTTTTTTCTCATTTTTGTTCAGTTATTGTTATTCATATTATATGGAAAAACATGCGATCCCAAAATTAGAAGCTAGATTTTACCATGTGTAGTGGAGATTAAATTAATGAATTTTATAGTTCACAAATTAAATGAATTTGAACAATTAATTATTATTTTTAAATATATTGAATATTTGATAGACTTCATAAATTTACATCTCATATGAATCTTCAACATCTATATAATAAAGTAGGATGATTTTTGAATTTGTCTTACACACATTTGTCTTACTAGGACATTTAGATAGCTCAGATCTATTCAAATTATAAAACATCAACTGAAATATATTTTTCAAAAAATATCCTACATGTACATTTTCTATTTTCCCGCTTCTCTCTCTTACTTTTTCTTTTTTTCACCCATCTTTCTATAATCCCATGATCCCACTTTCCTCTCTTTCTTTTATTTTTTTATTTTCTCCCATTTTTATTTTTCTCTCTATTTGTTTTTTTTTATTTTTTTTATTTTCTCATTTTTGTTCACTTATTTTTATTCATATTATATGGAAAAGTCTACAATCCCAGAATTAGGAGTCAGATTTTACAGTGTATAGTTGAGATTAAATTAATGAATTTTATAGTTCACAAATTAAATAAATTTAAACAATTAATTATTATTTTTAAATATATTGAATACCTGATAGACTTCATAAATTTAGACCTCATATGAATCTTCAACATATATTTTGATAAAGTAGGACGGTTTTTGAATTTTCAACATATTTTTGTCTTATTAGGACATTTGGATGGCTCAGATCTGTTCAAATTATAAAATAATGACTGACATATATATTTTTTTTAAATGTTCTACATATACATTTTCTACTTTCTTGCTTCTCTCTCTCTTACTTTTTCCTTTTCTCACACCCCTCCTTCCATTATCCCATGATCTCGCCTTTCTCTCTCTTTTCTTTTTGTTTTTTTATTTTCTCTATATTTGTTTATTTTTTTTATTTTCTCCTTTTTGTTTAATATATTTTACACATATTTCTATACAATGTATGTATGCCCTTAATACACTAGGACATTATGGGCATACATACAATTTATATATAATTATATACGCAAAAATAGTATTGTGTGTATACCCGTGGAAATTGTATGTATGTTAGGCACATCTATTCATCTAGCTCTATATATATAAGCAAAAACGTATTTTCGTGAGGAGTTTTTTGATAACTCCAAAATTTTATAATAAATTTGTGATTTTATCAAATTAAAAAATAAATTTAAATAGTGTTGGGATTACAATTATATTTTAATCTTAATATTATTTATACTGTGCCTTCAGGCACGAGCATACGCTAGTATATATATATTGTAATAATCAACATTTGCCTAGCTATAGAAGCATTCTAAGTTTAATTTCATTCCAAACCATTTTTTCAATTTGTTTGAAATGTGTATCGCCCTCAAAAAAAACACATAAAACCCATAATTCTTGACATACAATAATATAAGAGAAATAAATAGCTTTCTATTTATCGGAGTAGTTCTTACAAATGTATTACATGTTGACAACAAAAGTAAAGGCCCTAAGGGCTTACAACTTTCCAAGCCAACACTTGGTTACAAGAAATGAGTACTAACTCATATACGTATTAAGCCATTGGCTTGAATTTACATATAATACATCAAAGGAAAGCAAAACAACCAAAAAGTCTGTCTGCCTCTATCCTCCCAAGCTATGTCCTTGGAGGTAGCATGCTACTTGTACCTGAAAATGGTGTCCCATATAGGGTGAGCCACAGCCCAGTAGAAATATACTAAACCTGCTATAAACAATGACTAAAATAACAGCATTCGATAGAAGGTCTACACTTATATTCCCACTTATAACACATTACAGTTTCATGACATTCTTGTTCATGTTGCATTTCATTTCCCACTTCCTTTTCAATTTTGAGTTTGAAAACAAGGCTCAGAACCTAGCCAAATAACTTGATGACATTATGATTCATCTTTAGAACACTTTTGAAATTTATAATGGATACACATTTTGGTGCTGTATCAATGAGACATAAACCACTTCCACACCTCACAATTGACAATGATATACATTTTAGTGCTATATCAAATCAATTCAAACACTTCCATAATCCACACTCGATACACATTGTAGTGTTGTATCAATGTCAAACAAAATCCGGTTTAGAGGTACATCCCCTATCTTTCCCTAAACCGCGGAATACATCCCCTATCTCCTCCTACACACACAATGTATATAAACGTAGATCGTATATAGTCAATCAATACATAAAGTTAATGTATTATTTCAACCGCTACATTTGTTAGCATTCTCAATCGATTAGTTTTTGTTTACCTAATCATCATGCATTGTCTACAACAATCAAGACTATCCTCCACCGATAACCCAAAGCAGTTATTTCTAAACAGGAAATAAATGCACCAAATGGATATAACATCAACATTTTACCTAGGTGAGCGATTAAATGAATCCGACTACACCTTTAATCCCATATCTTCCCAATTTCAATATTCTCAATTCAATTCCTTAATTCTCAAAATTAATTATACCAATTAATTTATCCAACTAATTAGGGTATTTTCCCATAGTTAACATAACAACCCTAAGGTTCCATTTCTCTCAATAGTTCAACATTAATTTCATTTCTCTATGTCAAACATGTAAATAGATTTATATATATAACCCCCATCTTTTGTAAAATTACACAAAGGCCTAAACTTTCTCAAAATTAACCAACAACCCCCAACATATAAAAATGCTAAAATTCAAAGACAAAACTTATAGGAAGGAGTAGGATATCCCTACCTCGAAGTTTGAGCTCAAACGGAGATGAAGATCAAAAACCAACATGCTTCAAATCCCAAGTTTTTCAGATTAAAACGAAGCCCTCAACCCACTCTATCTTTTTAACAAAGGACTAAGGATAGAAACTCACTCTAAATAGATCAAACCTTAGAGAGAAGACAAGTATAGAGAGAGAGAGAGTCGGATCTAGGGTTTGATAGAAAAAGAGAGATGAAAAAGTGATGTTTAATCCGCTGCTGCGATCTGATATATAACAGGCTCACTCGAGCGAAGGGTTGGTCGCTCGAGTGACCAAACACAAATAATACTCGCTCGAGCGAAGAAAGTCTCGCTCGAGCCAACAACTCGAAGCTTCAAGTCTGCAACCCAGAAGCACGCTCGAGCGACAAAATGCTCGCTCGAGCGAGGAAACTCAAAACATACACCTCGCTCGCTCGAGCGAAGGAAATCTCGCTCGAGCCAAGAAACACAGCTCTCAGGTCAAAATGAGACGCAGACGTATGCTCGAGCATAAGACTTCTTGCTCGAGCCACCAGACACAAAACTCAACTCTCTCTCGAGCGAAGGAACCCTGGCTCGAGCGAAGGATCAAAATTCTGGGCAGCAACCATTTGCTTCCAAACACAACCAACATGTAACAAACCTCCCCATCACATCCTATAACTCAAAAACAAAGTACGAAAATGTGTAAACAAGATATAAACAACTGCTAACATCCACGAAACCAAGTTCGGATCACTGTACAACAAGGGGTGAAACCCGGGATCGCTATAATCTCTCCCCCTTAAAGAATTTCATCCCCGAAATTAAGTGCAAGTTTTCAAAACAACAAATTTTTCTCCATTTTAAACAATGTTACATTCAACATTCAATAACTCGACCCATCCCGGTCATTCCATCTCTTGTCAAGAGGCATTTCACAACATATACATTTCAACATGCATTTCCTTTCCATTTCAACAGTTTACAATACACATGATTTCCATTTCCATATCATATTCATTTTTGATGATATAATTCCATTTCTACAACATAATCAACATATGCAATGTTACATTGAACTTCCATTAAACCAAAACATATACCATGTTTTACAACCTTAGATATATTCAATATTCTTAAGGTCCACTATTATAACAAAATACGCAACATATACTCAAACATCCACAAATAGATCTGGATATTTCTCTCGGACCTCCAACTCACGTTCCCAAGTGGCTTCCTCCACCCCGTGATGTTTCCACAAGACTTTTACCAAGGGAATGGTCTTGCCTCGCAAGACTTGATCCCGCCTATCCAGGACCCAAACCGGTCTCTCCTCACACGAGGCATCCTCATCAACCTCTAAGTCGGTCCAATCCAATACATGCGATGGATCTGGCTCATACTTCCGAAGCATACTCATATGAAACACGTTATGAACTCCGAATAACTGCGGCGGTAATGCTAAACGATAGGCAACCTCGCCAATCCTCTCAAGGATCTCAAAAGGGCCAATAAACCGAGGGGACAACTTCCCACTCTTCCCAAATCTCATCAATCCCCGCCTGGGTGATATCTTTAGAAAGACATGGTCACCCATCTCAAATACCAAAGGTCGTCTCCTACGGTCGGCATAAGATTTCTGACGACTCTGGGCTGTAACAAGCCTCCTACGGATAAGCTCAACTTTCTCCGTCGTTTCCCTCACCAACTCCGGACCCAACAAAGGTGCATCACCCACCTCGGTCCAACAAACTGGACGCCTACACAGTCAGCCATACAAGGCCTCAAACGGTGCCATACCGATACTAGACTGGAAACTGTTGTTGTAGGCAAACTCCACCAAGGGCAAGTGCCTCTCCCATGTCCCACTAAAGTCAAGGACACAACCCCGAAGCATATCCTCAAGGATCTGAATAGTACGCTCGGATTGCCAGTCAGTCTGAGGATGATAGGCTGTACTAAAGGTCAACTTAGTACCCAAGGCACTCTGCAAACTCTGCCACAACCTGGCAGTAAAACGGGGATCTCTATCTGAGACAATCATCACTGGGACCCCGTGCAACCTCACTATGTCCCAAATATACAAGTCGGCAAGATGATCTACCGAATCTCTCACGCGCATAGGGATGAAGTGCGCCGACTTAGTCAACCGATCTACAACCACTCAAATAGCATCACTACCCTGCTGAGTCCTCGGAAGACCTACAACGAAGTCCATAGTGACATGCTCCCACTTCCACTCAGCAATAGGCAAGAGTTGTAACAAACCCGCTGGCCTCTGATGTTCGGCCTTCACTTGCTGACAAGTAAGGCAGTTAGACACAAAAACTGCTACATCTCTCTTCATACCCCGCGACCAAAACTGGCGACCCAAATCCCGATACATCTTAGTGCCTCCTGGATGTACCGCAAGGCGTGAATGATGAAACTCTCAGAGGGATTCTACCTCAAGATCACCTCTCTATGTCTCTAACACTCGAGTCACAAGTGTAGGCTGAGCAACAACAGAAAACAAGGCCGCAGCCTCAACGAATTCGCCCAGAAGCAAATCAAACTCGCCAAGCGCACCTAACATCTACCACTCCCAGATGGCTATACAAGCTACATCACTAATGGACTTCCTGCTAAGGGCATCAGCCACAACATTGGCCTTCCCTGGATGATAGTGCAACTCGAAGTCGTAATCCTCAATAAACTCTATCCACCTCCTCTGCCTCAAGTTCAAGTCTTTCTGTGTAAACAGATATTTCAGACTCTTATGATCCGAGAACACCTCGAATCTCTCACCATAAAGGTAGTGCCTCCAGATTTTTAAGGCAAAGATCACTGCTGCTAGCTCTAGGTCATGTGTAGGGTAATTCTTCTCGTGTATTTTCAACTGACGTGAGCTATAGGCAACCACTTTCCCCTCTTGCATCAACACACAACCCAAACCCTCTCGTGAGGCATCACAATAAACTGCATAACATAACCCTCTTTCCGAAATAATCAAGACCGGAGCAGTGGTCAATCTAACTCTCAGCTCTTGGAACGACTTTTCACAAGTCTCACTCCATACAAATTTGACTCCCTTCCAAGTCAGTCTAGTCAATGGCGAAGCTAACCTGGAGAAATCCTTCACAAACCGGCGGTAATACCCAGCTAATCCCAGAAAACTGCGGATCTCAAACACACTCTTAGGCTGTGCCCAATGTTGCACTGCCTCAATCTTGGATGTATCAACAGACACCCCTTCTCCGGAAACCACATGGCTTAAGAACTTGACTTCTCATAGCCAGAACTCACACTTCCCAAACTTGGCATACAGCCCATGGGTTCTAAGTAACTCGAACACCACTTTCAAATGTTCCTCGTGCTCCTCTTCTGAAGGTGAATAGATGAGAATGTCGTCCACAAAAACGACCACAAAACGATCTAAGAATTCCCGGAATATCCGGTTCATCAAATCCATAAAGACTGCCGGTGCATTGGTGAGCACAAATGGCATCACTAGAAACTCATAATGGCCATACCGTGTACGGAATGCCGTCTTCGGAATGTCCTCCTCCTTAACCCTCAACTGGTGGTAACTCGATCTCAAGTCTATCTTAGAGAAACAACGGGACCCCTTCAACTAGTCAAACAGATCATCTATACGGGGCATAGGGTACTTATTCTTAACCGTAGCCCGATTCAACTTTCGGTAGTCGATACAAAGTCTCAAGGCGCCATCTTTCTTTTTAGCAAAGAGGGCCGACGCTCCCTACGGCGAAACACTAGGGCGAATAAAGCCCTTATCCAGCAATTCCTGGAGCTGAACCTTCAACTCAACCAACTTAGCTGGGGCAAAACGATAAGGTGCCATAGAAATCGGCGCTATGCCGGGCACTAGATCAATAGAGAACTCAATCTCTCGATGAGGTGGCAAACTAACGAGATCTTCAGGAAAGACGTCCGAGTACTCACAAACCACTCTCGGCAACACAGTCTGGGTCTCACCACACTCACTACTCAAAAAGCTAGCAAGTAGACCACTAAGCTCACTCCGCCCTCGCGGATCATACACCGATGGCAACACACTACTAACCCGATCCCCCAGAAAATGGAAACAATCCCCACTCAAGGTACAAACTGTGACCCTCTGGCGGTAGCAATCGATAACAGCCCGGTATGACGATAGCCAATCCATACCCAAAATAACATCAAATCCCGACATGGGCATCACTACAAAAGGAAACGGAAGCCGGCGATCGGTGACCTCTATATCACAACCCCTACATCCTTGTTTCAAAATCAACTCACCCCCAATAGGTGACACTACACAAATAAGAGATGCTAACTATGCCAACTCCAATCCCAAAACAGATGCAAATGCAGCAGATACAAAAGAATGAGATGCACCCGTATCAATCAATACACTAGTAACCGAGTTGCAAAACAAGAAGGTACCTCTCACAACTGATGGAGCAGGTACAAGATCCCATGTAACAACATACACGCTACCAAGAGGGCCCTCGATCCACTGCCACCCTCGGAGCATACGACTCTTGCAAGCTCCGGATTGGCCCTTGAGGCTCGCATGCATCGAAGCCGGGTTGAAAACCCAGCGTCTGCCTAGAACCAGACGCGCCCGAAGTGGCACTCAACTGTAGGCAAAACCTCTTCAGGTGCCCAGGCTGACCACCCTAATAACAAGACAAGGACTGGCCTCTGCCCTGACTCTGGCTCTGCGGTCTAGCTGAAGATGAAGCAGCCCTCTGACCTCCTCCCCTCTGTGGGCAAATCGAAGCCTTGTGGCTCTGCTGACCACACTTGTAACAGGTGAAATCTCCCCGATTGCCTCTCCCCGAGCCTGCACTCGGCACTGGGAAGGTCGATCTAGCAACACCACCCTGAGACTGTTGAGGGTTAGCACCCTTCTGTCTCCTGCCATCACCCTGACCATCCTGGCTCCTCTTGGAGCCCCTCTGTCCCTCCTCCTCCTGCATCATGATCTCCATATGGGCTGCAACATCAACCAAGTGCCCATAGTCTTGGATCATAGAACCCCCAACTCTCATCTTGAGGCCGCGCCTCAACCTCTTCTCAAACTCGATACAGCGGCGTTCCTCGGACGCCACAAGTTCAGGTGCGAACCTGGACAAGCTAGTGAAAGCAACCACATACTCGGCCACTGAAGAGCTCAACTGCAAAAGTTGACAGAACTGGTCTCTCAGCTTCTCCCTGACTGCTGGAGATAAGAACTTCTCCTGGAAAGCACCCACAAATGCCTCCCAAGTGCCACCAATACGACCCTTCATGAATTTCCACCACTGACCCGCATCCCCCTTAAGCTAGAAAGATGCCAAGGTCACTTTCAAAGTCTCGTCTTTGATGCCAAGCATCTCAAACGTCTTAGTCATCTGCTCCAGCCACTCATCAGCCTTAAGTGGCTCCTTCAGATCCCCTAAAAACTCATCCGAATTTGACCGGAAAAACTCACTCTTCAGAAAAGAAGGCCCTGCATCAATAACCTGGGCCTGGACTTGGACTTGATTCTCAGCTCTGAGAATGTCCATGGATGCTCTCAATGCTCCTACCATCTCGCGAGCTAAGGCGCCCATGGCCTGCTGACTTGCTGGCTCGACCACATTGGCATGGCCAACACCCTCCTGCTGCGTCGGAATGTCATCCGGTATAGGCACGTCCTGCCTCCTAGGCCTACCTCGCCTACCACCACGTCCTCGTCCTGACATCCTAATAAAGGTAACGAAGAACATTAGCACATTCACAAATGTGCCGAAGCTAAACACTCGCGTCCTAATACATGGACAATTGTAATTCACTCCACGTAAGCACATAAACACATAAGCACTTATGAATTTCATTTCCGGATAATGATAGTCTTGAGGTGTTACTAGAGTTTCAGTTAGAAACAGCATTGATCAAGTTCTTTTCTAATAGGACTTCCAGAAACGCAAGGGTTCAATCAACATCCTAGAAACTAAATCCCATACCCACGTAGTCACACAAACATGTTATCAAATAAACACATAATGTCACACATACGTCTTTAACAAGCGAGACAAACCCATTGTGATACTAATCACTTCCCACATATCCAAAGTATTCGAACCCGGTACGCTTTGATACCAAGTTGTAATGCCCTAAAAAAAAAAAACAAAAAACCCATCATTCTTGACATGCAACAATATAAGAGAAATAAACATCTTTCTATTTATCGGAGTAGTTCTTACAAATGTATTACATGTTGACAACAAAAGTAAAGGCCCTAAGGGCTTACAACTTTCCAAGCCAACACTTGGTTACAAGAAATGAGTACTAACTCATATACGTATTAAGCCCTTGGCTTGAATTTATATGTAATACATCAAAGGAAAGCAAAACAACCAAAAAGTCTGTCTGCCTCTATCCTCCCAAGCTATGTCCTTGGAGGTGGCATGCTACCTGTACCTGAAAATGGTGTCCCATATAGGGTGAGCCACAGCCCAGTAGAAATATACTAAACCTACTATAAACAATGACTAAAATAACAGCATTCGATAGAAGGTCTACACTTATATTCCCACTTATAACACATTACAATTTCATGACATTCAAGTCCATGTTACATTTCATTTCCCACTTCCTTTTCAATTTTGAGTTTGAAAACAAGGCTCAAAACCTACCCAAATAACTTGATGATATTATGATTTGTCTTTAGAACACTTTTGAAATTTATAATGGATACACATTTTGGTGCTGTATCAATGAGACATAAACCACTTCCACACCTCACAATTGACAATGATATACATTTTAGTGCTATATCAAATCAATTCAAACACTTCCATAATCCACACTCGATACACATTGTAGTGTTGTATCAATGTCAAACAAAATCCGGTTTAGAGGTACATCCCCTATCTTTCCCTAAACCGCGGAGTACATCCCCTATCTCCTCCTACACACACAATGTATATAAACGTAGATCGTATATAGTCAATCAATACATAAAGTTAATGTATTATTCCAACCGCTACATTTGTTAGCATTCTCAATCGATTAGTTTTTGTTTACCTAATCATCATGCATTGTCTACAACAATCAAGACTATCCTCCACCAATAGCCCAAAGCAGTTATTTCTAAACAGGAAATAAATGCACCAAATGGATATAACATCAACATTTTACCTAGGTGAGCGATTAAATGAATCCGATTACACCCTTTAATCTCGTATCTTCCCAATTTCAATATTCTCAATTCAATTCCTTAATTCTCAAAATTAATTATACCAATTAATTTATCCAACTAATTAGGGTATTTTCCCATAGTTAACATAACAACCCTAAGGTTCCATTTCTCTCAATAGTTCAACATTAATTTCATTTCTCTATGTCAAACATGCAAATAGATTTATATATATATAACCCCCCATCTTTTGTAAAATTACACAAAGGCCCAAACTTTCTCAAAATTAACCAACAACCCCCAACATATAAAAATGCTAAAATTCAAAGACAAAGCTCATAGAAAGGAGTAGGATATCCCTACCTCGAAGTTTGAGCTCAAACGGAGATGAAGATCAAAAACCAACGTGCTCCAAATCCCAAGTTTTTTAGATTAAAACGAAGCCCTCAACCCACTCTATCTTTTTAACAAAGGACTAAGGATAGAAACTCACTCTAGATAGATCAAATCTTAGAGAGAAGACAAGTATAGAGAGAGAGAGAGACTCGGATCTAGGGTTTGATAGAAAAAAAGAGATGAAAAAGTGATGTTTAATCTGCTGCTGCAATCTGATATATAACAGGCTCGCTCGAGCGAAGGATTGGTCGCTCGAGCGACCAGACACAAAGAATACTCGCTCGAGCGAAGAAAGTCTCACTCGAGCCAACAACTCGAAGCTTCAGGTCTGCAACCCAAAAGCACGCTCGAGCGACAGAATGCTCGCTCGAGCGAGGAAACTCAAAACATACACCTCACTCGCTCGAGCGAAGGAAATCTCGCGTGAGCCAAGAAACACAGCCCTTAGGTCAAAATGAGACGTAGACGCATGCTCGAGCACAAGACTTCTCGCTCGAGCCACCAGACACAAAACTCAACTCTCGCTCGAGCGAAGGAACCCTGGCTCGAGCGAAGGATCAAAATTCTAGGCAGCAACCATTTGCTTCCAAACACAACAAACTGTAACAAACTTGCCCATCACATCTTATAACTCAAAAACAAAGTACGAAAGGGTGTAAACAAGATATAAACAACTGCTAACATCCACGGAACCAAGTTCGGATCACTGTACAACAAAGGGTGAAACCCGGGATCGCTATAACAATGAAACTATTTGATTATATTTTCAATTTTTTTTTGTTTGTATTTGTGCTAAAAAACGTCTATTTTAATATTTTTCGTAATATAAAAAGGAAAAAAACGAAAGAATAATTAAACTTGTTTAAGGATAAGTTTCAAATTTTTTTCTTTTATAAATTTTTTTTGTCTAGAAAGATCTTGGATTTATTAATTGTTAGATTAAAAAATAAAATATATTAGATAGATATATATAGGTGATATTTGATTGGTCTGTCTTTCAACACGTAATTGACTTTGTTACAGAACGGTTGATAGCTTAATTGTTGATTATGGCAAAGGGAAATTGACGTGCTTCATCTGGAATGTATACTTGATTTGGTGAGCTAAATTTTAACTCAATTTTCTCATTTATTAAATTATTAACCAATATTCCTCTAGTATGACATCACAAGATAACCAACATGACAATGATATATAAGAAAACAAAACTCTCAAGACTATGTTTGTTTAATGTTGTGTTTAGTTGGAAAATTTGAGAAGGGATTTGAAAAGAAAAATAAAAAAGGTAGGTGAAATATAAATAAAATATACTTACATTTTATTTAATTTTACTTACTTTTTTTTATTTTTCTTTCTAAATCTCTTTCTAAATCCCTAAATAAAATACAACATAAAGGTTTGAGGATGGGAAATTAGATTGTTAATCTATAGGCTGCAGCATCACACTGTAGACACCCCATTTTTGACCGTCCTCAAGACTTGGACATCACCATTTGAACACTCGGTGATTACCCATGTTCGTGTTTGTTTGGAGTTCCCGGAGTTCTCGGCTACGTGCCTTGACTCAGGATCTCCGAACTCGACTGCTTTGTGTCTGGTTTTGCACCAAACACTTGTGTTTTGCCTGGGAGGGGCAGAGAATGCCTTGTGAGGCATCCCCACACACCACCGGCAGTGGCTAAAGGCCATCGGCTGGCTGGTGTTGCCATCGGCACTATATTGTGCCGGTCGGCACTCTTTTGTGCCGGTCGGCAGTCAATTTTATCAAAATGACATTCTTTGCCGGCCGGTTACTGTGCAGTTGCTTTTTGAGATATTTTGAAACAGTTGTATAGCACTTTCTTCCCCTCCATACATGTATGGAGGGATGAGCCTCTTGTTTGCTTAGTTGCTAAGCTTACAAGATTGCCTCCTCTATAAGAGGAGGCCTTGTCTTCTTGGCTGGGGGGTTAGCCATTTTTCAACACAAAAACCAGAGCTCATATATCTATCTATATCTATGTCTTCCCTTCCCTCATCCTTTGTGTGTGTTTCTTGGCCTAAATAGTGTGTTTTACCTTACTTTTGCACCATTACACACACTATTACACCTAGCTCCGAGATTGAGGGACTTGGAAGGTTGTTTGTTGTGATTTTGGACTGGTTTTGATCCTTAGAAGAGGGCTGCACCACCTGTTCTTCAAGGGTTCTTCAAGGGTGAGCAACTTACTTTAGATTCCCCATTTTTGCAACAAGTTTTTACCTATCTTGCTTTGTGTTTTTGGCTTTGTGCTCAACATAAAAAAGTCTTATATTTTCTTACTCTAGAACCTTCATTAAGGTCACTTGGGGGTTTGAGCACAAACTCACACTCTTAGGCTTTGTTTTGGCTATTTTAGCCCCTTTTCTTGAAACCTTGTTTAACTTGGTGTTTTGGGTCTTCTCACCACTGAAAACCAGTGGGTTTTCAGTGGTGAGGGAGGTATTTTGGAGTCCTATATAGGGGGGGGACACCCCCCTCCCCTTTGTCCCTCTTTGGTCTTTACTTTGGCTCACATAGTAGCATGCATTTTTGGCCTTATATGCCTTCATTTCAGAGCTTATTTGGGTGTTTTGGATCATATATCATCTCTTTTTTTGGTTGGTTTTGTGGTCCTTAGCATGCTTCTTATACTTGCTTTGTAATGCTCTAGTTTGTCTAGAAATGAGCCATGAGTTTAGGCCATGTTTCTCGCATGTATGAGCCTCACTTCATGAAGATATTAGCATCATTTCGCCATGTGTTAGGTCTGTTGGCCACTGATTTTGTCATGTTTGGCATGATTAGTATAGTTGCTTTGTGTTTTGGCTTGTAAGCCTTGGTTGTATCGGACTCTAACATGCTTAGTTTAGGTCATTCTCTTGATTTGGCCTCATTTAGGATCCTATTTCAGTCCATAAATCATGTTTGTATGTTTGCATATGTGGCTCATTTCATGCTTTTAGGGTGTGCCCTTTTATGCCTAGGAATAAGCCTTATGCATGTTGGTATGTTCGAAGCATTTTGGGGCTGCCATATCAAGGGATTTGGTTGTATGTTTTTTATGCCAGAACTCTGTTTTCATATGTCTAATATGTGCCATGAGTGGTCATGTTGGTGGTGGTGGAATACTCCTTGTTTATGCCTTGGTTTTAGGCCCATTTGTTTGCATGCTTGCATGAGTGTTGATCTACCATTTTGGGCGCATTTTGCCACTGTTTTGGGGAGGTTTGAGGTCTGCCCTATTGTGGTTAAGTCTACCAATACACATTTATTTGATGCTTGTTGCATGTTTGGTCAATGTAGTCTTGACATATGATAATCCTATTGCCTTAAGTGCCCGTGTTTGCATCATACTTTGTATCTTGCATACCTAGTGTTGCACACTTGCACACTTGCCATAATATGTTGCATTACATTTGGTATGTCTTGCATTTCACCTCATATTGCACCTTTTGAGCCATGTTTGCATAACATGCATTGCATTACTTGGTTTGGGGTGTCAAACCAAGTGTGAGAAATGAGGGTGTTTGTACTTGAGTGACAAAACACACCTCAATTCTCATGTCACTAGGGCCCTTGATCTTGACATGATAGGGACTTAGTTTTCATTTGTGTGTTTGCATGCATTTTTATATTAAAATGCAATCTTGGTTCCTTAGGCTATCATGCACCAAGATGCATAATTGATGGCCCAAGAACCAAGGGTCATGCTTCCTTGAGTCCCATACATGATAGGGAGTATTGGCCATGCTCACATATGCCTAAAAATTCATGCCATGCACTGCTTGTCTGCTGCTGCTGTCAAAACTGTCTCCTGTAGGAATTTTGTGCCGACCGGCACCATATAGTGCCGACCGGCACTATATGGGTGGCCGATAACATCATTTACAGCCGGTGACTATTGTACACGGCCGGTGGCCATTCCATCCAGCCGATGATGTTCTGCAATGCTCATAGAAGGTTCTCCGGGACTTTGACAGTTTTCAGAGAAGAAAAGGCAGTAAAACAGAGGCAACTGTGGCATGGTGCGGACTTTTCCAAGAAGTCGGATTCGAGCATGCATCATTCACAAGATCCTTTAGGTGAGGCCCTCTTTTTTGTTATATATTGAATTTAATTTGATAATTAGAAATTTTGTAATAGTTTATTTATTACGTATTGATTTGTATTATTTGGGATCAGATATTCTTTTGGTCCCTCCGTGTGAGGGCATATTTGTAATAAGTGTGGGTGAGTGTGTGTATGTCTTCCAACCCCCATTTCTTTCTTCCCTTTTATTTACCTGCTTATGATGGTAGATTAGGGCATATTTAAAATTAGCATACCTTATGCAATGCATGCGTGCATCCATGCATTTGTTTATATGCATCGGGCTCGATACATCATACAAACTGCATCGTACTTTCAATTCCAAATTGAATACGTGTTACTTGTAACATTCCATATGCCATGTTTAGGATAGCCGAGCCTATTATAGCTACATTTTGCCTGTGATGCATTAGCCACTTAACATGAACTAGGATCATGCATTGATTTCTAACTAGTTTCTGTTTTGGCACGGATTACTAGGTAAGCTTTTATGTTTTAGCATGCCGCATGCGTGTGAATGCTAACATGATAGTATGATTGCCATGCGGCTAAATGCTTATATGAGATAAACTGTTTGAATGCCTCTGGTTGGAGGTTGGATTGTTTGAGTTGGAAAAACTCATTGAAATCCGTGTTTTAGCCTACTTGCGAGTAGCAAATTCCGAAACTGTTTTCAAAACAAACGGATATGCAATGTTTGTTTCCAAATTAGGCGATCTAGTCTATACTTGTTTGCTGTGCGCATGACATAGTAATTCTAGGCTAATAATTGGAATAAGAGCATGTAATGTTTTCAAAATCGGATATCATGGTTAGTAGAGGCCGGTCTTCGGACCGGGCGAAAGGGGGTGCTCATAGCTGACCTTCCCCGATCGTACCCAAGCTCTCGAGCCAAGACCACTTTGGTGATGACGGACACGTGGCCTTCGGCACCGAGTCAGGGTTTCCTAAATTTCCCGTTTTAAAATATTTAGGTGGCGACTCTGTAATCTGGCAAAGCAGTCCATGTTTGGCACTACTTTTCAAAAATCTGTTTTCTCAAATGATTTGCCGGATTTGGACTCTTTGGTTCAAGATTAAGAACCGTGACATTTGAGTCCTTGAACTGTAGTGACCCCAATATGAACGGAACGGGACTTAACTCTCCGGGGCGGGGCGTCTCTGACGCTTACGCTCGCTCATTGGGAGTTTTAGAGAGCTTGACTCGAACTCGTGATATCTTGTCTTGACTACACTTATGTGTTTCTTTGCATTGCATGTGCATTGGTGCGCCTAGGACACCGTGTTGGCCATCTGCTATTCCTGAGCGGTTTGCCGGAGGCTTGTCTTGTCAAGGCATGTCCATAAGGCTAACCGGTTGCGGGCTCTACCAGTAGAGAAACACAAACCCCGGTTTTACCAGGGCACCCTTTTTGACCATTCGACCTAGTGCATATTCGGATCCATAGTGACCATTCCAAATTAGGACAGGTTGCTTACCCGATATAGGTTGTTTGAAACCGCCAAGCGTAGTGAAACCCTAGCTCCCGACAAAATAGGACAGGAAACCCTACCCCAACATAGGGTGTATTGGCCCTCATTTATCTCGCTATGTGCTTTCAAAGTGTATCTCACAGAACACACATGTCGGGCTTGCAAGATTGGGTATCCTACGAGGCACCAAGAATGATTTTGGGAAATCAGTTATCGGTGGGTACAAGGTTCAGACTTGGGGGCAATGATTCAGAAACAGTGATCAGTATTTGAGGAACAGTGTATCGAGTTCAGCGTGTTATCCAAACCGTGTGTTGTATGTTTATTTTATGCCGTTGTGCTGTCCAATTGTCTGTTTATTTATACGCTTTTTTTTATCTCTTTATTAGGTAGTTGAGCACGATTGCTACCGACCCGATAGATATCCCCCAAGCACCCTGGGTTAGAGGCCGTCGACTCCTTCGATCTGAGGATCTGATAGACGGACAACCAGTGTACTACTCACTACCCCTACATTAGACGGAGGTCACCAGCAGAGGACATCAAGATAAAGAATGTCAGAGGGCTTTATCTACCCCACCTGTGTTCAGTAGGGATCAAGATTTTGTGTCACCAACAGAGAGGGAATATATACCAGTAATCCGACCAGAGCAGGATAGCATGGCTAGTTTGGAGGAGATGCTGCGCCACCTTCAAGAAAGCATAAAAGTAATGCAAAGAAGATGCGTCCGTCAGCAATTGCCAGCAACAGCCACAGTTGTGAGGGAACAGGCAGAGACAATTGCCAGGCTAGAGCAGCAAACCGGAGCATCCGCTTCGCATCAAGCTCCTCCCCCACCAGGAGTTCCTAATGTCGGGGAGACAGCCAATGTTCAGACTGATACAGAGCTGCCCACAGGACCACCCCCACCTCCAACCCTACCTCAAATCCAACCTCAGCTATCAAAAACACCCACCAACCTACCGGACTCTCCCTTTGAGTTCGAGACTGATCCCACCGCACTAAAGTTGAGCAAGCTTGAAAAGTTGTTCAAGAGATCCCAAGGGGTCAAGACTATCCCCGACATTGAAGATGGTTACACCGACGCAGCTGTGACGCTGCCCGACAGATTCAAAATGCCTCATATTGATCGGTTTGACGGGTCCGGGGACCCCATGGTACACTTAAGACTGTTTTCAGATGTTCTAAGGCCAATGGGCCTCAGTAGGCTCCAGAAGTTGTCTCTATTTGGGCGGACCCTATCAGGTGTGGCGGCCATATGGTATGCCAAGCTAGAAGATGATGTCAAGAGGAATTGGGACGAAATGGCTGAGGCCTTCATCGCACAGTATTCGTATAATACACAGATTGAGATTACAACCAGGGATCTCGAGACGACTAGGCAAGAGCCTAAGGAGAGTTTTTCAGAATTTGTAACCAGATGGAGGGCCAAGGCTTCAATGATGACCTTGAGGCCAACGGACAAAGACCAGATTCGGATGATTGTGCGCAATCTTCAACCGAAATTGATGCAAAAGATGATAGTACTCCCCTTTCCTACTTTTTCTGACCTACATGAAATGGGGGTGCAGATTGAAGATGCCTTGAAGCAAGGCTTGATTGATAATGAACGGGAGCAACCCCGACGAACTTTCAATCGTGGTAGCAATGCAGGCCCGAGTGGCACTACTACTACGAGAGCCACCGAAGTAAGCATGGTCACCGCCAACCCCCCTCCAAGAAATACGGCAGCTGCACCATTCTCCGGCGCATTCGGAAGCAACCCGCAAACAACCAAATACCCACCCAGAAACACCAGAACCTTCGCTCCACTATATATGCCCCTATCCAAAGCTCTGGGGGTTTTGATCAAAAAAGGGCACCTGAAGCCCCTGGAGCCGCAGCCCTTGCTAGAAAAGCTCACTCCTACCCATAACCCGGCCAAATATTGTGCATTTCACCAACAGCACGGTCACGGCACCGACCAGTTCTATCGGTTACGCCATGAAATTCAAGATCTCATCGATAACGGGGTGATTCTGCCTCCCAAAAAACCCAATGTTACTACAAATCCCCTCCCCGCACATAACCAAGCTCCACCACCCAAAAGACTCAATTTCATCCATACTGGGACCGTGTCCTACGACCCTAGTATCTATATCACGCCTACCCACCTGCCTAAACCAGAGGTGTTCCTTCCCGATTGCACCGACTTGTGCATGATGGACATCTCCATGACCCAATCTGAGCCAGCGGCGGTGACCGCCAAGAATAGGGGAAGGGAGATTCTAAAGGAGAAACAGGTTGTTGAGTCAGAGTTTGCGGAATCTGGGAGTTATGTTGGGAAGACATATAGTCCGAGTGACTACATTTCATCAAAAGGTCAAGATGGGCCCGGAGTAGAATTGCCAACAGGGGGAGAGTTGTGTGTGATCCAAGGAGATAATCTGGGACAGGGAACAGATGATGTAACAGCTGTAGGGGAGGACCTGGCCGATCTCCAATTTTACAGTGACCAATACCCAGAGGACGCGGTAGTTGCGTGGTTCGATTATGAGGATTCAGCGGAAGTTACCGAGTGGTTGGACGATCAGCCCGATGTGATAGGGGAATTTCAGGCAGAGCAGAGTTCGGCAGGAATGAGAATATCAGCGACGGAAGGAAGGGTCGAAGAGCAGAACACATCGCCGGGGGGCGCCGGTGTCAAGAATTTTGCCCGAGATTGGAACATTTTGAGTACGGAGATGATTGAACAGTCAGTCATGTCAGAACAAGCAAGTTTTGAAGATTCCGAGAGAATCAGGAAAGCAAAGGCCCATGTAGGAGTTGAAATTGCTGTGTGCACAAGAACCGAGAATGCTGCGGGCATGTGGATGGAAGGTGCTGCGAGCGCAAGAACAACCATACCAGAGCCGGACAGGTGTCTGTTGGCCGCTGATGGAATGTGGTGGGAAGATGAGGACTTATGTCTTGCCCACACGGATGAAGATTGGGGGAATAACCAACCCGATAACACCTGGTACATTGGAGAGGTTGACCACATAACGCAGAGTGGGCGGTATTTCAAACCCCCAAACTTAGACCAACCAGAGGCCTCGGGGAAAGACAGAGAGGCTGATAAGCAAAAGGAGAAGCAGTTTGAAGAGGAAGCTGTACTCAAACAGCTGAAAAAGATACAAGCAGACATCTCCATTTGGGGGCTGCTCATGGCCTCGCGAGTACACAGGCAGGTTGTTTTGACAGCCATGGATAAGGCCAAACTCTCCATAGAGACTACACCAGAGCAGCTGGTTGGACTGCTCTTTCCGGGAGGAGGTTCCCCGGCATTGACCTTTTCGGATAAAGAACTTCCGCCTGAGGGCGTAAATCACAATAAACCCCTCTACATCTCCGTGGAATGTAGAGATAAATGGATACCGGTGGTACTTGTCGATACCGGGTTCGCTATCAATGTCTGCCCAGCCAGGACAGCATATGCGATTGGCTTGAAAATCACAGATTTCGTACCAACAACCCAGGTCATCCAGGCGTACGACAATACAAGTAGAGAAGTAATGGGGACAGTTAAAGTTTAGACAAAGGTCGGGCCGGGACGACACGAGATAGATTTCCATGTCCTAGAAGTTCCCGCAACTTTTAATTTGCTTTTGGGGCGGCCGTGGCTGCATCAAGTGAAGGTAGTGTCATCTACTTTGCATCAAATGGTGAAATACCCCTATGGGAAGGGAGTAGCCATTGTCTTTGGGAATTCATCAATCCACCCACCACCGGAAGTATCCACGCCTGTTCTAGAGATCGAGCACGGCATGGAAGATGTGTTCATATCAGGTTTTATCTTGGCCGAGGCTCAGGTTGTACAGAATATCATGGCCGCTAACGAAGGAATATACGCTGCTCAAGCAAAGGTACCTCATGAACAAGCTCCAATACATCCCCGGATGGGATTAGGAAGAGCGGTCAGAAGGGCATTGCGTAAATATCGAAGTGTCAAGACAACCCTCACACCTTCGGCTTGGGTTATCTGCCCACCAAGGAAGATTGGGTAAGGAAAGGAAAAGAGATGGCAGGAAGAGCCAAAGCAAAACAGATGGGGAAACCTTTTGAATTAATGCATCGGCCCATCCAGGGTACCCTAAACGGACGCTTCGTCCGGGAGGGGGAAGATTTTCCATTCTGTGGTTTTCCTGAGCCATGGCTGAATGAAGAAAAGAAGCGCATGCCGGGGTTCAAAATTTTCTTTGACCTACAGTTATCTGGGGATGATGTTGTTGAAAAGCGCATGCACTCCAACAGCTTGAGATCGAGCATAGTAAGGAAGTGGAATCTGGGCACGAGTTTGAAATGGGGTAGTAATCGCATGTCTACTTTCAGATCCTTCGATCGACCAGGTGTGCTGGGGATAACTCCTTGGTGTCCATGATCGGAGATGAAACGGCTGCGGGCCTACCATCAGCTATTTTGGATGCATCCATCGCATCCTCCCTCACCTGGCAATACGAGGAGGGATTTTTGTCAAGCAAAGACTGGTCAGTAGTGAGCCTAATCGATTCCACCGAGTCTTGTGAGTCTAATCGGAGTTCCACTGTCGAAGTCTCGAAGTTCGGTATTCTCGGGGTGATAACCCGGATGCCATGCCCTGTCCTGTGTCAGTTTTTTCTTTTCTTTTGAGTCTCATAGGAAGAATTGGACGGTTCGGAAGTATCTAATGAGAATGAGGTGACTGTGGTTTCCGAGTACTTTTCTGTGCCTTTGGTTTATTGCTTAAATCAAGACTTTCAAAATTTTGATGAAAACGACGAGGATGAAATTCCTCCGGTTTTGCAACGATTAATTGAACAAGAGCAGGAGAGGTTTGTTAAACCCTTAATGGATGAAATCACGACCGTGAACATTGGTACTGAGAAGGACCCGTGGCTGGTCCAGATCGGGTCTACGTTGTCTTCAGAGGAACGCGAGCGCTTAGTCGCTTTATTAAAAGATTTCAAAGATGTTTTCGCGTGGTCCTACGAAGACATGCCTGGAATCGATCCTGAGATTGTACAAAGACCGATCCTCTTGACCCCGAGGCCCGACCACAAACGAAACTCGTAGGATCTGCCCTGATTGGGCCATTAAGATCAAGGAAGAGGTCACCAAGCAGATTGACGCAGGCTTCCTGCTGGTATCCGAATACCCGACTTGGTTGGCCAACATTGTTCCAGTACCGAAGAAGGATGGCAGAATTTGGGTATGTGTGGATTTCAGAGATTTGAACAGGGCCACTCCGAAGGATGACTTTCCCTTGCCGCATATCGACGAGTTGGTAGATTTCATAGCAGGGCATGCTTTGCTCTCATTCATGGATGGCTTTTCAGGCTATAATCAGATAGTAATGGCACCCGAAGACCGGGAGAAGACTGCTTTTACCACCCCGTGGGGTACATATTGCTACAGAGTGATGCCATTTGGGTTGAAGAACGCTGGGGCTACATATCAACGGGCTGCAACCACAATATTACATGACATGATCCATAAAGAGGTTGAGGTGTACGTGGACGACATGATTGTCAAGTCCAAAGAAAGAGAGGGCCACTACACCGCTTTGCAAAAGTTTTTCCAAAGGATCAGAGAATTTCGGCAGCGGTTGAATCCTCAGAAGTGTACATTTGGTGTTACAGCGGGGAAAATGTTGGGATTTCTGATTACACAAAGGGGCATCGAAGTCGACCCTTCCAAAATCAAGGCCATCTTAGAAATGCCCCCACCAATGACTGAAAAGGAGATGTGAGGCTTTCTGGGTAAAGTGCAATTCATAAGGCGGTTTATCTCAAAACTAACCTTAACTTGTGAACCACTTTTTGGTCTTCTGAAGAAAGGAAAGAAGTTCCAATGGGACGGCCGATGCCAAGCTGCATTTGAACAGATTAAAGAATATCTACAGAATCCACCCGTGTTGTCACCACCAAAGCCGGGAAAACCGTTGATACTGTACCTATCAGTAACTGAAACTACAATGGGCTGCATGCTCGCACAAGAGTCGGAAGATAAAGTGGAAAGGGCCATCTACTATCTGAGCAAGAAGTTGCTGGACTACGAGACCCGCTACACTCCGTTGGAGAAGGCTTGTTTGGCCTTGGTATGGGCTACTAGGAAGCTACGGCACTACCTGTTAGCTCACTCTGTAATGTTGGTTTCACGACTTGATCCCATCAAATATCTTTTCGAGAAACCAACACTTACGGGTAGGCTAGCTCGTTGGCTGCTGTTGCTCTCCGAATTTGATCTCAAGTATGTAACGCGCAAGTCCGTAAAAGGGAGAGCGGTGCAGAGTTCCTTGCCGACCACCCGGTTGAAGGGGATGAAGCGGTTGAGTACCTATTCCCAGATGAAGCTATCCTGCACATCAAAGACGAAACTTGGACGATGTACTTTGACGGAGCGTCAAATCAATACGGGTATGGGATAGGGGTATTGCTGATAGCGCTTGACGATTCCCATATCCCTTTAGCATTCAAGCTTCGGTTCAAAGTCTCGAACAATGAGGCAGAATATGAGGCATGTATTGCCGGTCTAGAAGCTGCCCTAGAACTAGGGGCAAGGCGATTGGACGTCATTGGGGATTCGAACCTAGTTGTGTCTCAAGCTAAAGGAGATTGGAAAGTAAAAGAGGAAAAGATGATAATTTACCACCACACCTTGGATTTGTTAATTCCTCGGTTCGAAAAGCTAAATTTCACTCACCTAGTAAGAGATAACAACAGGTTTGCAGATTCGCTAGCAACTCTATCTTCCATGATAGACATCCCATCTGGGGTCCGGATGCGTCCAGTCATTATTGACCAGAAATTTGCGCCTGCTTATGAGTCAATCTCTGCCATAGATGAAGTGCAGGATAACAACCCTTGGTATCACGATATATGGAACTTCTTGGAAAAGGAGGCATATCCGCCAGGGGCAAATGCCAAGGACAAGAGGGCAATCAGAAGAATGGCTGTTCAGTTTATCATCTGCGGGGGTAAGTTGTACAAAAGAGGTCACCTGGGAATGCACAAGTTATGTGTAGAAGCTGAAGAGTCGAAGCGCCTGATGGAGGCCATCCATGGAGGAGAATGTGGGGCACATATGAATGGGGTGATGCTGGCACGGAAGATCCTCAGACAGGGTTACTACTGGTCTACCATGGAGGAAGATTGTATCGGCTTTGTTCGGCGATGCCACAAGTGCTAGATCCATGCGAACCGTATGAATATCCCGCCATCAAAGTTATACAACATGACATCGCCGTGGCTGTTCTCAGTTTGGGGGATCGATGTGATTGGGGCTGTTACCCCGAAGGGGTCGAATGGGCATGAGTATATCTTGGTAGCAATAGATTACTTTACAAAGTGGGTCGAGGCCCAATCTTATGTCGTGTTGAAGGCTTCGCATGTCGCAAAGTTTATCAGAAACAACATTATCTGCCGTTATGGAGTCCCGAATGAGATCATTTCGGACAATGGTTCTCACTTCAAGAAGGAGGTGATTGATTTGTTGGAGAAGTACAATGTGGCTTTTCATAAGTCGTCCACGACGCCACGCATCAACGGAGCAGTTGAGGCCGCCAACAAAAACATCAAACACATACTGCAGAAGATGGTGGAAACCTATCGGGACTGGCCAGATAAGTTGCCGTTTGCTCTGTGGGGCTACCGAACTTCAATTAGAACTTCTACCGGGGCGACTCCGTATTCCTTGGTATATGGGATGGAGGCCGTTCTACCTATAGAGATTGAGGTTCCGTCTCTACGAGTATTGGCTGAGTGTCAGATAGCCGAGGCAGATTGGCAGCAGAGCAGATTCGAGGAACTCATGCTCTTTGATGAAAGGAGATTAAAAGCACTGTACCATGTCCAAGGATATCAACGTAGAATCGCCCGGGATTTTAACAAGAAAGTTAAGTCTAGGAATTTGAAGGAAGGAGATTTGGTGCTCAAAGACAACCGAGCTCCCATCCACGACCCAAGGGGCAAGTTCAGACCTAATTGGACGGGTCCCTATATCATCAAGTCTATCTGGTCAGGTGGAGCCGTGGTTCTGATGGATCTAGATGGCCTAGAGTTCTCCCAACCGATCAACATGGACAAGTTGAAGAAATATTACCCCTGAGAGGCTCGCTAGGCTGAAAACCCGAAAGGGCGACCTAGGCAAAATTCAGAGCACAAAAAATTAGAAAGTATAAAAATTGAGCTCGCAAGGTTGAAAACCCGCAAAGGGCGGCCTTGGCAAAAGTTAGAGCGCAAAAAGAGAGTGAAAATACTCGAGTGAACCCAAGCCTGAACTACGTAAGGCTTGATTCCCATCATTGGGATACGTAGGCAGCTTCATCCCGAAGTTCAGCCATAAACTTTTCCCCGATCAACTTTGTCCATTTGATCATCTTGGTCATCTTTGCCCATCAGCATTTATCGCAATCTCGATGAGGTTATTCAGACTAGGGGCAACTTTCCGTTGCCATACAGTGCCGCGGTACCGTTCAAACAAGGGGCAACTTTCCAGTTGCTAGGATCCGGGGTTGTGCATCTCAGTGATAGATCTCAAGCGTGTCTAGTTCTGATCCATATCGAAAATAGTTTTGAAAAGTTTTAATAAAGATGACTTTTTCCAAATAAATCTTTTTACAACTAAGACCGTTTCTGGACCAAAACGGAAAATTTTCAGTACCACAACCTTCAATTTCATTTATTTCAAATAGAGTTCTCTTGCTCTTGCATACAATTGAAGTTGCTTTTTATTACATTCATAAAGAAAACTTGAAAGTACTAATAAAGCAATAAATCCGGGGCATGGTCAAGTCAAATGTCCCTACGCCCCCTCCCAGAGCTGGTCGAAGCCTCTGATGCCAAAGTGGGCCCCTCTTGTGCCTCTTCATTAAGCCAATCCAAGCACTCATCAGACAAAGTGCAACTGAAAGCGGGAGCGGGGGCCAGAAGTTCTCTCGTCCTCCATGCTGTGGCATACCGGGCCATTGGCGCCGAATCGAATGTAACGGTACTCTATCCTTCCGGACAAGTCTGATTATGACCAAACTGGCGCAAGATACGGAATGGGAAGTAGAAGACATAGTGAGTCAAGCCAATCAATTGGATCCCGGGTTGACGGGTCATGCTGTAACCCATCATTGGGAGATTGAGCCAAGGGCACCGCCAAGCAATACGGTCTGCGGACAAACTGCACATCCATTCAAGCCATCAACCCTCATCAAGGGCGTCAACTAGGCGTTGCCTGAAGAAGTAGCCACGAGCTGAATATGCTGGGCAAGAGTCCACAACCTTCAGTTTATCCATTAACCACACCTGGGGAGGGATGAAAAATGAGAGAATAAAGAATAGAGAGATGTACGATGAGAGGAAAAGTGAGAAAAGGGCTTTTGTGAGAAAAAACCTCGAGGGCCGAGTGATGTGAGCAAATATAAATGTGAGATTGGGTGGGAAACATTACCTGCAGTAATAGTGGACTTCCTGCTAATCTGATCGTCTCTCGACGATAAAAGGCGTCTAAGCCCAGCAATGTCTCAGCCAGGATCATGGCGATGCAGCTTTTGCCCTCCTTCAAGCCTTGGGCAACCTCAATCAACCGGACACTAGGCCCTCCGGAACCGGAGACGAACAGAAAATGAGATAGCATGCATAGACAGAGGGCATGTCGCCGAAAGCCTTGCCAGTGATGGTCGCCGCGATCACTAGTCTCAGAAAAACGACAAACCAAGCTCGGAACATCTAATGTCCCGTCACAAATCAGAGAACGAGCATCGGGCATTGACAGCCCACACATTTGTCCTAAGGCTTGAGCATGGCCAAAACGAAGTTGGGGCAGGATCTCCTCGTTGCGCCCAGATTCCATTAGAGCCTGGAAATCTTCAAACGTGGGACACACCTCTTGCCCGCTAAAGCTAAAGACATGTGTCACTAGATTCCAAAACCTTGCCGCAGCACGGAGGAATGGAAAATGCAGCGAGGTATGGTGCAAAGTGAATAGTGCGTTTATGCCGAAAGCCCGGAAATCCAGCTTTTCCGAGCCATCCAAGTTGTTAATCCAAGTTGCGAGATTTTGGGCAAGAAATTCTTCCATTTAGAGCAAATCAGTGTGGAAATGAAGAGAACCACGAAGTTGAGACCCTTTTGAAGAAGATAAGGTTGAGAGAAGGACAGATGTCAACATTCTGCTGGTGCTGACATTTTAGTGCCAACCGGCCAATTATAGTGCCGACCGGCCATCTGTTTTGGCCGATGGATCACCCTTTCGGCCGATAGCCATTCCTCAAGGCCGGTAGCCTTTCTGCTAGGCCGGTGGTTCTCTCCCTTGCCCTATGAGCTGTTTATGCTAGGAATTTGGAAAATCCCACCACTTCCAATACCCTCCAGTAATCAATTCTTATGAGGGCGCGCCCATTTGCTTATCGAGTTGTATTTCACTCTCTTTAAGTCTTTGTAATGTTTATCAAGGTGTACTCGCATTTGGCTAGTTTGCTGAGTCCCCCTGTTTTGCTTATCGAGTTGTAATTAGTTTACTACCTGATTATTACGATGCGATGCTTTGTTTTCAAAACGCAGTTTCAATTTCAGTCACATTGTTGTGTGATGCCTTGCGATGCGATGCATAGAACACGCAAATATAACACCTTTTGAACAAATAGCTGTTTCATTTCCATCATATGTTTTGCAAAAAAAAAAGAACACACGTTTTTGAAAAACAAAACCTGCCCGAGGCAGTGCAACGTGCTTAAACTCCCAATAAAAAGGAAAGTAAAGCAGAAGAATAACAGGCTAGCAAGATACCAGAATGGATACCAGTAATCTCCCCTCGCGGTCATTGTACCTTTCACGCCCTTGTTCGGGTCAATTGTGTGGTTTGGCACCTTCATCACTTAAGGCAGTCCAAGAAACTGCGCCTTCAGAACATAAGTGGAGCTTCGAGTTGACCTCGTACCACAACTTTTGTGAGCGATGCTCGGGACATGCGAAGGACGTCCCTTCCCGTATCCTTTTATATCTTGTGAATTCTCTAAATCATTTCAATCATACTGAGTTGTAGTACGTTGCATTCCAGCATCATGTTTACTGATATGTGTTCAAGTTCCCTTTTTATACACATTGCATTGTATGCGTGCTTTGCTTTACTGATATGTGTTCAAGTTCCCTTTTTATACACATTGCATTGTATGCGTGCTTTGCTTTACTGATATGTGTTCAAGTTCCCTTTTATACACATTGCATTGTATGCGTGCTTTGCTTTACTGATATGTGTTCAAGTTCCCTTTTTATACACATTGCATTGTATGCGTGCTTTGCTTTACTGATATGTGTTCAAGTTCCTTTACACATTGCATTGTATCGTGCTTTGCTTTACTGATATGTGTTCAAGTTCCCTTTTTATACACATTGCATTGTATGCGTGCTTTGCTTTACTGATATGTGTTCAAGTTCCCTCTTATACACATTGCATTGTATGCGTGTTTTGCTTTACTGATATGTGTTCAAGTTCCCTCTTATACACATTGCATTGTATGCGTGCTTTGCTTTACTGATATGTGTTCAAGTTCCTTTTTTATACACATTGCGTGCATGTGTGCATTGCTTTACTGATATGTGTTCAAGTTCCTTTATATGCACATTGCGCGCACGTGTGCATTGCTTTACTCACATGTGTTCGAGTTCTTTTTCCTTACACATTGCATGCATACGTGCATTGCTTTACTCACATGTGGTCAATCCTACTATCTTGCTATACACATTGCATGCATCGTCACGCACTTTTGACTGCATTGTCATGCATATTGCTAACAACATTGTACCTGTTAAGTTTGCTTTCTTTGCAGGCACGATATTGTATGTACGGCTCATTTGAGGCCGGTGCAACCGGACGAGCCGCACAGGTATTGTATCCTCCGAGTGAGACGTTTTGAGAATTGCATAATTCCCTTACATCCTTTCTGCATTGTAGTGTGGTCTGGTGTATGCTAGCTTACAACCGTTGCATGCGTGCTTCATTACAGCTTTCTTTGCATGATCATAAGTTATGCTCGGCTTCTTGCATTGTCTTGCATTTTGCCCCTGCCTTTGGGCGCATACCTTGTTTGTCTTGCATGTTTGTCCAAGTCTTCGGTCTTGTCAAAAATGGGTCGTCTCTGGGCTTTGACATTCACTCCCGTCATTGTTATGACTTTCGAGTTCTGTCAAAGAGGGGCAACTATAGACACCCCATTTTTGACCGTCCTCAAGACTTGGACGTCACCATTTGAACACTCGGTGATTACCCATGTTCGTGTTTGTTTGGAGTTCCCGGAGTTCTCGGCTACGCGCCTTGCCTCAGGATCTCCGAACTCGACTGTTTTGTATCTGGTTTTGCACCAAACACTTGTGTTTTGCCTGGGAGGGGCAGAGAATGCCTTGTGAGGCATCCCCATACACCACCGGCAGTGGCTAGAGGCCACCGGCTGGCTGGTGTTGCCATCGGCACTATATTGTGCCGGTCGGCACTCTTTTGTGCCGGTCGGCAGTCAATTTTGTCAAAATGACATTCTTTGCCGGCCGGTTACTGTGCAGTTGCTTTTTGAGATATTTTGAAGCAGCTGTATAGCACTTTCTTCCCCTCCATACACGTGTATGGAGGGATGAGCCTCTTGTTTGCTTAGTTGCTAAGCTTACAAGATTGCCTCCTCTATAAGAGGAGGCCTTGTCTTCTTGGCTGGGGGGTTGGCCATTTTTCAACACAAAAACCAGAGCTCATATATCTATCTATATCTACATCTTCCCTTCCCTCATCCTTTGTGTGTGTTTCTTGGCCTAAATAGTGTGTTTTACCTTACTTTTGCACCATTACACACACTATTACACCTAGCTCCGAGATTGAGGGACTTGGAAGGTTGTTTGTTGTGATTTTGGACTGGTTTTGATCCTTAGAAGAGGGCTGCACCACCTGTTCTTCAAGGGTTCTTCAAGGGTGAGCAACTTACTTTAGATTCCCCATTTTTGCAACAAGTTTTTACCTATCTTGCTTTGTGTTTTTGGCTTTGTGCTCAACATAAAAAAGTCTTATATTTTCTTACTCTAGAACCTTCATTAAGGTCACTTGGGGGTTTGAGCACAAACTCACACTCTTAGGCTTTGTTTTGGCTATTTTAGCCCCTTTTCTTGAAACCTTGTTTAACTTGGTGTTTTGGGTCTTCTCACCACTGAAAACCAGTGGGTTTTCAGTGGTGAGGGAGGTATTTTGGAGTCGTATATAGGGGGGGGACACCCCCCTCCCCTTTGTCCCTCTTTGGTCTTTACTTTGGCTCACATAGTAGCATGCATTTTTGGCCTTATATGCCTTCATTTCAGAGCTTATTTGGGTGTTTTGGATCATATATCATCTCTTTTTTTGGTTGGTTTTGTGGTCCTTAGCATGCTTCTTATACTTGCTTTGTAATGCTCTAGTTTGTCTAGAAATGAGCCATGAGTTTAGGCCATGTTTCTCGCATGTATGAGCCTCACTTCATGAAGATATTAGCATCATTTCGCCATGTGTTAGGTCTGTTGGCCACTGATTTTGTCATGTTTGGCATGATTAGTCTAGTTGCTTTGTGTTTTGGCTTGTAAGCCTTGGTTGTATCGGACTCTAACATGCTTAGTTTAGGTCATTCTCTTGATTTGGCCTCATTTAGGATCCTATTTCAGTCCATAAATCATGTTTGTATGTTTGCATATGTGGCTCATTTCATGCTTTTAGGGTGTGCCCTTTTATGCCTAGGAATAAGCCTTATGCATGTTGGTATGTTCGAAGCATTTTGGGGCTGCCATATCAAGGGATTTGGTTGTATGTTTTTTATGCCAGAACTCTGTTTTCATATGTCTAATATGTGCCATGAGTGGTCATGTTGGTGGTGGTGGAATACTCCTTGTTTATGCCTTGGTTTTAGGCCCATTTGTTTGCATGCTTGCATGAGTGTTGATCTACCATTTTGGGCGCATTTTGCCACTGTTTTGGGGAGGTTTGAGGTCTGCCCTATTGTGGTTAAGTCTACCAATACACATTTATTTGATGCTTGTTGCATGTTTGGTCAATGTAGTCTTGACATATGATAATCCTATTGCCTTAAGTGCCCGTGTTTGCATCATACTTTGTATCTTGCATACCTAGTGTTGCACACTTGCACACTTGCCATAATATGTTGCATTACATTTGGTATGTCTTGCATTTCACCTCATATTGCACCTTTTGAGCCATGTTTGCATAACATGCATTGCATTACTTGGTTTGGGGTGTCAAACCAAGTGTGAGAAATGAGGGGTGTTTGTACTTCGAGTGACAAAACACACCTCAATTCTCATGTCACTAGGGCCCTTGATCTTGACATGATAGGGACTTAGTTTTCATTTGTGTGTTTGCATGCATTTTTATATTAAAATGCAATCTTGGTTCCTTAGGCTATCATGCACCAAGATGCATAATTGATGGCCCAAGAACCAAGGGTCATGCTTCCTTGAGTCCCATACATGATAGGGAGTATTGGCCATGCTCACATATGCCTAAAAATTCATGCCATGCACTGCTTGTCTGCTGCTGCTGTCAAAACTGTCTCCTGTAGGAATTTTGTGCCGACCGGCACCATATAGTGCCGACCGGCACTATATGGGTGGCCGATAACATCATTTACAGCCGGTGACTATTGTACACGGCCGGTGGCCATTCCATCCAGCCGATGATGTTCTGCAATGCTCATAGAAGGTTCTCCGGGACTTTGACAGTTTTCAGAGAAGAAAAAGCGATAAAAGCAGGAAACAGGCATGGTGCGGACTTTCAGTCGGATTCGAGCATGCATCATTCACAAGATCCTTAGGTAAGAGGCCCTCTTTTTTTGTTATATATTGAATTTAATTTGATAATTAGAAATTTTGTAATAGTTTATTTATTCTGTATTCGGACTGTATTATTTGGGACTGTATATTCTTTTGGTCCCTCCGTGTGAGGGCATATTTGTAATAAGTGTGGGTGAGTGTGTGTATGTCTTCCAACCCCCATTTCTTTCTTCCCTTTTATTTACTTGCTTATGATGGTAGATTAGGGCATATTTAAAATTAGCATACCTTATGCAATGCATGCGTGCATCCATGCATTTGTTTATATGCATCGAGCTCGGTACATCATACAAACTGCATCGTACTTTCAATTCCAAATTGAATACGTGTTATTTGTAGCATTCCATATGCCATGTTTAGGATAGCCGAGCCTATTATAGCTGCATTTTGCCTGTGATGCATTAGCCACTTAACATGAACTAGGATCATGCATTGATTACTAACTAGTTTCTGTTTTGGCACGGAGTACTAGGTAAGCTTTTATGTTTTAGCATGCCGCATGCGTGTGAATGCTAACATGATAGTATGATTGTCATGCGGCTAAATGCTTATATGAGATAAACTGTTTGAATGCCTCTGGTTGGAGGTTGGATTGTTTGAGTTGGAAAAACTCATTGAAATCCGTGTTTTAGCCTACTTGCGAGTAGCAAATTCCGAAACTGTTTTCAAAACAAACGGATATGCAATGTTTGTTTCCAAATTAGGCGATCTAGTCTATACTTGTTTCTTTGTCATAACATAGTAATTCTAGGCTAATAATTGGAATAAGAGCATGTAATGTTTTCAAAATCGGATATCATGGTTAGTAGAGGCCGGTCTTGGACGGGCGAAAGAATGCTCATAGCTGACCTTCCCCGATCGTACCCAAGCTCCCGAGCCAAGACCACTTTGGTGATGACGAACACGTGGCCTTCGGCACCAAGTCAGGGTTTCCTAAATTTCCCGTTTTAAAATATTTAGGTGGCGACTCTGTAATCTGGCAAAGCAGTCCATGTTTGGCACTACTTTTCAAAAATCTGTTTTCTCAAACGATTTGCCGGATTTGGACTCTTTGGTTCAAGATTAAGAACCGTGACATTTGAGTCCTTGAACTGTAGTGACCCCAATATGAACGGAACGGGACTTAACTCTCCCGGGGCGTTCAGGGACGTCTACACACACGTACAATTAAAGAAGGTGACATCATGTGAAAGCAAATCCTATTAGTTAGATGATGCATAAGTGATGCTTAAGCAAAATCCTGTTGGTTGGATTATGCAAGAATGTATGAAACAAAATTCTATTTGATGGATGATGAAGGAGTTTCAAAGGCAATTGGATGGTAGATGGTTGAATGGTGCATGAAGAAATTCAATTGGCTATGTGATGCTAGAATCTGTTCAAATTTATCGCATCAGCAACCTCTATAACAATAATCCTTCGTAGCTCGACAAAAAGTTGGCCTCGAGTTGCTCGAATCCTCAAAACGACGTCATTTTGAGAAGCCTTTTTTTTTTTCAACTTTCTTTCTTTCCCTCTTATATCGTTGAAATAGAGAGAGAAGAAGAAGAAGAAGAAGAAGAAGAAGAAGAAGAAGAGAGAGAGAGAGAGGGAAAAGAGAGGAGCACCCATCACCGGCGCTGCCATCATTTTGAGTACAGATCTGTGTATAATGATGATGATGATGATGATGATGATGATGATGATGATGATGATGATGATGTGTCGTTGATGATGATGATAATGATGTGTTGATTTTGATTTTTAGGTTTGAATCACTCTGATTTTTGGGTTTAAATTTTAGATTTTTGGGTTTGATTTTTGATCTTCAAAGTGGTGCTGTTTGTTGTTGATGATGATATGTTGTTGATACCAAGATGATTTGGTGTTGTTCGTTGTTGTTGTTGTTGATGATGATGATGATCTCTCTCTCTCTCTCACTCACAGCTCCCTTTTCTCTCTTCCTCCTCCTCCTTCTGTTTCTTCTTCTTCTTCTTTTATAGAGAGAAAAGGGAGAAAAAAAAAACTGCCCAAAACGACGTTGTTTTGGGCAGTCGAGCCACTTGGGCCAGAAAAAATTTAAGCTACAAAATGGAACTGCCTCTATAAATACATGTCAATCTCATTAAGGAGGTAACAGTCTGGAGAATTCACTTTTCAATACAGATTGATTGGAAAATTATTAAAATATTCTTAGTATTTGTATTTCTCAACCAATTATTATTTAATATATTTCTTTATATTTTCTAATCGCTTTATATAATACTATACTTACGTGCTATAGACACCCCATTTTTTATCGATCTCAAGACTTGGATGTCATCGTTTGTGTACTTGATTATTGTGCTTGTTTGTGCTTGTTTTGAGTGCTTGAAGTTCTCGACGGAACGCCTTGTCTTTGAGCCTCTAAACTGTAGACACCCCATTTTTTACTGTCTTTAAGACTTGGACGCGACTGATGGTTTACATGGTGGAGAAATGTGTGCAGGGAAAAGGTTCAGTTTCTTCGGCAAGGAGAGAGTCAAATCTCAACTTCATACCCTTGTTCTAGACCAAAACAATCTTGATCAAAAGATTTTAGTCTTAAAACCCTCTCTTTCAAAATGTTTTTGAAATAAAGTTTTTACGATGTTCCGAGGCTCGCATTTTGTCAAATGTTGCGCTTTTCGGTAAACCGAGCAAAAACAAAGTGGAAATGAATGAAAGAGAGATGAAATTTTTGAAAAATCTTTCAAAACACCTTACTTAGGGGTTTGAAGTTGAAGAAAAGAGGAGAAGAGGGAAGAAATCCAGTTGGGGGAGAAAATTGGCATGAACCGTTAAGAAAGAGTTGAGCAGCCCTCGCCGAATCGGGCCCATTCATTTGCATACTTGGAATCAATCTATGAGGTCACCACCGTTGGAAAGAAGACTTCTGGGGCTTCATTTTTCACTCAAGAATCTCCTAAATCCAATTCCGGACGGGGGAGATATGGTTGATTGAAGTAGGGCATCACTCTGGTTGGACCGAATCTGCGCGGCTTCACCAAAACAGGCATAACTTTTTCCACAGGAGGAATTTTAATGCAAGGTTTGCGCCATTGGAAAGATAACGTCCGGGGCTTCAATGTGGACACTTGAAAGGCTACCATTGGACTTCTCTAGCACTGGAAGGCCACCTTTCTTTCCGGCAGACCCATTTTTTGTCCTGAAAAGTAGCAGGCTGGCCAGAAAAGCCAGAAAAAAGTAGCAGGCCGGCCACCTAGCTGGTGAAATGAATTTTTTGGCCTTTTTAGCTATCCGGCCATAACCCCTTCCCCAAGTGTGTCCTAAAAGTGAATTTTGTTTTCCTGTAGGCCTTATGTCCGAGGGTTTGGCCTTTTAGGGGGAAACTTGAATTGTTTCTCCCCCCCCCCCATTTTTCCCCCTCTTTTCCACCCTTTTTTGTCTATATAACTAGTACTCCCAGCTGGTTTTGGGGGGTTAGAAATTTTTGCTTTGAGCCTCATATGTTGCATCTCTCCCTCTCTACATCCTAACCCTCAAAACCCTTAAGTTCCTACACCATTTCTACACCACCACCTAGCACCACACCACCACCTCCGTTCCAGCCACTTGGAGCTACTTTCCAGAGCTGAGGAGCACCATTTCTTGTGCCAAGAGGTTGTCAAAGATTGGTCTACAAGGGTGAGTCATTTTTCCCCTCTTTTGAGTTCATTTTTGCATGCTTTCTTAGCCATTCTTTCTTACACTTTTGGGCTCCGACCCTAACTGAAAATAGTATTTTTTTGAGCTCTCTTTCATGTTTGTTTAAGGGCCTCTCACTGTTTGAGGCTTTCTTCTTGCACTTGCTTCTTTACCTCTCTTGTATGCCTCTTTCTTGCATGGCATTTTAGGCCTATTTATAAACTGTTTTGAGGCATGTTGTAAACTGTAAAGTAGTTTTTTTTTAGCCCTTCTTCAACATTGTTGAAGGGCTCATCACTGTTTGGGGCCTCCTTTTGTCACTTTCCTTTGTATCCCTCTTTTGGTCCCATTTTTGCATGATTTGTTAGCCCCTTGTGCTTGTATTTTTGGGCTTTGGTCTGAACTGTAAATGGCCTTATTTTTACCCCCTATTCATGTTTCATTAATGGCCTTTTTCTGTTTGAAGTTTCCTTTTTCCTCTTTGTGTTATAGCTCTCTTTTTGGCCTTATTTTGCATAGTATTTTAAGTATGCTTGTGCACTGTTTTGGGTCTGGTCATCAACTGTAAAATACCATATTTTGGGTCCCTATTCAACATTGTTGAAGGGCCCTCCTGTGTTTGAGGCCAGAAACCATCACTTGCTTCTTTGTCCCTCTTTTGGCCCATTTCTTGCATGAGAGCTTAGCCATACTTGTGTTTGTTTTGTGGCTTGTTGTAAACTGTAAAACACCATATTTTGGGTCCCTCTTCAACATTGTAGAAGGGCCCTTCTCTGTTTGAGGTCAACATCTGCTACTTGCTTCATTATCTCGCTTTCGGGGCCATTTTTGCATGCTAGCTTAGCCCCATTTTTGTTCACTGTTAGGCCTTCCTTAAAACTGTAAATATGCTTGTTTTGGGGCTGTATTGATTCTGTCTTCACACTTCATGTTCAAATAATGCGTGCATTGCATAGCCATAAGGTCATTCCATGCGCCTAATTTCATGTTTCGGGTCTCATTCCATGCTTTCATGTTTCGGGGCTGTTTTGCATCACTTTTTACTGCTGAAATTTGCATGCTAGTATGCCATATTCCATGTTTTGCCATGTCTTGTTAGAGTGGCATTTCGTGCCTTAAGATTGGTCCTCGGTTTGCGTGCACGCGTGCACGCATCTCAAGTTGTCTCATTTTCATCTAATGGCCTCCTGTGTGAGTGTGGCTAAGGTCCACTTGTGTTAGTGTAAGTCCATTATGCCTTGTGTATGCCATCTCATTATATAGCATTGTGTATGCTAAGTTGTATGTTAGTGCATTGTGTATGCCATGTCACCTCGTGCATCGTGTATGTCATTTCATAGCATGTTGCATGTTAGGTTGTATCTTAGTTGCATTTCATGTATGTCATGCATATTGCATTGTGTTCGGGATAGGAGTTAGCCCGAGCACGGGAAACGAGGTACGTTTCGTACTCCGAGTGACGGAACGTGCCTCAATTCCCCAGTCACCGGCACTCTGGATTATCCATGATGGAGTTAGGTTTTAGTTGAGTTTTCATGTGCATTCATTCTATATTGAGTAGTGCAATTCGATTCCTCGACCATCATGCATCGAGATGCATGATTGGTGGCACGAGGATCGAGGCATGCATACATTTGTGAAAATACATTGCCATGTCCCTTTCCTACTCTCTGTTGCAGCAAATCAAGAATCAACAGTCTTCCAGGGCTTGGCGCGCTTTCCAAAAAACTACTGCAAAACAAAGGCTAATTGGGACATCACTGTGGATTTTCGCGCAAAGACAACCCGGATATGCATCATTCATCATCTGAAGAGGAGTCAAGGCAGTCCTTGGCTTGCATGCCAGTTTATTGTTTTTCTTAGTTAATTTGGTAATTAATTACGAATTTGTACATATCTTGGACTATATTATTTATTCGGACTGTATTTATTCGGGACTGTATATTATTCTTTTGGACCCTCTGTGCGAGGGCATAATTGTAATAAGTGTGTGTGAGTGTAATGTATGTCTTCCAACCCCACGTCTTTCTTCCCTTTTATTTACCTGCTTATGATGGTTAGATTAGGGCATGTTTCAATTAGCATACAGTATGACAGCATGTTGCATTCATTCATCTGTCTTGCACGCACCGGGCTCGGCGCATCATACTAGTTGCATTTGTATTTCAATTCCAAGTTGAATACTTGATAGCTGTTGCATCTCATATGCCATGTTTAGAATAGCCGAGCCTGCTATAGTTGCATTTTCGCATGTGTTGCATTAGGCATTTCTGTATATTTAGGATCATGCATGGATTTCTAATCGGTTTCTGTTTTGGCTTGGAGTACTCGGTGAGTTTTATGCTTTAGCATCCTTGCATGCGTGTGAGTGACTGCCATGAATAGCATGCTTACCATGAGGTTATTTGCTTATGTGATATAACTGCCTAAACGCCTGTGGGTGAAGGTTGGGTTGTTTAGATTGGAACAAATCATTGACTGTGAGTTTTAAAGCCCACTAGATAGTGGCAAAACCATCTTTTCTAAGCCCACCTGAGGGTGGCAAAATCTGCATTTTAAGCCTACCTGCAGGTAGCAAACCATCTTTCAAAAATACAAACATGAAATGTTTTGTTCCAATTCAGGCGACTCGGTCTATACTTGTATGCTGTGCGCATCACATAGTAAATCTAGGCTAATAACCAGAATAAGAACGCACAATGTTTTCAAAATTAGATATCATGGTTAGTAGAGGCCGGTCTTTGACCGGGCGAGCGGGGGTGCTCACGAAGTGACCTTCCCCAATCGTACCCAAGTTCCCGAGCCGAGGCAACTTTGGTGATGACGGACACGTGGCCTTAGGCAACGAGTCAGGGTTTCCTAAATTTCCCAAAAATAAAATATTTAGGTGGCGACTCTGTATCTAGCAAAGCAGTCCATGTTTGGCACTTCTTTTCTAAAAATCTGTTTTCTCAAAATGATTTGTCGGATTTGGACTCTTTGGTTCAAGATTAAGAACCGTGACACAAATCGAGTCCGAGCTGTAACGAGGTCCCCCCGCGGGCTTGTCTATATAAACCCTTTTTGTTTTGTGCTTGTTTTTGGGCCAAACCTTGGTGCCTCTTGCCTAGAAGGGGGAGGGGCCTTGTGCAATAACCCGACCCTCGCACATGATTATGGTATTTTTTCAGCCCTCTATTCTGTGTTTTTGAATGCTTATTGTGAAACTCTATGTGAAATTACATTTAATTAAGTGAAACTTGGAAATATGGCTTCCTATCTGTTGAATAAGAAAATTATCTGTCGCACTTAAACTATTTGAATCTGAAATTGGACGCCTTACAGACTTAATTTTTTGAAATTGATTTGATATTTGAAATCTACATGATTTTTAAGCTATAATGGGATTTTCTGTGGAATTTCAATTTGGGATGCTTAAACGATTAAATTTTCGTCTTATTCACCCTTATAGAAATATCTCTCCATATATATCAAGTTCTTAGATCATTTTGACTTAGAAGCTTATTGAAAAATCTCCTGGAGGAAGAACTTAGTTAAAAAAAAAAAAGGGTTGTGAGGAGTAGCTCATCAAAGAAGGTAGAGACTTGTGAGATTGAAGGGAGATCTAGATAGTGAAGTTCAAGGTAAGTCTAAATTTCCCTAATTCCATGCTTTCTTTTTAATTTGGAGAAGGAATTGCTTGATATGGTGTAACCTAGAGTTGTAATGGACAGTTGGATGGGTGTGTTGATCTATAGGTACAAATAATGCTACTATTTGATGATTCTAACTTAATATGGGTCACCTGAGAGGAAATCTATAACTTATCTCTTGAATTATCATGTTGACATTTATGTAAACATATGGCTATATATGTATGTATGTATATGTGATAGAAATAGATTGTGGTGGTGAACAATTGATGTAGATCAACTTCATGTTCAAGTGGTTGTGTTGTATTCTTGTTTACATAATTTTTGAACCATATTTTGGTATGTAAAGAAGCTATTTTAGACCTCTTGGATGATCACCAAAGAAGGGGATTTTGTATGATTTTCGGACTGCCAAACAGGGGCCAGACCGCACATGCAGAGGCCGTGGCCGCACGTGCAGAGAAGAGGAAAAAAATTGGGAAAGCATACTATTTTTGGCCACACGAGTGGTGGAGGGGGACCGCACGTGCGGTACATGTCCGCACGAGCGGAGGATATGGCCGCACGCGTGCGGCCAGTCGAATCCGGTTAACCGTTTACGTGCTTAACCCTCAGCTCTTTTTCGGAATTTGTGTTTGATACCTGTTTATGATTGTACATGCAATTGAAATGAAAAAATGCAAGAAATGGTTTAAAAGGAGAAAGGAACTAATGTGAGTTATCTATGTGTATAGGACACACCACAGGAGGAACCACCGCTCCGCAACAACACTGTGAGTAATAGTATACGGAATGTACATTTATTTACCGTTAATATCTGTTATGACCATTCTGTTTTCTGTTAAACACGACATTAACATATGTATTGATTGAAACTTGGTGGCAATGTAAGGTTGACAAATTATGTACATTTTTGATATTTCTGGGCCGAAAGGCTGTTCAGTATATTTCTGGGCCGCAAGGCTGTTCTGTAAATGTCTGGGCCAAAAGGCTGTTCTGTATACTTCTAGGCCGAAAGGCCGTTCTGTATTTCTAGGCCAATAGGCCGTTTTGTTATAACTAGGCCCAAGGCCGTTCTGGAAAATAAAACAGCATCAGACTAACTACTTGGAATCCATTTTTGTGTATGCACTGTTCTATATTATGATTTAAATTGAATATTAAACTGTTTACGTACTGTTATTCACTAAGCTTGTCTCACTCTGTAATTTTTGTCTGATTCTACAGGTAACCAACTTGGAGGTCAGTCCTAGCATCAATATCATCTATCTTTTGTCAACGTAAGGACAACCAGGCACTTGGAGAAGCCCTTTGCATTCTAATGCAGTTTTGCTAGACTTTGTCATTTTGTACTAATGTTTTGTTGGTCAAAGTTGATTGTATCTAATGTTTTGTTGTATGCCCAACCTCTGGGCTGGACTTGTATTCTTTTGTGTATGTAACTTAATCTCAGATGCATGTTCACTATATGTTTAATTCCGAGACGTGGTCCTGGCATAGTTGTAGTCGCTCAATGGATGTTTCTGCATGTTATTCTATTATATTAACGCTTCCGTTCAGGCCCCGGGTATTTTTATATAACAGGATTAGTGTCTGTTTCTGAGTAGGTCATGCCCGAAATTTCAGGAGCAAGTTTGGGGTGTGACAAGTGGTATCAGAGCACGAGTTGCTATCTCACACACAGATCCATTGAGTTTCAAGATGTCTAGAAAGATGTAGGCATCATGTAGTAAAGGAAGATTGATAGCAACGTTAAATATTTTCTGCTAATGCTAATGATGACGACCAATGTCTATTGTATTCTTTCGTGTATGTTGTACTTGATTGTTTTGTGGACTATGGTGAGAACAAGGACCGAAGATCAGGAAGATGCTACCTCAGCACGGTTGGACAGGATGGAAAGAATGATTATGGAAATGGAGGAAACTCTACGACAACAACAACAGCAACAACAGCCACAGCCGCCGCCACCACCAGTACCCCCACCTGTAGTGCAAGATTTTCACGCTGAGGACCGCACCATTACACTTACAAAGGAGTTTAAAAAGATGAAACCACCATCGTTTAAAGGAGGAATTGAACCAATGAAGGCTGAGGCATGGGTGTTAGGGATAGAGAAATTGTTTGAAGTTTTCCCTTGTACTAAAGATCAAAAGGTGTAACTAGCTGCTTTCACTCTTGAAGATGAAGCACGGAGGTGGTGGATGCTTACAAGAACAATGCATCAAGGGTTGACATGGGATAGGTTCTTGGCGCTGTTTTATGATAAATATTTTCCCCAGAATATGCGAGACAAGAAGGTGACCGAATTTGAAACATTGAGACAAGGAAACAAAACTGTTGCCGAATATGAAGCTCAATTCGTGGAACTAGCCCGGTTTGCACCTCACATGGTAGATACAGAATATAAGAAGGCGCGAAAATTCGAAGGAGGATTGCGGGGTACTATTCTGGACCGAGTTAATGTGTTGAAGTTGCCTACCTATGTTGATGTGCTAGAAAGGGCTGTTATAGCAGAAGGGAATATTGCTGCTCAGACTCGGATTTCTGAATGGAAAGGAAAGAGACAGAATAACCAATGGTTCAAGGGGTCAACTACTCCGCCAAACAAGAAGCAAAATTCAGGGACCTCCAGCATTACTACTTCTCCTCAAAATTCAGCTCCTGTGTGTCTAGAATGTGGATGGAGGCATCATGGGATTTGTCACCGATTATCTGGAGCATGCTTTCGATCTGGCAAAACGGGTCATTTGATAAAAGACTGTCCGCAAAAGAATCAACAAACTGGTATTAAGGTCGCTACAAGCTCAGCACGGTCTACACCGGCTCCTAATGCCAAGTCAACTGCTAAACCTGCTAACAATAAGGACACTACGAGGCAAGGTAGGTATTTGCGTTGGTTCCGGGAAATGTACAGAATGCAACAACAGTGGTGTCAAGTACATTTATGGTTCATGGTCATTCTGCTTACGTCTTATTTGATTCTGGCTCTATCTGTTCCTTTGTGTCAAAATGTTTGGTTTTATTTTTAAGTACCCGACCGGCCACTTGAAGTACCCGACCGGCCAGTTGGAGTGGCCGACAGCCACTTTTTGTAGCCGACCGGCCACTAGTCAAATTTTGCGCAAATGTGTTCCTATGTTGGAGCAGAGGCAATCTGGAAGTTGGTACAGTTTTCAGAGATCGAACGAGTGCAAACAGAGGCATCCGATGGCAAGGCAATGGCATTTTCGGGCGAAGCAACCGAGCATGCATGCGTCCTTAGCCCTCAAGGCCATTTAGTTGCTTTTGTTAACTTAGAAGAAGTTAGCTAATTCCTTCATACATGTGTTATAATTAATTAGCTTAATTTGTTTTGTAATATTTTAATTAGCTTAGCATAACTAGTTATTCAATTGTGTTGTAATAATTAGTTAACTAGAATAGTTAATTAGTTTCATTTTGTAATAATTAGCTTAGCTTAGATTAGCTTAGCTCATTCATTTGGACCCTCCTTCGAGAGGGCGTAATGTTGTAATAAGTGTGCGTGCGTGCGTGTGTGTTTTCCAACCCCACGTCTTTCTCCTTTTTATTTAACCGCTTTCAATGGTTAGTTTAGGGTCATGTTTCGATTAGCATACCTTATGCTGACATGTTTGCATCATTCATTTGTCTTGCATGCATCGAGGCTCGGCGCATCATTCAAACTGCATTGTATTTCAATACTTATTTGAATACGTGTTTCACATGTTGTTCAAATTGTATCATATGCCATATTAGTAGTCGAGCTATCAATTGTATTATTGCATGTGTTGCATTAGGCATTTTGTATAGTTAGGATCATGCATTCTTTCTAACTAGCTTTTGTTTTGGCTTGGAGTACTCGGTAAGCTTCTACGTTTTAGCATATTTGCATGAGTGTGGGTGTTGCCATGATAGTATACTTGCCATGAGGCTATGTGCTTACTTGCTAAACTGCATTAATGCCTGTGGATGAAGGCTTGCTACTTGAATTGGGACAATTCAACTAATGTGAGTTTTAAGCCCACTTTGCGAAGTGGCAAATCATGTTTTAAGCACATCATGTTTGGTGGCAAATCCGCGTTTTAGCCCACTTGAGGGTGGCAATTTCAAACCATTTTCGAAAACAAACATGAGTTAAAATGTTCAAATTCTTGCGATTCTAGTCTATACTCTCTTGTACGCGTCACATAGTAATGTTAGCTAATAATCGAAATAAGAATACACGAGGTTTATAAAACAACATATCATGATTAGTAGAGGCCGATCCTTTGATCGGGCGAGCGAGAGTGCTCATTTCATGACCTTCCCCCTTCGTACCCAAGTTCTCGAGCCGAGACAACTTTGGTGATGATGGACACGTGGCCTTTGGCACGAGTCAGGATTTCTTAAATTTCTCAAAAATAAAATATTTAAGTAGCGAGTCTCACTACAAGAAATTACATTTTTCGTGACTACTTTTAGCAATGACATCAATTTTTCATAGCCAAAAGTATATTTTTGGTGACACAGTAATGAATTTCGTTGGTAAAAGTAGACCTTTACCGACACAATTTACTACCGTCGCTAAAAAAGTATAACATTCACTACGTGCCAAAATTATTAGTTAGCGCCAAAATTTCAAAATTTTTAGCTACGAGGCTTATTTTTTAGCAACACAATTACTTTTGGCGACGACAAGTTGGCGTGGGCAAATACTTAACCATTTAGCAATGATAACACTATTCATCGGTAAAAGTTTTACTAGTGAAATGAGGTGATTTAGTAATTAATGTTTTTATTATAAATTTTCAAAGAGTTTTAATATTCTAGTTATTGAATTGTAAAATTAAAGTGATCATCAAATTAGATCATAAAATGAACCCATTAAGTCCAAACACACTCCTAAGTTGAGATGGCTAATTCAAGATAATCTAAACTTTTCCGAAGAATTAGATTATCAATTTCAATATATTTGGTTTTATTTTTAAAAACTTGTTTCAGAATTTTTTTCTAAAAAACTAAAAAAATTTGGTGAAAAAAAAAAAAAATACTTATTATTTTTATATAATTTTATCTTTTAAGATGTCATAAATAATTTTTAAAATTTTAAAAATATATTTTTGATTTTTATTGTTCTCAAATTAGTTTTTATTTTTTCAAAAAAAAAAATCTAAAAATTGATTTTATTATTTTTTGTTTTGGTGATTTGCCTCTAGAAATTGTTGAGGCGGCGAATGTTCCCTCTCAAAATTCCCTCTTTGTTTTTCCAAGATAGGTAGGCCCCCTCATCACTCTCCCCGATTTTCACTCTTGCACAGGCTTCTCTCACAATTCATAGTTCTCTCCCCCTCACAATCGCACACTGCATAGACGTTTGTTGATTGTCAGGTTGTCACTGTTTGCTGCTGCTGTGCGAGACCATCGGTGCTTCAGTCTGCCCCTATAGGTTTGTTCCCTTTTGGCTTTGTATCTTACTGCCCCTGTTTATTTTATTTTATTATTAATCTGGTTTTCTTCGATCTGTCTTTGATATCCATGTGATTTTGCTGTTCGAAATGCAACTGTTGATAAGCTATATGGAGTATTTAACTACTGATGTGAAATCGAAGTAAGTTTTATAGGTATTTGATTGAATTAGGTTTAGAACAAAATCTGTATATCAATGCCCTCATTTTGTATTTTGATCTGATGTACTCTGTAAGTGAACATTTTCTGAAATGTCTCTGTCCCTTGCTTTGTGATCATTTTTAAAGCATTTCTAAATATATTATTTAGTACTTCTTTTGAAAATCCATGATTTTTGAAAATCATGAAATATTGCACTTTCCCCCTAAAAAATATGTGTGTATATATATGTGTGTGTATATATTTAAGTTTACAAAACAAAAACAGAAACAGGCATCTAGGTGTTATTCAAATGATAGGCAAATTAAAAACTCCAGATCCAGAAAATATGCATTAATAACTACAAAATTGACAGTCACTCCCAGCCATAGTTCATTCACACAACCAAAAGCATGATAAAAGAAACAGAACAAACCATATCCTAAATACCCAAAGACATTACCAAGAGTTGAATAGCTTCCCTAACTAAAAGCGATAGGATTCCCTAGAAATGTTGAGTAATATTTGCGTCTTAAATTTAGTGTTTTCCTATGACTAGGACCTAATTATGTTTACAAGGGATAATTGACTCTTTTACCACTAACATATTTTTGTTTGTGTTCTTTTGCTTCCCCCCTGCCCATTATAAGAAACAAATTCAGTCAAGGCAGAGAAAGGAAACAACCCAAGTGTACTTGAAGTGTATTAGGGGGATGGGGATAAATGAAAGGCATGCCCATGCTTGAATGAAAGTTGTGTACTTGTTGCATTAGTTGCAGGTAGGTCCAGCCTATGCTTGAATGAAAGTTTTAAGCTATGTTATGCAAGATAGTAGCCAACATGGTACTAATAAAAGTGCCGAAAATTTAATTGTTCATAACAAGGCTTCTATAACAGTGAGCTCTTAAACCTCAACCTTATTAGTTTGTTTTCTTCTTGGCTTCCCAGGATTTCACCTAAGCTGAAACCTGTAGACATTGCACATTCTACACTTCCAAATCTTTAGGATTAGGTTGTTTTGGAAGCTCTATGGAGTGGCCTAAGGTAATCCTGCAAAGCCTTTAAATTTGGACACGAAATCAAATGTTCCCTTTATAAAATAGTATCAATAAAAACATAAATTGCTTACCTTAAATTCTGCACTTGACTTTTCCTTCAAGAAATTCTTCCCCTCATGCATTGATTTGATGTTGTCAGGTTGTAGTTTAAGCCTTTCTTCTTCATTTGGTGCCTTTCTTCTTCATTGGTCTCACATGACAAATCATGTAGAAATGCCCAAGCAATAAAAACCTATAAATGCCATCATCTCCCAAAAAGCTTTAAAGAAAAGGAGACAAAAACATAATACTCTGCATTCATGATATTTTGTATTCCTCATTTCAAAGCACCAATGCTCAAACAAGTTACAAATGTGAACTAATGTTTCAAAGAGATTTTTTTTTTTTTTTTTCCCCAAATTGTTCTAGTGTTGATATATTCTACAAGCATTAAATATCATCCTCTATCATATATGCCTGTTCAACCAATAAAATAATCACATTATTAATTGATTCGTAAAAAATTCATCTAGGATACATCCAACGTAATGATTTTTTTTTTTTTTTATCATTTCAATATAATGTTATTACCATTATCAGCAGTAAAAAGTTCTATGATCCAGATTGCCACATATCAAAAGTGCATGATTCACATTTTAATTCTAGACTAAAAAATATAATTTAATTTGAAAGGAAGTTAACTCAGTTTCACAAAGTTTAATTTCCTCAAATGATCAAGTTTTAATGAGAATTAAGTTATAGTGCTACTGTTCATACAAAGAAAGAATTTGTGACAATGTTTAAGTAAATAATTTGATTATTGTTATGTGACTATTTTTTAAATATTTATTTTGGTTGGCATGATTACTCCTTGCAATTCACATTGTCAAATTTTTGCAATCATGGGTGCAATTGCTGACAATAGAGTGTGGGATTCGCAGTTTTAGATCAATAAAATTTTGTGTTTTGTTCATGTAATCACAAAGTATGTGAACAAATTTATTTTTTCGTGAGTGCACATGGATTGTTTGAAAAAAAAAAATTGAATATTGCTAAAATTTATTTAAATGTATATGCTTTCATTGTTTTTTTTTGGTTACTAAAAGGAGAAACTGAGATTTGGATGGTCAAACATGTACATTCTTATTAACATTTTTTTAAAACTACTATGCAATTTGAAATGTAAAATTATTAGGTAGTTTGAAAATCATATGATATTATTTTAGTGGATGTTCGTGGTTCAGTAGTGATATATTTGGTCATCAAAGATATGATAATTTGTCATTTCACACAAAGGCATTCATTTTATTTTTCTGTGTTTCGTTTTATAGGTTATTTTGTGAGCATTTAGATACTTTTTTGAATTATTATGTTTGGGATTGTTGGATATAGTTAGACACGTTTTAGGATTCTTATGTTTAGTATTGTTTGATATTTGAATAAAATTTGGGATATTGAAATGCATTTGATATTAATTTGGTTACATTACTAATTGTTATGATGTTGTGTTTGATATTGTTTTTATTTTGATTTGCTCTCCCATGTGAGCTGTACATGGGTTTCTTTTGTGATGGCTGGGATGATTATTGTTTTTGTTTGTAATAACATTGGTTGAGTTTCCATTTCCCAGGTAGTTTATATGCCCTGTTTGGACCTATTTAGACATCCATATTATTGTATGTGGTTCTTGAACAGGTTAGTGTGTTTCTGGTGCTGGTTTGCTGTTTTTGTTTCAATTTTTAAAGGTAGATGATTTGTGCACTTACATTATTGGTTTGTAATGACTAGGGAAGCTGCATCAAGCTGGAGTGGGGAAGGTTCTTTCCTATTTACTTCAAGCTATAAGGGAACTTGTGGCTTTTAGCTTGAAGTATTGCCCGTGGTTTTAATGTAATGCGCACCTCAATCATTCATTTTTCCATTTTGAACTCCGAGAATTTGTTTTCTTGTTTCAGAATTCAGGAAAGGAAGGAATATGTAATTGTGCTGTTGTGTGGGACCAGTGGTTGTGGCAAATCGACATTGTCAGCACTGCTGGTATATCTATTTTGTTGCTGAAAGCATTAGTATTCTTTTTACATTTTGGACATGGAGAATTAATGGCATTTCTTCAACCTCTCCCCATTTTTAAATCTTTCTTCTTTTTTCTCCCCCCCTATTCTTCTCCAAAAATATATGAAAGTTTCTGGTCAAGATATTAACTTTACATTTATTCCCCCTTTAGTGGCGACAATAGTGATTTTGTATATGATGCATGAATGGTTTTCAGTAGATGATCATTGATGCTGATTGTAACACCTGCTCGTTGATCTTGCCAAAAAAAAAAAAAATCTTATTGTTGTGTTTACTTTTAATTTTTTTCTACTGAACTTTCTAGATTTGCTATTTCAAGTGGCAAAAATCTCCATATTAGATAGTAAAAAATTGCTATCTAGGACATTGCTGGAAGCAAATGTGACAGATTAATTTGGAACTTTATAGTAGCACAGTGTTCCTGCATCTAACAGCTTCTGTGCCTTCTTCCATCCTGTGCCTGAATGACTCTGGAGAACAAGGACTTATCTAGAATTCATTAATACTAGTTTATGATCTGAGATGGGGGACGTAAGAAAATAGATAGCTTTACATTATGGATTTGGGAGTAGGATATTGGGGTTGTATGGGACAGATTTCAAATGACTCCATTTTCATTGATATTTCATATTCACCAATATTGAGCCCTCGCATTCTTCATTTGTCTACCTGGGATTCAAATCCAAGCTAGAATCATGTAAGAAATCATGTGCAAGCCTTCCCTTCCAAATCATCAATTTAAATGCAACTTGTGCTTGCATCTGAGGTTGACTGCACCAGCCTTCAGAATGCTGAACAAAAATTGAGACTAATCATTGTACATTTAAAATATACTATCCTAATTTTTTTTATTTATAGTCATGTCTTCATCTATTGTAGCGGACAATGGATCATAGGCGTCCAGTACCGGACAATTGGGAATGCAAGCTCTTGGTGAAGGTTAGTATCTCCTACTGTTTAAATGTTTTATTTATTTATTTATTTATTATTATTATTATTCTATGCTTTGAGCATATGCATACATATCGGGTGTGTTTGTAAGGGTATTGGTGAGTCACTCCTAATCTTTTCCATGGTCAAAAACATTACTAAATGATTTTCATGTTCACTTCTTAATATATTGCATCCATGTAGCAAGAATCAAAGGGAGTTGGATTGCTTTTGGTAGAGCAAGAGTAATAATGTTCTTTTTAATATCATTTTAACATCAATTTACACCTAATAATTAGATTGTCTATGCATCCATAAACATACATGTGAGTATGATTTGCATACAAGATATTTTGGTTAATAGAGGATTGGAAGCATCTACTTCATGCCGTAAGGATTTCTTTGGTTTGACTTTTATAGTCCCATTTATCAATTTAACAGACTAAAGTAAGTTATATGGAGTCTTATGTTGATGCCATAGTGTTAGACTCCACTTTCAGCTTTTATAGTAGCTGAGCTAAAGCTGCTAGCAGTATGAATTTGTTGTAAACAGTAGACTAGGAAGGCTAATCAAGATTTGCATTGTGGATAGGAAAGAAGGAATTGACAATGATTGGTGGCAATGAAGATAAAGATAATGATTCATAATTTGTTATGCTGGCATTTGAATTTGAGTCTATTTTCTTTTTGATCACCTTTTAGCCGAGTCTTTAATCATTTGTACATTCTCTTTGCTTCTCTTCCTGGAATACTCTTTATAGGTTGCAGCTATGTCATTAGATAGCATAGCAAGTATTGAATGTTGTCATCCAATTTTGATTTTGTCACTTTTGTAGGATCTGGGTATGGTCTACCAGATATAAGGATGTTATTGGACCCTTGGAATTCCTTCCTTGCCAGTCATGGAAAAGAAATCTGTGGTCCAGGTGAAGTCAACGACGAGTGGATCATCAAGAGAACAGTCAGATGATGATGAAGCTGAAGGAGAAACAGAAACGAATAACATGGAACCTACCGATGCAAAACGTGTTAGGAGGTAATTGTGCTTCAACTGTTAGCTACTTATGGTTAAAGTTTATCTTGAAATTTGATTCTTGCAGATGTGTGACTATCCTGTTTTATATCTTTGCAAGGAAGTGCACATATCATTTGTAGTTGGTATAGATAAATTCCACTTATCCTATTTTATATCAAATAATTAAAGGTCATTTTCTCTGGCAATATATATATATATTTTTCGCCGATATAATTCATGCTATACATAAAAGGTCAGGAAAATTGCTTACTAATTTTTTGAATAGAAATTCCCCTTTAATAATTGATGGAAAGACAACTTGCTACTTAAAAGTTCTGTCAATCTTATTTGTAAGAGATTTAGTCTGTTTTTCAGAATGCTTTCTAATAGAGAATTAGCTAGACACTCTAGAAGAAGAAAACAAGCCCATTTGACTGAGCTAGAAACACAGGTTGTCCTTTATCTTGCCCCTTGGGACCCAACCTATAACACTCTGCACTTTCTCATCAAAGAATATAACACATGAATTTGCTGCATCAGATAGGCCAACTGTCATTTACAGTAGTAACAAGAAATTACTCTATAGCAATGTAAATTTGAAAGAGGTCAGTCATATGTGCCCTTTCAACTCTGCTGCTTTTCCAGACAGGTAAATTTAGCTCTCTCTTAATTTTAAGTTTTTTTTCCCTCTCATCATCGTCAATTGAAATGTTGGAACTTGATTCTTTTGTATTTTTGCTTAAACACACTTCTTGAATTGGAAAAGGAGAAATCGTTAATTGTTATTCTAGTCCATGCTTCTAAAGGTAATTCTATGCCACTTCTTGGTAATTTTAGCTCAACAGTTTGTTTTGGTCAAAGTCATCACTCCTACCGTTGAACTCTCTCTATCCATTGTTGTGGTTTTCTGTCATTAAATGACCTGCACAAGACCATCTTGGGGTCAGTTTCTCAACAACAGCAACAATTGAGATGTATGGAGGAATTTGCCCCTGTTTTGCTGTGCTGATTTGCCCATGTTTTGCTAGTGTTGTTACTTGAGTGTGTATCTGTCTGTCAGTTTGAGTTCTGTTGCTGGTCTTGTGTAGAAAGAGGAGGGCTGCAATTCTTGCCAGTTTGATATGTTGGACTAACTAGTCAAAGTCACTTTACTTTCTTCATAGGCTTTGCATTGCACCAACATTTTTTTGCCTATAAAGCATTTGGCCTCTCCCCTATTAATAGTCAGCATTACAACCTTTGTTGGTGAATTTAGGAGTAAATATGGTCTCTAACCAACTATGGGTTTCTCACATTCAACTCTTTCACCTCTTATTCTTTCTTTACTTGTTTAGGTAGCATTATTATATAGATATAGATTGTTATCTGTGAATAATTTTAATCTGAGTAGGCTAATGATTGGCATATTAAGGAGTGGTCTCTTCGTCTTTCTATTATACAATCAAATGGCTAACACTGCTACAGGTATATTAAAGGTGGAAGGGGATTTTGCTGGTCCTGATATTGTTTATCTGATTTGATCAAATTTGTTGCTGTTCTTTGTTCTGTTAAAATTTGTTGCTGTTCTTTGTTTTGTTAAACTGTTCTGGTGTATCTGCTGTATATGCTGTTCTGTTCTGCTAATTTGGTGTATCTGTGCTAGTGCTGTTTGTTTCTGGTGCATGTGATAATTTGGTGTCTTTGTGTTATTACCTTAATTGTTGTTATGGTGCATTTGCTCTGGTGCTGCTTGTTCTGCTCTGGTGTATCTTTTAATATAGTTATGTATGATACAGTTACTATGAAAGAAATAATTATAACTTTATTATCAAGAACGGCCCCCTCTAGTTATAATTTTTGCAATTGTTGCTCCTTCTATAGATCACTTATGCATCCATAGATTACTTCCTAAGTAAGACAACATGTTTTGGCCAGTACTTGCACTTGCATATCTATTAACACACACACACACACACACACTTGCACAAATATGCCAGTCAATGATTAATTGTTTTTCTTTTCTCAGTTTTCAGAGCACTGAACAAATACAAGGTGTCCTGAATCTTATTGACCTTGCTAGTAGTAAGCGTCTCTCTAAGAGTGGATCTACCAGTGACTGGCTGAAGGAAACTTATGTACGTAATTTAGAGAGGGCAAAAAAAGTTAATTGGGCTTTATTTTAAACTTGTCATTGATCAATAGAGGCTGCTACCAGATTCTTCTTTTTGCTGGTGGTTGATAGTTGATGGCTGTTGCTTGTTGGTCTGCCGCATTGGTGGCTGATGCTTGCTGGGCTGCTGTTGCTGCAATGTTACTGTGTGGCGACTGCTAGTAGATGTTGGTCTGCTGCATAAGTTTGTGGGTAATTGTCGTGTCGTTTTGTCTGTCTTTGTTAGTTTCATGTTTTCATTTTGTTATCTATTGTTTCTAATGTGGGTTCACAATTTGGATGTATTTGGGTATTTTATTGAGTTTGCCTTTTTAGGTTTTATACCCTGTTTCTAAAAGCAGTATCAGCAGTGTTTTTTTGCTTGCACATCAACTTTAGGTGATTTCATATCAATGTTATTAGTTTGTAATAGTGGTGCTTAAGGGATGCCTCTTGTAAATCTGTAAATCTTATAAAAATATATAAATTATTTTCAATTATTTTTGTTAGTAAATGTGTTGTCAAAAGTTTAATTTTGTCCGCTCATATTGTGTTGTTAAAAGTATATTTTTTGCCAATGTCAATTTGTCATTGCCAAAAGTAAAGCTTTATCGACAAACAAATCGTCGGCAAATGGCAATATTTACCGACATAAATGTGTTGCCAAAAGTTTACTTTTGCCCATTCATATTGTGTTGTTAAAAGTGTATTTTTTGTCAATGCTAATTTTTTGTTGCCAAAAGTAAAGCTTTATTGACAAACAAATCGTAGACAAATGGAAACATTTACCGACGTAAATGTGTCGCCAAATGTTTACTTTTGCCGACACATATTTTGTTGCTAAAAGTATATTTTTTGCCCATATAAATTTGTGTTGTGAATAGTGCCACACAATCATCATATTTGAATTACTTTTACCGACACAAGGTAAATCGCCGACGATGGATGAAGGCTTTTATCGACGACTATGTTTGTCGTTAAAAGCATTACATTTACCAACGCAATGATAATTTCGTTAGCAAAAACTTTGCCGACTTACTTTTGGCTACGGGTTGGCGATGTAGCTTTATGTGTTGGCAAAACTCTTTGTAGATGAATTTTTTTTTTTTAGCAACATATTTTGTTGCGTTGCAAAAAATGCAATTTATTGTCTGTAATCTGGCAAAGTAGCCAAGTTTTGGCATTATTTGATTGAAAATCAATTTTCCAAAATGATTTGTCGGATTGGACTCTTTGGTATTTATCAGTTTCACATTGCGCTTGTGAAACTAGATTCAGAATCGTGACAGGAGTCCGAATTATAGGACCAATTCGAGCGCTCCGAAAAGGGGGCGCAAAAAAGTCGAGCTACACGTACCTTATCCATCAATCATAATACTATATAATATCATATATCCATACTCTGAGATTACTGAATAATTACCTAAATTGTTCTAGTTTGTTTTTAGGGTGTTTTAATTTTTTTAGCTATGGTTAAGGTTGAAATTGTAATGGTTTCTTTATAAATATTTTGTTTTTAATGTTGGATTATTTTAATTGATTGGTTTATTTATTTAGAAAGAATAATTATTCTGTATAATTCTTTGACTTACTATTAATTTCGGGTACAATGAATGCTTAGAATTTCTTGTGAATTAAATTATTAGTTTTTGTTCTGTATAATCTCTTATTCTATCGTAGACTCTGGACATGGTAGAATCTTGAGATTTCCTGCAAATCAAATATAAATTTTTATGGTGTGAAATAATCAATCTTTTGAAATTAATTTTTATAGAAAATAATCGCTTTTATCTTCCGATTGAGAATACATTTTGTGTATGTCTCAATTGAGTTATACAAATTAAATCTGAAATATTTTGAAGGAATAATTAGTGGAGGATCTTTGAAGCCTTAGTACCTTTTTATTATTGTCACCTCAATTTATCTTCTAGTTAACTTTTCTCAGCTTATCCAATCATTTCCAAAAATTCAAAGTCGTTTTTGGTTTTATTTTATTTGAGTGCTCGGTAATTTCTTTAAACAAACTAGTCCCTGACGATTCAACCTCGGACTCACCAAGAAATATTATTTCGCGACATCTTACACTTAGAATTACATTATTAAAGTTGCAACAGTGGTTTGTATATCATTTATTTATAGAAAACACAAATGAGATAAATTTGTAAGCTAAATGGTGACAAGTGTCTCATGAACTTGTTTAAAAAGAGTATTGCTATTCAAGATAAAATTAGATCCAATTTTTAAATTTAGTAATGTAACAATCAATTAGAATATTAAAGGTAACATTCTTTCTTATATTTTGTTTAATTATCAACCAATCATTTCACTTATACGTCATTGGATTTATAAGAAAAATGATATACCAGCCCACTTTGTGGGTGATTATTTGGTATTCCCAAAGTATAGCCACGTGATACTCTATGGTAGTATTTAGTAGAAAAAATGGAATATTGATTATTTATATCGAGTAATTGAGGAACATGGGGGGGCATAATGAATGATGATTGGTGAGGGAATATGGCCACGTGGTACGTCGGGACTATTGTATAATTTTTCTCACTTTGTAAGCCCATTTTCTAAACCCGTGTAAGTGATATGATTGGTTAATAATTAGAGAAGATATAAGAAAGAGTATTGTTTTTAATATCTTAATTAGGGGTATATTATACTGACACCCCGTGAGGTTTGTCTTTAATACAAGTAACCCTCTCATGTTCTGGAAATTACATTCTTCTCCCTAAGGTTTAAACTTCCATTACAATTTAATCTTTCCGTTAGTTAACCGTTAAGTCAACTAATAGAAAAAATTAATATAATAAATTAATTTTTTAAAATGCCTATTTTACTCTTATTTAAAAAAAAAATCTAAAAATTATTAGACCATCTCCAACGGTTCATCAAACCCAGCATCAAATTTAAAATTTGGTGAAAAAGTTACTGTTTGGTGCTCCAACGGTTGCACCAAATCAATATCAAAATAAGATTTTACCAAACAATTCATCAAACTGAGGACAGAAAGCAGATTTCATCAAAACACTGTTTGTGACCGTTGGAGGGAGGAACCGGTCAACCAACTGGTTGCCCGGCCGGTTGACCAACCGGTCGACCGATTTCCTTAGGTTCAAACCGGTAAAAAGGTTCAAACAGGTAAAAAAAAATAAAAAATAAAATATATTTTTGCCTTACTGGTTGACCGGCCGGTCAATCCACCACCAAACATCTGAAAGGAAATGAGTCCTGGATTGATTGAAGAGTGGTAGTAGTTCCTGGAGAAGATGGGGTTGTAGTTCCAAATTGGATTGAGCTATCTTTCATTAAAGAGAGTGAGTTGAGAAGATTTTAAGTCTCCATATCTGTGACAGTAGAGTTTGAGTTGTTTGAGACAGTTGACATGGAAGGTTGAGGTTGAAGGAGATATTGAAGGTATTGAAGACTAGCCATTTGAACAGCTTTTGTCTGCAATCTCACAGCTTGTTCTTTCCATGTATAGTGTTCCACGAGCTCTTTGAGATTAGCCAGAGCAATGAGATGAGGTAAGTTTGAGAAAATATCAGTTTGAAAATATCAGTAAGCTTGAGATTAGCCATGAAAGTAGTGGAATCATCCTTCTTGATCTTCGTTTTCAGAAGAAGTCACTGATTTGTGCACTTGACAAATTTTCCGTGGGTGATACATCTATCAGAATGGAATAAAGCTTTATGTTTTTCTCTATTTTTTGAACCGGTCGACCAACCGGTTGACCCTCGAGATTTGATACAGGATTTGATGCACCGTTAGAGCTAGTGATATCAGATTTGGTGAAATGGGTCATTTTTTACTCAAATTTGATAAAAAAAGAAATGCACCGTTGGAGATGCTCTTAGATGAGTAAAGAAAATCTGCAAAGAATTACAAAAATTCATTTACTAATATATATATTATTATACTATTAAACATTTAGATAATGTTATGGTACACAAGCTTTTGTAGTGTTAATTATCACAAATATTATAATTAGATTCTTTTCAATCATAACTAAAAAAAAATAATATTAATTAAACACCGCATAAGATATAAATAAATACATTTTGAATCATAACTAAAATAATATTATAATTAATAGTTATAATTAATTCCATAATAAGTTATAAAATATCATGGCTGGTGCATAAAAAAATTTCTTAAATGGTAAATTATTTTCAATTTTATATATGCAAACAAGGGTAAAATGGGCATTTTAAAAATAAATTTCTTATATTAATTTTTTTCGTTAGTTGACTTAATGGTTGGCTAATGGAAATATTAAATTGTAATGAAAGTTTAAATCTTAGAGAGGGAGATTTAATTTTCAAAATGTAAAAGGATACTTGTATTAAAGACAAATATCAAGAGGTGTCAATGTAATTTACCCCTTAATTAATTGTTGGGTAAATTATAAATATACACCTTGAGGTTTGCTTAAAGTACATATTGCCTCCTGTGATTTGAAAAATTACAAATATCTTATTGTTAGTATTTTTTATTTAATAGAATTAACTAAAAAAATAAAATTCATAATTACTCTTCTATATAATAATAAAATTACCTAAATTATTAATTGAAACATATTTTTAACATCATTAAAAACTGTTAATTGACTTAATGATTTATTAATAAAAGGGCGATTTGTTATGAAATTAGAAACCTCAAGAGATAGAATGTAATTTTCAAAATCACAGGAGGCGATTCGTATTTTAATCAAATCCTAAGGGGCACATTTGTAATTTATCCTTAATTGTTATATTATTAGGCTTGAAAGTAAGTGTCTTGAATAATAATGCTCGATCTATAAAATGGATCTAAAAAGTGGAGTTATATATTATTTTTCATTTAAAAATATATAAAAATATTAATTTCAATAAAAATACATTAAAATTTAATAAAAAAATATCTCCTATATTTTAAATTCTTTACCTTTTACTTATATCTTCAATAAGGGAAATTATAAAATATTTCTGAAATACCACGTGCTTGTATTCTCTAACCAATTATCATTTATTATATTTTTTTTATATTCTTCAATCACTCAACACAATACTTCACCTACAAATCTTCTTCATCAATCACAATATTATAAAATATCACGTATCTATATTTTGAAATTACTGAATAATTATCTGTGATACTCGTTCACCAAATTCATTTTGTAACTACGAATACAATAATAAAACTTTTTAGTATTTTTTTTTTTTATTTTTTACTTTTTGTAGAAGATCTCCTCCGGTCCAAATTTTGGACAGGAGGGTGCTTTTTTGGCTCACCATTGGTTTCATTTCGATGATCTGAACTATTCATTTTATCAGACACTTCGTGTATTTGGTCCATAAAAAAAAATTTTAAATCGATTCGATAATTATAATTTGTTCAATTTGTTATGTTTATTATTAAAAAAATGTTTGGTTTATTTTTAAAAACATAATTATTATCTATTTTTTAATGAAAAATTGAACAAGTTATAATTATTAAATTAATTTAATTTTTTTATAAACAATATATACAAAATGTCTAATAAAATAAATAATTGAATAATCTAAACGAGATCAGTAATTGACTCTACGAGTCCAAATAGTACCTTCCAAAATCTGGTTTGGATGAAATTTTTTTATTTTATTTTAAATAATTGAATGTAAATGAGAACAATTGTACGACAAACACGTTCCAGTCAGTAGAGTAAACAAATAAATATTCAAAGCAATTAATCCTTCTTCCAGCAATTATATCAGTCAACCAACGTCGCCACCATTAGAAATTCTACACCCTCTCTTCAATTCTCACCGGAAAACCACCTTTCATCTTCGACGACAGATGAGCTATGAAAACCGGCTCTATACCTTCCTCAAAAGCCGGCACTATCCGGAACCGCCTCAACACACCAGAAACCACTCTCTTCATCTGCAAGAACGCCATCTCTTTCCCTAGGCATATCCTCGGACCTGCCTGGAACACTGGGTACGTGTATGGGTCCCTTGCCACGAAGCTCCACTTTCCGGCCGCCGCGTCTCTCATTTCCAACCACCTCTCCGGCCGGAACTCTGCCCAGTCCGACCCCCACAGCTTTTCCGACCGCCCCATTGCGTAAGGATGGTAAGCCACTCTCGTACCTTTCTTGATTACCGTCCCATCCGGTAAAACGTCATCATCTATCGCTTCTTTTCCGTCAACGGGGACCGGTGGGTAGAGTCTCATGCTCTCGCTCACGGCCGCATGCGTGTAAACCATGTCTTTTACTTCTTCGAAAGTCGCAGCTTCGGACTTGTCATTGATCTCTTTGAGAATCTCATTTTCGACATTTGGGTGTTTAGAGACCAGCAAGAAGAACCATATCAAGGCGGCTGATGTGGTGTCGCGACCTGCCAATATGAAGCTGATCACTATGTCAATGATGAAGTTTTCATCTGAATGACCAGAACTCAAGAATCGTGATAAAAGATCAACGGATTCGAGTGATGATTTTTCACCCAGTTCTTGCTTCTTTTCTTTGACTATTTCTTTTGCGAATTCCCGAACTTCATTTACAGCAATTCGCATTTGTTTCTCTGATCCAATGTTGAGAACCCGTTTAATTTTCCAAATCAGGGGATGGAACTCTCCGAACCTTTCACCGCTGATTCGAGCAGCATTTTCAAAGGCTAGTGCAAATTTTTCTTGCGGCAGAGATGGTAGTAAATACGTAGGATCGTGTCCGAAAGCAATCTTGCATATGTTATCGAATCCAAATCTCTGTAGAATGTCCTGAGGGTCCAGCACAGTTTTATTTGCAGCAGCGTCAGAGAAGATCGGAGTGAGTTAGTCTGAGAGCTCTGTATCAACAACGGTCTCGATAAATTTGCGTAAAGATTTGGTGTTGAATTCATGACTGGCAACTTGTCTCTGGAACTTCCAGTTCTCGCCGTCGACATTAAAGATGCCATCGCCGAGTAGGTCCCAGATAAGTGTTCGAGCCATATCGCCCTTTTGGTAGATATGGAAATGGGACTTGAGAATGTGCTGGACATTGGAAGGATTGGCGGTGAAGACTTGGCGGCGACCTAGAGAGCGGTTGAGGACGACAGTAGATGTGGGTGTGCTGGTCACCAAATCAGATGTCCATTGGATGAGTTGATGTCGATTCGCATAGAATGCGGGGAAGGAGCCCACAAGTGGGTATGATTTTGGAATCTTAGGGGACTTGTTGGAGGAAAAAAAGGTTGCGAAAATGGACTTGGAATTGAGGATCAACAAGAAGAGCAAAGAAAGAAGGCAAAAGAACAAAGAGGTTGAGAGCTCGAGGTTTAACATGGCTGCTGAGAATGTGGTTCTAAAGATGTGTTGCAATGAAAATTGGGAATGGAGATGATAAGGCATTCATAAGGGGGAAGATGTGTTGCAATGAAAATTGGGGATGGAGATGATAAGGCATTTATAAATGCGGGGGGGTGGGTGGGTTGGTTTTGGTGGTTTAGACTTTTAATTATTGCTGGTCAAAAACACCAATGTTAACAAATAACAAATGATATTTCCTTCTTAAATGTTACCTAGTTATTATTATTTGCTTTTAGAAGTAATAATATGCATGGCTTTTTAGTTTTCTCTTTACTTTTTAAATGTCTCGGGCCATTCCTGGACTTCCAATCAAATTTCGTTACTTCCAATCAAATTGCGATTGGTTCTACTTATATAGGAAAATATTATGAATACGATATGTATATTATGTTATTTGTGAGTTTTAATTTTTTTTGGGGGGGGGGGGGAAGGGGGGGGTGGTGGAATTATATGGAGGACCACACATTCCTTTGCGTCACATATAACAGTTAATTGAGTTTAGACTTCTAATTATTGCTGGTCAAAAACACCAATGTTGACAAATAACAAACAATATTGCCTTCTTAAATGTTACCTAGTTATTATTATTTGCTTTTAGAAGTAATAATATGCACGACTTTTTAGTTCTCTCTTTACTTTTTAAATGTCTGGGGCCATTCCTGGACTTCCAATCAAATTCCGTTACTTCCAATCAAATTGCGATTGATTCTACTTATATAGGAAAATATTATGAATACAATATGTATGTTATGTTATTTGTGAGTTTTGATTTTTGGAGCAACCCGTGGAGTGAAGCCTAGCTCAGCCTTACAAGGAGAATGTCTAGCAACTAGATGGGCATGCCTTATGACCCAAGCACTCAATCTCTCACAAGTAAAAATGACTAGGGATGGCAAAACAATCATCACACTTTGTGTCAAAAACCGATCCCTCTTGGGCTTGTGCTTCTATTATACATGATATTCGTGTTATAACTCGACATTTTGACCTATCCTTTTGTTGGTTTCCTAGATTTGTGAATGAGGCAGTCAGTGGTGATAGGTAGCTGAGTAAGAGACAGTTAGGGAGGCTCTGCTACCAAAAAGAATAAAAAGAATTATTTGATTTATCAATCAATGAGGTCCATTGGGCTTGTGCTTTTATATTATACATGATATTCGTGTTTTAACTCGACATTTTGACCTATTGTTTTGTTGGTTTCCTAGATCTACGAATGAGGTAGTCGGTGGTGATGGTTGATTGAGTAAGAGACAGCTAGTGAGGCTCTGATACCAAAAAAATAAAAAGAATTATTTAACTTATCAATTAATGAAGTAGAAGCCATGTATATATAATATATTCATGATATAATTTAGGAAATGAGGCAGTCGGTGGTGATGGGTGATTGAGTAAGAGACAGCTAGTGAGGCTCTGATACCAAAAAGAATAAAAAGAATTATTTGGCTTACCAATTAATGAAGTAGAAGCCATGTATATATAATATATTCATGATAAAATTTAGAAAACAATATACACAAAGTAAGATTCTTATAATCAAAATAATTCATATTCTAATTTCCATATTCTAAGATAATATTTTGATTTCTATATTTAACATAACTCTGTTTTAAAAACAATCATGCAATATCACTCAGTAGTATTAATTATGTTTTGTACTTTTACATTTTTATCAAAATCTTACTTTAGTTTCTCAATTTAATTTCTCAATCAATTTTTGAAATAACGGTATATGACTAGACCTAAAATGTAACTTGATTTGAAGTGTATAATAGAACTTGACTTGAAGTGGTGTTTTGAAAAGTTGGTAAAAAATTAATTTTTTTGACTTTTTTTAGTCTATTTTGTCTTTTTGTGAGTAAAAAATGTGAGAGGTGATGTGAACAAAAATAGATAAAAAGCTAAAAGCTGGCTTTTTATTTGGTTGCCAAAGCATCCCGAAATGTAGGAAGTTGACTACAATTAAAAAGTCAAGGGGTTAAAATAAAATTTGGTATAAAGTGTAGGGTTGCAAACTAATAATTTGTCCTAATATGCATATAGAAAATTTATACTACAAAAAAAATATGTACTTAATATGAAATTTTCACTTTAAAACAAATATCCATAATGATGAGTTTATATATTAATAAATCATTTTTTTAATTTTTTATATTAAAATTTTGAAACTCTTAAAAAATCTCTCAGAATTAAACTCATAATGATATGTTATAAGAAGTGTTAACTTTTAATTTGTCTCAAGACCCATCTCTATTGTCATATCACTATGAATAAATTTAAGAATTTAAATTATAAATCTTTAATATTTATATAATTTTTTATATGAATAGATTTTGTTATTTTATTTTATTTATTTGGATGGAGTGCTCAAGGAACGTAGAGAAAAAGATACTTGTCAAAGAATCAAAAGAGTAAGCGCGTACATAGTCTCTAACATAGAGTAATGTTAGGCATTATGAAATAAATATCATAAAAATTTTATGAAACTAATTTAAGAATAATTGTATAACATATAATAAAATATTACAAATTAATTTAATGGTGGAGAATTTTCATGAAAGTTTTTCATGATATTTTTTCATATGCCTAGCATTATGGAATATGTTATAATAACTTATGAAAAATTATTTCAAATTCTATTTAGAAACAAATTAGATAGTGTAAATTTAAAATTAGTAAGATTTAAGTCATTATATGCATTTTTTTTGAATATTTTTTTAAAGGTCATTGCCATTTTATCTGAAAAATTAAATTTACTTTTCAAACTCAACGATATGATAATCAATCATAATATTTAAAACAATTCTCTTTCATATCTTTTTTAATTATTAATTAATTATTTTACTTACACATCATTAAATTTAAAATGTAAATTTAAAAAACAACGTTGTATATTATTTTTCTTTTTTAAATTTATAACTTCTTCCCTTCTTTTTCTTTAACGAAAATTTGGAACATTGTTGAAATAGTTTATGTGCAATTTCTGGCCCGCCACAATACATAGTTTTTCTAGACTGCCTGCTAAGAGAAGTTATTTGATAATTTTGGAGTATGATACGTAGTGTCTTAAATATATTATGATTTATGAAGGGTATGAGTTTTATAATTTTTCAAAAATATTAGATATTATGAAAGAAGTATCATGAAAAGTCTTTATGAATATTTTTCATTCTTAGATTAATTTATAGTATTTATAATGTTTTATTACATGTTATGCAATTACTTTTAAATTAATTTTATAAATTTTTTTGTGATATTTATTTTATAATGCGTAGCGTTACTCGTTATAATTTTGTATTGAATGATGAAGAGATATTTGGTGGTGGGTGGTGGGACATGGTTGGTTGAATAAATTATTTTCCCGCAACCAGCTACGAACATTGCGTTTGGCCTAAAATCGTCATCACTGACATTAACCCGAAGACTCTTGCACTTTCATAATAAAAAAATGAAGACTTTTCAAAATCGTTAATTTGAATGGACCGAGAACGTGGACTAGTATTAATGCTTTCAATAATGTTATGAATGATCCTTACTCCATTTCATTTTTTAATTAGAAAAAATCAGAATTGAAATATGAAACTGATATGTACAAGTTAGTTTTATTTTAGTCAAGCTAGGGGGCTGTTTGGGAAGTTAAGAATCTTTTAATTTGTTACCAATTTAACTTATTCATAAAATTAGTGAGTTTGGTTAAATGTTTTACCAATTTAAACCAACAGTTTGGATTGATTGAGCAGGTTAGAAATGAAAAAGACCCAACAACTATAATATTTTCATAATTTCAAACAAAAAAATAATAATTTATTTCAAATCTTGGCACAAAATTTTAAATTATTCAAATACTTGATCTTATTCAAAATCATATTTCATAAATTAATATACAAAAAAAAAAAAATCATATCAGGAAAAATAAAATAGAAGAATTGTGAAAAGTCCTTTTTTTGAAGAATTTGTTTAGTAATAAATCCTATGAAAATATTTGTGATTCGATAAGTCTTATATGTTTAAAATTGTGTTATAAAAAAATTAAATGTTTATTCGTGATAATTTTACTCTTTTTGGTCAACATGCTTATATGGTAACCTTTTTTTCTTTTTTCCTTTATATAAAATTTTGATTTTTGAAAACTACTTGATAAGATATATCAAACAAAATTCCAATTGAATATAAAATTATATAAAATGAAAAAATATATATATTTTTTTTACTTCCAGAAATTTACATTTTTTAGAGATGTTTTGTGTAGCAATGGTGAAAATTATAAATGTGAATATTCATACTTTCATTTCAATTAGTAAAATATTATAAGTTTTTTAAAAATATAAAAGTTAGAGTGAATATTCATGCTTTTTAAAAAAATTCACATTTCTTAAAAATTTATATTATTTTAATTCATTGAAAGTATGATTATTTACGTTTTAAAAATGTTAAAAATCTCAAAAATTTTATCAAATGTCTCACGTTCACATAAGATTCACATAATATAAATTTTACACCCATGTGAGATTTTGATAAAAATTTTAATAGAATTTTTAAAATTTTTAACGTTACTATTTATATTTTTCAAAAATTCACAATATAAAAGTGTGAATATCCACTCACCTTCACGAACTTCAAGGGTCAGTTTGGGTTGGTATCGGTTGATGGTGGACAGTTTTTGCACACACCCTATCAAGCAAAACGATAATTATGTGAACCCCATGTTACCACCAACCCCCCCCCCCCCCCCCCCAAAAAAAAAAAAAATGAAGCAGGGAGGAAAGCATGGAAATTACAGGAGAATTTCAACCTCCACAAATTGGTAATTGAAGTTCAGAATACATTCATTGAACTTACTCTACTCCAACTATTGACCCCATCAAAAATTAAAGATAATTTGAAAGGAATATACAAATTCTAATGCTTGGATTTTGAAGGACAAGATTTGATGTATCAAACAACAATACAACATGAAAAATGCTATGGTACACATCTTTTGAGGAGTGTGCGCTAAATGCACTCTTGTTACACAATTTTGGGTTCGTTTGGGAGGTGAGTTGGCTTTTTGACTTTTTAACTTTTTAACTATTTTAGCCTTGAACTAAAAAGTCTCGTTTGGACTTTTTTAACTTTTTTGACTTTTTGTGAGAGAAATAATGTAATGAGTATGGATTGGATGTGATATTTGTTCTTATTAGACTAAAAAACTTATTTTGTTTTTTTGTGGCTATTTTAATCAAAAAAGCCCAAACCTCAACTTTCTAAACGGAGGCATGATATATATTATATATGGTCATGATTGAGACCCCCCCCCCCCAATCACCACTCCTATCACCTCACACACACATGGCGGGTGGTGATTGAAAGAAAAAAAAAAAAAAAAAAAAAAAAAAGTGGCCAATTAGGTGAAAGGGTCAAGGGGGTGGGAAAAAAAGAGGGTCCGGGTCATTATTGTATTATATATTTTTATGGTAATATTATGTTTTGTTTTTTTTTTTTTTTGTGTGGTAGAATTATGAAAATTTATGACTTAGAAATAAAGCATTTTGTGATAATGTTACGCTTTTTTGTGATAATATTACACATTTTTTGGTTAAAAAATGTTTAGATAAAAAAATGTGTAATATAATCATAAAAATACATAATATTATCACAAAATTTATAACTTCTTTTATAAATCACAAATTATCATAATTTTACTAAAAAAAATTAGATAATATTACCACGAACATATACAGAATAGAGTTTTCCAGCAAACATATATGGATTTGAAATGACTTTGACTGAGTATGGGAAAATGACCACCAATTTGCAGATCTCAAAAGTTACATGCGAAAGTACTAATTAAAAAGGAACAATTTTGTAGTAATTAGATTTGCAACAAGCTTGTGCATAAAGATCCTCTTTTTGGTCTCTAAATAGATTACATACATAAAACAAAAAAATAAAAAATTCGGCATCACATGATATTTCAACAAATGCATAGTTGATGGTGGTACACTACAGGAAATATGGGGTTAGGTGGCGTTTTTTTAACGGCGTTTTTTAAAACGCCATTATTTCTTATATTTAACGGCGTTTTATAAACATCTTATTTTTCTGTAATTGAAACGGCGCCGTTTCAAGAATCAAAGACGTTTTTTAAACGCCTTGGAATGGTTTCCATTCAACGCGCTCCTTCTCTTCTCTCCTGTTTCACCTTTATTTTGAATATGATAAGCAAGTATAAGCGAAAATCTCACTCTCGCTCTCGCGCTCTCACGCTCTCTCTCGCCCTCTCTGCGATCTTTCAAAATCGAAGGGCTACTCTCTCTCGATTTTGAAGATTTTCAATGTTCTCTCTCGCCCTCTCTGCGATCTCTCTACAACTCAAAGATCTTTCAAAATCGAAGTCAGAGCCATTTCGAAGTTCTCTCTCAAAATCGATTCAAATCGGTGATTCATCAGAGCCATTTCGAAGTTCTCTCTCAAAATCGATTCAGATCGGTGAGCTACCCTCTCTTTCTCCCCCCCCCCTCTCTCTCTCTCTGTGTGCTGTCTAAACCCTAGTTATCTCTGTCAGTTCAGCTCTGTGATTCAGAGATTCAGAGCTGATTTGTAGCTTTGATTTTACAAGCTGATTTGTTGTACATTTTGCATGTATAATTTAAATGTTAATGGCTTTGTACAGCCGATCTGGCATTTTTATCAAATTAGATATGCTTGGTCTAATCAAGTATGTTTTCTACTTTGAAAAATTAGCAGATTGATAATTTAAATGTTAATGGTTTTGTTTATCATACATTCTCAAATGGTGGAGGCTGGCCATCACTTGCTTGTGCTTTGTGTGTTGTGACTTGCATGAAATTGATCGCAATCTTTTGTTCACAAAACCTATATTATGTCTCCCTGTCTCAATGCGCTACCAGTTTCACGTGACACATGTTCGTTCAAACCAGAGTGTATTGAGACGGGACAAAAATTTTGGAAAAAGAGAATTGCATGCCCTTGAAAATCTATATATAGTTATTACAATTTATCACAACAGAATTCCTTTCCTGGAATTGTGAATTGCTTAATACATTGGTAGCTTCACGTATCAAATACATAGCAATATGTGCGTTGATCTCTTCATGCTTGAAAAAGTGGTGATGGTAATTTGTGTGATTGATATTCATGAGGTTAATTAGCACAGAAGATGAGACAACTTCACAAAAAAAATTTCCCATTAAGCTGTTGGTCTTTTCAATGAACTTGTTTAATGTAATGAAAATTCAATACTTATGTTTTTGGTATTTTTGGGAAGAAATAATGTCTGGAAACAATACTATTGTTTATATCATAATGACTGTTGTTCGTGTTACCAAACTCTTCCAGACCCTCCGTAGCGGGAGCTTTGTTCCTTTGCTACAACCTTTTTTTTCATTTTTTTTTGTTTTGTTTATGTTAGCAGGTAGAATGAGCGAGGCGAGCTTGGTGCACACACCATTAAGTCTCATGGAGCCTCGGTTGCAAGGAATCACAAAGATGATTGGCTTATATTGCTTCTTGTGGTCAGAGATCATACTATATATGATAAACCCATTTTATTGCTTTGTTGGGGAGGAAATGATGGTTGACCTCAAATTACCATTGAAGCCAAATCAGGTACTGTGTGGGCTGTTCCTGTGAGTGTCTCTTTTTTTGATTTATTAAATTTGAAATCGTGTGTCTTTCTAATTTCAATTATATAATTGGGATCTTTCGTATTCGGTTTACTACAATCCTTTACAATTTGGCTTCATATTTATCAACATGTTTGCCTTGATCTTATTTAGTGAAATGATCTTGATATCACCAATGAAGAAGAATTATAATATTTAAGATCCAACAAGATCAATTTGATTTTTTAGATGAACAATTTGAAATATTAATAGAAGCACATTAAGTTGAAAAAAAAAAGAAAGAAAGAAAAAAGAAGCAACGGACCATTTAAAGGTTTTTTGATTTGATCTTAAAAGTGAAACTTTTTCTAAATATGCTAATAAACATTTTCTTTATTAGATATATTGCACATGCAATACTCTCTCTCTTTGTGTACACATATATGATATACATATTCATGTCTCTTGGAATTCTAAATGAGATTAACAATCGATTTACTAGATATTGAGTAGCAATTGAAACAAATATATTACACTTTTAATAAAAATTAAATGAAATCCAAAAAGGCAAATTCATGTAGACAATGAGAAGAGGACAATTTCATGTTGATTTGTTGAAAGAAAGTACAACTGATGAAAACTTCTTTTCTTGATGCTCAGATGTATTCAATATTGTTGCCTATTGTCGTTTTCCTTTTCTTCTATATTCGCAGGAACAATGTCTATGATCTCCACCACAGCATATTAGGTAATTATATTTGATGCATTTTAATTTCAATTTGGGAACCCTTTTCTTGCTATTGGCTAATTAGGAAGTGTCTAGTTTGATGCATGACTTGTACATACTTATTAAGTGCAGGCCTCTTGTTCGCTGTCTTGATTACTGGGGTCCTCACTGATGCAATAAAAGATGCAGTTGGCCGGCCTCGACCTGATTTCTTTTGGTGTTGCTTTCCAGATGGAATTCCTGTATGTAGCGTGTTAGATTTATTTTGTGTCCGTCAATCTAGTCTTGCATACCTTGCTTATGTATTTTTGTTTTGTCTCCCCTCCAGAGATATGATGATAAGTGGGGTAATGTCATATGTCATGGTAACCCTATCGATATTAAAGAAGGATATAAGAGCTTTCTGAGTGGCCATACTTCGTGTAAGCAACACTTCCTACTGATATGCTTGAATTTTTATCTTAATCCAAATGTGTAAGAAGTGAGAAGAATACATGTTGCTTGTTATATTTAATTTTTATTATGCATCTTGTAAATATATAATCTTAATGAATATTTCATTTTATTACGAACTTTAGAGGCTTAAATGGTATAATTTTAGTGGCATTAGGATATTATCAATGTTAGGTATGATTAATTTTAGACAATAGCTGTGTGTTTAGGGTTTATGAGGCGTCTATGTATAGGCCTTATTGGTGTAAAATGAAATTAGAATCAAACAATGAATGAAATTTGGGAATATTTGAAAGAGAGATGAAAGAGTTTCTGTATCCTACTTCCTCTTCCTCATCTCTAGCTTTCTCAACTTTGTTATATCCTTCTCTCTGTTGCGCGCGCACACACACATTATTGTCTCATATTTTTCTTTCTTTTTTGGTTCCTCTCTTTTTTCTTCTTTTTCTTCCTCAATATCTTCTCTCTACATTCTTTTTACTCCTAATTTCTTTGTTTTCTTCCTTTCATTTCTTTGATCTCTCTAATAATATAGAAAACAAATCAACAGATTATTATTGCTCCATGCCTGTTCCTCATGAAATCTAGGATTTTTCAGAGTTGGAGTTATGAAATTAATTTGGATTTATGAATTAGAATTTTTTGAAAATGAGTTATGCTACTCTTTCATTCTAGCGCTTCTAAACATTTATCTTTTGGATAGCAAAATCAAAGTAATTTTTTTGACTCTTGAAAGTAGTGTTTATATTTCTACTATGCTAGACAAAAATACCTAATTAGATTTCAAATGTTCTCATTCATTTAATAGTAGTTTATAAACATTTATTTGTGATTGAACTTATATGTGTGTCCACCCCAAAAAGAGGCTTATAGATGTGTTTCCGTGAATTTTCTTATAGATGAGTTGGGGGCAGAAAATGTGCTTAATTATGTATGTTGAAAAACCTGTAACATGTGTCCACCCATTTATCTGACGATATTTACAACCCTTTGCGGGGTCCTTGCGTGTCTGGGATTTTTATCATGGTACTTAGTGAAAATCCAAGCATTTGATCGCAGAGGGCATATATCAAAACTATGCATTGTTTTTTTCCCTCCTCCTTGCATCTCGGTTGGCGTTTCTGGTGGATGACTATTGGCACCATTGGCCCGATGTGTTTGCCGCAGCTCTCATAGGTTTGTTCTTTGGTGGTAATCATTCAATAGCGAGCAAATTGAATCATATCTGCGATTCAGTGTCTTATGTTACTTAAAATCAGATAATTTATTATTGCAGCCTTGTTGTCGCAACATTTTGTTATCTCTGATTCTTCCCACTTCCAAATGATACTAATGGTAACTTCACTTTTCTAAACAAATATTGAAGGAAAATCGCTCTTTTGATTTTGATTGTTCAATCAATTTGATAGAGTGGTCTTTTTCATTGGTTTAGTTTTTAAATTATTAAAACTAAATTGACACTTTCCAAATTTAATTTATTCTAGTTCTTGTGAAGCAGTCTTTGAATCTTTGGCAAAAATAAGCTTAAATCAATGGATGAGGTCGATCTCTTTTGAGCTTACGTGCATTGATCTTGAATGGTAGGATCCATCTTGACCAACTGCATCACCTCGGTTTTTAATTTCGATGTATATAGTAATTTTGTTGGTTGGAAAATTACAATTTTAAATTTCCTTATTTCCGCTAATGAATCCCCTTAGCCACCCTTCCTGCCACATCCCAACTCAAGAACGAGTGCTTTTGCAATTTTGCTCTGGTTCGCTTCCGATTCAGAGGAGGTGGCTAAGGTGTTGTATATTAATAGCATTGTATATTAATAGCATTGTAAATTGCTAGATGTTGTATATTAATAGCATTGTAAGCGAGAGGTGTCTCATTCTGATTCATTTTATTAGATTCTACAGGATTAGTTATTGTAAATTAGGAGAATTGGAAGAAGCAAAACCCATTTTGATAGGCTTATTTCAATGAAATCTGCTCATTTTAGAGGGGCTTGTAATGCTCTCCATGAGGAGCTATACTGATTTTATTGGGGTCAATGATCTTTGGTAGTCTTCGGGTTATTGGTGTTAAAATATCTTTGGTAGATGGGTTGTGCCTCAAGGGACATTCAAATAAAGCCATGTATGTGTTTGATATAATGCATGAGAGAGGATTCCATGTAATCGTTCATTTGTACAAGTCATTGAGTCATAGTTTTTGTAAGAGAGGATGGGTTGAAGAGGCCGAGTTCTTTGAGTACGTAATTGAAGTCTTGAGGTCTTTTTATGGATAAAGTAATGTACAAGACTCTTATTAATCAACAAGAGCAAGAAAATGAAAATTGCTCGATAAATTGCTTTGTTTTTCTCAATTAATCTAGAAAAAAAAAAGAATATACATTGCTCTTTTTTCTTTTTCTCATTGACATGAGAGCCGAGATATCATCGAACTCGCCTATAAAGCTGGTTGTTTGTGTATCCTAATTTTGAAGATAATGCAATATGTATCAATGAATTCTAGAATTGAGATGGAAGAAATTGCAAAGTTTCTATATTGTTCAATGGAAGTGTGCTATCCTCCTTTGACTAATGTATTGAAATTTTTGAACTCTCACAGCATCTTCGTGTTCTGAAGTGCTTCTCCAGAGATCAAATCTCTTGATGACTCACTTGTTGAAGAATTCGCAAATCTGAAGATCTTGTTTAAGTTTTAAGGCTATAATTTTGGTGAGTTGTCCAAACACACTGACTATTTTTCTTCTTCTTCTTCTTGCATAATATTGTATAGGTAGCTGATTCACTTGAGAAGGGCACTGAACATGAAGACGAATATATGATTAGTGAGAAAGAACTCTTTGTGAATAGGTGACAGTTCTTCACATTGGCATTTATATTGGAACTCTTTGTAGATTTATTTCAATACCAAAAGACATGGGGACATTTAATTACGGTGCATTTGTGGCAGGAATAGTAAGGGTGTGTACTACATTACCTTTGTTTTCTCCTAAATGGTTAAAAATAGTTAAAAGCTCTGATGAATTTTCTTTTTTCCTTTGAAGGGTGTTGTGCAGGATTTCGATGGTTACAAGACATTTTGTGCTCGCAGAGGGTCAAGAATGACCTCGAACAACCATTTTAATGAAATTTCTTGAGGAGGTAATAACTAAGAACTGCATTAAATCAATTCTCTCCCTCTTTATCTTCTGCCACCCTGTCGATGATCCTTCATTTTCTATTTATTTTTTTTGGATTTTATTTTGAGCTCTCCTAATTAGTTACCATGGACTATGTTTTCGTCGTTGTAGATTTGTGCAGAAACTTTTAGTTGAGGCTTGAAAAATAAGGTTGAAAACTTGAGAGGAGTGAACCAATGGCTGGGCAGATTTTGCTAAGGCTTGAAAAGGGCAATAATTGCAAGATAAAAAGAAGAAAGAGAGGGGGGGGGGGTATCTAGGAATCACTCCCAGAACTGGGCATCACACCTAATGTTAGAATTGTATCACACTAATTCAAATTTATCTATATTACAGGACCGACGTTCACAAGATAATGTCAGCATCATCATTGTTGATTTGGGGTATGCACTTGTATGCATTAAGTTAATTTAATCTAATGTTTTCCATTCTAATCTAATGTGTCAATCTATTGTACTGATATTAACCTTCCTAATTTGGTCCTGGCTGTGACTTTTGCCAAGAGGACAGATTGGCAAAGTTTGCCTCGTTCAGAAAGAAATTTTTGTTTATGAACTGGGCCAAGCTTTTGCTACTATCGGTATTGTGTCATTAGGAGGATGGATGTCTTCTCTGCTTTCTGCACGAGTTCTCAAGCCTGACTTTGTAAATAAATCCTCACGGATTTCTAATATATTGTGTTTAGATATATTCTGTAATTGTATATGTATCACATCTTACATTGTTTTTTATTTTTAATTTTGTGTTCAAATTTAGTTTATTTATTATTTTAATAAACATCAATTATTAGTTCTTAATAATTGTTTATGACAGGTATTTTTTTCAACCATATAAAATTAGCACAATTTTCAAAATAAAAAAAATAAAAATAAAGGCTATGGCGGCGTTTTTGAACGTCACTATATCCCTATCCAACGGTTAGATTTTTAAAACGTATAAATGTCTTTAACGGCGTTTTCAAAACGTCGCTAAATGTCATAGTGACGTCACAATGTAATTAGGAGAGGACATTTGGTGGCGTTTTTATAAACGCCGCCTATACCAATATAACGACGTTTTTCAAACGCCATAAAGCTATAGCGACGGCGGCGTCCTCGGCATTTGGTATTAAACGTCACAAAAAGAATTAGCGACGTTTTCAGCACATATAGTGGCGTTTTTAAAACGTCGCTAAAAGTCGATTTTCCAGCAGTGGTAGACATGTAGATTCGTGGAACAAATAAACATCATATTTCAATCTCAATTTTTGTAATTCTTGTTGTCGATGAGATTTTTCTTGAATGAATTAGAATACTTCATACCTATTTCGGAATGAATTAAAAGCACAAGCAAACAATCACAGTCAGCCTCGAGTGACTCCAACTTGTTATTAAGGTACAAAATTTCATGTTCAATAGCAATCAAACTGGTTTGTCCACGATCAATAGAGGATTATTGCTAATTAAAATCAAAATGATTGTCATATTTCATAACAAAACTATTGTCGTCAACTGAAACATCAGAACCTTCTATAGTAGAAAGGTTATATATATTTTGTTACTTAACGTAATGTAAACACTCAAATGTTTTATTAATATCGTATTTTGTTTATGTGGATAAAGGTTGGAATGAAATGATTCCGTTTAAGGATACCCATCCCGTTCTTTTCATTTCTCTGTTAGGGCAAGGGAAAAAAGAAATGAAAAAAGAAGAGGAACTGCTTTCTCTAGTCTAGATTATGCATTGAAGGGTGTTGTTCGGGTGCGTAAGGCTTATCATGAGTCTCATTTCATAAAAAATAACCAATGAAGCATAGACTATATAATCAACGTTTATATAAGGTTTTTTTATTATTATTATTTTTATTTTCCTTCTTTTTTGTCTCTCTTATTTTGTTTTTGTTTTTTTGTTTTTCTTATTTTAAAATACAAAAGCTAGACAAATATATTGGTCAAGTTCATATAAATTTCATTTCAAAAAAGTTGAGTGTAACAATGATTCCACGGCATTGGTATCAGCATCTAATATTTTCTAATCATTTACTTTAGTTATTCATTGAAACTGAGGTTCATTCGCCGTATGTACACTTAATTATTAGTTGGTGATATCATATAATCAATATCACCGTGATACTAAATTTTTAGGCTCATTTCGTACTCCTTCCAATCTTTATTTGTGCGGACCACTCAACTGCCTTAGCATGCACCAAAATATTGTCCGCTTTGTACCACAGGGACATGCATGGTTTTGTTTTTCCTTCACTAGAAAAGACCTCTTGGAAGTTTGTGGGTATGATACACTTATAAGGTGGGTCAAGACTTCTTAATGAATCAATGTGGAAAGGATTCAGACCTCCCACAGTAGCCAAACATACACTTTTAAGATAGTAGTTGATTCAATAGAATGATTTTAGGATGGAATGGACAGACTTTCCCTTAGTCACCCAACAAAATGGCCATTCTTCTAAATTGCTAAATGTTAATTTCTATTGTCAATATAAATTTCTTTTATTTTTACCAAACTAATCATGAGAATAACTGTTCTTGTGTGTGCTGAGCATAAAACTTGTACATTCAGCAAACAAAGCATATCTGAGCCCATCCTTCGCAGGCCCAAAATTGAACCAGGCTTATTGGATTGCCAAGAAGTGAAGCGTTGAGTGGAATGCTCAGCGCTTAGATGATGTGTCGAGGAAGTGGATTAGGCAGAATTTGCAAGCAACTATGTCGAGTACCACAGTGGGCCCAGGCTGTCCCTTTTTGAAGGTGTAGTAGGAACTTGAGCCTAGATATTCAAATGATGATGACAAACAGGTCAAATTATGTAGGAAATATCTACACCATCCATACCAGAGGATTATATAAAGAAGGTAGATACAAGAGTAAAGGTATGCACTAACTGTCTTAAAAATATCATACTTATTCCCTTCCATACACAACCTACTGACTTAACTGTCAAAGTGCTAATTTCGACACCCCTGCTGGAGTGTTTCTTATTTCAAGTATCAGAGCAAGAATTAAACAAAGGTCTACTTGGGTTAAAGGAATATTGAAGAATCACTTCTCATGGTTCCAACACCATTTCATTTCATCATTATTGAAATTAAACAATACTACATTATTTATTAAAGTTATTACAAAGTTATATATGGCCACAGCTAGGGGCAGAGGCAGGGTAAGATCGGGGGGCACGTGCCCTCCTCAAGTTTGGATAATTATATTAGTATCCCTATATATATATTATTATATATATTCTCTATAAAATTACAATAATATCCCTTTTAAAAATTGTAATAGTCCCTCTATTATAAATTTTTTTTCTAATTACAAGGAATCTACTAAAATGGGTTCTTCTATTATACACCTCCGACAGGAGTGTACCATATCCTAGTTTTGACTTTATGGTATTGATATTATAAAATTTCATAACCAAATTATTTCCATTCATAACTAAAATGACCACTATATAAATTATAACCAAGCAACACATCTTCAATTATAACCAAAATAAAAAATAAAAAGTTACAATAGGTTATAACTAATATCAGAATGAATCATAACTAATCATTATTTGATGTATAAGCAAAGACCTCTTCAGTCATAACGAAAATAACAATCACAAGAAGTTATAACTAAATTATATCCAACACTACAATGTGTCATAACTAAAGACCACGAAAATCATAACTGCAACATATTGCAGACACTTTTTTTACGATGTGTTTTATAAAAATTTTCTACCAAAATATATCATTTCTATCTCAACTTATATTCTTTTTTAATTTTCCAATCTACCTAAAATAGTTACTGTTGGAACAATCTTCTGTGTAAAATAAATAACTCAAAACAAATCAACCAAATAAAAATAAATTATTTACAAAATTTATTTACCGAACCGAATAAGTACAAAATTAGATCAAGTCGTCGAGTGTGTGACACTCTATTCTTAAGACAAATTCGCCCCGCTACGGTACTTTCGGATAAATGGTGTCTATCTCTCAAGATACAATGATCTACACAAATTGTAGTAGCACTCCAAAGAATTTGTACGGTGAACAAATCCTATGTTCTATACTTTCAGAAACTTTCCTAAAATAATATGTAGAATATATATACAAGAGAGTACGAAGGAAGGCAAGAATATGGATTTTCAGAATTCCCAAGCTGTTGGAAATGTCCTAGTATTTATAGGCAGAATGGTGACCTTTTGGAATGGCCGAACATGTATGATCTAAACCTGAATAGGTCTGTATTTGAATTGAACAGGTGTAAAACAATTTTGAATAGATAACTGCTGGGCAGTTTCAAACCTATTTAAATAGTTTGAATCTGTTGGAGACTGGAAGGGAATTTCGGACAGGATGAGGTAGAAAATTGAATTCAAATTTTGGCGAAAAAATTTGAATTAATCTTGTTCAGGAAAAATAATTTTCTTGTAAGAATTTTTAGAAAAAACTCAAATAAATTTTGTCCAAAAAATTAATGTAAGGACCCAACCCCCAATCGACCCGACCGGTCAGACGGTAGTGCGTGTGTGTAGTGGTTTGAGCCAAGGCTCACTCTGTCTATAACTCCTCCCTTTTACAAACTTAGGGTGCCCCTTGGGACCCAACCCAAGTGTTGTCACCTAGAACTTATATACACACATAAGTTTACTTTAAGTTTCAATGTGGGACATTTCATTTCAAGGAAACTCACATTTTACTTCTTTAATTGTCTATTCCACGAACCCGAAAACGATATCAAATTCCCATGCACTCATAAATAGTTTTGATGAACTGTTTTTACTATGTGCCTTGTCATGCGACAAGGAACACGTCACCTCTTTGGACTCACTCCAAAAGACCTGTGGGACCCACTCAAATTTTGGCTCAAAGTTGGCCCGAAATAAGCCTTATAAAACCATAATTCCAACAATTACTTCCCAATATTTGAATAAAATTTAACCTTAATTCCTTTAATTTAAAATTCACATCTATTCATGATAGACTCTTAATAGTTAAGTTTAGTAATATCTCATTATTATTTATTATGAGAAAAAAATAAAATTAATATTGTCATTAATTTGTGCTCCCCGTTCACTGAATTTCTGGTTCTGCCACTAGTCACGACACCTATATTATTTAGTTTATTAGAATGAAATAGAAAAAAAAAATTAAAATGATTATTTCATTATAATGATAAATGATAATTCTATTTTCAATATGTATTTTATTATTTTTTTAATCAACCAAATATAAAATCAACATTTTGATTGAATTATGATTTCATTTCACTCTATACAAATAAAACAAACACCACCACCTAAGTTTAATAGTCCTAAACCCAACTAGAGTTGGTTGTTGTAATCTCATGTCTTATTGCAATGAGAATAGGTCCTTGTGAGTGACGAACGCGTAATAATATGGAAAATGATTTTTTTTTCCGAATTTTGTCCCCCCTAATCCCCCGAATGCCCAAAACAACGTCGTTTTGGGCATTTTTTTTTTTTCTTCTTCTTTTTCTTCTTCATGCAGGTGCAGGTCTGAGACAGAGGAAAAGGGAGAGGGAGAGGGAGAGAAAAAGACAGAGAGAGAGGGAGAGAAAGAGACAGAGAGAGAGGGAGAGGGAGAGAGAGAGGGAGAGAAGAGAGGCCGATCGTTGCAGCACTCTAGTCCAGTCCGATCGGCGGCCGATTGTCACAGCTCGCAGCTCGTCGGCTGATCATCTCCGCCCTGCCTCTGCCTCTGCCTCCGCCCCCTGCCCAACCCGGTTGATGTTGGCCACTCCAGTCCAGTCCTTCTTCTTCTTCTTCTTCCTTCTCTTCTTCTTTTTCTTCCTTTTTCGAATTCGGGGGATTCGGGAGAGGGAGGGGGGGGGGGGAGGGGCTTTCGAGCTCCCTAGCATGACTCGATAACAACTGGAATTGGTGTCATTATATACTATATTTTATAGTAAAATTTTCATTTAAAGAGACGAAAAGTGTTCAACGTCTAGAACTTCTATAAGTTGTAGCGAATCATACATGAAATGAACCAATATGAAACCGGCAATTAATTGAAATTCACTATTAAAAAGTAAAGATTAACAAAATAAAAATAAAAATAAAAACATACAGACACGTTTGATGGAAAATAATCAACGCTGAAACCGATCCACCAAAATCATCTTTACTAGCTTTGTTATACTGTTTCGACACTTGGAAGAGGAAGAAGAATAGCAGTAGTTACATCAGTCAATTGAACAATGCCAGCCTCAGAAACTCTCAGCCCTCTCCTCAATTCTCACCGGAAAACCACCTTTCATCTTTGATGTCAAATGAGCCATGAATACCGGCTCCACATCTTCCTCAAATGCCGGTACCACCTTGAACCGCCGTAACACACCCGAAACCACCCTCTTCATCTGCAAGAACGCCATATCCTTCCCCGGGCATATCCTCGAACCTGCCTGGAACACCGGATATGTGTATGGATCTCTCGCCACAAAGCTCCACTTTCCGGCCGCTGCGTCTCTCATTTTCAACTACCTCTCTGGGCGGAACTCTGCCCAGACCGGCGGGTAGAGTCTCATGTTCTCGCTCAACGATGCGTGCGTGTAAACCATGTTCTTCACTTCCTCAAAACTCGCAGCTTCCGACTCCTCATTGATCTCTTTCGGAATCTCATTTTCCACATCTGGGTGTTTGGAGATTAGCCAGAAGAACCATGTCAAGGCCGCCGACGTGGTGTCGCAACCCGCCAATATGAAGCTTATGACTATATCGGTGACGAAGTTTTCATCTGAATGTCCAGAACTTAAGAATCACGATAAAAGATCAACGGATTCGAGCGATGATTTTTCACCCAGTTCTTGCTTTTTTTCTTTGACTATTTCTTTGACAAATTCCCAAACTTCATTAGCAGAAATTCGAAGTAGTTTCTCAGATTAGATCCAATGTCGAGAAACCGTTTAGTTTTCCAAAACAGGGGATGAAAGGCTCTGAACCTTTGCCCGCTGATTCGAGCAGCAGTGTCGAAGGCTACCGCGAATTTCTCCTGCGGAAGTGATGGTAGCAAATAGGCAGGATCATGTCTAAAAGCGATCTTGCATATGTTATCGAAGGCAAATCTCTAAAGAATATCCTGAAAATCAAGCACAGTTTTGTTTGCAGCAGCGGAGGATAAGATCGGAATGAGGCGGTCTGATAGCTCAGTATCGACAACGGTCTCGACAAATTTGCGTAAAGATTTGGTGTTGAATTCATGGCTAGCAACTTGTCTCTGGAACTTCCAGTTCTCACTGTCGACATTAAAGATGCCATTGCCTAGTAGGTCAGAGATATGTGTTCGAATGATAATGCCTTTTTGGTAAATATGGAAATGGGTCTTGAGAATGAGAAAAGTTAGAGATCATGAAATTTTTTTCATGAAAATGATCACAAAAGATTTATGGTCTTTGGATTACCTTGATTAATGTGTGGTGTTTTATTCTAAGTGTAATTTAAGGGTCACAAAACTTTTATGATTATTCTTATGAAAGGTTTTTTATAATACCTACCATTGCTGTTTGAGAATATGCTGAACATTGGAAGGATTGGCTGTGATGACTTGGCAGCGGCCGAGGGGGCGGTTGAGGATGAAAGTGGAAGTGGGTGTGCTGGTCACGGCATCAGATGTCCATTGGATGACTCCGTGCCGATTGGAATAGAATGCGAGGACAGAGCCGATAAGTGGATATGATCTTGGAATCTTAGAGGAAATCTTGGAGGACTTGGAAGTGGAGGAAAAAAAAGGTTGTGAAAATAGACTTGGAATTGATGATGAACAAGAAGAGCAAAGAAAGAATGCAAAGGAGAAATGAAGTTGAAAGCTCGAGGTCTAACATGTTGGAAAAATGGTTTAATATAGACATATTTTTTAGCCCAAATTAGAGTGGGCCCCCAAACGTTGTTTGGGGTGGGTCCGAAGAGGTGAAGACAGAACGTCAAAACCATTTATGAGTGAATGGGAAGTTGATGTCGTTTTTCGAGTCTAACAGTAATTTTTTAGATAAAATTCATTTGAATTTTTTCAATAAAAATTATTGTGGGAATTTAATTTAATTCTAAATTCAAATTTTGGATTCCTAAGTGGTTTCCTAAAGTTTATAATTGTGGGAATTTAATTTAATTCTAAATTCAAAGTTTAGTTATCTAAAGTTTGTACCTTTTCCTTTATTAATTAAACTATTCAAATAGTTTAATAATAATTTTTCAAACAGTTAGTAAACACTGTTCTCTAATTGGGTTGGTTAATAAAACTATTTAAATAGTTTTATAATAATATATTTCCAATTGTTTGAAATCTGTTTCAACCAATGGAACTTTGTTCAAATTTTTTGAAATAAAGCAACGGACAGGATTGTTTGAATATTTGGTCTTGCAACGGTCAAACAATGCCTTTTAAGATTGTAACTGTTCGGATCATATATTTTTGTCTATAAATACAAATCCTTTTTCAGCAGTCCAGGGGGATCCCAAAAATCAGTCTAAAATATTTCTTGTTGTCCAATTTGTAATCTTTAGTGCATTAGTGCATTATTCTTTATTTTAAGTATTAGAATAAAATTCAAAGAGTTAGAACACAGGTTTGGTTCGCCGAACAAATTGTTTGGAGTACTACTACAATTTGTGAAGATCATTGTATCCTGGGAGATAGACGCCACTCAACCGTAAATCTTGTGGCATCAGAAGGGCTTAATCTTAAGGACAGAGTGTCACACACTCGACTTGGTCTTTATTTTTATTCGGTTTGATAAATAAATCTGGTATGTTGTTTATTTATTTTGTTTGAGTTATTTCAAGTTTTTTTATTTACACAGAAGATTCTGGAGAAAGTTCATCACAAGACTCTAAAGGGGGGGAAAATAAAAAGTACAAGTTTAATGGCAAATGTTACATCTGTGACAAAGAGGGACATCGGGCCAAAGATTGTCGTAGCAAAGGCAAAAGCAAGAAAAGAATAAGCAAGAAGCCTGCTCAAGCCTATATAACCGAAGTGGACAAAATTTTCAATGGTGTAGATGACATCAACCTTTCTGCTGTTGTTTCCGAGGCAAATCTTGTCGGAAATCCTAAATAATGGTGGGTGGACACTGGTGCTACTCGCCATATTTGTGCCGACAAAAAGATGTTCACATCTTACTCTTCAGTGGACAATGGTGAACAACTTTTTATGGGCAACTCCTCAACTTTCAAAGTTGAAGGACAAGGAAAGATTGTTCTCAAGATGACATCAGGAAAGTAACTCACTCTCAACAATGTGCTGCATGCACTGGACATTCGTAAGAATCTTGTTTTCGGATCTTTGTTGAGTAAGAATGGGTTTAGGCTAGTATTTGAGAGAGATAAATTTGTACTTACTAAGAATGGGATGTATGTAGGAAAATGTTACATGTCTGATGGCCTTTTCAAGTTAAATGTAATGACCGTTGTACCCTCAGTTATTAATAATACTACATCTTCTTCTTACTTGCTTGAGTCTTCAAATTTATGGCATGGTAGACTAGGACATGTTAATTATGGATCTTTGCGTAGATTAATTAATATGGAATGTTTACCTAAATTTAACATTGATTCAAATCATAAATGTGAAATTTGTGTTGAGGCAAAATTATCTAAAACTCATTTTCATTCAATTGAAAGAAGTACAGAACCACTTGAATTAATTCATAGTGACATTTGTGATTTTAAATCAATTCAAACCAGAGGTAGGAAAAAGTATGTAATCACTTTTATAGATGACTATACTAGATATAGTTATATTTATTTAATTCGAACCAAGGATGAAGCTTTGGAAACTTTCATTCAATATAAGAATGAAGTTGAAAATCAACTTGGTAAGAAAATCAAGAAACTTAGAAGTGATAGAGGTTGTGAATATGAATCACCTTTTGGTGAATTTTGTAAAGAACATGGAATAATTCATCAAACAACCGCTCCTTACTTACCTCAGCAAAATGGAATTGCTGAAAGGAAAAATAGGACTTTAAAAGAAATGATGAATGTCATGTTAATTAGTTCTGGATTACCTCAGAACTTGTGGGGGGAAGCAATACTTTCTGCTAATTATATTTTAAATAAAGTACCCCGAAAGAAAATAAATCAAACACCTTATGAATTGTGGCATGGAAGAGTACCATCCTACAAATACTTAAAAGTGTGGGGGTGTTTGGCTAAAGTGGCTATTCCTAGTCCTAAAAAGACTAAGATAGGTCATAAGACCATTGATTGTGTTTTCATTGGTTATGCCAAGAATAGTAGTGCATATCGGTTTTTGATTCATAAATCAGAACATTCCGAAATGCATGTAAATACTATTATTGAATCTCGGAATGCATCTTTCTTTGAACATGTATTTCCAAATAAGACTGGACAAGAGACTAGTAATAAGAAAAGATCTTTTGATGATATTACTAATAATGATCATGAACATGATCAAGAGCAAGAGTTAAATCAAAATGAGGAAGAGGAACCTAGGCGTAGTAAACGTGCTAGAACCTCACAATCATTTGGTCCAGATTTTCTAACATATTTGTTAGAAAATGAGCTTTTAACTTTTAAAGAGGCTATGTCCAGCCCTGAAGCTCCTTTATGGAAAGAAGCTGTCAACAGTGAAGTTGAATCCATCTTGCAAAATCACACTTGGGAATTAGTGGACTTGCCACCAGGTTGTAAACCTCTTGGGTACAAGTGGATTTTCAAAAGGAAATGAAAGCGGATGGATCAATAGACAAATATAAGGCAAGACTTGTAGTCAAAGGTTTTAGACAAAAAGAAGGTCTAGATTACTTTGACACATATTCACCGGTTACTAGAATAACATCCATTAGAATGTTAATTGCCATTGCATCTCTATACAATCTAGAAATTCATCAAATGGATGTTAAAACTGCTTTCTTAAATGGTGAGCTAAATGAAGAAATTTACATGGAACAACCAGAAGGGTTTTCTGTTCCAGGGAAAGGAAAGAAAGTGTGTAAATTGGTTAAATCATTATATGGTTTAAAACAAGTGCCAAAGCAATGGCATGAGAAATTTGACAAGACAATGATGTCAAATGGATTTAAAATTAATGAGTGTGACAAATGTGTTTATATTAAAAACACAGATAAAGGTTATGTCGTTGTATGTCTTTATGTAGATGATATGCTCATCATTGGTAATAATAATGATATGATTAAAACTACTAAGAAAATGTTGAATAAACATTTTGACATGAAGGACATGGGCATTGCTGATGTAATACTTGGTATAAAAATTACCAAAACATCGGAAGGATATGCTTTGTCACAATCTTATTACATTGAGAAAATATTTGACAAATTCAGCAAAGATGATGATTATCTTGCTAGAACTCCTGTAGATGTTAATTTGTATCTTTCTAAGAATATACAGGAAAGTATTTCTCAATTAGAGTATGCCCAAATTATTGGAAGCTTAATGTACTTGATGAACTGCACTCGCCCAGATATAGCTTATGCAGTAAGTAAATTAAGTAGATATACGAGTAATCCGGGAGTAGAACACTGGAAAGCAATTATAAGGGTTCTAAGATATCTCCGATTCAGTCGTAATATTGGGCTGAATTATACTAGATATCCAGCAGTGCTTGAAGGATACTGTGATGTAAATTGGATATCGGATATTGAAGACTCGAAGTCCACCAGTGGGTATGTCTTTTCTCTTGGTGGGGCGGCTGTATCTTGGAAATCTTCCAAACAGACTTGTATTGCTAGGTCTACTATGGAATCTGAGTTCATAGCCTTAGACAAAGCTGGAGAAGAGGCAGAATGGCTTCGCCACTTCCTTTAAGATATTCCAATATGGCCAAAACCGGTGCCTGCTATATGCATACATTGCGATAGTCAATCAGCTATAGGTAGAGCACAGAGTCATATATATAACGGTAAGTCAAGACACATTCATTGTCGACATAACACCGTAAGACAACTACTCTCTAATGGAATTATTTTCATAGAATATGTTAAGTCTAAAGACAACATAGCGGATTCACTAACTAAAGGGTTAGCAAGAGAGTTAGTTGAGAATTCATCGAGGGGAATGGGACTTAAGCCTATTAAATAAGAGTTACCACAACGGCAACCTAACCTAGTTGACTGGAGATCCCAAGACTTAGGTTCAAAGGGACAACCGAGTTGTGATTGACTCAGAAGGATCATTGTGGAGTCCAACTCCTACCCATTTCTATGATGAAATAAGTGATGTCTGCAGCGTTAAAGGTTAAGTAAAATTTTAATGATTCTTATATCTAGGTAAACCTAGTGGAGTATGGCAGGATACTCTTCATAAGAATCATCTATATGAGTGTGAACTGGGCCGGTTCTATGAGATTTGTGAAGGGCTACAATTCTCTAAAGCACTCATGAATACCAGGTTATTCAGGGCCAAAATGAACACAATAGTGAGAACTAAACTGTGTCTGGGAATATATTGTGTGAGTTCTATTATCTTGGTTTACACAAACGGCTGAACAGTTCAAAACATCATGTTCACTGTTTAGCTCGTAAATCCGATAGTGTCTCACAAGGGAAGGTTCAAAGCCAAAAGCTACCTATCCTTTGCAGAATATTACCAATTTCTGTACTCTCTATATTTAGATCATGTTGTTGCATTTTCTCTTCGTCAAATTCCATTCATGTGGGGGATTATTGGAAAAATAGTTTAATATAGACATATTTTTGAGCCCAAATTAGAGTGGGCCTCCAAACGTTGTTTGGGGTGGGTCCGAAGAGGTGAAGACAGAACGTCAAAACCATTTATGAGTGAATGGGAAGTTGACGTCGTTTTTCGAGTCTAACAGTAATTTTTTAGATAAAATTCATTTGAATTTTTTCAATAAAAATTATTGTGGGAATTTAATTTAATTCTAAATTTAAATTTTGAATTCCTAAGTGGTTTCTTAAAATTTGTAATTGTGGGAATTTAATTTAATTCTAAATTCAAAGTTTAGTTATCTAAAGTTTGTACGTTTTCCTTTATTAATTAAACTATTCAAATAGTTTAATAATAATTTTTCAAACAGTTAGTAAACACTGTTATCTAATTGGGTTGGTTAATAAAACTATTTAAATAGTTTTATAATAATATATTTTCAATTGTTTGAAATCTGTTCCAACCAACAGAATTTTGTTCAAATTTTTTGAAATAAAGCAATGGACAGGATTATTTGAATATTTGGTCTTGCAACGGTCAAACAGTGCCTTTTCAGATTGTACCTGTTCGGATCATATATTTTTGTCTATAAATACAAATCCTTTTTCAGCAGTCCAGGGGGATCCCAAAAATCAGTCTAAAATATTTCTTGTTGTCCAGTTTGTAATCTTTACTGCATTAGTGCATTATTCTTCATTTTAAGTATTAGAATAAAATTTAGAGAGTTAGAATACATGTTTGGTTCGCCGAACAAATTGTTTGGAGTACTACTATAATTTGTGAAGATCATTGTATCCTGGGAGATAGACGCCACTCAACCGTAAGTACCGTAACGGGGCGAATCTGTCTAAAGGACAGAGTGTCACACACTCGACTTGGTCTTTATTTTTATTCGGTTTGATAAATAAATTTGATATGTTATTATTTATTTTATTTGAGTTATTTCAAATTTTTTTATTTACACAGAAGATTGTCCAACATAACATGGCTGCTCTGAATTTGATATACTAAAATAGGGATTGACACCGTCTATGTTGCACCGAAGATTAGTGGAACAGACGAAGGAGCATTTATAAGGGGGGAAATTTAAGCTGTTTGGTTAGCTACTGCAAACCTATTTTTATGTATTGTTTTGAGTGTTTTATTTGTTTAGAATTTTTAAAAATTAATTTCACACTTGCTTTTGAAAACTCTTTTCAAGACGGAAAAATTTGAAATAACTAGTCGTTCTCCCAGACGTCTAGCCGATTAATCGAAACAATACTATTTTTTTATTTTTTATTTTTTATAATTGGCATCTATTGTTTTTTATATTTTAAATAAAAAAAATTTTGAAAAATTTTAAATTTTTTTTATAAATTTTGAATAGAATTTTGAGTTGTGTGTTTGGTTATGAATTGTAAGTTTTTGTATCAAATATCATATGTCACATCAAAAATTTCCGACTCAATTCAAAATTCTTTTCAAAACTTTTTTCAAAATTTATTCACCAAACAAATTTTCCACACTCAAATTATAATTCTAAACTTCACAAATTCAAAATATAACTCCATTCTTAAATTATATTTAAAAAATTCTACTAAACGCTACCTTAAATAGTGTGCCAATCATTGTGTCACAGAAATCATTAATTAATAGTTTAATACTTGATGATTTTTATTTATTTATTTATTTGATAATAATGGAGGTGATATTCTCATGTGGTCTATCGACAAGAGTATTAAACTATGAGAAATGCAAAGTATCATGAAAAATATTTTATAAAAATGATCATGAACGAATCTCCATCCTTGTATTCGCTTTGTAACTTATTGTATATCTAAACTAAAGGTAAAAAATCTTTTATGATCATTTTCATGAAATATTTTTCATGATACTTAATATTGGTCTTAAACTATTAATTTGGTAGAACGATCATAATATGAGCAATACTATAACACCAACTTGAAAAAAAAAACAATTAAGAATTTAAAACTTAAAAAAATATTGAGAATTTAGGCCGTGTTTAGGATTTGGATAAGAACTAAGAAAAAAAAAAAAAAAACACGTGTCTGGAATATAAGTAAAATATAATTATATTTTATTCACACTCTATCTACTTTTTTTCATTTTTCTTTTCAAATTTCTATCCAAATTCATAAATCAAACACAGGACAACTCACACCATCAACTTCAAATGTGAACCATAGATTTGATATTCTTATTTTATTTATAATTCCCTTTTTGGACAGTAGAATTTTTGTAATAATATATACACTTCTCATTTTTTTTTCCTCAAGTAATAATAGATATACATTTCCTTCTTTTTTTTTTCCTTCATTAATTAAAAGTTTAAAACTTTGCAAAAATCGTTGATAAATTTAAGAATTTAAATTATAAGTCTGTGTGGTGTAATGGATTTAGAAATACTCTCTCGTCTAAATAGAACTCTTTAATCCTTCTTCTCTCTTCTGTTCATTCTCCTTTTTCTTCATTATAGCTCGTTCTTTTATATTGCTCCCCAAGATCCTCTAAGGGCCTACTGCCTCCAGACGGGCTTTGACCTCACTCCTGGGCCTTCTATACAACCTATGGGGTACACGACTCTGATGGCCCTTTAACTTAGTTTTACTCGACTACGACCCTCCACTAGACCTTGTATGGGTCGACTTGTTTGCAACAAACATGGATTTGATATGGGCCGCCGACTTGTACTCGGCCAGTTTATGAATCTTAGAATCTCATTTATTCGGCCACCACAGTCTGTAGTAATTACTCTCTATGTTGTTGAATAAATACAGGTGAAGATCACATCCGTATGATTTTGAGTTGATCCGATGAACTTGCAAGAGAATAGATGAATCTCTAGTGACACCAGTGTGGTGCTATCCAAAAACCCTCCAATGATTCAATTTGTTCCCTTATAATGGAATAAATTCATAGAGAGATTGAAAATGAGAGACTTCAGACTTAAGGTGTGTATGTTTGGACGAACTAGATAAGGGGGGATTGGAAGTCCTGGGATACATTGTCCCTGGACTATTTGGTTAGACTGGATTTATATCCCATGTTTGTTTAGTCATGGGATTAGATGTCAGGAAATGATTCTTTGGTTGGATAAAATATGAATCCTATGTTTGTTTGGGGTATTATGGAGAATGATAAATATTCAAATGACTATTTTACCCTTTTCAATTATTTACTAAGTAATAGCAATATTAAACATATCTTTAATATTTTAATTATTTTTAACTAGATTAAATAAAAATTTATTTTACTTTATTTTTTACACAATTAAATAAATTTATTTTTTTAAAATAAAATAAATAAAATATCAATAAAAATATATGTTATTTTTTAATTAAAATTTAAATAAATTATTTTAAAAAATAATAATAATTAAATAATGAAATTAAATAAAACAGCTATTAGAATTTAAATAATGAAATTAAATAAAATATAAACAAAATTTTAAAATAAAACATCAATAGAATATCTATAAAAAAATTATTTCAAAAAATTAAATAAATAAAATATCAATAAAAATTAAATAAAATAATTTTATTTTTAAATTTAGACATTTAAATTTATTGAATTTTACTAAATATAACACATAATTGAATAGTAGAGAGTCAAAATGGTCATGTCAACACCTAATCTTATATCTCCCGTTATCCCTCCATTTGTGTCTCACCCTCCAGTGGGACACAATAGTCCAATAGATTTAGGATTAATAGTCCACGTGGACTAATAATCCGGTGCAAAAATTTTGAACCAAATAACAGATTATTAGTCCGGATGAACTAGTAGTCTAATATCACTTATCAATCCCTCAAAACAAACACTACCTTGGCGTATTACTTGGGTTGATCTGGATAAGTGTTGTTAGACTTTTTAAGTCTATTTCGAATAATATGAGCTATTTACTTTGTAGACTATATTGAAAATAATATTTATGTAAAAAATTAGATTGATTTGATATCGGTAGTCAAATGATCGAATTACATTTATTTTATTTTTTAAAAAAAGACATTCTTTTTTTTAAATCATATTTATCGTCCAAATTTATATAATAAATGTAATTTAAGCATATACAATTAGCAACATCTAATCAATTTAATTTTTTATAATTTTTTTTTTAATAAATCTTACAAAATAAACTGTACAAATTATTGAGGTGAGCTCTGATATGTAACCAAAAGTTCCTCTCAAATTGAATCACCAACCGGAGAGAAGTCATCTCCAACCTACTTTGTTCATGTCCTACCTTGACTTTTTGTAGAATCTCTTATATGAACCACTGAGCTGCGATGGGCCTCATATGATCTGTTACGCTTATATGATTAAGCCGAGCCCCAAGCCCTTCCAACCAATTAATTAAAGAATAAATTATAAATAGATTTACTTAAAATACAAATTATTTTTTATAATTTAAAAAATTACAAATACCTCATTGTCAAAAATTTTCATTTAACTGAATTAATTGAAAAATTAAAATTTCTAACTGTTCATCTATACATCTGAATTATTAATTGAAATAAAATTTTAACATTATTAAAAACTGTTAATTAACTTAATGATTTATTAATAAAATAACTTATTTATTATGAAATTAGAAACCTTAGAGGGGATAACGTAATTTCTAGAACCACAGGGAATAATTTGTAATTTAAGTAAGGAGTTGTTTGGGGTGTCCTAAATAAGTGTACTTTTTGAATTTTTGGAATAAAAAGTTGAGGAAAAAAAGATAGTTGTTTAGGATAATTTTTTGACTTTTTACGAAAAAATGTGTATTAAAAAATTGTATAAATTAGTGTATAGGAGAAGATTGGGATGAAATAGGCTGTACGGTGGGATTGAAGGTGGGACAGCGTGTGCAGAGTATGGGGGGAGATGGTTCCCTGCTTTTCAGGCAATGAATTGATGGTGTTGTTCGGCTTGTGGGGGCCTACCACGGGTCTCATTTTGCTAATCAAAACCGTTCAATGTGTAGAACTCGTCGAGTACTATATGCTTATAAAAAATCACATTGATCAGATATCGATAGCTATCTGATCGGATTAGTTTTTTTTCAACCGTTAACTATAACATCATCCATTTTATAAATTTTAACTGATTTGATCATATAGTTACCGATATCCGATCAACATGATTTTTTATAGGCATATAGTACTCGACGAGTTCTACACATTGAACGGTTCAGATTATTAATGGGACCCGTGATGGGCTCCCACGGGCCAAACAACATAGTGTTATTTGTGCACCTAAATCAGTGCAATTTTTCCAAAATGTCAGCTGTGTCTGTGGGACGTCAAACTTGTTTGAAAATTAATTTTGTGTAAAATTAATTTTTTAATTTTTTTTGGTAAATAGTGATAACATTTTAACTTTTTGAGTAACTTTTTAGTTTTTTTTCATTATCCCAAACCAGGCCTAAATCTCAGAGGGTGTATTTGTAATTTACCCTTAATTATATATCTATCTCTTTTTTTTTTTTTTTTTTTAGAACAAAACAACCATCCATATTATACCCTTAAATAGTAGTGGTAGTTACGTTTTTGGCCAGATTATGTGCTGACTGAATAACACTTTTGTCAACTTTGCGAAGACATACATAATTCAAACACTTTGCATAAGCTAGAATATATATCTTGAACAAGAGTAAAAATGTGCCAATCCTCCTGACATCGTTGCTGTTGAAGCATCTGGACTAGTACCTGATAGTCTATGTACACATTTATATGTTTCAATTCTTGTTGTACAGCTCATCAGATTGCATCCAAGCACGCATGTGCTTAAGCTAGTAAGGCATGTGGTAAGGATGTCTTCACCACAGCCTGTCTTTTGATTAGCTGCTTCTGGTTGTCCAAGCAAATCTATGCAATTCCAGTGTTGTCGGTTGGTGATTTCCTTAAGCCATCTATAATGAAATGCCAAGAATCTATTGCACTGTTGGTGTCTAAAACATTCTGCAAAATACAAAGGTTAGATGTGTTAGTGTCTTGATTATTTTCAGAAGTAGAGCAAGTTCCATTGCCTGTTTTATGAAGACATGAGAACATATCAAAGAGTTTCCTAGCTTCCTCTAATGTGTTCTCAATATTTGGGGAATTGTGATGGAAGACCACTTCATTTCTTTGTAGCCATATGGCCCATAGAATGGCAACCGATTGGATAACAATTTTAGTGTCATGGACTTGTTCAATCCAACCTGTAAACCATTGAAAAAAAGATACTGGTACACCAATTATAAAATCCAAACCTAAAGGCGATCCCCCTTCATACTCTTTGTACCCACTCACATTCAAAAAATACATGTTCAATTGTCTCATCTTCATTATGACATCTGGCACATCTAGTGTTAACTTGGACACCACGTTTTTTTAATTCCCATTGGACATGAAGAATTCTATGAAGACATTTCCAAATGAAGACAGTCCATTTTAGAGGTAAGGCTATATTCCATAACTTCTTCCATACCCCTTGAGTAGAGCACATCCTGTAAAATATAGGATAAGTACGAATCAAGGCCTGTTCATACCCAAATTTTACAGAATAAACTCCATTTTTAATTGGGCTCCAAACTAGTCTGTCTTCACAAGGATAATTAGGTATATGAACTGATATAATAGCTCGATTACAGTCTACTGGGAAGAACAATCTTATCAAATTCTCCCTCCAATAGCCGTGAGCCTAATCAATAAAGTGTTCGACTCGCATATCCGAAAGAATTCTGGTAATATCCCTTCCTCGTAAGGGGTTGAGCATAGAAGGGATCCATTGATCTTCGAAAGGCCGAATTTGTTGCCCATTCTCCACTCCCAATGAAGACCCGACATCAGTAAATCCCTACCCCATAAGATACTCTGCCACTGCCAAGAAGCAGTAGAACTCAAAGCAACATTGAGGAGAGTTCTTCTATGATAGTACTTACTCAAGAAGACTCATGACAATAACCCATTGGGATTAGAAATCAACCTCCACGCCTGTTTTGCGAGTAGAGCATAATTGAAACATGTTAAATCCCTAAATCCCAATCCACCCCAATCTTTTGGAAAGCATACATGCATCCATTTTTTCCAAGAGATACCTCGTTCACCATTGGAATTCCATAGGAAATTTCGGATTATTTTAGAAATTTTGCTCAAAAAAGAATTTGGCATTCACAATACCGACATTAAGTACACCAGTATCGAATGTAGCACATGTCTAACCAAAACCCATCTTCCTGCAAAATTTAACATCTTACATTTCCACCCTTGTAGCTTATTTGTTATTTTTTCTAAAATTGAATTGAAAATAACCCCTTTTGATCAGCTCGAAAAACCTAGATTGGCTTCTAAATAAATGGCCGAATGAGTCCCAGCTTTAACACATAAATTGAATTGGAGATTCTATTTATCAGATTCCAACATATTTGGGCTTGGGAAAATTTCAGATTTTTGGTAGTTAATACGAAGAACCGTCTGTGAGCAAAAAGCATTCAAAAACCATCGTAAACACCATACATGGGATAACTCAAATGTTTGAAAAATGAAACAGTCATCTGCAAAAAGGAGATGATTTACGAGGAGGGCTTGTTTGCAAATAGCTGTCCCTTTACATATTCCAAAATTTTCAAGATGAGTAAAACCATCCGATAAAGCTTGCATTACTAACAGAAACAGATAAGGTGACAAAGGATCACCCTGCCTAAGACCCGCTGATGGATGGAAAAATTTAGATCGACTTCCATTAATCAATACAAAAAAGGAAACTGTAGAAATACATTGTTCAATCAACCTAAGACGGTGTTGGGAAAACCTCGTTTTTCGCATTATTGTTAATAAAAACTCCCCACTGACCCTGGCATAGGCCTTGTTCATGTCTAGTTTTAGTCCAAACACGGACTTCCGATCCTTTTTGTATTTTTTTTAATAGATTCTACGATTTCATGTGCCAATAAAATATTGTCAGAGATCAACTGTCCTTTTAAAAATGCACTTGATTAACAGAGATCAAGTTTGGTAGAATTTCTCGAAGTCTGTTTGCTAACACTTTGGCCCCTTTTTATACAACACATTACACAAACTTATTTGTCGGTAATCATTCACGGTGAGTGGAACCTTCTTCTTAGGTATTAGACATAAAAATGTTGAATTTAAAGACCTAATTAAGTGTCCTGAATTTAGAAAGCTAAGCACACACTATTATAAAAGTAATAAGTGTCATAAATTTGACTCTATAAATTTGTGAACAAAATTTGCTTATCAAACAAACATAGCGACATCCGACATGTCACTTAGGTCCATTGCATCAATATTACAACATGTGATTTAGTAAGTAAATTTAGTATATAAATTTGATGGATATAAAAATGTTATGTAATAAAAAACTAAAAATGATTTACAAATAAATGATGTATATAAAAAATAAAAATAATAAAAAATTCTAAACAATGTATCTGTTAGGCTTATTTATTTTTGATGATTTATTTAATTATGTTTTAATTTATTTGAAAGAGAAAAATGGAATCAAAATTTATTTTGATAATTTATTTAATTATGTTTTAATTTATTTGAAAGAGAAAAATAGAATCAAAATTTATTTTGTCTCATTATTTCTCACCTAAACTTTTATCCTAAATGTTGTTAGAATGTATTTAATATTTGCTGAAATTAAGAGTTCATTTCAAACCCAAAACAGAGGTTCAAACAATTTCAAAGACAACAATTCAAAAGGTTCAAAATCACAAAGCTCGATCGACCTCAAAGGCTTTTTTCAGCTTTTGCTTCGTTAATTTTCTTCTCAACGGCTCTAAGCTACAACAACTATTTTTCAAAGTAAAGCTATTCCAGACCATGCTCTGCCTCCTACCAAGATCAAATCAGTAATAATGGAATGATTTATATTCAAAATGAATTCAACAGCTCTATAAGCCTCTTGATCTATATATATACCAGAGAGCCTCAGTGAGCAACACACTGAAACAATATACAAGTTACAGAAACTAGAAAATATTTTTTGATCTATAATCACTCACATCTATTCTCAGAAAAATTCTCTGAGAAGTGTTCTTCAATTTTTTGTTTACATCTTTCTCTAAAAAATTATACACTGAGCCTTATAGCCTTAAGCTCATCTTTCCTGTGTGAGATTTCCAGAAAAATCAAAGCTTCATTTTATATATCTATCTGTGAGAGATAATTTTTGTAGCTTTCTGTGAAAGCAAAAACACCTTCTTTTTAACCTTATAAGAGTGTAGTACACTCAGTGTTGTTGACTTAGAAAGTTTGCGTAAAATCTGTGGAGGATTGCTTCATTTGTAAAGAGATTCTAGCACCCCTGTGAATCTAGAGCATAGTGGAAAATCTCAAGTGAAGCTTGAGGAGTGGACGTGTCATGACCCGAACCCGCTCCTATGGGTTAAGGTCATAACCGGCCAGTAATCAAGGGATTACCTGTGGCCTCAAACCAGACAAAACGTAATCCATTAGAATTAAGGGGCCAAACGGAAGCAAACTTACAAATTGTCCATAGAGCCGTGCTTACATGGCACATCAAATGACACATATCTATATTCATTAATAGCTCACACCAAAAGGGAAAATAACACAAAGTTCTATATACACAGGATCATTTAAAACTCAGTCAGCCAAGCCAAAACTTATATACAAAGGTGATTCATTGTTTTCGCCATCATATAATATAACGAAAGGACAAAAGGGCGAAGACGAGTCTCGTGCGTGAGACGCTAAGGTTGACTTCTCAAAACTTGACCTTTCTCACAGACTTCAGCGGGGTTGGGTTTGGATATCTCTTTGCTCACCTACATACACATGAATAAGTGTGAGCGAAAGTCCAGTGAATAATATCAAATAAAGAAGGTACACAAATGAAATTCACATATATTAGACGGCCTTGGGCCTATGTAGAATTCTATTTAGTGCATTATTTTGGTACATTAGGTGATCCAAGCCCAACCATATCAAACGGCCTCTGGCCCACTTCGTTCCTTAACAAACAGCCTCGAGCCCAATTCATTCATGTATATCAAATGGCCTTTGGCCCAATCAATTGTATCAAACGGCCTTCGGCCCAATCGTTCATGTCAAACAGCCTTCGGCCCAATCGTTCATGTCAAACGGTCTTTGGCCCAACCATATGGCATAACAAATATTTGTCCACAATTCGATTTGACAAACTTATAAGACTCAGATGGAAGTAAGCAATTGGACAAATAACATACTTCATAATGGGTCATAAACGATTCAATCCGTTCTTAATTCATACATCCCTCATAGGCTTTTTTCTTATCCTTTTAACTTATTTATGATGCTCAATGCATGCCTAAGAGTGCTTATAAATGAAAGAGAATGGAAAATGAAACACAGAACACCTTTACAAAATTTCTGAAACAGGGGTCCCCGCTCGAGCGGACCCTCATGGTCTGCAAAAGTATTGGTTGCCTCATTTTTACGCTCGAGCGTGAATTCAGATGCTCGAGCTGAAAGGCACACTACATGGCTCCTCGTTCGAGCGTGAATGTCCCCGCTCGAGCGGACATCAATGTCTGCAAAAATTCTGGGAGCTCGCATTTCACGCTTGCGGCGCTGTCCTAGCTCGAGCGGACATGCCAAATTCTGGATTTTCCAGAATTGTTCTTCAAGTGCAACCTTGATATTCAAAGGTCCAACATTCATGTTTTTGGTCCAAAAACGTGGAAACACAATGTATAGCATAAAGATGTAAGCAATATGAGGCCAATTATTCAAAATCATGGTCACATTCTCAAATTATTCAACATTTCTTTTGTATAATCAAAACTCATACATTCAAACCTCATATAAGCTCCATATCTTCAATAATCAAACATGTCTGTCAATTTTTGACTTCATTTCTATTTCAAATGTTACAAATAACACTTATTATTATGAAACCCATGAAAATTATGCATGCATGTGAAGATTGGTGCCCAATTCTCCATGTTCAACATTATTCATGCTAGCTTATGCAATTTCATGGCAATTCATGGTGATTCATAGTAATTTCATGCATGCATGTGCATTCTAACTTCATATTCAACTCAATCTTTGCCATGAGCTACCATACCACTTGAATTCACAAAATTACATACTCAACTCATAAATTAAGAGTTGATTACTCACCTAGGAGCTTTAAACACTCAAGTTCTTTGAGTTTAACTTCCAATTCTTAAGCCTTGAGCCAAACTTGCACAATTCTCCCTCTTTCTCTCTCTAGAGCCGACCCTCTCCCTCTCTAGAGTATAAAATCTGATTTTGAGCTCAAAACTAAAGGAATGTGGGTGTATAATGGCCCTTTTTATAGCCTCTCTTAATCAAATTCCATTAACACTAATTAATTGAGCACTATTTCATCAATTTAATCTATTTAATTTGATCCGAATCAATTTTCAATTAAATTTCACCGTAGGCTCTAAAAATTACGCTAATCACAATGGCGCAATCAATTTCGGTTTCTGTGGCCGATAAGGCCTTCAATTTTTTAGTTTATAACAGTAAGTTGAACAGATTTTCCTACGACAAATAGATAGAAATTCAAAACCACATATATTCATATAAATGGAACTCAAAATCATATCAAACACAATCACATTCATAATAAAGATCAATTAGCATAATACGGAACAGGGTTATCACAGTCTTCTCTTCTTTAGGAAGTTTGGTCCTCTAAACTTATTTTACCTTCCTCGGGAAACAAATGTGGATAGCGTAGTCGTATTTCATTCTCTTTTTCCTATGTGGCGTCCGTCCCATAGTGTTCTTTCCATGCTACTTTCACTATCGGAATGGACTTGCTTCTTAACTATTTCACTTGCCGGTCGATGATTCATTCCTATCATTCTGCATATTCCATATTCTCATCAAGAGCTATCCGGTGATAATCAATCATGTGAAGGGGATCTCGGAGATAACCCCTTCACATTGACACGTGAAACACATTATGGATTTGCTTAAATCTCGGTGGCAAAGCAACTCTATAAGCAACTGGACCAAGCCTTTCCAGAATTTGAAACGGCCCAATGTAACGGGGCGACAACTTCCCCTTCTTTCCGAACCTAACTTGGCCTTTCATCGGAGTCACACGAATAAACATGTGATCACCAACCTCATACTCAAGAGGTCTTCTTCGAACATTTGCATAACTCTTTTGTCGGTCTTGTGCTGTTTTGAGCCTCTGTTGGATAATTTTAATCTTCTCAGAAGTGTCTTGCACAATTTCAGGCCCAATCAAAGCCCTATCCCCGACTTCTGTCCAACAAATTGGCGATCTACACCTTCTACCATACAAAGCCTCGTATGGTGCCGTACCGATGCTGGAGTGGAAGCTGTTATTGTATGCAAACTCTGCTAGTGGTAAATAATCTTCCCAACTCCCTTGAAAATCTAAAGCACACATTCTTAGCATATCTTCTAACGTTTGTATGGTCCGTTCTGATTGCCTATCTGTCTGTGGATGGAATGTAGTACTAAACCTTAGTTCTGTCCCCATAGCTTTCTGCAAACTCTTCCACAATCTAGATACAAATTTTGAATTTCTATCCGACACAATAGACACCGGAACTCCGTGTAAACGGACGATCTCATCAACATATATAGTAGCCAGTCTATAAGCATCAAATATAGTTCTAACAGGTAGAAAATGTGCAGATTTAGTCAGTCTATCAAATACAATCCAAATGGAATCCATACCTCGAGGGGTTCGTGGTAGACCAACAACAAAGTCCATAGTCACATACTCTCATTTCCATTCCGGAATAGGGAGAGGTTAAAGTAGACCGCCTGATTTCTGATGTTCAGCTTTAACTTGTTGACATTGAAGGCACTTGGACATATACTCCACAATTTCTTTCTTCATTTTGGGCCACCAAAAGCTTTGCTTCAAGTCTCGATACATCTTGTTACCCGGATACATGGCAAACACCGATTTATGAAATTCATCTAGAACTCTTTTCTTTAGTTCTGGAATATCTGGGACACACATTAGGTTTCGAAATCTTAACACTTCATTTTCAATGCTAAACTCTACCTTCGGACTTGTCTCAAATTCATCAATCACTTTCCTGAGGAATTCATCTTCTTTCTGGTTCGGCTGAAATGACGGCTATCAATCCACCCTGTTCACACCATATCACTTCAATCTCAGACTTCTCAAAATCTTGCAAAATCTCTTTCTATTCAGTAAGCAAGCAAGCCAAATTCCCCATCGATTTTCTGCTCAAGGCATCAGCAACTGTATTGGCTTTCCCGGGGTGATACTGGATTTCAAGATCATAATCTTTTATCAATTCAAGCCATCTCCTCTGCCGCATATTTAGCTCATTCTGTGTAAAGAAATACTTCATACTTTTGTGATCCCTGTAGACTTCACATTTCGCCCCATACAAGTAATGCCGCCAGATTTTCAAAGCAAACACAACTGCAGCCAATTCTAAATCATGTGTTGGGTAGTTCTTCTCATGTGGCCTCAACTGCCAAGAGGCATAGGCAATTACCCTTCCATTCTACATTAATACACAACCCAAACCTTTATAAGATGCATCACTGAAAATTACAAAGTTTTCCGTACCTGTAGGCAATGTCAATACTGGTGTAGTAGTCAATCTCGCTTTTAGTTCATGAAAGACGGATTCTTTTTCGTCATTCTATTCAAATGGTTGTCTCTTGCGTATCAGTTGGGTAAGAGGCACATCTATTTTTGAAAAATCTTTCACAAATCTCTTGTAGTATCCAGCTAAACCCATGAAACTGCGAACTTCTGTTACATTTGTCGGTGTAGGCCAATTCACAATTGATTCTATTTTCTGTGGGTCCATTGAAATCTCCTCTTTGTTGATAACATGCCCTAAAAAGATAACTTCATCCAACCAAAATTCACATTTCTTTAGTTTAGCAAATAATTTCTTTTCTCTAAGTGTTTGCAGGACAATTCTTAAGTGATGTTCATGTTCAAGTCTATTCTTTAAGTATATCAAAATGTCATCAATAAAAACTACAACAAATTCATCAAGGTAGGTCTTAAAAATTCGGTTCATTAAGTCCATAAACGCTGCAGGAGCATTAGTCACCCCAAATGGCATAACAAGAAATTCATAATGACCATACCTCGTTCTGAATGCTGTTTTCTCAACATCTTCTGCTTTTACTTTCAACTGGTGGTACCCGGATCTCAAATCAATTTTGGAAAACACCTGTGATCCCTGCAACTGGTCAAACAAGTCAACAATACGAGGTACGGGATATTTATTCTTTATTGTCACGTTGTTCAGTTCTCGGTAGTCAATACACAAGCTCAAGGTTCCAATTTTCTTTTTCACAAATAACACCGGTGCACCCCATGGTGAAGTGCTAGGTCGGATAAACCCTTTATCAAGCAGATCTTGCAACTATTCTTTCAGTTCTTTCATTTCAGTGGTAGCCATTCTATAGGGTGTTTTAGAAATAGGCTGAGTGCCTGGCACAACTTCAATAGTAAATTCTATCTCCCTATCCACTAATTCCCCTAGCAATTCATCTGGGAACACATCTGGAAATTCGCTAACAATAGGGATACTGTTCAATTCAACATTCAAAGATTGTTCAGATAACATATAACACAAGTAACCCTGGCACCCCTTCCTGATCAATTTACATGCTTTCATTGCAGATATTAATTAAGGTGGAGGCACTACCCCATTACCCACAAACACAATTTCTTCTTGTTCTGGTAGTTTAAATACAACTCGTTTTGTTACACAATCAATGGTGGTACAATATTTAGTTAACCAATCCATGCCCAAGATTACATTGAAATGTCAAAAGTTCAAAGGCAACAAATCTACATATAGGATAGCATTTCCAATACGCATGTCACAAAATCGATATATAGATGCACACAACACGAATTCCCTGGATGGAGCATACACACATAGCAAATATGGTAATGGTTCTAGGGGTCTATTCAGTCTAGATGCAAATGCACAAGTTATGAAAGAGTGTGTTGATCCAGAATCAATTAACACAAAAGCATCCTGATTGCATATAGAGATAGTACCTGAGACAACGGCTTCAACATTCTGTGTATCGCTCGGAATGAGTGCAAAAACTCTTTCTTGCCTCACGGTATCTCCGGCGGTAGTAGATCTCATAGTATTTCCCGATTTCGGGATGGATGCTGTTGAGCTAACAGCTAATTTTCCTCTGTTCTAGTTACAATCTCTGGCCATGTGCCCTTGTTTACCACATTTTATTAGAGTATTATTATAATAAATTGGAAAATCCTAATTTACGCCCCTCTTAGGTTGTCTTTTGGATAACAATTGGTATCAGAGTCTAGACTCTTGCTTTAGATTTAACCATCTGAGAGTTTCGATCCATGGCAACTAATAGGCCACCATTATTTGACGGAAACAACCATAGTCATTGGAAAGATAAGATGACCCTATACCTACAAGCCACTGATTATGCTATGTGAATTATTGTCACCAAAGGTCCAAAAATTCCTACCAAATTAGTAGACAATATTAGTGTACCTAAAACTGAAGATGAATGTGATGAGAGGGATCACAAATTATTACAAGCCAATACTAAAGCCAAACTCACCCTTGTTTGTGGATTAGACTCTAAGGAGTATAATAGAATTTCAAGTTGTGATTCGGCAAAAGAAATTTGGGACAAACTTAAAATAACTTATGAAGGTACAAACCAAGTAAAGGAATCTCGTATTGATATGCTTGTTCATAGTTATGAATTGTTTAAAATCAACTCTGATGAATCTATTTCGAGTATGTTTACTACATTTATTGAAATTGTAAACTCTTTGAAATCACTTGGCAAAACTTATACTAACAGTGAGTTGGTGAGAAAAATTCTTAGGTGTTTACCAAAGAATTGGGCAGCAAAGGTCACCGCCATTATAGAAGCCAAAGATCTCTCCACACTTGGATTGGATGAGTTTATGGATTCTTTTATGACTCATGAGATCGCCATGAAAGGACATGAGGATGTTGAAAACAAAAACAAAAGTGGAATTGCATTCAAAGCATCATCAAATGAAGAAGAACATGAAAACTCTAGTGAGGATGAAAGCTATGCCATGTTTAGTAGAAATCTCAAAAAGCACTTCAAGAAAAACAATTATGGAGGAAGAAGACCTTTCAAAAAGAAGTACAACAAAGATAACAAGAAAGAACCTATTATTTGCTATGAGTGCAAAAATCCTGGACATATGAAGATGGATTGTCCAAAATTGAAAAATCATGGAAAAGACTACAAAAGAAACAAGAAGGCCATGGTAGCAGCTTGGGGAGAAAGTAAAGATGAAAGCTCAAATGATGAAATTGAAAATGAGGTAGCCAATTTGTGTCTCATGGCTCTTGAAGATGAAGACTCTACTCAAGATGAGGTAACTGCTCTTTATGAAGAACTTGAAAGTGCATTCCATGAACTACAAGATGAATTTAGAAAAGTTTGTGCCAAAAATAATGTGTGAAAAAAATTATGTTGCATCTTTATCTAGTAATGTAAAAGAATTAAAGAAAGAAAAAATTGTTTTGAAAAATGATTTTGACACTATCTCTAATGAGAAAATTGCTTTAAAAAACAATGTTGATGATTTAACAAAAACACTTGAAAATTTTGTAAAAGATAGAAATAATCTCAACATGCTTCTTAGAAATCAAAGATGTGTTTTCGATAAAGTGGGCATTGGATACAAACCCTATTAAGAAACAAAAGAATCTCAATACAATTTTTAAAAAGGAACCTCTCATGACACACCCTCATATTAGCTATCATTATTGTAGAAGGAAAGGTCATTACATATCTTCTTGTCCATTCAAAAATAATATAAACATAGAAATTAAAAAGATTTGGATTGTTAAGGGATCTAACAAAACTAACCAAGAAGGACCCAAGAAGTTGTGGGTACCCAAAACCAACACTTGATTGTCATCCTGTAGGTTTACTTTAAATCCAAAACCAAAGAAGGGAAGTGGTACCTTGATAGTGGATGTTCTAGACACATGACCGGAGATAAATATTTCTTTACTACACTGTCATCCAAAGATGAAGGTTTTGTTACTTTTGGAGACAACAAGAAAGGAAAAATCATTGATATTGGTAGCATCGATATTTCTCTTAATCCTTCTATTGAAAATGTTTTACTTGTTGATGGACTTAAGCATAACCTACTTAGTATTAGTCAATTATGTGATAAAGGTAATCAAGTTATTTTTGATAAATCACATTGCACAACTGAAAGCACAAATGATCATAAAGCTTTATTCATTGGTAATCGCCATGATAATGTTTATGTTTTTCATCTTAATGATCTCTATGCTAGTGATGTTAAATGTTTATATGTTAATAATGAAAATAGTTGGTTATGACATAGAAGACTTGGTCATGCTCATATGGATTTAATTGCTAAACTTTTGATAAAGGATTTTGTCATTGGACTTCTAAAAATTAAATTTGAAAAAGATCATCTTTGTTGTGCTTATCAACAAGGAAAACAAACTAAAACATTGTTTAAATCAAAATCTCATATTTCCACAATTAGACCTTTACAACTATTGCATATGGATTTATTTGGTTCCTCAAGGACATCTAGTCTAGGTGTCAAACATTATTGTCTTGTTATTGTTGGTGATTATTCAAAATTTACATGGGTTATGTTTTTAGCACACAAAGATGAAACCTTCTCCTCTTTCACAAAACTCTGTCGTAGAATTCAAAATGAAAAAGGCTTTCTTATAACTAATATTCAAACCGACCATGGTAGAGAACTTGAAGATGAGAAATTTGAATTGTTTTGTGATGAGCATGGTATTGGACATAATTTTTCAACACATAGAACTCCTTAACAAAATGGTGTAGTAGAAAGGAAGAATAGAACTTTAGAAGAAATGAGTAGAACAATACTTCGCGAAAATAATCTTCCTAAATATTTTTGGGCCGAAGCCGTTCACACCACATGCTATATTTTAAATCATGCATTGATTAGACCTATTCTCAAAAAGACTCCTTATGAACTTTGGCATGATAGAAAGCTCAACATTAGTCACTTGCATGTTTTTGGTTGTAAATGTTTTGTGCATAATAATGGTAAGGATAACTTAGGTAAATTTGATTCAAAATCTGATGAAGCAATTTTTCTTGGCTACTCCCTAACTAGCAAAGCTTATCGTGTTTTTAATAAAAGAATACTTATTGTGGAAGAATCTATACATGTGGCATTTGATGAAACTAACATCTCTGCTTAAAAGCAAATTGTTAGTGATAATATAGATTTGGAACCAAATGTAAGATTCAAGTATCTACAAAGAAGAGAACTAGCCATGTAAGTTGAACAAAGAGATTGAACAACCTATTCTCTCACCTCAAGAAGAATGAGGAAACAATGATGATTTGCTAAGAGAATGGAAGTTTGTTCATAATCACCCTAAGGATTTAATCCTAGGTGACCCTACAAAAGGTATCGAAACTCGCTCTTCACTTACAAACATTTGTAGTAACTTGGCTTTTCTTTCACAAATTGAGCCTAAAAACTTTCAAGAAGCTGAATTTGATGAACATTGGATGATAGCTATACATGAAGAGCTTAAACAATTTGAGAGAAACAAAGTGTGGGAGCTTATGCCAAAACCTAAAGATCATACCATTATCGGTACCAAGTGGATCTTTCGAAACAAACTTGATGAATTCGGCACAATTGTAAGAAACAAGGCTAGACTTGTTGTACAAGGATACAATCAAGAAGAAGGTATTGACTTCGATGAAACTTTTGCTCTAGTTGCTAGATTAGAAGCCATTCACATGTTACTTGCATTTGCATGTTTTAGAGATTTCAAACTTTATCCAATGGATGTAAAAAGTGCCTTTCTAAATGGTTTCATAAATGAGGAAGTTTATGTAAAACAACCCCCAGGTTTTGAAGATCATGCTTTTCAAATCATGTTTTTAAACTATCAAAAGCTTTATATGGTTTGAAACAAACACCTCGTGCATGGTATGAACGATTGAGTAAATTTTTGATTGAAAATAATTTTTCTAGAGGAACGATTGACACAATACTTTTTGTTAAAACTAAAAATGATGATTTACTTATTGTGCAAATATATGTGGATGACATTAAATTTGCTGCTACTAATGAAACCTTGTGTAACGAATTTACTAAGTGTATGCAAAATGAGTTTGAGATGAGCATGATGGGGGAGCTAAATTATTTCCTTGGACTTCAAATCAAACAATGTAAGGAAGGAATTTTTATCAACCAAGCTAAGTACACAAAAGAACTACTCAAAAAGTTTGGTATGTATGACTCAAAAATAGCTGGAACTCCTATGAGCACATCCGTTAAGCTAGACAAGGATGAAAAAGGTAAGTCCATTGATCAAACAAAATATCGAGGTATGATTGGCTAACTTCTTTATTTAACCGCAAGTGGACTCGATATTATGTTTAGTGTTTGTATGTGTGCTAGATATCAATCAAATCCTACGGAATCACATCTCAGTGCTGTTAAAAGAATTTTTAGATATTTTGTTGGCACTCAAAATTTGGGACTGTTTTATCCTAGAGGTGTTGCATTTGATTTAATTAGTTACTTGGATGTCGACTTTGCCAGATGCAAACTTGATAGAAAAGCACAAGTGGCACTGGTCACTTCCATGGTAACTCATCAGTATCTTGGTTTAGTAAAAAACAAAATTCTGTTACTTTATCAACGGTAGAAGCTGAATATATAGTTGTCGAAAGTTATTGTACCCAAATACTTTAGATGAAACAACAATTGGAAGACTTCGATTTATATTATGATCATATCCCTATTAAATGTGATAATACTAGTGCCATTAATTTAAGTAAAAATCCAGTTCCACACTCACAAACAAAACATATTGAAATTCGACATCATTTTTTAAGAGATCATGTTCAAAAAGGGGATTTGTCCTTGAATTTGTAAATATCAACAAGCAATTGGCGAATATTTTCACAAAACTCCTAAGCGAGGATCGCTTCAATTTTATTCGTGGCGAGCTTGAAATGTCGATTTCTACTTAAAAGGTTTTGTTGTGATTGTGAAACTTGAATTTTTGTTAAAATGATATATGTGTATTACTACATTGATATGGAAACATTTTATCAATTGAATGCTCTCAAGTCCTTCATACATTTATTGTCCTTAACAGTTTGCTATTCACAACTGTGTATTTTTGTTCAGCATCTTGAGCTTAATTTAACTTTGCATACATTGATTTTTTTTTTTTTTTTTTTTTTTAAATTTTTGCCATTAGGCTTAATTTATTTTATTTTATTTTTTATTTTTTTTTTCTTTTGTTCTGCTATTAGGCTTAATTTTTTTATTTTCTGCTTTTTAATTTCATTTTTCAGTACTTAAACATAAAAAAAAAAATCAAAATAAAAATATTTACATAAAAAAAAACCCTGCATTTTTTTATGGCCATACGCCGATCTCACTTACTCAAATCTTCCATCATTTTCTTCCTTTTTTTTCCACCTTGGGAGGCCCTGACCCCGTGCTTTCATCGAGAGTGAGAACTCCTCGCCGACTATCAAAGGCCAAGAACATAAATGCTCCAAATCGGGCCTTGGAGGTGGCCTGCCGTTTAAGCTCTTTATTTTCGGCTTTCAGTGCGCATATCTCTACTTATGCATCCTTGTACATGCGATGGAATAGAGAGAGTTGGCCATTGACCTGATGGAGCTCACTCGTCCTATTCTGCAGTCAGTGAGCCAATTTTGTGACTGCAGTCACCGTCTCCATACAGGACGTCAATGTAAAATGATTGGCTTCAATGTCCAATTGAGCTGCCATTATTTGCTCAATCGACATCATAGGAAGGTTGGGAAGAGTAGGAGTTGGGGCACTCGACCCAGCAGTGCTTATAGGATCATTCAAGTTCGGAAAGAGAGTAAGGGGACGAGACGAGGCCATGTAATAGGAGAGAGAGAGATGCAAGCAAAAGGAGGTTCATTTTTGACAGCCTTTCTGCTCTGCTCAGTCTCTCTGTTCTATCTCTCTCACGAAGAAGAAGAAAGGGATGGAAGCGAATGAGGAAGAAGAAGGAGAAGAGAGTGATTAAGAAGAAGACGACACGAGGGAGAGAGAGTCGAGGCAGTTGATTGACCCGTCTCGCTTTTGTCAGTCGGTTGACACAAAAGCGAGGCTGCGTGTCCGACGCGATTTTCGACGGAAAAGAGAGAGGCAGGCAAATCGTATATATATATGTTTTGCATATCTATTTTTGATGCCATTTTTCACTATCTTTTCCCTCCTCCTCTTCCAGATTCTGAGCCATGATTTCTTTGTGATAATGTCACAATGGGAGAAAAATTATCATGTTATGTATTGTGGTATATTTTCAACCTAATCTGATGTTATATATTATGTATTTTTTTCAAACTAATAAGATGTTATGTATTGTGGCATTATGGTAGTATTTTTTTAAAAATTGATATAGACTGACTAATATTTATAATGATAGTTTTTTTTTTTTTTTTTTTTTTTCATTTATAGCTTATTATCTTAGTCTCATATCATGTCTTTGATTAAAAGCTTATTTATTATACATGTGCTAACTTATGTATTTAGAAATGAACAATCATTCAGGGAGCATGACTTGCGGAGGAGCTTTTCTTACTCCCAAATCAAATCAAAACATCATGGTGTGCCATCATAAAAAAGGGAGAGATTGTTAGATTTATTTATTTTTGATGATTTATTTAATTATGTTTTAATTTATTTGGAAGAGAAAAATATAATCAAAATTTATTTTGATGATTTATTTAATTATGTTTTAATTTATTTGAAAGAGAAAAATAGAATCAAAATTTATTTTGTTCAATTATTTCTCACCTAAATTTTTATCCTAAATGTTGTTAGAATGTATTTAATATTTGCTTAAATCAAGAGTTCATTTCAAACCCAAAACAGAGGTTTAAACAGTCCAGCATAGCAGTAGTTCAAAAGGTTCAAAGCTGTCAAAGCTCCGGACGTTCGGGTGGACATCCGGTCGGTTATCCGGCCGGACGACCGGCCAGGGCTTTTCTGCCCAGTTTTGTTTCAATTCAAATTTTCTTCTCAACGGCTCGGAGCTACAACGGTTATTTTTGAAAGTAAAGCTGTTCCAGACCATGCTCTGCCTCCTACCAAGATCAAATCAGTAATGATGGAATGATTTATATTCAAAATGAATTCAACAGCTCTATAAGCGTCTTGATCTATATATATACCAGAGAGCCTCAGTGAACAACACACTGAAACAATATACAAGTTACAGAAACCAGAAAATATTCTTTGATTTATAATCACTCACATCTATTCTCTGAAAAATTCTCTGAGAAGTGTTCTTCAATTTTTTGTTTACATCTTTCTCTTAGAAATTATACACTGAGCCTTATAGCCTTAAGCTCATCTTTCCTGTGTGAGGTTTCCAGAAAAATCAAAGCTTTATTTTATATATCTATCTTTGAGAGATAATTCTTGTAGTTTTCTGTGAAAGCAAAAACACATTCTTTTCAACCTTGTAAGAGTGTAGTACACTCTGTGTTCTTGACTTAGAAAGTTTGTATAAAATCTGTGGAGGATTGCTCTATTTGTAAAAAGGTTGCTAGCAGCCCTGTGAAGCTAGTCATAGTGGAAAATTTCAAGTGAAGCTTGAGGAGTGAACGTAGGCCAAGTTGAAGCCGAACCACTTTGCCTCTTTCTCTCTTATCTCTTTATTTTATTTAAATTGTCATAGCTATATTTCATATTTTCACTGTGCTAAAATCATTAACTGACATAGTTATTAGAACACCTGTTTTAGTTATTTTTATTTCATTAACTATATTTATCTAATGTGCTAGTCATAATTTTTTATTAAAGTATTATTATAATAAATTGTAAAACTTAATTCACTCCCCCTCTTAGGTTGTTTTTTGGGTAACAATATCAATGACATTTAAAAAAATATGAGAACAATGGTAATCATGTTATTATGTATAAAAGTTATGTAAAAAAATTCTATTTGTATATCATTATTTAAAATAAATAAATAAAAAGTATTCAAAGTTTTTCAAATTTAAATTTGATATGATATGGATTATATTTAAAATAGATTTGATATGCATATATTTAAGTATTTTTCGGGTGATTACTTAGGATTAGTATTTTTTTTTTCTTTTTGCTTTGAGAAAGGATATAGATAAGAACATTATAACATGGGAACTTCTAGCTCTTAAGAGAAGCAGTTTTGGCAGCTACACACGCTACCGCCACTACCTTTCTTGGAGGCTTAGAGATACAAACATAATCAAACTTACAAAGTGATCTAATATCTAAAGTTAAGTGCATAATTTCCCAATCTTCAATCCTCTCCTCCTTGAGCTTGTGGATTAGCACTTGATAGTCTATAAAAATATTAATAGCCTTAATATTTTTTTTTTTGATCAGCAAAAAAGAAGCTTTATTGATGTAAGAATCAAGTACAAAGTACAAAAAAAAAAAAAAATACATCAATAAAGAAAAGGGAAGTGCAAAAGCATCACAATGAGCAAAATCATCCCAACTAGGTTGGCACCAAAAAGCCCATCCTATCATTTGCTAGCACCCCCATAATTGGTGAGAAACCAACAAGAAAACAGACCAAACACCAACAAAAAGACCAACAGACCACTGCCTATATAACAGCTGCGTAACCAAAGCAAACACACCAACAATAGAACACACCAGAGTCCATCATAGACCTATATATCAGCCAACAAAACAAACAGAACAACATAGACCAACAAAATAGACCACTAGCAAAGCTAAGCAGACCAGTAGAGTTGCAGCCTGAGCATATCTGAGCAGCCAAGAAGCAACAGGCAACAGAAGCAGAATTAGCATAGCAGACCTCCTTATAAGCCTAGCAGACCTTGACAAATGCAAACTTGGAACTTGAATAACTTCTAATCCTCAGTAATACCTCAATTTTCAACTTGAATAACTTTTAATCCTTAGTAATACCTCAGTAGCAGAATTAGCACTGAATTAGTAGAATCAGCACAGATAGATAGGAAAAATTTAACTTGCAGTGCCTGCTACTTTGACACTGTAGCAGCAGACAACAGAACAGATTAACAGAGTAACAAAGCAAGCCACTGAAAGCTGCTACAGACAACAAAACAATATAACAACCAAACCATCCCAACAGATGATGAACCATCCACTGAAAACTGCTGCTGTTGCTCCAACTCAGATTAACACACCAACTCAGCCACAACACACCCACTCAGCCTCTATTCTTGATGCAGAATTGCACTTGTTGCAGATGTGACACAATATCATTAACAGAGAACACCACAGAGGTTGGAGAGGCCTTGATCCACAATGCTGCTCTGACCTTAACAAGGTCGCATAGTTCATCCAAGTTTGGTTAAGAGCCATTGAACACACACTCATTCTGATGCTTCCATCCAAGTGGACCAAAGAATAGCTTGGGGAAGAACCATCCAAAATTTCTTTTCTAGTTTTTTCATTTTACAACCAGACCACCACCACAACAACCCATGCACAGAGCCAGGCAAAACCCACTGAAAACCCCACAATCTAACAATGTTAGACCAAAGCAACCACACAAAAGGGCAAAAAAGAAGAACATGGTCCACAAATTCAACCTCATTTTGACAAAAGACACAAGCAAGATTAACATTATCGGCCAAAATACCAATTCTATGAAGAAAACTAATAGTTTGACCTTTATAAGCCAAGCCAAGCCAACCACCCAAAAAATTGCACTTTGGGCTGAGCACAATTGTTCCATAACAGTCCTGCCACATCCAAAGTAGGCCCAAGACTAGCTTCTCATCAATTGTAAACAAAAGAAATACTGAATAGTCCTGAAAGATCTGCAGCCCATGATAGCCATCTGGATTATTGTTACAAAGTGTAGGTGCAATTCGAAGTAGAGAAGAGAGTCTGACCACCTCTTCCTCCTCCTAAGCCAGTAATGGCCTTCTGAATCTGAAGTTCCATCCTTCAGCTTCACCCCTTCTCTGAAAGTAAGCATTTACCACACCCAGCTTGTCAATAGATAAGGAAAAGATCCTAGGAAATTCCTCCTTTAAACAAACATTACCAGCCCACTTGTCCAACCAGAAATGTGCCCTCATTCCATTCCCCAACACAATCACAGAATTATTAAGATAGAAATTGTGCAGATCAGGTTTAGACAAGACTAAACTTATTATATCAGACCAAAGCTCAGAACCTCTGCCTTCTAAACTTGGAATCCATCTACCACCCCCAATATTATACTTCCTGCAAATCATTTCCTTCCACAGAGATTGATTTTCAACCCTAAACCTCCACCACCATTTTAATAAGAGACATTCATTCATAGTTCTAATCTCCTCACACCCAAGCCACCAAACTTCTTATTTTTAGTAACCATATCCCACTTGACCATGTGCACTTTCCTTCGAAGATCTGATCCACCCCAATGGAAAGCTGATTGTATTTTCTCAATCTCCTTAGCTACCCCAACAGGAATCCTAAATAAAGATAAATAGTAAATAGGCAAATTGGACACAATGGACTTGATTAAGGTTAATCTTCCAGCAAAAGATAACAACCTCCTCTTCCAGGAACACAGTTTTGTCTTAAACTTGTCCAACACTGGTTTCCACGTACTTTTCCTGCCTGGATTGGCCTCCAAAGGCACCCCAAATATTTGAGAGGTAACCTCTGGTGAAGACAATTAAGTCTAGTAGCAAAATCATGCAGCATCCCATTATCCACCCTAATAGCACAAATTACACTCTTATGGTAGTTAATTTTTAGGCCTGATAAGATCTCAAGACATCTTAGGATTCATTTGATGTTCACTACTTCTAGCCACTTAGCTTCACAAAATTGGATCGTGTCATCCGCAAATTGTAAGTGAGAGACTTTTAAGCCATTAGATCCCAACTCTACTCCTTTAATTAAGCCCATGTCCTTAGCTCTACTCAACAAAATATTTAATTCCTCTGCTGCAACATTAAAGAGGAGAGGTGACGATGGATCACCTTGTCTTAATCCCTTTTGTGGACAGAATTCAGATGTCGGGGAGCCATTAACCAAGACAGAAATCTTAGCAGAAAACACATAAGCTCGAATCTAGCTCACCCATTTACCACCAAAGCCAAAGTTTAAGAGCATAGAGAATAAGTACTTCCAATTAACTGAATCAAACGCCTTTTCAAAGTCCAATTTAAGAACCAAACCTTTACTAGTAGATCTTCTCCACCCATCTACAATCTCATTTGTTATCAACACCCCATCTAGAATGTTCCTTCCTCCCAAAAGGCTGACTAAACCTCACTAATGATCCTGGTTATCACCAATTTAATTCTGTTTGATAGCACCTTTGCAAGTATTTTATACATAGAACCAATCAAGCTAATTGACCTATAGTCATTTAAACAAGATGGACTATCAGATTTTGGAATTAGAGCTATGAAGGAGCTATTAACGCCACTAACAAAATAGGCATTCTGATGAAACTCACACATGAATTTTAGCACATCAGATTTCACAATTTCCCAACATTTCTTAAAAAATGCCATGTTGAACCCATCAGTCCCAGGGGCCTTATTACCATTACAACTCTTGATAACATTTATAATTTCCTCTTTTGAGAATTCTGCCTCCAATTGTTCCACAACATGAGCACCTCCAATGTTCTTGAAAGGGCCAGATAAGGTAGGCCTAGCAACCCAAGTTTCAGAGAATTGCCTTATGAAATGGGCTTTGACTTCAGCCCTAATTGCCAAAGGATCCTTAATCATTAAGCCATTTACTAGGAATGAGCCCGATGAGTTTCGACTGTTCCTGCTACAGGCCATAATGTGGAAATATCTTGTATTTCTATTACCCTTTGATGCCCAATTAATTCTAGATTTCTGCAACCAAATCCATTCCAACAATTTACATAATCTCCAAAGTTCCCCCCTCACTTCCTTTCTTCTAACATGTTCTGAATCAAGAAGTGGTCTCTCCTTAGCTAATAGATGAAGGGCATGAGCTTCATCTTCAACTCTTTTAAGCCTATCCTCAACCTTACAAAACACCTCCAAATTCCAATGTTTTAGTGCCTGCTTCAGTGCTTTAAATTTCATGAGGCATTTATAGCCTGCCCACCCTTCCACTGCACTCTCAGCCCAGCTTTGCTTAACAAATGGTAAAAATTTGAGATAAGATAACTAGGCATTAAGGAACCTAAAAAGTCTAGAGCCCCAATCCTGATCATCCTCCATAAGAATAATGGGACAATGATTTGACAATAGTCTAGAAAGGCCCCAAAGTTTGAAGTTAAAATTCTGCATCCATTCATGATTGAGTAAAAATCTATCAATCCTGCTCTATTTCTCCCTATCTAGAGAATTGCACCAAGTAAATTTCCTCCCAAGCATGGGCATATCCATCAATTGCAGTTGGTCAATCAAATTATTAAGATCCCTTATTCCTCTATCCCTTCTAGAGCACCCAATTCTTTCTGAAATGTACCTGATTTCATTAAAATCACCCTTTATGCACCAAGGCTCCAAAAAGATAGTTTTTAACCTTACCAAACCATCTCATACCTCTTTTCTTTTTGCAACCTCATTAGAACCATACACATTAACAACAACACAAGCAAAGCTATAAAAAATTGTACCTAATAACAACAAGAAATTGTGATTCCAGCATCAAGCACTCAATTGAAATACCTCAGGATTCCAAATGCACAACACACCACTAGCTCTGCCAATCGCATCAACTGTCATGAATTCAAAATGGTCTCCAGGCCAGATGGACCTGACCAGATCAGAACTAACTGCAAACTTCCTTGTTTCTTAAAGTAAAACAAGGTCCACTTTTCTTTCAGCAAGACTTCTCTTAAGCTTTCTCATTTTCTCAGGTTTACTAATCCTCCTCACATTCCATGATTGTAGTTTCATTCACCAACCCTGATCCTTGCCCTCTCGAAGTCTATAGCTTCCAAATCTTCTAGCTTACTAGTTACCTCATTTTCCTTCCCTTCGCAATCTAGGCCAAGGGCTTTGCCAATTTGAAGAGTTGTTTTTTGACAGCACAATCCTGCCTCTGCTAGATTCATTTGCCATTGAGAATGAGATGACAGCTACAGCTGACCTAAAGATTGCTCATTTCCTCAAGTTCAGTGAAGACACTCTCTACCCTTTCTTCTGCCATTGCTTTCTTCGTATTTCTTTACCCTTCACCTTCGAGGAGACCTTTCTTTGTAGAGCTGGGTTTATTCCACTCAACACCGCTTTTTCCTTGAGCGTATAGTGAAGCACTTCCCCTTGAATTTGGTCTGTGACTACATTGGGAATTTGTGGGTTACAATTGTCAACAGAACCCAGCTCAGCAGTTTCTTATACTGACCTATCAGGGCCACTAAGCAAATGGGCCCTTAGAGGATCCATAGCAACTTGAGCCCCATACCTAATACTATAAGGGCCACAAGTTAATTGGGCCCCCATCAACCCCACTTCTAAATGAATCTCAGGCCTAATTCTTTGAGAACCACTGATGCTTCTGATCAGTCCTGGGGTAAAGATTTCTCTATCATCCTAACGATTTCCATCATTATCTCTTATCTTGGAACTCACCACCGTCCCTATAGAGCCAACCTACCTCTGACACCTCCTTTGACATTTCTGTTTCTGCCACCACAGATACATCCCTAAGCCTATCATCCTCTTCCATGACAGTAGCGGTAGCATAGGTTGATACAGCTTCAACTCTTTTCTCATCATCATCCTCATGCCTGCTCCCTTGGTCTGTAATTTGAGTCTTATCCTTCTCAAGATTATGGTTTTCACTAATCTTCCATTCATGTGATTTGTAAGAGCAGTGCAACTTTACTTTGTTTGATTCAATCACTTGTTCCTCACAAACCCTAATTGGGTATAATTGTTCTCTACACTCCAAATTAATGATGTGATTAATGGATTCCATACATTGCGTTGCTATCTTCACTTTCCCACACTGAAGAAAATTGAAATTACGAATGCCCTCATCCAGGCTAATCACTACACCCCACACTTTACCAATGTTAGTGAATGTGTTGCAACTCCACAGATTCAATGGAACACCATAGCAGCTCAGCCAAATGTATCTTTCTGGATCTAGAGCCATTCCTTATTTCCATTCAAGAACCGATTTGCACCATTCCTTAAGTCAGTCCTTAATTCTTAAGAGATTTTCCTCCATAGCCTCCACTGATTGAAAAGACAACCAAATCTCTTCCACCTGCAACTCGTACTTGGACATCCCCAAAGGCCCTCCTTGCTAATTCCTCTTTGAATTCATCCACTGAAGAGGTTGATTTTAATCTTGCTACTGCACTTTCATATACCCATCCATTACCCTCCTCATATGCTTTAATGGTTCTGGTGATGTTAGTTGTTACACCTCTACCTCCCACAACCTTCACAAATGTCTTCTTCCTTTGATAGCTGTTATTGACAATATGAATAACCTCCTTAGCCTTACCAAACTATGCTGGTTGAACATATTTCGGGTTTGGGACATAATCCTTCCCAAAATCTATCGTCTTAACTTTTAATGCACTATCATCACACCAGAGCCCATTAGCCTTTGTAGTGTCATATTCCCTGCTACAGAATAGTTGTATCTTACGAAACCAAAGTGAGATCGCGCCATTTTTCTCCTTTTATTTGGAATATATACATCTATTACTACACCGTAGTTTGAAAAGATTACATACAACCCTTTCACCCCTATAGATTCTGGTATATTATCCACAAAAATAGAGTGAATGGATGCTACCTCCCTACTATTCCACACTCTTCCTCCATGCCTCCTCAACACAGGTTGCCAACCTTTATCCCCATGTTGTTTGTCTGCCCTTCATGTTGTTTGAATCCCCATTGTTAATTCTTCGTTTGTCTTTTGTTTACACCTCCACACCATTGTTGATTCAAATGTGTAAGAGTTAATGAAGAAGAAGCATTAATAGCCTTGATATACTATTGAACACATCATTGTAGAGCTTCAAAACATGTTTTTACTTCTACCATGGTAGGAAGAGCCACAAAAGAGAATTGCTTATATGCTAGTATATGCCCTTTGTGGTCCATGGCAACCCATGGAGTGCAGCACCTGCTTGATTTGTCCATTTCATCTAGGAGCCATCAATCAAAATCCTGTCAAAACACTAGTTTGGTCACCAACATAGATTATTAGTCATAATAAAGCTATTATCAGAATGTATACAATTACTAGAAATTGGAGTCTTAACCCAATCCTATAAAACATTGCTGATGGTCTCGTGACAACCCCAAGGCACTTGGGTGATGGCATGAACAACTTGTGCTGGGTCCTCTATCACACCCTCAAATACAGCTTTGTTTCTATGCTTCCAAATACACCACAAAAATTTAAAAGATTCCAGAATTACATCTACATCCGGAGCTATTTGAAACCAATTCTCTAACCACTCATGGACTAACATCTCCTTAGCACCCTCAAAATTCAAACCCAACTGAGAACCACGCCAAATGTGTTCTGAAAAAGGACATTAAAAACATAGATGTTCAAGAGATTCTTCTTCTCCTAAACATCGTGGGCAAGAAACATTAAGCTTTATACCTCGAGACTGAAGAAGAGCTCTTACTGGTAAAATTCTGAGAAGAAGCTTCCAAATAAAGGTGGCCCATTTGGGAGGAATATGAAAATTCCATAGGTATTCCCAACAACTCTTTCTAGCCCCCTATCTTTGTGTAACTACAATCGGATTCATAGAAGCAGTCGGGTAATACCCCGACTTAACCGAATATTGCCCATGTTTAGATTGTTGCCAAATCAAATTATCCTCATTCTCTCCCAAAAGAATATGAAAATTGCAAATGTGGTTGGCCATATCATGAGGAAACAAGACCCTAATTAACGGCTCATTCCATTCCCTTTCATGGAAATCAATCAATTGTGCCACCTTAAAAGAATGAAAACAAGATCCTACCCCTCAGCCCACTAAAAAATATTTACAAGTAGGAATCCAGTTATCTTCAAAAGGATCAATACTCATACCGTTACCAACAACCCATGCCAAACCCTTAAGAAGTAACTCCTTGCCCCCACAAAATGCTACGCCCCCCAGGAACAACTCCCGTTTGGTCTAGATTGGAGGAAAGCATCTCTATGGCAATACTTCGCTAATAACACTTTACTTAAAAGTGACTAAGGTTCTTTTAATATCCTCCAGGCCACTTTTGCTAAAAGCACTTGATTAAGGAAACCCGAATCTCGGAATCCCAATCCTCCTTCCAATTTTGACAAACACAAAGACGACCAGCTCTTCCAAACAATTCCTGAACCGTCCAATTTTTTTCATAGAAAGTTACTAGCAATACTCTGAATTTTCTGAATAAAGTATATTGGGGCTTTAAAAATAGACAGAAGATAAATGGGAATAGGCAAAAGAGAACTCTCAACCAAGACACACTGTATAGACACCCTATTTTAACCGCCCCTAAGACTTGGGCTCCTAAATCTGAACACTTAATGATAAAAGTTACATTATGAAAATTGTTAGAATCTTCAACAAAAGAATTAGGTTTTGAGCTTCAAACCCAAGCCTTCCACCCCATTTGGACCAAAACCGTTTTTTTAGCTTGACCACTCACTAAGCAGCAGGCCAATTAATGAGCAGCAGAGCTAAAAACAATTGGCAGGTCAGCCAATTAATGAGCAGGCCAGCCAATTAATGAATAGGTCACACAAAATATTGGCCAGCCGACCATATTCAGCGACAGCATATATTTTGAGACAGCCAGCTGTCCCCAAGCCTATGTTTTGCACCAGCTATCTCATTACAAATATTTTCGACGTGAGAATGTGTTGTTCTATAAATACATGACCTCCCCTCATGGTTTGGGGTTAGAAAATTTTTTCAAGAGCCAAAGACTTGCCAAACACTCTCCCTTGAGAGTGTTCAACTTGTGATTTGTGAACTAGAAGAGCATTCTCTCTTTAAAGGGTAATCTTTGAGCTTTTGTACCATTTTTTACTGTCTCTTTTCTTTGCTTTTTCACATTGTTTTCCAGAGTGTTTTTAAGCTTAAAAATGTGATCTTAAGTCACAAAAAAGAGAAGGGATTAGCCACCCTTCCGTAGGCTTGTTGGTTGGTTGAAACCCCTTGGCTTTAGCCCACTTTTGCTCACTTTTTTCACCTCAAAGACACAATTTTCAGCAATGTTTTTGTGCTGTTTCAATATTGTTTTGTGTGTTAAATTATGTTTTAAATACTATGGATGTGTTGATGTAAGTCCTCATGGATATAGTTTTCAATCCATTTGAGTTGATAGTCTTTTCTTTAGTCTTTTCATTACCATTGTAATCACCCACTCTCCATTAACACTTTGCAATCTCCCTCATTTCTTTGTTTATTTTGATTAAAAGTTGTAGCAAATAAAAGATCGTTGTTCAAGACATAAGAAAGAGACCTCCTATGCTTTATGGTTTAATCTCTTCGGAGGTTCACTACCAAGGCATTACATTTGTCTTATGCTAAGCATAATCTCTTGTTTGATACCTCCCTTCATCGCTAGTGCATTTACTTCTAAGGGACTAACTTTCTAGTTAGACCCTTGGAAATTACAAAGGAAAATGTCATTACAACTTATTATCAAGCTTGGATTTGGAGTCATTATCGCTCTTTTTGAGATTGACTAGTCATTATCGCTCATTTTGGGTTTGACTTAGAATTCATTATCGCTTGTAAAGGAGTTTGATTCTTCTTTTGTAATTTCTCCCATAGAAAACGGCTTGAAAAACTCATTTCTCGGGTTAAGTCGTGCTTGCTATTCTTTATTGCTTTGGATTTAGTGGATGTATTCATCACCTTTGGACAAAAATGAAGAAAAAATAAGAAATGGAAAGGTAATGTAAAAAAGGCTAATAAAAAGAAGGAAAAAAGGTAATAAAATTGGGTTGGGTTCAATCGGACGTTATATTAAACCTATTGTGTCTTGAATCATTGCATACTTTTTAGTGATGTTTAATGGTTCATGAGGCAAGTCTATCCATTCCCTTGAGATAACTCCATGATAGGGAGAATGTGTTGTTTGTCTTTTGTTTCATTTTATTAATCTCTTGTCCTATCGTTTCTAAGATCATCACGCAACAAATTTGTAACAATTGATGATTTAAGAAATGAATCTACTCATTCCATGATCATTTTCCTGATAGGAAAGGGCAGAGATGATAAACATCTCTTGGAAACACTTCATTTTTGCTCTATTTTAACTCTGTGGCAGCAGGGCATTTCCTAAAAGCAATGGCCGGTCGACCACCATTCTATACGGTTGACCACTTTTCAAGGCTGACCAGCCTGCCACCTATTTTGTACAGGCAGTGGCATTTTTATAGTAGAACAGAGCAGAATCTGAGGCCAAAACAGAATAATTTTTTGACTGTAAACAGAGCAGATTCTGATAGCAAACAGGGAGGTTTTTCGGGAGGATTTTCTCGATTGTACACATGTGGCTCCTCATCTCCTGTTCAAGTTCATTAAATTAGTGCTTTAACATTAGTATATGTAATTAATTAGTTGGCTTCATTTGAATTTGTAATAGCTAGTTAATTTAGTTAATTTATTTGGTGTTGTAATAATTAGTTTAAGAACATTCATTCGGACCTTCTTATGTGAGAGAAAATTTGTAACACTTGTAATATTTTGTATATCTTCCAACCCCCATTCTTTCTCCCTTCTATTTATTTGCTTACTATGGTTGCATGTAGTATTATTATTTTTTTGGCTTTATATCATTACCATAACTTGCACCCATTTTTGCATACATTAAGATTTGGCTCATCATACTTGATAAACATCGATTATTTCTTGCTTGAATACATGTGCTACCATATGCCTTGAATTGATCCATATGTCATGTTAAGAAGCCAAATTCGATAGGTGCATTTTGTATGTGTTGCGTTAGTCACTTTGTGTATTAGGAACATGCATTTTTTCTAATTGTTTTCTTCTCTTTGGGTTGCCTCAGTTGAGTACTAGGTGAGCATTTTTGCTTTAGCATATTGCATGTATGTTTGTGTTTCCATATCAAGCATACTCCTATGAGGCTATGTGCTTATTTGATATACCTGTTTGAGTGCCTATGGATGAAGGCTATGTCGCTTAAATTAGGATGATTTTGATTAATGTACATATGAGCTCACCTTTTCAAGTAGCGCATGTTCAAAACTCTTTTCAAGCAAACATAAAATCAAAGCATTCCAAGGTGGGTGAAATAGTCTATGCTTGTGTGCCTCACATAGTAATGTTAGCATATTAATAATTAGAACAGGAGCATATAATGTACATAAAAATCACATTATAATTACTAGAGGCTGATTTTTGATTGAGTGAGTGGGGTGCTCAATTCATGATCTTCCTTTCTCATACCTAAGTTCCCGAGCCAAGACACTTTGGTTATGACGGACAAGTGGCCTTTGGCACGAGTCATGAGTTTTCTAAATTTTTCAAAAATATTTAGGTGGTGATTCTAAAATCTGGCAATGCAGTCCATTTCTAGCATCTCTGATGATTAATGGATTTTCTATGATTTCCTAGATTTGGACTCTTATTTGTTTAATCTATTTCATATTGCACTTGTGAAACTAGATTTAGAACTACGGCAGTCCGAACTGTAGGGCTATTGTATCCAAAGAGACTAAACCTCTCCGAGGAGCACGAGAAACCAGTTACACACACCTCCCTGCAAAGGAAAGAAAATTTCTTTTCCACCGTTGTAGTTTAGATTAAAATTTACTCATCACTCCTGCAAATAATTCTCCTTTTCGTATCCCCACACACAAAGAAGCCCCCAAATAGTTACCAAACTTACCAACTAATTTAATACCTAAGCAATCTATAAGAACTGGCAATATGAACTCAACATATTAGGACTAGCAAGTAATTCTAACTTCTGAAAATTAAAACGAAGCCCAGATTGATCACAAAAGCCTCCAAGAACCACTTTAAGCACCAAACCTTCTCCATAATAAAAGGCATAAAAATTAAGGAATCATCCACAAACAACCAAAGTGAAACCAAAGGTGCACCTCGACAAATCGAGATACCTTTACACATACCCTGGGAGGCCAAATTGTCCAAGCCTGAAGAAAGATTTTGAATAACCAACAAAAAGAGATAGGGTGATAAACGATCTCCTTATCTTAAAGCACAATTGGGTTGGAACCATTCAGACCAGCATTTCCATGCATCGTGCTTTGCTATATCTTTCGGAAGTGGTCCAAAAATGCTTGTTGGATCTCACAAGGATAAGTCACTATCTTATCATATCAAGCTTCAAAAAATCTATGCGTTTCTTTCCCGACTGAATAGTGACAACCTTATGAAAGTACTTGGTATTTTTGTCTCTAAAATGCAACCATATAATCCGATAGCATTGTCCCCAATACAGTTCCTGCTTGGATAATAGCATATCTAGCCTCTGTCGTGCTTCCTGATCTGCCTTCCATCTCTGTTCCACATCCAAAGTCAATTAAACTTCTTCCAATTGTTTTTGTGCCCCAATCACTTGAGCTGCCAAACTTCTATTTGGTAAGTAGGTCCAGTTGCGTAGATGTCTTATTGTAATTTGTTGATGCTGCATCAACTGAGAGGCATGCAATCTTGCAATGGAAACTGACCAAGCTTTTTTGATAATATCTTCTGTCATTCTATCCATTAACCACATTGCCTCAAACTTACCCAAGCCCTTTTGTTACAGTTTCACCAAGTTCACACTGAGTATAAGAAGACTAAGATTAGATCTTTGGATAGGAAGCGCTACTAGAGAGGCTCTGGGAAAACAAGCAACCCACTCAGGTGACGCCATAGTGAGATCCAATTTTGCATAGCACACATCAACCCCTTGTCTATTATTAGTCCATATATACCGAACCCTCGAAATGGGGATGTCCACTAATCCATTCTTGTTCAAAAAATCCCTCAAAAGATCAGCCCCGAACCCGAGAATTGATTAAAATCCCCTATCATTATCATTTGAGCCCTTACAGAATTTAAAAAACAAGAAATCATCTCCCAAGTCTCAAGCCTAGTTGCTACTTTTGGATGGCCATAGAACAATAATAACATCCACTCTTCCTTTTGTTCCTTAGCAATAATCAATGCTAGAAACCTGTCACATCTCTTAACCACCCGAATATTCTGATATTTATCCCAAGCCGCCCATAATCCCCCACTGTACCCATTACTATCCACCCTGGTCCAAAATTGAAATCCCATGGTTAATCCTAACCATTATAATATATCCGCCGCCATCTTGGTCTCCATAAGAAATAAAAGGTTAGACTTATGAGACTGGACCAATTGTTTCGCTGTTCGAACTGTTAGAGGGTGACCCATCCCCCTACAGTTCCAGCTCATAATCTTCATATTGATGGAGAAAGTTGTTATGGGACAACCTTTTCAAAATACCCCTTCAACTTTACGTCATCAATTTTTGCAAAATCAACAAGCATTAGTACCTAATTCTTTCTTAGATTCAGAACATTGCTTTTTCTCTGGTCAACACAAGTTAGCATCCTCCACTCTGGAAGCTTGACCTCTTTTTCTAGAACAACCTTTCTTTGCCCCATTCCATAGTTTTGAAAACCTTTTTTTGCACACAGTTCTTTAAAGCTAACAGGTGAAGTCTTTCTCTTCCTCCATCTTAATTGCATTTGGGGGACTGACACTTTCTGACAACCCAATTCATCCCGACCTTGTTGCTGTAACTAGCCTCTCTGTTGTTTTCTCCGTTCCCAGAATCTACATCTCATGTTTGCCATTGCAACTGTCACGACCCAAACCCGCCCCTATAGGTTTAGCATCGTAACCGGCCAGTAATCCTTGGATTACCGAAGGCCTCTGAACGGATTAACATATAATAAGGGGCTGCGGAAGCAATAACATGAATATAAATGTCCAATGAGCTGTGCTGACTTATATGAAACAGAGTAATTTAAAACTTTATATACAAACCAGAGTGCCAACAAAACATTATACCACACACGTTACAAATTCTTGAGTACAGCCAACATAAACAAATTCAGTCTCATGCATAAACAGACTAATCAAAACTTGATCCCAAGACACTTCGGGAACCTCCTCGTGAGGCACAAAGGTTGGCTGACAACAGAATACAGTCCCCCACAAAACCTTCAGGCTTGCACTCCAGAATGCTCACCTATATACATATATATACAAACAGTGAGCTAAAGCCCAGTGAATAACATTAAGGTAAAGGGGTTAGTGAACGAATTCCAAACATTTCATACGTATAAAACAGATCATAGCATAATCATAGTCATCTCATATCAGAACATAATAATGGCATATTCCACAGAACACAGAACAGAAAAGAACGTTTTCCGACTAGAGTAACCGGTCCCGGACACCGATTAAACACATATCACCACAATGAAGTGGCTAACGAGATCTCATAAATGTCATGGACCCGCATTTTCATGCTGTCCCCCATGACTTGGGATTATCTATGGATGCCATAATAGATTTCAAACTTGGAATGTTCGTTCACAGAAGTATATATCATTTCAGAAAACATAACATATCATATCTCGTTTGGAACATAATTTCATATAAACGTATCTTTACGATAACGTTACTCACAGTGGTTCCATAGATGCTCAATCACTTCTCGAACATTGACCTACAATCACAAAGGCACATAACACAACGTATCTCATCATCACACATGTACTTGGCCAACATGGCTTAGCTTTCATTACGTTGGTTCATGCTCATTCTTATCACAATGTTAGAACACACACACCCTTGCATTCTCTTGACTTAACACATCCATTTATTAGTGTGTTTCTAACCCATAACCTCATTACCATAGCTTAATTAAGGCTTAGGAATGCCTAGGATGCAATGAGGATGTCAAAACATGCCTTGGAACACTTAGGCAAAATTTCTGAAAATTAGGTCCTTGCTCGAGCGTAGGTTTCCTCGCTCGAGCGGACATGCAGAAATGGAACTCCGCTCGAGCGTATACTTACTCGCTCGAGCGTACATACAAAAATGTGGATGGTCACTCGAGCGTACATTTCCTCACTCGAGCGATCTGCAAAAGACGTGAAAACTTCTGGGAGCTTGCATTTCACGCTCGAGCGGACTTTTGGTCGCTCGAGCGGAGTGCACGATCTCAGAGTGATCGCTTGAGCGAGAACTCCTTCGCTCGAGCGTGAATGCAATTTTTTGGAATTTCCAGATTGCATCCTCAAGCTCAAATTCGACTTTTGGTGCATCAAAACCAATCCTTTTGGGCTAATTTTCTGGAAAACACTACAAGACTCATAATATTACATGTTTCAAAGATCAATTTGAGAAATCAAGGCCCAAGGGTAGTTCATTTAAATCCAATTTCAAACCAAAATTCATGAACATGATTTCTATGTGATATGCAAGAACTTTTCTTGTTTCAAACCTCTTAAAGCATGATCAAACACCTCAAAGCAACTTAAAACTTGATGATTAGGTGGAAAACAAGATGAACTCATGGATTAAACCAATAATGTGGACATGCATGCAAGAATCTCTATGAAAACAACTTGAAACCCAAAAATCAATTCATGAACATGACATGCAAGAACTTTTCCCACTTTAAACCTTCCATAACATGATCAAACTTGGTAATTTGCTGGAAAATAAAATGATATCATGGTCTTCAACCCATAGGTAAACATGCATGAAAGTTTTTATGAAAATTAACTTCAAAATGCAAGATTTTATGCATGCATGCATGATTTAGCTCACTATTCAACTCCTCCAACTTAAATCTTGACTTTAAACCTCAAATCTTCATGAACCATGCAAGATAACACTGAAATACATAAATGGAGGGATGAATATTCTACCTTAGGTCTTGATTCTAGAGTATGGAAGCTCAATTTGTCAAGTTCTCTTCAATCTACCAAGTCTCCAAGCAAAACCAAGATGAAAATAAGTTTTCCTCTTCTCCCTCTCTCTCTAGTCGACTATAGCTCTCAAAAAGGCTGATGAAAATGTTTGGTTGAATGAAAGAAGGCTCAAATAGATGGCTCTTGAATTAATCCACCAGTGGCAATTTGGTAATTACGTGGACTAATGTGATTTAATCATGCCAAATCATATTTTAGTTAAATATAGCATAAAATCACATTAATTCTAGTGATCATAAAACATTAATCAATTTCTGGTTCGGCCGTCGATAAGGCCTTCAATTTACAGTTTCAAACGTAAATCATGAACAGATAATTTAACAGTCAACAGATAAAAAGCCAATTATCGTGCAAATTACATATTAATCTTACAATTCATTTTAATCCACTCATTAGCATTCTTAATTACCGATTAATAGCTAATTACGGGTCGGGGTTATTACAGCAACAGCATCCCGTGTCCATCAGCGATGTTCACTTAGTGTATCTATCACACTTCGTCCACCTTTTGTGTATCTATCACACATGTTCACTTAGTGTATCTGTCACACTTTGTTCACCTTTGTGTATCTATCACACATGTTCACTTAGTGTATCTATCACACTTCGTTCACCTTTTGTGTATCGATCACACATATTCACTTAGTGTATCTATCACACTTCGTTCACCTTAGTGTATCTATCACACTTTGCTCATCTTGTGTATCTATCACACATACTCACTTAGTGTATCTATTACACTTCGCTCATCTAGTGTATCTATCACACATGATCATCTAGTGTATCTGTCACACTTCGTTCTCCTTTTGTGTATCTATCACACACGTTCACTTTGTGTATCCATCACACGTTCGCTTTGTATATTTATCACACATGCTCACTTTGTGTATCTATCACATATTTTTCTTACATTCTTTCTACATGAAATGTAGTTCGGTCTGTGATTCCCGCGCGTGGCGTGTTTACTTACTTTCTTATGTACGAGTTTGTTGTAGCATTTCTTTGCATAACATTTGCATAAATGCTTCATTACAGCTCCCTTTGCATAATCATAAGTTAGGTTCTGCATTGTGCATGTCATTTGCATTTTTTCCCACCCTGCGGGTGCATCTGCATTCTCTTGCCTGTTTGTCTAAGTCTTCGGCTTTGTCAAAAATGGGTCGTCTCTGGGCTTTGACATTCACTCCCGTCATTTCATGACTTACGAGTTCTATCAAAAAGGGGCAACTGTAGACACCCCATTTTTGACCGACCTTAAGGCTTTGATGTCATCGTTTGTGCACTCGGTGATTGCGCATGTTTGTGCTTGTTATGAGTTTTCAGGGGTTTCGGCTGAGCGCCTTGTCTCGGGGCCTCTTAAATCTTTTCCTTTTGGTTCGCTTTTGGATCATTGCCTTGGTACCTTTGCCTGGAGGGAGAGAGAGGCCTGTAGGCCACTTTTTATAGCTATAGGCTACTTTTTCCTCTTGTAGGCCACTTGTAGTGGCCCGTAGGCTAGTTTTCGGGGCTTTCGGCTGAGTGCCTTGCCTTGTGGCCTCTTGGATCTCTTCCTTTTGGCTTGTTTTTGTGCCATACCTTGTTACTCCTTGCCTAGAGGGAGGGGAGAGGCTGTTGGCCACTTTTGGTGGTTGTAGGCCACTTTTTCCCCCTGTAGGCCACTTAAAGTGGCCTACGGCCATTTTTCTACTTTTGTAGATATTTTTGGTGCCAGCTGGTTTGATTGCCTCTTGCATGCTTCACACACTTGTAGTGCAATCTTGCATGCTAGCCTAGCTCACTTGATGTTTTGGCCTATCATTTTAGCATGTTTTGGCTATACTCCAGCAAGCTTTTACTCATGTTTTGCCATGCTTAAGCTCTGTTTTAAGTGGTTTTGGTCATTTATGCCTTGCTTTGTATAGCCATAGTGCAATCTTGCTCATTAGCTTTGAGTTTCAAAGTCTCTAGCATGCTTTACTTGAGTTGTTTGCATGCTTTAGCCTCATCTCTCACATGATTTTAGTGCATGTAGTGTAGACATACTCTCACATGTTTCACTCTTTCAATGCTTTTGGAGAGTTGTGCCTTATATCTTGATCATGGGCTAATTTGTATGCATGCTTGCCTAAGCTTTTGGGATACCGTCTCAGCATGTTTTTGACCTTATTTTGCCATGTTACAACTCTGATTTTGGTTGATAGAGTCACCTCTTGCTTGGTTTTGGCACTTGTAGTGTAATCCCACTCATTGGCCTTGCATGCTTAGTGTTTTGGCTTACCATTCTAGCTTGTTTTAGCTTGTCAAGCAAGCTTGTGCTTGCTTCTTCTATATATGGGGAGCTCTCTCTCCCTTTCCAGAGGTTTAGAATTTTGGAGAAGAAAAAATATCTACTCTCTCTTTAGATTTCTCTCTCTCTCTCTATATATATATATTGTTGTGCTCCATAGTGCTTAGAATTGCATTTTCTTTGCATATTTGCACACAACCTCCTAGCCAAACACCACCATCTTTGTTGCTGAGGTTCTTAGAGGGTGTATTTGAGTTCTAAAAGCTGGTTTTGAGGTTAAGAAGTTGCTGTTCTTATTGTTCTTCAAGGGTGAGTCCTATTCCCCCTTTTAAGCTTTATTTTGATTGCATAATTGGCCACCTTTGCATGCTACTTTTGGCTTGGCTTTCAACTGAAAAAAGTTCTATTTTTAAGTTCTTAAAATGGTTTTTTAAGGCCTAGTTTGAGTTAGGGGTGATTTACCCCCTTTGGTGGCTTGTTTTGCTTCGCTTTGTGCCATCTCTTAAGGCCTTTGGGATCATCTCTTTTTGGCCTTCTTACCACTGAAACTTAGAGGAATTTCAGTAGTAGAAAACTTGTTTTGAGGGCCCAAATAGGTGGGGGTGGTCCCCTCTCCTCTTCTCTTTTTTGCATGTGTTGATGGCCCATCAAAAGAGCATGTGTTTCTACTTCTTTGTGGCTTTGTTTAGGCTCATTTTTGTGACTGTTTTGACCTTCCATAACTCTGTTTTTGGCTGTCTTGGTCACCTCTTGCATGCTTATTGCACTTGTAGTGTAATCCTACTTGTAGCCTTCCAAAGTAGCATGTCTTTGTGCCTTGAATTTGCTTAGTTCAAGCATGTTTTAGCCATTATTTGCCATGTTATAACCCTGTTTTGGGTTGGTTTGATTACCTCTTGCATGTTTCACACACTTGTAGTGCAATCTTGCATGCTAGCCTAGCTCACTTGATGTTTTGGCCTATCATTTTAGCATGTTTTGGCTTTGCTCTAGCAAGCTTTTACACATGTTTTGCCATGCTTAAGCTCTGTTTTAAGTGGTTTTGGTCATGCATGCCTTGCTTTGTATAGCCATACTGCAATCTTGCTCACTAGCTTTGAGTTTCAAAGTCTCTAGCATGCTTTACTTGAGTTGTTTGCATGCTTTAGCCTCATCTCTCACATGATTTCAGTGCATGTAGTGTAGACATACTCTCACATGTTTCACTCTTCCAATGCTTTTGGAGAGTTGAGCTTTATATCTTGATCATGGGCTAATTTGTATGCATGCTTGCCTAAGCTTTTGGGATACCATCTCAACATGTTTTTGACCTTATTTTGCCATGTTACAACTCTGATTTTGGTTGATAGAGTCACCTCTTGCTTGGTTTTGGTACTTGTAGTGTAATCTCACTCATTGGCCTTGCATGCTTAGTGTTTTGGCTTACCATTCTAGCTTGTTTTGGCTATACTCCACCATGTTTCTAGCATTGTTTTGACATGCCTTAGGACTATTTTGAGTGATCTTGGTCCTTTGGGGCTTGCTTGATATGGCTATGGTGCAAATGCCTTAGCTAGTCTTGAGTTTTGAGCACCTTCGCATGCTATATTTGTGATGGTTACATGTTTTGGCATCGTTTAGCATGTAATTTCAGAGCATATGCACATTTCATGTTCTCACTTCTTTCACTCCTTGAGAGCCTTTAAGAGTTGTGCCTTTGTGCCTTATTTGTGAGCTACCAAAGGAGCATGATTCTCTACTCTTTTGAGCCTTAGTTTGAGCATGTTCTTGCCACTGTTTGGGCATGATGTAGGTCTGTCCATGTGTGGTTTGACCATTTGAGCATTGTATTGCATGCCTCATGTGTAATACACTTCACTAGCTTTGATGCCTTAGCTTCTAAACATGCCATGCATGCATTGCTTATATGATACAGCCTTGTGCATGCCACTCTAGCATTGATAGACAAGCATGTTGTTTGCATGTGTGATACATTGCATGTGTTTGGATTGGACGTTAATCGAAACACGAGAAACGAGGGACGTTTCGTACTTGAAGTGACGAAACGTGCCTCATTTCTTAGTCGCCGTCCCCCTTGATTGTGCATGATAGAGTGGAGGCCTCTCGAGTCTTGTGTGTTACTTTTGCATTCATTAACTTGTACAAACTCGGCTTCTCGGCCATTGTGCATTGCGATGCTCGGTTGGTGGCCTAAGAGACGAGTACCGCACTCCTTTGAGTTTGAGAAATGATAAGGAGGGTGGTTGTACACACATGCCCTGCAAATGCCTTGCTTTGCCCTTGTTGAACTCTGTTTGCAGCAAAATGGAGGTGTGCAAAAGCAACTGGCCGACTGGCCAGAGGAAGTGGCCGACAGGTGGCCTACAACCTCCCCTAGTGGCCAGCAGTCCACCAACCTGAAGATGGTTCAAGGTTTTTCTAGTTCTGGAGCAGAAGCAGACTGGGAATGGGTTTGGTGTTTAGAATCAAAGTGAATGCAAACAGAGGCAACCGGTGGCAAGGCAACGGGATTTTCGGGAAGAAGCAACCGAGCATGCATGTATTCCTCGCCCCGAGGCACCTTTTAACTGCTTTGATTAACTAGTTAATTCGTCAGTTTTGTACTTAATTAGTTAACGTACTTAGCTAATCGATTTGTGTTGTAATTAGTTAGCTAGAATTAGTTAATTAATTGATTTGTAATAGGTAGCTTAATTAGCGTAGCTAGTTAGCTTTCATTTCATTCGGACCCTCCGTCAAGAGGGCAAATGTTGTAATAAATGTGCGTGTGTGTGTGAATGTCTTCTAACCCCACGTCTTTCTCCCTTTTATTTACCAGCTTTCAGTGGTTAGTTTTAGGGAACGTTTCAATTAGCATACTTATGCTTTGCATGCGTGCATCATTCATTCGTATTGCATGCATCGGGCTCAGCGCATCATTCAAACTGCATTAAATTTCAATACTTACTTGAATAAGTGTTTCAAAACATATTATCAAGTGTTGCACTCATATGCCATCTTAGAGTAGCTGAGCCTATTTAGCTGTATTTTGCATGTGTTGCATTAGGCATTTGTAGACCGCCTCGAGAACTTCGCTCTTCGAGCGCGAGGGCGTGAATCGTTTTGTTCTGAGCTACTACAGTTCGAACTCATGTCACGGTTCTGAATCTAATCTCACAAAGTGTAATGTGAGACTGATAAATCACCAAAGAGTCCAAATTTGGAAAATCGTTTTGGAAAACTAATTTTAATAAAGAAGTGCCAAACATAGACTGCTTTGCCAGATATAGAGTTGCCACCTAAATGTTTTATTTTGGGGGAAATTTAGGAAACCCTGACTCGTGCCTAAGGCCACGTGTCCGTCATCACAAAAGTTGCCTCGGCTCAGGAACTTGGATACGAGAGGGGAAGGTCATGCAATGAGCACCCCCGCTCACTCGATCAAAGATCGGCCTGTACTAAGCATGATATGTTGTTTTTAAAAACACAAGTGTTCTTATTCCGTTTATTTAACCTAGAATTACTATGTGATGCGCACAACATACAAGTATAGACTAGATCGCCTAAGTTGGAACAAAACATTGCGTGTTCATTTTGAGAAAAATGATTTGAAGTTTGCTACTCGCAAGTAGGCTAAGTCGCGGATTTCAATGAATTGTTCCAATTCAAGCAATCCAATCTTCACCCACAGGCATTCAGGCATTTATATCAAATAAGGCATTCAAGCAGTTATATCAAATAAGCAGTTAGCCTCATGGCAAGCATGCTTTCATGGCAACATACACATCTCATGCAGTATGCTAAAGCGTAAACACTCACAATGTACTCCGAGCCAAAACAAAAAACTAGTTAGAAGTCATGCATGATTCTAGTTCATGTTAAGATAGCTAATGCAACATGCAAAAATGTGACTAAGATAGGTTTGGCTATTCTAGAATGGCATATGAATGCGACAATTCGATACATGTTTTCAACTTGGAATTGAAATACAATGCAGTTAGTATGATGCACCGAGCTCGGTGCATGCAAAACAGATGAATGATGCACGCATGCATAGCATAAGGTTTTCTAATTGAAATATGCCTGTAACAGCGCCCGTGGGCCTCCATGCTACAGTTCGGACTCCCTTTTTGTGTTGCGGTTCTAAATCTGAACCAAAGAGTCCAACTCTGGCAAATCGTTTTGAAGAAAAATAGATTTTTTGAAAAGGAGTGCCAAACATGGACTGCTTTGCCAGATTACAGAGTCGCCTCCTAAATGTTTTAAAATGGAAAATTTAGGAAACCCTGACTCGGTGCCGAAGGCCACATGTCCGTCATCACCAAAGTGGTCTTGGCTCGGGAGCTTGGGTACGATCGGGGAAGGTCAGCTATGAGCACCCCCTTTCGCCCGGTCCGAAGACCGGCCTCTACTAACCGTGATATCCGTTTTTGAAAACGTTATGTGTTCTTATTCCAATTATTAACCTAGAATTACTATGTTATGCGCACAGCAAACAAGTATAGACTAGATTGCCTAATTTGGAAATAAACATTGCATATCCGTTTGTTTTGAAAATGCTTTGGAATTTGCTACTCGCAAGTAGGCTAAAACACGGATTTCAATGAGTTTTCCCAACTCAAGCAATCCAACCTCCACCCACAGGCATTCAAACAATTTATCTCACATAAGCACTTAGCCGCATGGTAAGCCTACTATCATGTCAACATTCACACGCATGCGATATGCTAAAGCGTAAAATACTTACATCGTACTCCGTGCCAAAACAAGAAACTAGTTAGCAAACATGCATGTCCTAGTTCATGTTGAGTGGCTAATGCAACACATGCGAAGATGTAATCTAGAGTAGGCTCGGCTAACCCTAAAGATGGCATGTGAAATGCACTTTATTCGATGCACGTATTCAATTTGGAATTGAAAATACAATGCAGTTTGTATGATGTACCGAGCCCGGTGCATGTCAACAAATGCATGGATGCACGCATGCATTGCATAAGGTATGCTAAAATAGACGTGCCTTAATCTACCATCATAAGCAGGTAAGTAAAAGGGAAGAAAGAAGTGGGGGTTGGAAGACATGCACACCACTCACCCACACTTATTACAGATTTGCCCTCGCTCGGAGGGACCGAATAAATAATACAAATTAATTAACTACGCAAGCTAATTAAATATTACAAATTAATTAAATTAACAAATTAATTAATCTAAGGAAAAATAGTAAACCGCCTCGGGGCGAGGGCCCAATGCATGCACACTCGGATTCCGCTCGGAATTGCACTGCCATGCCTAGCTTGCCTCTGTTTTCCCTACTTTGTTCCTTTGAAGACTACCAAAGTCTCAGAACTACTTCCTGGGATGCTGGGGATCACCATCGGCTAAATAGAACATCCACCGGCTGCTATATGTGGCCACCGGCACAAAATTCATCCATCGGCCATCAATAGGCGTAGGTGAATACTGGCTTGAACACCTGCAACTCACAGCAGCAGAGGGCAAAACTTGCATGGCAATGTAATTCTAACAATGTGTGCACCAATCATGCCCCTTATCATATTTGTGACTCAAAGGGGCATGTGCCTCGATTCTCGGGCCACCAATCACGCATTCCCATGCATGATGGCCCAAAGGATCAAATGTGCAACTTTCAATTTCAAATGCATGCAAACCATATAAACAAAAAAGGGTGCCAAACCTCTATCATGTTTATCTCAAGAAGCCTAGCATGCATGTGAACGAGATGAAATCCTAGGCATGTTGGCTAGCATGCAACATGGACAATGTAATGTACTTATGCAAAGCATACAGGCAAACATGAGGTAAGCATGCAAGCAAGCAAATGATGGTCTTAAACATGACTTAGGCAAATCTAAATAGGCCTAAAATCAGTGGCCAATAATGCCCAAAAATGAAAGCCAACACACATACACACATGCATATGTTAAGGTATCAACTTAAGCATAAACAAGCAATTCTCGAGCGCACTCAAAAGAGGCTAAGTGTGGACAACTAACATGCATTGTAAAGCTCTGAAATCATGCTAAACATGGTGCCCAAACCAAGCAACAAAGCAAGCTAAACATGCAATTAAGGTCCAAGCACTTAAGGCAAGCCAAAGGGCTTAAACCAAGGTCAAACCCACCAAGCCCCACAAGGCCAAGGGGACTCAAAATAGGTCAAAGACAGACCTAAACAACACTCAAGGAACACCTAGATGGCATCTAAATGGTCCAAGTATAAAGGCACATACAAAGGCCAAAACATGAGGCATACAACATGCGCTTTAAAAGCAATAAAGAGGCGACTTAGGCAAGCATACAAGCACACCAAAGGAACTGAAATTACATGTTAGGTGGTTCCAAACCACCGAAATGATGCAAGAAACACAAGCTACACATTCACATACTTGAGGCGTACGAGCCCGGCAAGCCACAAATGCAAAGGAGCTATACTAAACATGCCAAAATCAATCCAAATGACTATGGACAGAGCTAAAGCATGGAAAAATAAGCACGAAACATTCATAAGTCTAAGCCTAAATCATGCTCAAATAAAGGCTAACAACCTAAGGTATGTTAAGGCAATACAAGGCATTACATGGCAATTATGCTAAGCATGCATAAGGGACCAAAACCAACACATAGCAATGTTAAATCATGATATCCTAAGCATGAATAACAGTCCATACATGCCCAACACACACTCAAGCACAATGCTCCCTCAAGAGGCAAAACTTGCCCTTTTCAAGGACAATAAGGAGAGGGGGTGACCCCTTCCTTCTTAGGACTTTAAGGCATCATCTTCACCACTGAAATCCCTCAAGATTTCAGTGGTGAAGAGACCCAAGCACCAAAATCCCGGAGCTCAACAAAATAGCACAAAATGAGGCCTTTTCAAGGCCTAAGAGGGGTCAAACTTCCCCAAAGCACAAAGCACTCTTAATAAACTATCAAGAGGACTAAAAAATAGAACTTTTTTGTATTAAACACCAAGCACAAAAACAGTTCAAAGATAGGTCAAAATGGAGTGCAAGAATGGGGTATATAAAGCAAGTTTCTCACCCTTGTTGACCTTCTTCACAAATGTTGACTTTGTTGCTTCCTTGAGCTCCAAATCAGTCAAGAACAGCAAGAACAACCTCTTGGGACCTCAGTAGCCAAGGGAAGGTGAAACACTAGGTGTTGATGAGCAATAGTAAGTCACAAACACCTAGTGTACAAATAAGAGGGAAGAAGAGAGATAGGATAGATACAAGACTTCTAACCTAAAACCAGAGCTTCTTCTCTGTCTTTTCTCTCTAAAATGTCTAACTTTGTTAACCTTGAGCCAAGAGGAGGAAGCCTTCTCTTATAGACAACAAAGCTTACAAGCTAAGCCAAACAAAGGCTCATCCCTCCATACACGTGTATGGAGGAGAAACAAATGCAAGACAGCTGCCTTAAAATATCTCATAAAGCAACTACACAGTAGTCGGCAGCGCAAAATTGTCATTTTGACAAAATTGACTGCCGACCGGCACAAAAGAGTGCCGACCGGCATAATATAGTGCCGATGGCAACAAAAACCAGCCGGTGGCCTCTAGCCACTGCCGGTGGTGTGTGGGGATGCCTCACAAGGCATTCCCTACCCCTCCAAGGCTAAACACAAGTGTCTGGTGCAAAACCAGACACAAAGCGGTCAAGTTCGGAGGTCCTGAGGCAAGGCGCGTAGCCGAGAACTTCGGGAACTCCAAACGAACATGAACATGGATAATCACCGAGTGTTCAAGCGGTGACGTCCAGGTCTTGAGGGCGGTCAAAAATGGGGTGTCTACAATGCCCTAAAACTAACCATCGTAAGCGGTTAAGTAAAAGGGAGAAAGAAATGGGGGTTGGAAGACATGCATCACACACACGCACACGCACGCTTATTACAATAGTTGGCCCTCTCGACGGAGGGTCCGAATAAGAAGCTAACTAGCTAATCTAAGCTAATTATTACATCACAAAACTAATTAACTAACAAGCTAATTAATTAAGCTATTACAACACAAATGGAATAGTTAAACACATTAACTAATAATGTACAAAACCAAAGCATAAACTAGCTAAGAAAATTAGCTAAGTAAAGCAATGAAGCAATGTCCTCAGAGGGAGAAGAATACACGCATGCTCAGTCACCTCGTTCGGAAATCCACCGCGATGCCCCGATTTGCCTCTGTTTGCAACTGTTCTCAGAACCTTGCACTAAGCTCCACAAAGCTTCCAACTCACCTTGGGGACCTGTAGGAACATGGCCGACCAGTTGTTGATGGGGGAGACCACCTGCCAACCACTTTTCTTTGCTGCAGACCAGAAAAAGTGGTCGGCCAGCTAGTTTATCTGGTCGGCCGACCAGTTGTTGCCGCACTTCTCCACTTTGCTGCAACAGAGAGCAAGAAAGGGCATGGCAATGTATTTGCAAGATATGTGTGCACAACCACTCTCTCTATCATTTCATAAGCTCAAGGGAGTGCGGTTCTCGACCCTTGGGCCACCAATCAAGCATCTCGATGCATGATGGTTGAGAAGCCAAACTGCACAACTCAATGTAAAATGAATGCACACATAAACACATAAAGCCTAGAACTCTATCATGTATGATTAAGAGCATCGACGACCGAGAATTGAGGCACGTTTCATCACTACAAGTATGAAACGTCACTCGTTTCTCGTGCTTGGACTAACACCTAATCCAAACACAATGCAAGCAACAACATGCATAACACAATGCAATGAAATGTAACATGGCATACACAATGCAATCAACAACATGGCATACTCAATGCAATGTAACATAAGCATGCAAACGATATGGCACACACAATGCTAAGAACAACATGTCATACTCAATGCAATGTGACATAAGCATGCAAGCAACATGGCATACACAATGCTAAATGCTAAGAACAACATGGCATACGCAATGCAATGTAACAAAAGCATGCTAACAACATGCAAACAAACATGCTCAATGGACTTAAACCAAAATGGACAGACCTCAGTCATGCCTAAATCAGTGGCCATAATGCTAAGAAATGAAGGCACAAAAGCATATACAAGCATGCACATGCATTGGCCTATCCACTAGGCCTAAGAGCACAACCCTCAAGAGTGCTCAAAGAGTGACAAATGCGGAAGTGTAATAACACTAAGTGCACTGAAATAAGGCATGGAATGATGCCAAATCACCCAAATAATACAAGTATAGCATGCAAAGGTCCTTAAGCATTAGAGCTAGCAAAGAGGACTACAAAGGGGACATGCAATACATGGCACAAATGCATGAACCAACCATGGACAGAGCTCAAGTAGGTCAAAACAAAGACCAAAATATGCTGAGATGGGGGCTCAAATGTCTAGGCATGCAAGCATACGCACTAGGCCATAAACAAGGCAACAATGCATAACACTCAAAGGCACTTAAAGAGTGAATGAAGCGGGAACATGGCAATGCTACATGCTCTGAAATGTCGTGGTAAATGATGCCAAATCATGCACACAATGCAAATGAAGCATGTTATGGTACCCAAAGCTTGAAGCTAGCATAGGCATTTGTACTACAACTATGCAAAGCATGAAGCATATGGTCAAGGCAACCCAAAACAGTCCTAGAACATGCCAAAATGAGTCTAAAACATGCATGGAAGGAAGCCAAAATATGCTAGCATGAAGGGCATAAGGTATGGATCATGCAAGGGCAATAGGGAGGATTACACTACACCTATCAACACCAAGCATGAGATGGCTTCACCAACAAAAATCAGAGTTATGTCATGGTAAAATAACCCCAAAAACACACTGAAATGATAGCTTGCAAGCTTAGGCATGAAGGCATATGCAATGGCTCATGTTAAGAGCATAAAACACCAACTCTCCAAAGCATGGAATAAGTGAAAGATGCAAGTGTATGACCACACTATATGGACTGAAATCACATTTCAAATGATGCCAAATCATGAAAATAGTCCAAGCGATGCATGCTAGTGGACTTGATACACAAGGCTAACAAGCTAGAATGCATTATAGCTATACAAAGCATGGCATGCTTGACCAAAACAACACAAATCAAAGCTATAGCATGCTAAAAAATGGACAAAATCTTCTTAGAGTTAAGCCAAAATCATGATAGAATGATGATCAAAAGCATGATACACATTAGGCTAGTTCATGGAATTACACTACAAGTGTATGGAGCATGCAAGGGGCCATCAAACCAAACCTTAATAGAGGTATAACATGGCAAAAAAAACACCAAGAACATGCTGAAATGGACTCAAATCAAGCTAGAATGACATGCTACTTCATGAAGCATACAAAGCTAGCTTGTGAGAAATACAGTACAAGTGTATAAGGCATGCAAGAGGTGACAAAACCAAACCAAAACAGTGGTATGCCATGCCAAAATAACCCCAAATAAATGCTAAGATGGAGCCAACATAAGCTTAACAAACATGCTCACACATGAGGCATACAAAGCGAGTATACAAAACACAAGGAGAGGGGATGACCCTCTCCTATTTGGGACCTCAAAACATCATTTCCACCATTGAAATTCCTCTAAGTTTCAATGGTGAGAAGGCCAAAACAAGGTGATCCCAATAGCTTAAAAGGAAGGTTCAAAACAAGGCCTAACAAGGCACAAGAGGGGGTAGACTACCCCCAACACAAAAGTGACGTTAAACAAACATTTTAAGGACCAAAAATCAGAACTTTTTTCAGTAGAAAGTTAAGCTTAAATCAGCAAGTAAATAGGTCCAAAAGCTTAAGCAAAACAAGGGTTTAAAGGGCTAGTTTCTCACCCTTGAAGAATACCTTCAAAGCTGCAACTCCAGCAACTTCTTTGAGCTCAAACTAGTCCAAAAACTCCAAAAACAACCTCAAGGTACCTCAACAACTAAAGGATGGTGTTTGAGTGTGTGTTTGTGTGTAATAGTACGGAGAAATTACACTTTAAGGCACAAATATGAGACCAAGAGAGATATAGAGATATATGTGTATCTATAGCTCAAGCAAGAAAATCTGAACCTGGAGGAGGAGGGGGGAGGTTCTCTCTTATAGAGAACAAGCAACAAGCTTGTTGGACAAGCTTTTGGCCTAAAGCCATCCCTCTATACACGTTTATGGAGGATGGTTTCTGTGCCTTCCAGCTGGCACGACTGGCTAAAAAATATCTCCAAAAAGGTGATGAAAACTAGCCAACTACTTGAAGTGGTCGGCCGACCACCACAAGTGGTCTCCCAAGACAAAAAGTGGTCGGCCATGGGGGGAGATGGTCTACAGCATGAAAGCAAGGCAGTGGTGTAGTGGTCAACCAGAAAAGGTGGCCTAAAGACCAAGGAGACCAGTTGGCCGACCAGAAAATTGGCTGGCGGGAAGAAAAGTGGTCTCCAAGGGGAAGAACTGGTCTCCCACCTTTGTACCACCTTCTAAACAAGGAAAACAAGGTTTGTACCAAAAACAAACCAAAAAGGATGCAAGACGAAAATTCGGGAGTCAAGGCGCAAGGCCGAGAGACTCGAAAACTAGTCTACAGGCATCAAAAGTGGTCTCCCGGACGACAGTGTCCCTCTAGGCAGAGGCAACAAGGCATGGTTCAAAAACCAAGCCAAACGGAGAACGTTAAGCTGTCCCGAGACAAGGCACGCTACCGAAGGCTCTGAAAATCGAAAACTAGTCTCCAAGTAGGAAAAGTGGTCTACGAGAAAACAAGGTTCGGTCCACAAACTGAGCCAAAGCACAAAGTGTTCAGAGGCTCGGAGGCAAGGCTCTCAGCCAAAAACTCCGAAACCTCAAAACGAGCACAACATGCGCAATCACCGAGCGCTCAATCGGTGACGTCTGAGTCTTAAGGTCGGTCAAAAATGGGGTGTCTACAGCATTGTTGACATAGTTAGGATCATGCATCGATTACTAACTAGCTTTTGTTTTGGCTCGGAGTACACTGTAAGTGTTTACGCTTTAGCATACTTGCCATGAGGCTATTTGCTTAAATGATTAACTGCATGAATACCTGTGGATGAAGGCTTCATTACTTGAATTGGAACAATTCATCAAAATGTGAGTTTTAAGCCCACTTTAGGGTGGCAAAATCATCATGTTTTAAGCCCACTTGAGGGTGGCAAATCCGCTTTTTAGCCTACTTGCGAGTAGCATCTTCAAACCATTTTCAAAAAACAAACATGAGATGTTTTGTTCCAAATTGAGCGATTTAGTCTATACTTGTATGTTCTGCGCATCACATAGTAAGGTTAGGAAATAATCGGAATACGAACACATGTGTTTTCAAAAACAACATATCATGTTAGTAGAGGTCGATCTTTGATCGGGCGAGCGGGGGTGCTCATTTCAGGACCTTCCCCTCTCGTACCCAAGTTCCTGAGCCGAGGCAACTTTGGTGATGACGGACACGTGGCCTTAGGCACGAGTCAGGGTTTCCTAAATTTCCCCAAAACAAAATATTTAGGTGGCGACTCTGAAATTTGGCAAAACAGTCCATGTTTGGCACTTTTTGATTCAAAATTGATTTTTCGAAACCAATTACTGGATTTGGACTCTTTGGTGATTTATTAGTCTCACATTGCACTTTGCGAGATTAGATTCAGAACCGCGACAGGAGTCCGAACTTTAGTAGCTAGAACCCAATTTGCGCCCTCGCGCATGGAGCGGAGTTCGGGCAGTCTACAGTTTTTGGTGACTCTGCTGGGGATTTAGAGAACTTGACTCGAACTCATGATATGTTGTTTTGTCTACACTTATGTGTTTCTTTGCATTGCATTTGCATTGGTGTGCCTAAGTCACAGTGTTTGCCATATGCTATTCCTGAACGGTTTGCTGGAGGCTTGCTTGGAAAAGCGTGCCATAAGGCTGACCGGTTACGGGCTTTGCCATGATAGGAACACAAACCTCAGTTTTTATCGAGACACCCTTTTCGACCATTCAACCTAGTTACATATCGGAAACCATAGTGACCATTCCAAACTAGGACAGGTTGCTTACCCGAATGTTGGTTGTTTGAAACCGCATGCGTGCGTAGTGAAACCCTAGCCCTTGACAAAATAGGACAAGGAAACCCTATCCCACCATAAGGGTGTTTTGGCTCTCACTTGCTTGCTATGTGCTGTTAGAGTGTGTCTCTACAGGGATGTATGTATCAGTTGCAAGTTTGAGTATCGGCCTGAGGGTATCAGTTTATAGGCAGAATTTTGGGCATAATTTAGTAGAGAGCACAGTCATTTAGCTACGCTCATATCTATTCCAGTGAAATCAGGCTGAGATGCTGTCTGTTTTCTCTTTTACAAGGTAGTCTTGGAACCATAGCTTCAGAAGGCTCCAATATCTCCTGGGTACATTGGACCTATGTTGATAGACTTTGTCAGGTCAGAGATCCCATTTAAGGGTAACCAGTGTTTCCTTCGCTGAGGCAAGGCAAAAAAGAGCCAGACAGGGCTCACCGGTTCAACTAATCCGTCAGTCACCAGTCACATCACCTTTGTTCAAACTCAGCAGACCATGATGGCACAAGGTTCGGAAGAAGTTGTGGCCGTGATAGCAGCATTAAACTAGGAAATTACCGTACATGGTGAGACCAATGCCAAAATGCAATGACCATCTGGGGCACCTACCACACATCCAGTCTCGGAACCCCAGTCATCTCAAACTCATGAACCCACTACTTCTGAGCTGATAAAAATGATTGAAGATCTTTAGAGAATAGTGGCAGATCTGGCCTTTGGGATATTGGCTCCGTCATCACCTACATCACATGCTAGAAGTTTCATGCCAAAACGCTTCCCAATCTTGGGACGGGTTGCATTGGAAGAAGGCCAATTCCTTGGCAAAGTGGAGGCGAGTGGTAAGAACAAGGTAGGGGCATGCATTGGTCCCCATAAACACCTTCAGTGGGCTATTAAGGCTTTGAAAGCCGAAGGACTGAACAAACAACAAGTGATTGTAGTTGTTACAAAGACTGTGGATGACACTTTCGCCACTCAAGTTGGGGGCAGTTTGAATCAAGGGGCAAGCCAGGAGGAGGCCCGTCGTACCAGAAACGTTCCTTTCAACTCTAATCTTGCACTTAGAAGAGATCAGCAAACCCAGTCGGCACCTATCAATCCCTTTGCTTGTGCATCCAACAAAAATCCACAAACCTCTAAGTACCAACCCTGAGGTCGGAGGGTCTTCCATGCCCTCTACATGTCTTTGTCCAAAGCTCTCCAAATCCTCGTTGGACAAGGCCATCTCAAACCCCTTGAGCCTCGGCCTCTCCTGAATCCCCTTCCGGCTATGCATGATGCTGCCAAGTACTGTGCCTTCCATCAACAAACCGGTCATGACACTAACCTTTCTTTTCGTCTTCGCCACAAAATACAAGATCTGATTGATAACAAGGTCATTGTCGCGCCAGGTCCTGCAAAGTCTATCAGCACTGGATCAGTGAACTTGGGGGATAATGTGACCATGTGATCGGGGGATGAACCAGCTACCGATGGCACTCATTTTACTCCAGATATGGGGATGGCACGCACTGTTTTGAGCATTTGCGAATGCTGTTTACTTTATTTTCTGACTTAGGTATTGGGTCAGTCTTGTTGTTTTGTATTAAGTCAGTCTTTTTGTACTGCGTCAGTCAGGTCTGTCTTGTTGTATCGAGTTAGTCTTGTTGTATTGTAGTCAGGTGATTTCGGGGGTGTTACCCCGGATATCACTGTCGTGTTTTGTGTTTGTGATTTTCACTCTTTCTTTTGAGTCTGTTTCTGCCTTCGAGCCTGTTGTGCCAGAAGATCTGAATGAAATATCAGTGATTTTCACCCTTTTGTGTCTGTTTCTGCCTTGGAGGTAGTTATGCCAGAAGTTTTGAATGAGATGGCAGTATTTGACCAAAGCTGTGTCTTTTCTATGCCTTGAAATCATTGCGTTGACCTAAGTTTTTCAAAACTTTCTTCTAACATTGTAATGAAAACAAAGAGGGAGAAATTCCTCGAGATTTGCAAAAATTTGATCAAATTGAGAGAAAGAGAGGCATGCTAAGCCCTTAATGAATGAGATCATGCTTGTTAATGTGAGTACTGAGAAGGATCCTGGCTTGATCCAGATTGGTTCTACATTGTCTTTAGCGCGAGCGACTGGTCGCTTTCTTAAAAGATTTCGAAAAATGTTTTGCGTGATCCTGCGAAGACATGCGTGGAATCGCTCTTGAGATTGTGCAGCATAGGATCACTCTCAGCCTCGAGACTTGACCCCTTTTGCTTTCAAACCTTGAACTTGGATTCAGAATGTTCAACGGTCGACCACAATGTCAAGCTTGTATGGCCAGATTTGAAGCAGCCCATGAACTAGGGGCAATGAGGTCGTATGACATCCCGGGAGGCCCGCCAGGCTAGATTTGAAGCAGCCCTCGAACTAGGGGCAAGAAAGTTAGATCAAGTCAAAGATTCAAAGGATGGGTTATTCTGCAAACAAAGATTGGCAAGAAAGCCTGATTCGAGCAGCTGAAAGAAAAAAGTTTATTGCTGAAGGACAATCAAGTTCCTATCCGCAACACTAGGTGCAACTTTAGCCCCCCATTGGATGGACTTCTACATCATCAGCAAACAGCAGCCATTCTCCTGGATTTAGGTGGCTTTAAGATCTCAAACCGATCAACATGGACCAAGTTAAACTTTTTTATCCTTGAGAGGCTCGCTTGGCCGAAAACCCGAAAAGGCGACCCAGGCAAAAGTTAGAGCAAATAAAAAAAAAAAGAAGAAATAAAAAAGATGAAAAGAAAAGAAAATGACAAAAAAAAAAAAAAAAGAAAAGAAGAAAAAGAAAAGAATGAAAAGAAAAGATGAAAAGAAATGAAAAGAAAAGAAAAACAGAGCTCACAAAGTTGAAAACCTGGAAGTGCGGCCTTGGCAAAAGTTAGAGAAAGGAGAGGTTAATACCCTAGTGTACCTTAACCCGGAACTACGTTAGGCTTGATTCCCATCTTTGGGATACGTAGGCAACTTCATTCTGAAGTCCAGCCATAAACACCTCTAAATCGACTGTGTCCATGCAATGGTTCTGATCATCTTTGTCTTCTCTGTATTCGAGAGTTCATTGGTGATTGTCACTTTGAGGACTGATTACAGTGCCCTGTGGTGCCATTCAGACAAGGTGTAACTTTCCGTTGCCATGCAGTGCCATTTAGACAAGAGGCAATTTTCCATTGTTTTGGATCTGAGATTGTGCATCTCGAGAATAAATTTCGCATTGGTTGAGCAATGACCATTTGTAAAAATAGTTTTTGAGAATTTTTAATGAAGTTGACTAATTCTCTCGAAAATTATTCCATTTTTTCCAAAACTGGACCATTTCTTGGACCCAAAAAAGGAAAATTTTCAGTGCTCATCGCCTAACTTGCATGATTTCGAATCAGAAAATCGAACAAGCATGTTAATCTAATTCTCATATTGGTCAAAATTGTTTTAGTAGAAAGCCAAAACAAAAAATGGTCAAAATGATGAACTAGGGGCACAATTGAGTAAGGTTTTCTGTCTGTTTCCTATTGTCACCATACTTGCCGGAAAGGGCACCTTGCTTGCCAGAAAAGGGCACAACGGAAGCTAACAGCAAAAGGGCAGAAAGCTCTCACAACCTCCAAGCAGCGAGGTGTCAAGCCAAGTGCGAAGCATGAATTGAAAATAGAGCAGGGTATTCCATTCCCTCATCTAGACAGGTTTGATCACATCCAAACTGGCCAAGTGCATCTTCAACCGATGTCAAGAAGAAGAATCTGGCAGAATACTGGGGGCAAGAGCCCACAACTTCCTGTTTATCCATCAACCATCCAGGGAAGGGATAAAAAATAAGGGAGATTGAAGAATAGAGAGATGTGCGTTGAAAGAAAAAGTGAGAAAAGGGCATTTTCAAAAAAGAAGAGATTGAGTGCCAGAGTGATGTAAGAATCACAAATGAGAAAGGGTAGGAAACAATATCCGGAGAAACTGGCTCCTTGTGCACATTTGAGTCTTGTGTTTTGTTGTGTTTTTGTTTGTCTCGATTCTTGTTTTGAGTCGTTTTGAGTGTCAATAGATGTGTTTAGGTTGTTTTACCTTTGTTTTCCATTGTTGAGTCATTTTTTATTGTGGTCAGTCGTAGGCTCAATACCTAGTCAACAACTTATTTCTCAATTTCAAAAAAAATCATTTTGTGCTCAGAGTGCTGTGCCATTCTCAACATGATCTGCAAAACAGGATTCTTTCCTTCATAAACCGCAGGGTTCAACCCAGGTCATGTGAGAACAGTAGAACAAGGACCTATCTGAAGCTATATAGTTTCCAGACTGCAAAGCAAAAGAAAAGAGGGAAAATTTGGAGCATCTGAGTGTGTTTCAACTTCAGGAAAATTCCGAGATTGCATTCCGGATGCACCTATTCAGGCCTTGTCAATGCTTCGAAGTATGAGTGTGCCTCTACCTCAAGCTTAAGATCAAGCCTGCTTTAAGCCAGAATGGCAATCAGAAGTGCTCTCCCTGAGTACCATCCCATGCTAGGGGCATCTTGGCTGTGTTTGCAATGAGTTCCTAGGAGACCAACTGCAACGGTGGAAACTAGAGTTCGAATGGCTGATGCCTAGAATGTAAAGGTTCAGGATTTCCGAGACTAAAGTCTGGTTTAAATACCCAGAGGTGTATCCCCGGCTTGAAATCTGTATGGAAGCCCCATAGGTTGAGATAGCGTGTATGCACCTCAATTCTGGATACTGAACCAACCTAGTCTGTCATCCCGTTGAAGAATAGGGAAAGTTGTGAATATGGTCAGGAAGAAAGTGGCGTCCAAAGTGTTCTATATGAAGAATGCTTGTCAGCATTTCAGAACCTTTAAACCGTGAGTTGAAGGAAAGAGTTCGAAGAATGCAAGGTAAGAGTTCGAAGAACACAAGTGGAGATCCCCGTCAGAGTAGAGCGGTTCGTCGCCACTCATCCCATAAGGTGCTTTCTAAAGTGTCATTATGTTTGTTTATTGCATCATGCATTATATTGCATGCTACCTGTCAAGTTTCTTTCTCATTCATGCACGATATTGTATGTATGGTTCATTTGAAGCTGGCACAACCAGAAGATATTGGATGTGCGGTTCATTCAGAGAAGTTCTATTTAAGATTGATTATGTTTTGTGTATCTATCGCACATATTCACTAATGTGTATCTATCGCACATGTTCACTTTTGTGTATCTATCGCACATGCTCATTTTGTGTATCTATCGCACATATTAATTTTTGTGTATCTATCGCACATGCTCATTTTGTGTATCTGTCACACATGCTCATTTTGTGTAACTATCGCACATACTCATTTTGTGTATCTATCGCACATATTCACCTTTTGTGTATCTATCGCACATGCTCACTTTGTGTATCTATCACACATGCTCATTTTGTGTATCTATCGCACATGTTGATTTTGTATATCTATCGCACATGCTCACTTTGTGTATCTATCGCACATGCTCATTTTGTGTATCTATCGCACATGTTTATTTTGTATATCTATCGCACATATTCACCTTTAGTGTATCTATCACACTTTGTTCACTTAGTGTATCTATCACACTTTGTTCACTTTGTGCATCCATCGCAAATTTTCACTTAGTGTATCTATCACACTTTCTTCACTTAGTGTATCTATCACACTCTCTTCACTTAGTGTATCTATCACACTCTCTTCACCTAGTGTATCTATCACACTTTGTTTGTTTTGTGTATCTATCGCACATGTTCACTTAGTGTATCTATCACACTTCGTTCGCTTTGTGTATCTATCACACATGCTCGCTTTGTGTATCTATCACACTTTGCCCACTTTGTGTATCTATCACACATGTTCATTTTGTGTATCTATCACACATGCTCACTTTGTGTATCTATCACACATGTTCACCTTAGTGTATCTATCACACTTTGCTCATCTTGTGTATCTATCACACATACTCACTTAGTGTATCTATCACACTTCGCTCATCTAGTGTATCTATCACACGTGCTCATCTAGTGTATCTGTCACACTTCGTTCTCCTTTAGTGTATCTATCACACTTTGTTCTCCTTTTGTGTATCTATCATACATGTTCACTTTGTGTATCTATCACACGTTCACTTTGTGTATCAATCACACATGTTCACTTAGTGTATCTATCACACTTCGTTCACCTTTGTGTATCTATCACACATGTTCACTTAGTGTATTTATCACACTTCGTTCACCTTTTGTGTATCTATCACACATGTTCACTTAGTGTATCTATCATACTTCATTCACCTTTGTTTATTTATCACACATGTTCACTTAGTGTATCTATCACACTTCGTTCACCTTTGTGTATCTATCACACATGTCCACTTAGTGTATCTATCACACTTCGTTCACCTTTTGTATATCTATCACACATGTTCACTTAGTGTATCTATCACACATGTTCACTTAGTATATCTATCACACTTGTTCACCTTTGTGTATCCATCACACATGTTCAATTAGTGTATCTATCACACTTCGTTCACCTTTGTGTATCTATCCCACATGTGAAAATCGATTGTTCCTCACTGTAGTCCTTTCCCCATTGTAGACCGCCCGAACTCCACTCCGCGCGCGAGGGCGCGAATTGGGTTCTAGCTACTACAGTTTGGACTCCTGTCACGGTTCTGAATCTAATCTCACAAAGTGCAATGTGAGACTGATAAATCACCAAAGAGTCCAAATCTGACAATTGGTTTCGAAAAATCAATTTTGAATCAAAAAGTGCCAAACATGGACTGCTTTGCTAGATTTTAGAGTCGTTACCTAAATATTTTGTTTTTGGGAAATTTAGGAAACCCTGACTTGTGCCTAAAGCCACGTGTCCGTCATCACCAAAGTTGCCTTGGTTCGGGAACTTGGGTACGAGAGGGGAAGGTCCTGAAATGAGCACCCTCACTCGTCCGATCAAAGATCGGCCTCTACTAACATGATATGTTATTTTTAAAAACACATGTGTTCTTATTCCGATTATTTCCTAACCTTACTATGTGATACGCACAACATACAAGTATAGACTAAATCGCTCGATTTGGAACAAAACATCTCATGTTTGTTTTTCGAAAATGGTTTGAAGATACTACTCGCAAGTAGGTTAAAACGCGGATTTGCCACCCTCAAGTGGGCTTAAAACATGAGGATTTTGCCACCCTCAAGTGGGCTTAAAACTCACATTTGATGAATTGTTCCAATTCAAGCAATGAAGCCTTTATCCATAGACATTCATGCAGTTAATCATTTAAGCAAATAACCTCATGAAAAGCATGCTAAACATGGCAACACTCATACTCATGCAAGTATGCTAAAGCGTAAACACTTACAGTGTACTCCGAGCCAAAACAGAAGCTAGTTAGTAATCGATGCATGATCCTAACTATGTCAACAATGCCTATTGCAACACATGCAAAATGCAGCTAAATACGCTCGGCTATTCTAAGATGGCATATGAGTGCAACACTTGATAACATGCTTTGAAACACGTATTCAAGTAAGTATTGAAATTTAATGTAGTTTGAATGATGCGTCGAGCCCGGTGTATGCAATACGAATGAATGATACACATATGCAAAACATAAGTATGCTAATTGAAACATGTCCTAATACTAACTACTGAAAGCGGGTAAATAAAAAGGAGAAAGACGTGGGGTTGAAAGACATTCACATACACACGCACACGCACACTTATTACAACATTTGCCATCTCGACGGAGGGTCCGAATGAAATGAAGCTAACTAGCTACGCTAATTAAGCTACTTATTACAAATCAATTAATTAACTAATTCTAGCTAACTAATTACAACACAAATCGATTAGCTAAGTACGTTAACTAATTAAGTACAAAACCGACAAATTAACTAGTTAATCAAAGCAGTTAAAAGGTGCCTCGGGGCGAGGAATGCATGCATGCTCGGTTGCTTCTTCTCGAAAATCCCGTCGCCTTGCCACCGATTGCCTCTGTTTGCGTTCACTTTGATTTTAAACACCAAACCCATTCCCAGTCTGCTTCTGCTCCAGAACCAGAAAAACCTTGAACCATCTTTAGGTTGGTGGACTGCCGGCCACCAGGGAAGGCTATAGGCCTCCTATCGGCCACTTAAGTAGGCTGTGGGCCACATAAAGTGACCGGTCGGCCAGTTGCTTCTGCACACCTCCATTTTGCTGCAAACAGAATTCAACAAGGGCAAAGCAAGGCATTTGCAAGGCATGTGTGTACAACTCCCCTCCTTATCATTTCTCAAGCTCAAAGGAGTGCGGTACTCAGCTCTCGAGCCACCAACCGAGCATCGCAATGCACGATGGCCGAGAAGCCGAGTTTGTACAAGTTAATGAATGCACAAGTAACACACAAGACTCAAAAGGCCTCCACCCTATCATGCACAAGCAAGGGGGACGACGACTAAGAAATGAGGCACGTTTCGTCACTTCAAGTACGAAACGTCCCTCGTTTCTCATGTTTGGATTAACGTCCGATCCAAACACATGCAATGCATCACACATGCAAACAACATGCTTATCTATCAATGCTAGAGTGGCACGCACAAGGCTCTATCATATAAGCAATGCATGCATGGCATGTTTAGAAGCTAAGGCATCAAAGCTAGTGAAGTGTATTACACATGAGGCATGCACTACAATGCTCAAATGGTCAAACCACACATGGATAGACCTATATCATGCCAAAACAGTGGCAAGAACATGCTCAAACTAAGGCTCAAAAGAGTAGAGAATCATGCTCCTTTGGTAGCTCACAAATAAGGCACAAAGGCACAACTCTTAAAGGCTCTCAAGGAGTGAAAGAAGTGAGAACATGACACATGCATATGCTCTAAAATTACATGCTAAATGATGCCAAAACATGCAACCATCACAAATATAGCATGCTAAGGTGCTCAAAACTCAAGACTAGCTAAGGCATTTGCACCATAGCCATATCAAGAAAGCCCCAAAGAACCAAGATCACTCAAAACAGTCCTAAGGCATGTCAAAACAGTGCTAGAAACATGGTGGAGTGTAGCCAAAACAAGCTAGAATGGTAAGCCAAAACACTAAGCATGCAAGGCCAATGAGTGGGATTACACTACAAGTATCAAAACCAAGCAAGAGGTGACTCTATCAACCAAAATTAGAGTTGTAACATGGCAAAATAAGGTCAAAAACATGCTGAGATGGTATCCCAAAAGCTTAAGCAAGCATGCACACAAATTAGCCCATGATCAAGATATAAGGCACAACTCTCCAAAAGCATTGAAAGAGTGAAACATGTGAGAGTATGTCCATACTACATGCACTGAAATCCTCTGAGAGATGAGGCCAAAGCATGCAAACAACTCAAGTAAAGCATGCTAGAGACTTTGAAACTCAAAGCTAGTGAGCAAGATTGCACTATGGCTATACAAAGCAAGGCATGCATGACCAAAACCACTTAAAATGGAGCTTAATCATGGAAAAACATGAGTAAAATCTAGCTGGAGCAGAGCGAAAACATGCTAAAATGATAGGCCAAAACATCAAGTGAGCTAGGCTAGCATGCAAGATTGCACTACAAGTGTGTAAAGCATGCAAGAGGCAATCAATCCAACCTAAAATAGAGTTATAACATGGTAAATAATGGCTAAAAACATGCTTGAACTAAGCAAATTCAAGGCACAAAGACATGGTACTTTGGGAGGCTACAAGTAGGATTACACTACAAGTGCAATAAGCATGTAAGAGGTGACCAAGACAGCCAAAAACACAGTTATGGCAGGTCAAAACAATCACAAAAATGAGCCTAAACAAAGCCACAAAGAAGTAGAAACACATGCTCTTTTGATGGGCCATCAACACATGCAAATAAGAGAAGAGGAGGGGGGGACCACCCCCACCTATTTGGGCCCTCAAAACAAGTTTTCTACCACTAAAATTCCTCTAAGTTTTAGTGGTAAGAAGGCCAAAAATAGATGATCCCAAAGGCCCTAAGAGATGGCACAAAGCGAAGCAAAATAAGCCACCAAAGGGGGTAAATCACCCCTAACTCAAACTAGGCCTTAAACAACCATTTTAAGTACTTAAAAATAGAACTTTTTGCAGTTGAAAGCTAAGCCAAAAGTAGCATGTAAAGGTGGCCAAATATGCAATCAAAATAAAGCTTAAAAGGGGGAATAGGACTCACCCTTGAAGAACAACAAGAACAACAACTTCTTGAGCCCAAAACCAGCTCTTAGAACTCAAATACACCCTCCAAGAACCTCAACAACAAAGATGGTGGTGTTTGGCTAGGAGGTTATGTGCACATATGCAAAGAAAATGCAATTCTAAGCACTATGGAGCACAACAATATATATATAGAGAGAGAGAGAGTAGATATTTTTTCTTCTCCAAAATTCTGAACCTCTGGAAAGGGAGAGAGAGCTCCCCTTATATAGAAGAAGCAAGCATAAGCTTGCTTGACAAGCTAAAAACTTAGTTGAATCCCTCCATACAAGTGTATGGAGGATGCATTCTGTGCTCACCAGCTGGCACAGCTGGCACCAAAAATATCTACAAAAGAAGAAAAATGGCCGTAGGCCACTTCAAGTGGCCTACAGGAGGAAAAAGTGGCCTACAACCCCCAAAAGTGGCCGACAGCCTCTCCCCTCCCTCTGGGCAAGGAGTAACAAGGTATGGCACAAAAACAAGCCAAAAGGAAGAGATCTAAGAGGCCACAAGGCAAGGGACTCACCCGGAAGCCCCGAAAACTAGCCTACGGGCCACTATAAGTGGCCTACAAGAGAAAAAAGTAGCCTACAGCTACAAAAGGTGGCCTACAGGCCTCTCTCTCCCTCCAGGCAAAGGCACCAAGGCAATGGTCCAAAAGCAAACTGTAACAGCGCCCGCGTGGGCCTCACTCTACAGTTTGGACTCCCTTTTGTGTTACGGTTCTTAATCCGAACCAAGGAGTCCAACTCTGGCAAATCGTTTGAGAAAACAGATTTTTGAAAAGAAGTGCCAAACATGGACTGCTTTTCCAGATACAGAGTCGCCACCTAAATATTTTTTATGGGGGAATTTAGGAAACCCTGACTCGGTGCCAAAGGCCACGTGTCCGTCATCACCAAAGTTGCCTCGGCTCGGGAGCTTAGATGCGATCGGGAAGGTCGACTATGAGCACCTTTCGCCGGTCAGACCGCCCTCTACTAACCATGATATCCAATTTTGAAAACTTTATGTGTTCTTATACCGGTTATTAGCCTAGATTTACTACGTCATGCGCACAACAAACAAGTATAGACCAAATCGCCTAAGTTGGAACAAAACACTACATGTTTGTTTTGAAAACGGTTTGCTACTACTTAAGTAGGCTAAAATGCTGGTTTTGCCCCCCGGAAGTGGGCTTTAGAAAAGATGATTTTGCCACTAACTAGTGGGCTTAAAACTCAAAGTTTTTAATGCATTGTCCCAATTTAGGTAATTCAACCTCCATCCACAAGCATTCAAGCAGTTATATCACATAAGCAGCTAGCCTCATGGTAATCATGCTATTATGGCAACATTCACACGAATGCGATATGCTAAAGCATAAAAGCTCACCTAGTACTCCAAGCCAAAACAGAAACTAGTTAGTAATCATATACATGATCCTAGTTCATGTTAAGTGGCTAATGCAACACATCTGAGAGGTGCGATTAGAGTAGGCTCGGTTATCCTAAGATGGCATGTGAAATGCTACAAGTAACAAGTATTCAATTTGGAAATTGAAATACAATGCGATTTGTATGATGTCGAGCCCGGTGCATGTTAGACAAATGTGCGGATGCACGCATGCTATCATCTTGTATGCTAATTTAAATATGCCCTAATCTACCATCATAAGCGGTAAATAAAAGGGAAGAAAGAGATGGGGTTGGAAGACATACACACACACACACTTATTACAATTATGCCCTCGCAGAGGACCCAAAAGAATATCTGATCCCAAAATAATACAGTCCAAATCTGAGAATAAATTAATTATTACGAAATTTCTAATTATCAAATTAATATTAACATAAAAGAAAGGGCTGACCACCTTACCGGGATCTTGTGAATGATGCATGCTCGAATCGACTTGCCCGAAACCCATTGCCATAGCATTCTTTGCCTCTGTTTTCAACATCTGTCTTTACAGCGCCAAAGTCTCGGGACATGCTCCACACTGCTGAGGATCATCATCGGCTGAATAGAATGTCCACCGGCTGTGTACAATGTCCATCGGCTGGAGATAAAGCTATCGGCTGTCCATCAATGGCTGGTCGGCACTCTATACTACCGATCGGAAAAAACTCCTGCGAAGCAGTTTGGCGACAACAAGGATAGACAGTGTATGGCATGGAATTCCAAGCAAATGTATGCACGGACACACTCCCTATCATGCAATGGACGCGTTTCAATGCATGATGGCCCAAAAGCCAAGTTAGCAACTTTGATATCAAGTGAAATGCAAGCATAAAACACACCAAAGGGCCCCAGCCTCTGTCATAATTGATCAAGAGGCAAGGGATGCATGCTTAATGAAATGCAACTTAGGCATGGAGGCTAAGTATGCAACATGAACATACAAATGAGCAATGTATACTAGGCGCGCAACCTAAACATGTAAACAAACATGGCATGCAGCAACATGCAACGATGGACTTAAACTAACATGGGTAGCTCGCAAACATGCCAAAATCGTGGCGTGGAAACAGCCGAAACGGTAAAATGACATCCGATGCAAGGAATGATCCCGAAATACGAAGATAATTGCACAAAAATGACTTATAGCTAACAAAGCATGCATAATTGGCACATGACATGAAAAATCAGAAGCAAGGCAGCCCCAAAAATCACATTTTTACAGTTCAAATCATGGCCAAACAACAATCACAAATAGGGCTAACATGGCATACAAAAATGACTCCGCAAGGGAGGCAATGAAGCAAGTAGTATATGCAGTGCCCAAACAGAAAAATACCCTTCTACAACACTGAAGAGGGACCAAAAATATGCACATTTACAGTTTATGACAACCCCCAAATCAGTATGGAAACATGCTCAAAATGTCGTGCAAGATTGAAGCCAACAAAGGCTATAATATGAGGTATACAAAACATGCATCAAACAGAGAAAGAGCCTTCATGGGACATGGAGAGGGGGTCAAAATAAGGCCCCTTATAGTTCTGATGACGGCCCAAAAACAGAAGCAAGATAGGCTAACAAAGCATGCAAAAATGGGGGCCAAGAGGGGTATAATGGTAAGTACTACATGGAGACCCCCAACAGTGTTGAGCCCTTCTTCAACGTTGAAGAGGGGATCAAAATAAGCCTAAATTCAATTCATGACATGCTCCAAAACAATTTATATGTAGGCCAAACAAATCATGCAAAAATACGGTAAATAGAAGAGATTATGAAGCAAGTGCAAGATAGGGGTCCCAAACAGGGTTGAGCCCTTCTTCAATGTTGAAGAAGGGCTCAAAATGAGCCTACTTACAGTTTACATTATTCTCAAAAACAGATTACACATAGGCTAGAAATTTCATGCAAAAATGTGGCATACCAAGGAGTATTGAAGCAAGTGCACTATGGAGGGCTCAAAAAGGGTTGAGCCCTTAAACAAACATGAATAATGGCTCAAAAGAATGCCCCTTTCAGTTAGGGTCAGAGCCCAAAACAGTAAGCAAATAGGGTAGAAAAATGTGACAAGAATGTGCTACAAAAGAAGAAAAATGATCTTACCCTTGAAGACTACCCTTTTTGTTGCTTCTTGGCTTGAGTTGCAGCACCTTTGGCCTCTGAAAAACTGCTCCAAGCTGCTGTGATGGAGTAGTGGTGGTGGTGCTATGGATTGGTGAAGAAATGGCCCAAGAACAAGGGTATTTGATGGTTGAATGAGAGATATGGAGAGAGATGGAGGGTTGTGTGTATGTATATCAGATATATGCCTATATCTCTGGTTTTTTTGCTCCAAAAAATCCAACCCCCACAAAGGAAGAGGAAGGTTCTTTATATAGGCAATGGACTAAGCTCCAAGCTTCTCCAAGAAGCTAAATCAAAGGGGCAAAGGGTGCAAGGCTTATTAAGGAAGCTTGGACAGCTGGTAGGCTTCTTGAGGAAGCCAAGACAAGGGGTCAAGGCTTCCTCAAGAAGCCATGAGCAAAGGGTGCACAAAAGAGGGGTCAAAGGGGTACAAAGGGTGCAAAACAGCCACACACGTGCATGGGGAGTAGAATCTGTGTATTCCAGCTGGCACAGATGGCATCCATTCAATCTGTAGAATACACCAGAAGGTCGTTGGCTAGCAAAAATGGCCGGTCGGCTACCTTTAATGGCCGGTCGGCACTCTATTTGGCCAGTCGGCAGGAAAATCTGCTCTGTAGGTCCAACTTCAAACGGGCATAACTTCTTCGTATGAACTCCTTTTCAGGTCATTCTTGTGTCAAAATTGAAGCCCCGGAAGTAAGCTTTCCAATGCTGCAAACCTTGCATTAAAATTCCAACTGTGAAGAAAGTTATGCTTGTTTTGGTGAAGGCTGCTTAGTTTCAGTCCAACCGGGATGATGCCCAACTTCAACCAATCATATCTCCGCCATCCGGACTCGGGTTTAAGAGAGTCTTGTATGAAAAATGAAGCCCCGGAAGTATTCTTTCCAATGGCGGTAGCCTCATAACTTAACTCCAAGTGTATAGACAAATAAGCTCGATGCAATGAGGGCTACTCGACTCTCTTCTACCCGGATCCATGCCGAACCTCTTCTCTAACTTGATTTCTCCCCTCTTCTCCTCTTCTCTTCAACTTCAAACCCCTAAGCAAGGTGTTTTGAAAGATTTTTCAAAGATTTCATCTCTCTTTCATTCACTTCCACTTTGTCCTTGCCCGGTTTTCAAAGCATAACATTTACCAAAATGCGGCGCCAGACATCGTAGAATTTTATTTCAAAAAAATGTTTTGAAAGAGAGGTTTTTAAAGTCTAAAAACCATCCAAAATAATTGTGGTCCAAAACGGGGTGTGAAGTTGAGATTTGCCTCTCTCATTGCCGAAGAAATTGAACCTGTGCCCTGCACATCTCTCAACACCGAGCAAACCATCAGTAGTGCCCAAGTCTTGTGGATGGTCAAAAATGGGGTGTCTACACAAACCAAAAGGAAAAGAGTTAAGAGGCTCCGAGACATGGCGCTCAGCCGAAACCCCCAGAAACTCATAACAAGCACCAACATGCGCAATCACCGAGTGCACAAACGATGACATCAAAGTCTTGAGCTCGGTCAAAAATGGGGTGTCTACACCCATCAGACCTCCCTCCAATATGCTCTAACCATCGATCCCCGTTTGCTCGCAATCCATGCCTTAAACTACCTTCTCTAGTTAATCGATCCCTAGGGCAATGCAAGCAATGTGTCAAAGGGAAATCCTTTGAGTTAGAAGAAATATCGGCATCATGTCTCTTATTTGCTTGGGCTTTACCTTTACCTTTTTTCCAGACAACCTATTCCACAATTTGGGGTTGGTTAGTGACAATAACTGGCTCATTTATTCGTATTGAGCCTGGAGCTCTACCCAAATTGAGTTTTAAGTCCGTGTCTGCAAGGTGCACATTTGCCCCGTAAGCGAGCCCATTCTCATGCTCAGCTATTCCCCCTTGTGGTAAGGCCTAATCCACCACTACACTGATTTCTGTTTCTAGTATAGAATCCCTAAGCTGCACATCAATGTGAAAATCAAGCAGTTTTAACCTGTCATCTGACTCACCCCACATCAATCTAAAGTGAGTCTTCTGATGACATCCAACAACCAGCTCCAATACCACATTCATGAAGCAAGGATGCCCACTATACATCAGCTTGGTCCAATGTCATCATGGTATCATTTTCCAAACTAACTAGATTGTTGAGTTGCAACTGAATTTGTTCCGAAAAAACTCCATTGACCTCATCACAACTGTGTATCTGCTCTCCATCACCTAATGGAATGGCCGCCGATGCTTGTAACCCATCAGATTGAATTTCACCACTTTGAATTTGATCAGCCTCCATTGCATGTTGTAGCCCGATATCCCAATTTTGTTCCCATACAGCCACAAACTCATCCATATTATTCCAACGATCCTAGACAAGTATTCCCATCAAAATAACCTTACGCTCCACCGCATCTACTTTCTCCATCATAGGGGTTAAACCAGACCCATGTCCAGGTTGCTAAACCGTGCCTTCACCAACCACAGTAGAGTTTCTACGCTCATCAGGATGAACAAAAGCTCTCATGTTCACCATAAACATTGGTCTCACTTATTGCATGAGAATCATAGAGTTCAAACGCCTACTAACTTCCATCAACTGTTCATCAATCTTATTCTGGGCAAATTCGAAAGAAACATCACATTGGCTTAGGGTGTGTATTATTTTGCCACAATTTCGACATATTTTAAACACCCACTCGTACCGGCATTCAATCCACTGATCATACCCATCTTGACATTGTAAATAGAACCCACCGATAAGTGCTTTGTTAGTTGGTATCCAAACCCAAATACGTTAAAAAACTTAGATTATGCGATGATGCTGTTGGAAAACTGGTTTATATAAGGCTTATTTTGGGCCATCTTTGAGCCCAAAATTGAGTGGGCCCCGAACATCTTTTGGGGTGGGTCCGAAAAGGTGACGTGTTCCTTGCCGCATGGCAAGTCACACGGTGATGACGGTTTGTCAAAACCATTTATGAGTGAATGGGAAGTTGACGTCATTTTCGGGTTCATGGAATGAATAGTTAAAGAAGTAAATGTGGGTTTCCTTCAAATGGGTTGTGACACATTGAAACTTTAAGAGAGTTTTTTTGTGTATATAAGCTCTAGACTACAACACTTGGGTTGGGCCCTAAGAGGCACCCCAAGTTTGTAGAAGGGAGAAGTTATGGACAAAGTGAACCTTAGCCCAAACCACCACACACGTGCGCCGCCGTCTGTTCTGCCGTGCCGAGTGCGGGTGTGTGTAACTCCCTCAAAGTAAATGCATATATAAATATATATATCAATCATTCATGATATCCATAGACATAGGAAAATAAAATATATTCAACATCAGAGTATTCTTTACAAAAAGTATTACATGTTGACAACAAAAGTAAATGCCATACGGGCTTACAAACTTTCCAAGTCAACACTTGGTTTCAACAAAAGAGAGTTCTAACTCTTAACAGATTAAGCCCTTGGCTTGAATTACATGTAATACAAAAGATAACTACAAAAATAAGCATTCAGCTTCTAAACCTCCCAAGCTACATCTTTGGAGGCGGCATATCACCTGCACCTGAAAAATGATGTCCCATATAGGGTGAGCCAAAACCCAGTACAGATACGCTAAACGTAATATGAGAATTAACTAAAACATTAGCATTTGATAAACGTTTAAATCATATGAATCAACATACATCTCTTCTATAACCAATCCATAGTCACAACCATGTTTCAATCCCTTTCCATTTCATTATCCAGTCCAGCTCAAAGATATGGCTCATTATTTATCCGAACGGTTCAAAATGAGATTACAACTCATACTATCAACATTTCAATCATAATCAATTTATAATGAGACTACAACTCATATTATTACCACTTCAATACTTCAATTCAAAAATGAGATTACAACTCATATTATTAACACTTCAATACTTCAATTCATCTACATTATGCAAACGTAACCAAGATTTCAAGACTTTCACCCTAGACACTCCGGCCAACTTAGTTATCAATGGAGTCCATCCCCTATCCTCTCCCAAACACGTTTGGAAGTACATCCCCTATCTCCTCCTATAACCACCCCATTTTTGACCGACCTTAAGACTCAGACGTCATCGATTGAGCGCTCAGTGATAGTGCATGTTGTGCTCATTTCGAGTTTCCAGAGTTTTGACCGAGTGCCTTGCCTCCAGGCCTCTGAACTCTTTGTGCTTCGGCTCGGTTTGCGGACCAAGCCTTATTTTCCTTGCCCGAGGGAAGGAGAGGTCTTGTAAACCCCCTCTTGTGGTTGTAAACCACTTTTCATGGTCGTAGACCACTTTTCCCGCTTGGAGACTAGTTTTCGATTTTCGGAGCCTTCGGTCGCGCGCCTTGTCTCGGGACCGCTTAACGTTCTCCGTTTGGTGTGATTTTTGAACCACACCTAGTTCCCTTGGCCTGGAGGGCCACTGTGGTTTGGGAGACCACTTTTGTGTTCGCAAACCACTTTTGGTGCTTGTCAACTAGTTTTCGAGGCTCCCGGCTGCGCGTTTTGCCTCCCGAACTTTTGTCTTGCATCCGTTTTGGTTTGTTTTTGGTACAAGCCTTATTTTCCTTGTTTGGAAGATCGTACAAGGGTGGGAGACCAGTTTCTCTCCCCGTAAACCACTTTCCTTCCTGCCAGCCAGTTTTCTGGTCTGACAACTGGTCTCCCTGGTCTTTGGACCATCAAAAGTGGTCAGCCACCACACTATTTGCTTGTTTTCATGCTGTTGACCTTCTCCCACCATGGCCGACCAGTTTCATTTTTGGGAGACCACTTATAGTGGTCGGCTGACCACTTAAAGTAGTTGGCCGACCACTTCAAGTGGTCAGCTGCTTTTTGTCACCTTTTTGGAGATATTTTCTTCCAGCTGACACAGCTGGAAGGCACTGAAACTATCCTCCATACATGTGTATGGAGGGATAGCCTTGACCCTTTAGCTTCTCCAAGAAGCTTGAGCCTTGCTTCTCTATAAGAGGGAGGCTCTGTAGACGTGCCCGAACGTCCCGGCTCCACATGCGAAATTGGCGCGAAATCCATTTTCGTTCATTAAGCTACTATAGTTCGAACTCATGTCATGGTTCTGAATCTAATCTCGCAAAGTACAATGCAAGACCAATAAATCACCAAAGAGTCTAAATCCGGCAAATCGTTTTGGAAAACTGATTTTTGTAAAGAAGCGCCAAACATGGACTGCTTTGCCATATACAAAGTCACCACCTAAATATTTTATTTTGGGGGAATTTAGGAAACCCTAACTCGTGCCTAAGGCCACGTGTCCGTTATCACCAAAGTTGCCTCGGCTCGGGAACTTGGGTACGAGAGGGGAAAGTCATGCAATGAGCACCCCCACTCTCCCGATCAAAGATCGTCCTTTACTAACATGATATTTTGTTTTTGAAAACACATGTGTTCTTATTCCGGTTAATTAGCTAGCTTACTACGTGATGCGCACAACATACAAGTATAGACTGGATCGCCTAAGTTGGAACAAAACATTTCATGCTTGTTTGAAAATGGTTTGGAGTTGCTATCCGCAAGTAGGCTAAGACGTGGATTTGCCACCCTCAAGTGGGCTTAAGAAAACATGATTTGCCACTTTCAAGTGGGCTTAAAACTCGCATTTCAATGAATTGTTCCAATTCAAGCAATCCAACCTTCATCCACAGGCATTCATGCAGTTATAGCAATTAAGCAAATAGCCTCATGGCAAACATGCTGTCATGGCAATCAATAACACACATGCAGAGATGCTAAAGCATAAACACTCACAGTGTACTCCGAGCCAAAACAGAGAACTAGTTAGAAATCATGCATGATCCTAGTTCATGTTAAGATGGCTAATGCAACACATGCAAAATGTAACTAGAAATGGGCTCGGCTATTCTAAAATGGCATATGAGATGCAACTTGATAATCGTGTATTCAAGTAGGAATTGAAATACAATGCGGTTAGTATGGTGCGCCGAACCCGGTGCATGCAATATAGATGAATGAATGCAAACATGCGAGCATAGGAATGCTAATTCAAACATGACCTAGAACTAACCATCGTAAGCGGTTAAGTAAAAGGGAGAAAGACGTGGGATTGGAAGACATTCACACACCCACGCACACTTATTACAAAATTCACCCTCTCGACGGATGGTCCGAATAAATAATACAAATCAACTAATTAATTAACTATCCTAGCTAATTAATTATTACAAAATTCTTAACTAATCAAATAAATTAAGTTACAAAACCAACTAAGTAAGAAAAGAGAGAAGCTGAATTGAGCTGCCACAGCTTTGCCTCAGAATGATGAATGATGTATGCTCGATCGCCTTGCTCGTAAATCTGTTGCCATGCCTCATGTTGCCTTTGTTTGCACTGTTTTTGACTTTTGATTTAACACCCAAACCAAACACAATGCAATGCATGCAACATGAAGAGGCTATGCAATATAACATAAGCATGCCAAATGCAATGTAACAAGCATGCAACATGCAACGCAACCTAAACATGCAAACATGCAATGTACCAAGCATGCAACAACATGCAAAAGGGAAGCATGCAACAACATGCGAAGATGGACAAGCATGCAACAACATGCAAAGAGAAGCATGCAACAACATGCGAAGATGGACAAGAATGCAACAACATGCAAAGATGGACTTAAACCGAAATGGACAGACCTCAATCATGCCCAAATCAGTGGCCAAAATGATGAATTGATGACATGAAATGCAAGACAAGCATGCATGCCAATTGACCCAAGAATTAAGGCATAAAGAGGACAACAATCAAGAGCACTAAAAGAGTGAAAAGTATGCAAGCGTGACAACACTACATGCTCTGAAATGATGTCAAGAGTGATGCCAAATCACACACATAACACGAGCATAGCATGCATAAGGCTCAAAGCTTAAGGATAGCAAAGGGATTTACACTATGGCCATACAAAGCAAGCCCCAAAGGGCCAAGGGCAACCAAAACAGTCCCAAGGCAGGTCAATACAAGACCAAAAGCATGCTCGAACCTAGCCAACACAAGCTAGAACAAAAGTCCAAAAAGCATGAGGCATGCAAGGCTAACAAGGGGTATTACACTACACCTATTACAACCAAACATAGCATGACTAAACCAATAAAAATCAGACTTATGGCATGTCAAAATAAGCCCAAAAACCCATTGAGATGGCATCCCAAAAGCTTAAGCAATAAGACATGCACAATGACCCATTCTTAAGGCAAAAAGCACAAACCTCCCAATGCATGGAAAAGGTAACAAATGTGAGTGCATGACCACACATTATGGACTGAAATCACATATGAAATGATGCCAAATCATGGAAATGGCCTAAGCAATGCATGCTAGTGACTTGGACACTCAAAGCTAACAAGCTAGAATGCACTAAGGCTATACAAAGCATGGCATGCATGACCAAAACAACTTCAAACAGAGCTTAAGCATGTTGAAATATGTGTGAAAGCTTCTTTGGGTCGAGCCAAAATCATGCTAAAAACAAAGCTTAAAGCACAAAGCATGTTAAGGTAATAGAGAGGATTGCACTACAAGTATATTAAGCATGCAACAAATGATCGAACCATCCCAAAACAAAGGTATAACATGTTATAAAAGTCACAAAAACATGCTAAAATGGAGCCTTAAAGTGATAGAAAAACATGCTAACTTAGTAAGCCAATACCACAAGCACACAACAGAAGAAGGGGGGGGGGGGGAGGGGAACAACCCCCTCCTATTTGAGGCCTCAAAACCACGTTCCCACCATTGAAATTTCTTTAGAATTCAGTGGTGAAGAGGCCAAACAAAGGTGATCCAAAGGCCTAAAAGAGATGGCTCAAAACAAGGCCAAATAAGGCACAAAGGGGGTAGACCAACCCCCAACACCAAAGAGGCCCTAAACAAACATGTTAAGCACTTCAAAATAAGACCTTTTTTAGTTGAAAGTTCAACCAAAAGAAGTATGCAAAGTTGGCTAAATAAGCTATGGAAATAAAGCTTGAAAAAGGTAAGTTGCTCACTTTTGAAGAACCTCTTTAGCACAGCAACTTCAGAGGCCAAAAACCAAGTTTCAAAGCTGAAATATCACTCCCAAGAATCTCAGCTCAAAGAATGGTGGTGTATTGCTAGGTGTTGTAGTGCAAAAGTGAAGACAAAACACCCTTTTAGGCACAAACACACACAAATATAGAGAGAGAGGGATATGTATTTTCTATATGAAAATCCAGAACCTCTATGAAGGGAGAGGGGTCTCCCTTCTTATAGAAATTCAATTTCAAAGCTTCCCAAGCAAGCTAAGCTTGGTTCAAATCCCTTCATACACGTATGGAGGAGACAGTCTGTGTCCACCAGCTGGCATGCACAAAGTCTGCAAAAAGCAAAGAAAAAGGCCTCCGCCAAAAAAAATGGCCGATCGACCAAAAGGAGTGCCGATCGACCAAAAAGAGTGCTGATTGGCCAACACTTATGGCCGATGGCAAGAAAACAAGGCCGATGGCACCAGGCCTTAGCCGATCGGTTGTAGGGATGGCCAACAAGCCACCCCCTTTCCCCAGAAGCAAAACCATGAGTTCTTGGCCCACAACTAAGTACAAAACAGACAAGTTGAAAGATCCTAAGGCAAGACGTGCGGCTGAGATCTTCGGGAACTCAAAATGAACACGAGCATAATGATCACCGAGTGTTCAAACGATGACGTCCAAGTCTTGAGAACTGTCAAAAATGGGGTGTCTACAGTTGCCCCCTCTTTGACAGAAGTCAAAAGTCATAAGATGACGGGAGTGAATGTCAAAGCCCAAAGACGATCGATTTTTGACAAGGCCGAAGACTTAGACAGGCATACAAGATAACATAGAGATGCGCCCGCAGGCAGGGACAAGATGCAAATGACATCCATGATGCCAAACACAACTTATGATCATGTAAAGAGAGTTGTAATGAAGCATTTATGCAAAATAAAAACAACATTTTAAGCAAGCGAACAAGAAAGAGTAGTCCTACACATTCCAACAGAAAGGGTGTAAGAAAATTATGCAATTCTCACTGTGTCTCACACGGAGAAGGAAGAGAAGTTCAGATGAACCATACATACAATACCGTCTAGTCGCACCAGCCTCAAATGAATCGTACATACAATATCGTGCCTGCAAAAGAAAGAAATTCAACAGGTACAATATAGTAGAAATACATGTTCAATGTTACAACATGATACAATTCCAATGCGAGATAAACGCGTGCATACACAATGTCGATGGAAAGGTGCGTAGCAATGCAAGTGAAAAGATGCATGACAATGCAACTAGAACGAGCATGACAATGCAAGTAAAGCATGCGTGACAACGCAAGCAAGGGGTGCATAACAATGCAAGTAAAGTATGCGCGACAACGCAAGTAAGGTGTACATGACAATGCAACAAGTGGGTGCGTGACAACGCGGATGGAGGGGTGCAAGACAATGCAACCTAGGAGTGCATGACAACGTGGATGGAGGGGTGCAAGACAATACAACCTAAGAGTGCGTGACAACGCGGATGGAGGGGTGCAAGACAATGTAACCTAAGGGTGCGCGGCAACGTGGATGGAGGGGCGTAAGACAATCCAACCTACGAGTGCGTGACAACGCGGATGGAGGGGTGCAAGACAATGTAACCTAAGAGTGCGTGACAACGCGGATGGAGGGGTGCAAGACGATGCAACCTAAGAGTGCGCGAGAACGTGGATGGAGGGGTGCAAGACAATGCAACCTAAGGGTGCGCGACAACGCAGATGGAGGGGTGCAAGACAATGCAACCTAAGCGTGTGCGACAAAGCGGATGGAGGGGTGCAAGACATTGCAACCTAAGTGCGTGACAACGCGGATGGAGGGATGCAAGACAATGCAACCTAAGAGTGCGACAACGCGGATAGAAGGGTGCAAGACAATGTAAAAGAGATGTGCATGACAATGCAAGCATGACGTGCACGGAAACGCATATAGTGTGTGCATAACAATGCGAAAGAGATGTGCATGACAATGCAAGCGTGACGTGCGCGACAACGCATATAGTGTGTGCATAACAATACGAAAGAGATGTGCATGACAATGCAAGTAAAGTGTGAATAACAATGCAAGCAATGTGCGCATTATAATGCAAGTAAAACATGCGTGACAACGCAAGTAAGGGGATGCATGACATTGCAACATAAGTGTGTGTGACAACGCAGATAAAAAGGTGCATAAGAATGCAAGTAAGGGCATGCGCGACAACGCAAGCAAGGTGCATAACACATGTAAGTAAAGCATGCGCAACAACGGAAGCAATGTATATAACAATGCGAGAGAGGCATGCGCGATAACGCAAGCCATAGGGTGCATAACAATGTGACTGAAACAAGCATGATAATGCAAATAAAACATGCGTGACAACGCAAGTAAGGGGATGCATGACAATACAACCTAAGTGTGTGACAACGCGGATAAAAAGGTACATAACAATGCAAGGAAGGCATGCACGACAACGCAAGCTGAGTGCATAACAATGAAAGGAAATGCATAAACATATGTAAGTAAAGCATGCGCGACAACGCAAGCAATATGTATAACAATACGAGAATGGGTGCATAAACACATGTAAGTAAAGCATGCGCGACAACGCAAGTAATGTGTATAACAATGCGAGGAAAAGCATAAACACATGTAAGTAAAGCATGCGCGACAACGCAAGCAATGTGTATAACAATGCGACAACAAAGAGAGGCATATATTCAATGAAGGCATGGTAAAGGCATGGTATTCGTGATGTTGAGATACAACTTCAAAGCAAGAGGAGGCATGCTCAATGCAAGAGCGAAAAGATGTATAACAAGCGCACTTATGACAAAACATTGTAATGCAACATATTCAAAGCAATTTTCGAATCTTGTAATATACAAAAGGATACGAAAAAGGATACACCTCGTGCGTATCAAGTGCCGCACATGGAAGACACGATTCGAGGCCACCACGAAGGCCGCTTAAGCTTCAAAAGTGTACTTTCTTGCACTTTCTTGAAAGATGAGGGTACCGAACAACATAACTGACCCAAACAAGGGCATTGGAGGTGCATCGACCATAAGGGGAAGCCATCGGCCATCCATCGGCCATAAAAAGATACTATCGGCCAACAATTTGGCCGATCGGCCAAAAGTGGCAGATTCGGGGCAATTTTGACATTTTGCCTTGGGTCTTTAAATATGGGGTTCCAAACCCTATTTCCTCACTTCCTCTTAGTCGAAAATCACTCCACTCTCTCTCTAGGTGATTTTCCTCCCTTCGATCCGAGTTTTCCCTTCGTTTTCGAGCCTTCTGCAACTTTCGATTCGCGAAAACCTCTTCGTTCCAAACACTTTGAACCGATTAGAAGGTGATTTGGGTGCCACATTCTTGATTTCCACCACTTGGGGTTTGTTTCCCCCGAATTTACCTCGATCTTTGTGCCTTTTCCCACAATCCGACCTTTTCTCTCATTTTTCACCCCTCGGGGTTGACTTTTGGTTGACTTTTTGCATTTTCCCATTTTTCATACTCTCGATCACTTTTGCACCCTTCTCGAGATGGCAACGATATTCCATGGGGTGGGACTCCCCTAGAGATGGATACAGATCCTGAGGTTGAGCTCTTGCTGCTCAATGTCCGATCATTCGACCCGGTGACATACCGCCTCGTGATACATGTACTGCCTCCTGATAGCATCCGCCAGTTCAGGAGCTACGCGCGAGGTGCGCCATTGGAGCTCCTGCTACGCGAGCCGAAGTTGCACCTTTCTTACGGCGTTGTTGAGGTATACTCTTCCCCTCTTTTATTTTCTACAATGTAAATCAGACATCTTGAATAGCCAATTCTGTTCTTTAACGGAATGACCCAAACACACTGATACATCACATGCTTAGTTCACCCTGAGCACAATCATACACGATATTTTTGTAAACTCGAACACATGCACACACACTGCATTTTTATCAATTCTAAGTATATTCAAACACTGTATTCCTGATGCTGCTTCGCATCTGTTTGTCTTAAACACAGGGAGATTCCCATGCCTTTCGGGGGTATGGGAATACCGTTGCCCGAGGTTGGTACATGGAGCTGCCCGACGAGGTTCGCCAGATTAGTGATCAAGCTGGCTTTGGCATTTTTTGCATGGGACTTTCGCGCCTTACTGTGAGTAGGCCCGTTCTGGGCGCGCTAGTGGAGAGGTGGTGGGACACCACCGATTCCTTCCACCTTTCTGCTGCAGGGGAGATGACGATGACTCCCTTCAACTTCTCCATGCTCACCGGCATTAGAGTAGGGGGTGATCCGATTCCCTTCGACATCGACATGGGCGAGTGGGATGCTGCCCAAATCTACTTGCTTGGCACTCGGCCACCTCTCTCTCGGCTAGGGTTCATGAGGTATTCTTGGTTCGAGGACCAGTTCCAGATACAGGCGCCTACGACCCGCGAGGAGGAGGAGCAGTATGCTCGAGGATTCATCATGTTCTTGCTCGGCACCACCTTATTCGCCTACCGGGCGAACACTGTTGCCATATATCTGCTGAGTGCATTGGTGGATGTGACGCAGATCTGGTGGTACGACTGGGGTGGCGCAGGCTTGGCCATGCTTTACGAGTACATGAGCTCTTTATCCCGCCGCAGCGGACATCTGCTCGAAGGCTACTGGCGAGCCTGGGAGGTACATTTTCCCTTTCTATTTTACAATTCTACTTTACACTATTTGTACATCACACACACTGCATACATGCACCTTGCTTCATTAATCTGCTTTGCATGCAATATACTTCATATCATTCTCTGATTTCGGCTTTATCTGCATACTGCCTTACTAATAAGCATACTCATTCTTACCCTATTACACTCTGTAGTTGTGGGTGTATGCCTACTTTCCGAGGCTTGCCCCAGTGCTGGATGTAGAGACGCCCCCCACGGTTCCATATTCTCATCGGTACGATGTAAGGTGCGAGCGGAGGCCGCGGGAGTCTTTCCCGTTCTTTCGCAGATACTTTGACACCATTACCGCAGCAGAGGTATTTCAAACATTACAGTTTATTTAAGCTTTTCTTTACATTGTACTTTTAACAACAGATAACAAACTGTACATCCTGCCATTTACAGATCACCTGGCAGCCTTGGGCCGTGTTGCCGGATGCAGTGAGAGACCAGTACATGGGTGCTCGAGAGATCACTCGGTTTAGGATTTTGCTGGAGGGTTCGGTCTGCCGGGCTTGGTATTTCAGGGAGCGCTTCTTGTGTCAGACCCTCGGCCTACCAGAGCAGATAGTCCGGAGGCCACCTCCTACCCATACAAGGGTCACCGAGAGGTACACCCTGCAGGAGATGATGGATTTTATGATAGGCTGGGATTCAGACTTTTTCAGAGATGAGGGCGACTACATCGAGTTCATCCAGACTTATCTTATACGTCCTTTGACCGGTGCTCGCCGAGTTAAGAGGGAGAGGCCTGCAGCGCCAATAGGAGGAGCGAGAGCACTGAGGGCAACTCAGGCCTGCGACAGGAGTAGGTCCCGGAGGGGACGTAGAGTGGAGTGGCCAGAGCTGCCCACCACCATGACATGCCAAGGACAGGGTGGGGAGACTTATCAGATACCCATCGCTCCTCCTCCGGCTGATCATGAGCTCGTCGGAGTTCGCAGCTCGACCCCGGCATGTTCTATACTCTTCACTCTGTATAGTCATTTCATTTCATTTGATATCCCGCAGAATACTAAATAATTCAACACTTTTGCAGGCTTCTATCGAGTACACTGGACAGGCTCTGGAGCTGTCAGCCTCGGTGATGGGGATGGTTCAGAGGAGTATGGACCTACTGAGTATCTACAGTATCCCGGTAAGTTCCTTCAACCTCAGTCCCAAAACTTTGCATAATCTGTTCCATACATGATCTGATGCATCACATTATCAATACGGTGCTTGCTACACTACGTTCACATACCACTCATGGCACTGATACACTATAACTCTCATACTGCTCACAGCATTCAGACACTGCTCACAACATTCATACACTATACTCATACCCTGCATTCGGTATTCATATGGTGTTCACGGCATTCATACGCTACTCATAGCATTCATACACTGTACTCATACACTGTATTCGATATCATACTCGACTTTGCATAGCATAATTGATGCATTTGCCAATTGTTCTTTTCAGGCCCCATTCCAGATACGGCGCGAGGGTGCTCAGCGAGACCTTGATACTGTCCAGGAGCGGGAGGCGAGCGAGGATCTCGATACACCACCATGATGAGAGCCGGGCGTACTCACTTTGAGAGTAGCTCACCGACGCCTATTCTAGATGTTGATGAGTCTGATGTAGAGGCAGAGTCGTCTGAGGATGAGGCTGGAGACGGCTTAGATTCAGACTTTGACGGTAGAGATCCTGGACCTTCGTCTAGGAAGAGGACCAGGACGGACTCCCGCACTTGAGGCTACCGGCGCCGATCCAGACATTTTGCTGCTTTTCTTTTTTGCTTTATTTTTCTTTTTACTGGAAGTTTTGCACATTATACTGCCTCATGCAGGTTTTATTTTTCTTAAAAACTATGTACTTTTGCAAAAGAAAATATAATGGAATGAAATAGCTCTTTTTTTGTTGAAAAAGTGTTACATTTGTATTCTATGCATTGCATCATATCATTTTGCACAAAAATGAGATTGAATGGAAATTAAACATGCATGTTTTGCCAAGTCAGGTAGTGAACCAACGTAACAAACAAAAGCTCAATAAGCGACCACAAGACCTTAACAAGTTTACAACTCGATAAACAAATCGCAACAACTTGATAAACAAATGAGTAACAACTCGATAGACGAATGAGCAACAACTCGATAGACAAATGAGCAACAACTCGATAGACAAATGAGCAACAACTCGATAAGCAAATACATTTTCTATGCATGAGACAAGCAAAGCGTATTCTATGCAAAATTGAAAGCAAGCACATTTTATGCAAAAGACATGCCTATTATATGCAACATTGAAAGCATATTTTATGCACTATTGAAAGCATATTCTATGCAAAAACGAAAGCAAGCATATTCTGTGCAATAGAGGGGGCATCAAACATGTACTCTAGTGCCTCTGATTTACCTCTCAAAAGATTTTGCAACATGCTTAGCTCGAAAAGAGGACACCCTGTTCATATTGGTAAGAGATAACATCTGTATGTGAAAACCACGGATGCCGCTTTTCTTCCCGATCATATTCACAACTTTCCCTATTCTCCCACAGGGTGACAGGCTAGGTTGGTTCAGTATCTAGAATTAAGGCGCATACGTGCTATCTCAACCTATGGGGCTTCCATACAGATTTCAAGTCGGGGATACACCCCTGGGTATTTAAATCAGACTTTAGTCTCGGAAATCCCGAACCTTTACATTCTAGGCAACAACTATTCAAACTCTAGTTTCCACCGTCGCAGTTGGTCTCTTAGGAACTCATTGCAAACACAGCCAAGATGCCTTTGGCAGGGAATGGTACTTAGGGAGAACACTTCTGATCACCATTCTGGCATTGAAACAGACTTGATCTTGAGCTTGAGGTAGAGGCAGCCTCATACTTCGGAGCATTGACAAGGCCTGAAGAGGTACATCCGGAACGCAATCACGGAATTTGAAACAAAACTTAGATGCTCTAAAATTTTCCTCTTTTCTTTTGCTTTGCAGTCTAGAACCTATATAGCTTCAGATAGTTCCTGGTTTTACTGTTCTCACATGACCTGGGTTGAACCCTGTAGTTTTATGGAAGAACAAATCTTGTTTTGCACATATGTGGAGAATGGCACAGCACTTTGAGCACAAAATGATTTTTTTTTTTTTTTTTGGAAATTGAAATGAGAAAAGGGTTCTCAACCGGGTATTGAGTCTACGACTTAACACAACGTGCCACGACTCAATAAAGGAAAAACAAAGGTAACACAACCTAAACACATCTATTGACACTCAAAACGACTCAAAACAAGAATCGAGACAAACTAAAACACACCCACAACACAAGACTCAAATGTGCACAGGGAGCCTGTTTCCCGAGGCATTGTTTCCCACCCTTTCTCATTTGTGATTCTCACATCACTCTGGCACTCAATCTCTATTTTTCTAAAAAAGCCCTTTTCTAACTTTTTCTCTCAGCGTACGTCTCTCTATTCTTCAATCTCTCTGATTTTTTTTATCCCTCCCTTGGGTGGTTGATGGATAAACAGGAAGTTGTGGGCTCTTACCCCTGGTATTCTACTAGATTCTTATTCTTCCGCTCACAACAGTGAGCTTTTCCACAGAGGGGTTACAACAGGATGTGTAGTAGATCCGCAACTGATAGTGGTTGACAACACCCTTGGCCACAATGGATATGATCAGACCTGTCTAGATGAGGGTGTGGTATATCCTGATCCATTCCATTTCGTGCTTCGCACTTGGCTTGATACCCCGCTGCTCGGAGGGTGAGAGAGCTTTCGGCCCTTTGCTGTTAGCTTCAGTTGTGCCCTCTTCTGGCAGGTAGAGTGCCCTTTCTAGCAAATAGAGTGCCCTTTTTGGCAAGTATGTTGACAATGGGGAAAAGACAGAACACCTGACTCAACTGTGCTGCTTGTTCATCATTTTGACCATTTTTTGTTTTGTTTTTCTACTAAAACAATTTTGACCAATATGAGAGTTAGATTAACATGCTTGTTCAATTTTCTGATTCAAAATCATGCAAGTTAGGCTATGAGCACTGAAAATTTTCCTTTTTTGGGCCCAAGAAATGGTCCAGTTTTGGAAAAATGGAATAATTTTCGAGAGAAAATTAGTTAACCTCATTAAAAATTCTCAACAACTATTTTTACAAATGGCCACTACTCAACGAGCACAGAACCTACTCTCGAGATGCACAACCTCAAATCCAAAACAATAGAAAATTGCCCCTTGTCTAAATGGCATTGGACAGCAACGGAAAGTTGCCCCTTGTCTGAATGACACCACAGCGCACTGTATGGTAACGGAAAGTTGCCCCTTGTTTGAATAGCCCGTGTGGACGCACCCCGAGGGCCTTGCTTACCACAGTTCAGACTCAATGTCACGGTTCTTAATCTGATCTTGTAAAGTGCAATGCAAGAGTGATAAATCACCAAAGAGTCCAAATCCGGCAAATCATTTTGGAAAATTGATTTTTAAGAAAGAAGTGCCAAACATGGACTGCTTTTCCAGATACAGAGTCGCCACCTAAATATTTCATTTTGGGGGAATTTAGGAAACCCTAACTCGTGCCTAAGGCCACATGTCCATCATCAACAAAGTTGCCTCAGCTCGGGAACTTGGGTACGATTGGGGAAGGTCATGCAATGAGCACCCCCGCTCGCCCGATCAAAGATCGGCCACTACTAAACATGATATCTTGTTTTTGAAAACACATGCATTCTTATTCCGGTTAATTAGCTAGAATTATTATGTGATGCGCACAACACACAAGTATAGACTAGATCGCCTAATTTGGAACAAAGCATCGCATATCCGTTTGTTTGGAAAATGGTTTGAGGTTTGCTACTCCCAAGTAGGCTAAAACACGGATTTCAATGAATTAGTCCAATTCAAGTAATCCAACCTTCACCCACAGGCATTCAGGCAGTTATATCGCATAAGCAAATAGCCTCATGGCAAGCATGCTTTCATGTTAATACTCACATACATGTAAGATACTAAAGCATAAACACTTACAGTGTACTCCGAGCCAAAACAAGAAACTAGTTAGTAATCAATGCATGATCCTAACTCATGTTAAGATGGCTAATGCAACACATGCGAAAGTGCATCTAAAATAGGCTCGGCTATTCTAAAATGGCATATGAGATATGACAATTCGATACATGTATTCAAATTAGAGATTGAAATACAATGCAGTTAGTATGATACGCCAAGCCCGGTGCTTGCAATATAGATGAATGATGCAAACATGCATAGCATAAGGATGCTAAATGAAATATGCCTTACAACTAACCATCGTAAGCGGTTAAGTAAAAGGGAGAAAGACGTAGGGTTGGAAAACATGCATCACACACACGCACGCTTATTACACAATTGTGCCCTCCCGACATAGGGACCGAAAGAATAATACAAATCAACTAATTAACTAACTTACAAGCTAATTAATTAATTACAAAACCACTTAACTAATTAAACAAATTAATTAAGCTATGAAGACAGTAAATCAGCCTCGGGAAGAGGGACAAATGCATGCTTGATCGGCTTCGCTCAGAAATCCATCACCATGCTACATGTTGCCTTTGTCTGCACTGCTCTGCACCTCTGGAAACTGTGCCCACTTCTGTGACACTTCTGAACTACCTTGGGGACATGCTGAGAGTCTATCGGCCAAGAGATAGGGCCATCGGCCAAGGAAAACTGGTCATCGACAAAAAATTAGGCTCTCGGCCAACAATTTGCAGCCGCCCGGCACTGAAGATGGTCGACCGGCCATCCCTTCCTGCTGACTGCTTCTATTGCTGCAGCAAAGGACAAACAGAGCATGGCAATGCATTTATGAGACAATGTTTGCACCACGACTCTCCCTATCATGTCATGAGCTCAAGGGAGTATAGTCCTCGACCCTCGGACCATCAATCATGCATTTCAATGCATGATGGCCAAAGGAGCCAAGTGTGCAATTCGATATCAAATGAAATGTACAAAATCACATAAGGGGCCCCGACCTCTACCATGCTTGATCAAGAGGCAAGGGAATGCACATGCAATGCTATGCAATCTAAGCATGCAAGCAACTCAAACATGCAACAAGATTATGCAATGCAACTAACATGCAATAGGCATACAACCTAAATATGCAAACATGCATAGCATGCAACAACATGCAAAATGAAGCAAGCATGCAACAACATGTAAAGATGGACTTAAACCAAAATGGACAGCTCTTAAACATGCCTAAATCAGTGGCCGAAATGCTAAGAAATGATAGACAAAAGCACATACAAACATGCACATGTGATGGCCTATCACCTAGGCATAAGAGGGCAACTTTCAAGAACACTTAAAAGGGGGCAAATATGGACATGTGACATACATTGTAAGCTCTGAAATCATGTTAGGAAAGGTGCCAAACCAACCAAACAAAACAAGCAAATCATGCAAGAAGGCTCAAGGCTTAAGGCTATCCAAGGGGTTCAAACCAAGGCCATGCAAGACAAGTCCCAAAGGGCCAAGGGGTCCTAAAACAGTCCCAATGAAGGTCCAAACAAGACCAAAAACATGCTCGAAACTAGCCAACACAAGCTAGAACACAATGGCAAAAGCATGAGGCATGCAAGGCTACAAAAGGGGTGTTACACTACACCTATCAAAACCAAACATGGCATGACATAGACCAATAAAAACAAAGTTATGGCATGGTAAAACAAGACCAAAAACCCACTTAGATGGCATCCAAATGACCTAAGCATGGAAGCATACACAATGATCCATTCAAGAGGCATAAAACATCAACTCTTTAAAACATTAAAGGAGTGATAAATGCAAGTGTTCAAGCATGAAACATGGACTGAAATAGCATAACAAGTGATGCCAAGTCACTGAAATGGCCCAAGTAAAACATGCTAGTGACTTGGACACTTGAAGCTAACAAGCTAGGATGCCTTAGGGCTATACAAAGCATGGAATATATGATCAAAACAACCAAGATCAGAGCTTAAGCATGCTACAACATGGACAAAAACTTCTTAAAGTTAAGCCAAAATCATGCTAAAAACATGGCTTAAAGCACAAAGCATGTTAAGGCAAATGAGAGGATTGCAAGACAAGTACATGAAGCATGTAAGAGCCAACTAAACCTACCCAAAACAGAGTTATGGCATGCTAAAATAACACCAAAAACCCATTGAAATGGAATCAACATAAGCTAGAAAGACATGCTCAAACATGAAGCACATAAGACTAGTTTGTGTGATTTACACTACAAGTGTATTAGGCATGCATGGAGTGACAAAACCAAGCAAAAACAGTGGTACGCCTCAAATACATGCTAATATACAAGCTAGAACAAGCCTAACAAACATGCTCACCCATGAGGCATTCAAGGCAAGTATTGAAGATATAAGGAGAGGAGATGACCCTCTCCTTTTTGGGACCTTAAAACACCATCCCCACCACTGAAATCCCTCTGAATTTCAGTGGTGGGAAGGCCTAAACAAGGTGATCCCAAAGCTTAAAAATAAAGCACAAGAACAAGGCCAAACAAGGTCTAAGAGGGGGTAAACAACCCCAAACCAAAAAGTGACCTTAAACGAAGGTCTTAAGCACTAAAAAATAGAACTTTTATCAGTTAAGAGTTAAGCTTAAAACAATAAGTAAATAGGTCTAAAAGCTTAAGCAAGAATGGGGTATCTAAAGGTTAGTTGCTCACCCTTGTAGAACCTCTTCAAGAACAAGGCTCCAGCAGCTTTTCTGAGTTCAAACCCACCCAAGAACACCAAAACCAACTCCCTAGTACCTCAGCAACAAAAGGAAGGTGTATTGCTAGGTGTTTGTGTGTTAAACTAAGACAATACTACACTTTTGAAGCATAAAAATGGAGAAACAAGGAAAGATAGATACAAGGCTATATCTATCCTTTAAAGGTGATTTTTCTGAACCTCTAAGAAGGGAGGAGAGGCTCCCCTCTTATAGGAATTCAATTCCAAGGCTTCTTGGAGAAGCTAAGCAAAGGTGCAAATCCCTCAATACACGTGTATGGAGGGGGTGAATTGTGCATGCCAGCTGTGACAGTTGGCATAAAATATCTGCATAAAACAGATGAACAAGGTTCGGCTAGAAAAATCAAGCACAAGGGCCGGCCAACCAAATAGAGTGTCAATCGGCCAATACTTTTAGCCGATGGCAGGAAAACAAGGCTGATGGGTTGAGGGGATGGCCAACAAGCCACCCTCCTCCCCCAGAAGAAAAAATACAAGTGTTTGGTCCACAACCAAGCACAAAACACACAAGTTGAGAGATCTTGAGGCAAGGCGCGCAGCCGAGATCTCCGAGAACTCAAAACGAACACGAGCATGGATGATCATCGAGTGTTCAAACAATGACGTCCAAGTCTTGAGGACGGTCAAAAATGGGTTGTCTACACCCCGCAGCACATTGTAACCAGTTCTCATAGTGACAATCACCACCGAACCCTTGGATACATAAATGACAAAGATGACTAGAACAATCACATAGACACTGTCGATTTGGAAGTGTTTATGGCTGGACTTCAGATGAAGTTGCCTACGTATCCCAAACATGGGAATCAAGCCTGACGTAGTTCTGGGTTAAGGTACACTCAGGTATTAACCTCTCCTTTTACGTTCTAACTTTTGCCAAGGCCGCCTTTCCGGGTTTTTAACCTTGCAAGCTTTGTTTTTCTTTTCTTTTCAATTCTTTTCATTTCTTTTTTTTTTTTCATCTTTTCTTTTCATCTTCTTCATTTTTTTCTTTTCTTTTTTCATTCTTTGCATTTTTTCTTTTTTTTTTCTTTTTGTTCTTTTTCTTCTTTTTCTTACTCTAACTTTTGCCTGGGTCGCCCTTCCGGGTTTTCGGCCCAACGAGCCTCTCAAGAGTAAAAGTGTAGCTTTGTCCATGCCAAATGGTTTTAGGGTCTCGAAGCCATCTGAATCTAGGAGAATGGCTGTTGTTTGCTGATGATGTAGAAGTCCATCCATTGGGGGGGCTAAAGTTGCCCCTAGTGTTGTGGATAGGAGCTCGATTGTCCTTCAGCAATACTTTCTTCTTTCCTCCCTTCTGGGATTCGGCATTCTTGCCGATCTTTGTAAGCTTGGGAAATGTCCCAATTTTTGACTCTTCAAGCACATCTGACATTTTTTGCCCCTAGTTCAAGGGGGGGCTTCTGATCTAGCTTCACAACCTTCTTTTGATAACATCTGATCTACTTGACCTGACTTTCCTTGCCCCTAGTTCAATGGACTGCTTCAAATCTAGCCATACAAGCCTCACATCGTGGTTGACCCTTGAACATTCTGAATTAAGGTTCAAGGTTTGAAAGCAAAGGGGGTCGATTCTTGAGGTTGAGAGCGATCGGAGGCTGCACAATCTCAAGAGCGATTCCACACAGGTCTTCACAGGACGACACAAAACATTTTTTGAAATCTTTTAAGAAAGCGACTAATCGCTCGCGCTGAAGACAGTGTAGAACCAATCTGGATCAAGCTAGGATCCTTCTCAGTACTCATATTAACAAGCATGATTTTATCATTAAGGGCCTAGCATGCCTCTCTTTCTCTCACTTGATCAAATTTTTGCAAATCATGAGGAATCCCTCCCTCTTTGTTTTCACCACAGTGTTCAAAATGTTTTGACAAACTTAGGTCAATGCAATGATTTCAAGGCACAGAAAAGCAGGTAAAAAGCACTGTCGTTTCATTCAAATGTTTTGGCACAACTGGCTTAAGGCAGAAACAAACTCAAGAGTGTGAAAATCACTGCTATTTCATTCATATCTTCTGGCATAATTGGCTCCAAGGAAGAAACATACTCAAAAGAAAGAGTACAAAAGACAAACACGAAACAAGAGAGTGATGTCCAAGGTAACACCCCTGAAATCACCCAACTCTAACAAAACAGGACTGACTCGAGACAACAAGACAGACCCGACTGACTCAGCACAAAAAGACTGACTCTATACAAAACAACAAGATTGATCCAATACCCAAGTCAGAAAGTACAAAAACTAGCATTCGTAAATGCTCAAAATAGTGCGTGCCATACGCCACATCTGGAGTAAACTAAGCGCCGCCCGCTGGTGGTTTATCCCCTGATCACATACTCATATTATCCCCCAAGTTCACTGATCTAGTAACGATAGAATTTGCTGATCTTGGTGCAATGATGACCTCGTTGTCAATCAAATCTTGTACTTCGTGGTGAAGACGAAAGCAATTATCGGTGCCATGACCGATTTGTTGATGGTACTTGCAGTACTGGGCAGTATCATGCTTAGCTGGAAGAGGATTCAAGAGAGGCCGAGGCTCAAGGGGTTTGAGATGACCTTGTCCAACAAGGACTTGAAGAGCCTTGGATAAAGGCATGTAGAGAGCATGAAAGACCCTGCGACCTCGAGGTTGATACTTTGAGGTTTGTGGATTTTTGCTGGATGCACTAGTAAAGGGGTCGGCAGGTGCTGACTTGGTTTGCTGATTTCTTTCGAGTGCAGGATTAGAGCTGAAAGGATCGTTTCTGGTACGATGGCCCTTCTCTCAGTTTCCTCCTTGATTCGAACTGCTCTCATTCTGAGTGGTGAAAGTGTCCTTCACAGTTTGTGCAACAACTGCGAGCACTTGCTGTTTGTTCAGTTTGTCGGCTTTCAAAGCCTCAACAACCCACAAAAGATGTTGATAGGGATCAATGTCTACCCCCACCTTGTTCTTTCCACTTGCCTTAGCTTAGTCAAAGGTTTGGGTCACTGCATCGATGCGAAACCCCGTTGTTGTCGACACGTCATTGCCCAAACTTGGGATGACTTCAGGTTGGCTAAGTTCAATCATAATTCGCCCTAAGAGTGGGGGGTCCTCTGGTGTGAAATTTCCGGCGTGTGATGTCGTCGATGGCGGAGCTGATAGTCCAAAGGCTAGATCAGCCACGATTCTCTGAAGATCGTCGATCATTCCCATCAGCTCAAAAGTAGTGGGCTCACAGGGTTTGAAATGATTGGGGTTCCAAGACTAGATGTGTGGCAGGTGCCCCAGATGGGCGTTGCATTTCAGCATCGGTCTCACCCTGTATGGTGATTCCCTGGTCTAATGTCGTTACCATGATCACAATTTCTTTTGAACTCGGTGTCATCATAAGTCTGCTGAATTGAACAGAGGTGATGTGACTGGTGAGTAACGGATCAGATGAACCGGTGAGCCTTGATTGGCTTTTCTCTGCCTTGCCTCAGCAAAGGAAAACACCGGTTGCCCTGAACTGAATCTCTGATCTAACAAAGTCTATCAGCAAAAGCCTGGTATACTCGGGGGATATTGGAGCCTTCCGAAACTACGGTTCCAAGACCACCTAGCAAAAGAGAAAACAGGCAGCATCTCAACCCAATTTCACTGGAACAGATACGAGCAAAGCTGGATGACTGTACTCTTTACTGAATTTTGCCCTAAATTTTGCCTGTAAACTGATACCCTCGGGTAAAACCGATTCCCCAAAATACTGATGCCCTCAGGCCTGATACCCAGACTTGCAAACTGATACATGCAACCTGTACAGGCACACTCTAAAAGCACATAATCAAGCAAGTAAGAGCCAAAACACCCCTATGGAGGGGTAGGGTTTCCCTGGCCTATTTTGTAAGGAGCTAGGGTTTCACTACGCACACTGCAGTTTCAAATAGCCTATAATCGGGTAAGCAACCTGTCCTAGCTTTGGAATGGTCACTATAATTTCTGATATGCACTAGGTCGAATGGTCAAAAAGGGTGCCCCGGTAAAAATTGGGGTTTGTGTTCCCGTCGTGGCTGAGCCCGCAACCGGTCAGCCTTATGGCACGCTTCTCAAAGCAAGCCTCTGGTAAACCGTTCAGGAATAGCATACGGTAAACACGGTGTCCTAGGCACACCAATGCAAATGCAATGCAAAGAGACACATAAGTGTAGTGAAAACAAGATATCATGAGTTCGAGTCAAGTTCTCTAAATCCCCAACGGAGTCGCCAAAAATTGTAGACGTGCCCGAACGTCCCAGCTCTGCGCACGAAATTGGCGCGAAATCTGTTTTCGTTCATTAAGCTACTACAGTTCGGACTCATGTCACGATTCTGAATCTAATCTCACAAAGTGCAATGCAAGGCCGATAAATTACCAAAGAGTCCAAATCCGGCAAATCATTTTGGAAAACTAATTTTCGTAAGGAAGTGCCAAACATGGACTATTTTGCCAGATACAGAGTCGCCACCTAAATATTTTATTTTGGGAGAATTTAGGAAACCCTAACTCGTGCCTAAGGCCACGTGTCCATTATCACCAAAGTTGCCTCAGCTCGGGAACTTGGGTACGAGAGGGGAAGGTCATGCAATGAGCACCCCCGCTCGCCTGATCAAAGATTGGCCTTTACTAACATGGTATTTTGTTTTTGAAAACACATGTGTTCTTATTCTGGTTAATTAGCTAGCTTACTACGTGATGCGCACAGCATACAAGTATAGACTAGATCGCCTAAGTTAGAACAAAACATTTCATGCTTGTTTGAAAATGGTTTGAAGTTGCTACCTGCAAGTAAGCTAAGACATGGATTTGCCACCCTCAAGTGGGCTTAAGAAAACATGATTTGCCACTCTCAAGTGGGCTTAAAACTCGCATTTCAATGAATTGTTCCAATTCAAGCAATCCAACCTTCATCCACAGGCATTCATGCAGTTATAGCAATTAAACAAATAGCCTCATGGCAAACATGCTGTCATGGCAATCAATAACACACATGCAGAGATGCTAACATAAACACTCACAGTGTACTCCGAGCCAAAACAGAGAACTAGTTAGAAATCATGCATGATCCTAGTTCATGTTAAGATGGCTAATGCAACACATGCAAAATGTAACTAGAAATGGGCTCGGCTATTCTAAAATGGCATATGAGATGCAACTTGATAATCGTGTATTCAAGTAGGAATTGAAATACAATGTGGTTAGTATGGTGTGCCGAACTCGGTGCATGCAATATAGATGAATGAATGCAAACATGCGAGCATAGGAATGCTAATTGAAACATGACCTAGAACTAACCATCGTAAGCGGTTAAGTAAAAGGGCGAAAGACGTGGGATTGGAAGACATTCACACACCCACGCACACTTATTACAAAATTCGCCCTCTCGACGGAGGGTCCGAATAAATAATACAAATCAACTAATTAATTAACTACCCTAGCTAATTAATTATTACAAAATTCTTAACTTATAAAATAAATTAAGTTACAAAACCAACTAAGTAAGAAAAGAGAGAAGCTGAATTGAGCTGCCACAGCTCTGCCTTAGAATGATGAATGATGCATGCTCGATTGCCTCGCTCGTAAATCTGTTGTCGAGCCTCATGTTGCCTCTGTTTGCACTATTTTTGACTTCTGAAAACTATGCCAACTTCTGTGATGCTTCTAAACCACCTCATGGGCACTCTGAGAGGCCATTGGCCAAATGGTATGGTCATCAGCCAAATGATAAGGGTCATCGACCACTTATGAGGCTATCGGCCAAATATTGTTAGCCGATCGGCACACCAGATAGCCGATCGGCCATCTCTTCCTGCAGACTGCTCCTTTTGCTGCAGTAGAGTACAAACAGAAGCATGGAAATACATTTGCAAGAAAATGTTGTGCAACTACACCCCTTATCATATTTGAAACTCAAAGGAGTGTAGTGCTCGACTCTGGAGCCATCAATCACGTATTTCGATGCATGATGGCCAAAGAGGCCGAGTCGCACAATTCGATGTGAATGAAATGCACAAAAACACATAATGCCTTAACCTCTATCATGCATGATCAAGAGTGTCGGCGACCGAAGATTGAGGCACGTTTCATCACTTGAAGTATGAAACATCCCTCGTTCCTCATGTTGGCTTGACACCTAAACCAAACACAATGCAATGCATGCAACATGGAGTTGCTATGCAATATAACATAAGCATGCCAAATGCAATGTAACAAGCATGCAAAATGCAATGCAACCTAAACACGCAAACATGCAATGTACCAAGCATGCAACAACATGCAAAAGGGAAGCATGCAACAACATGTGAAGATGGACAAGCATACAGCAACATGCAAAGATGGACTTAAACCAAAATGGACAGACCTCAATCATGCCCAAATCAGTGGCCAAAATGATGAATTGATGACATGAAATGCAAGACAAGCATGCATGCCAATTGGCCCAAGAATTAAGGCATAAAGAGGACGACACTCAAGAGCACTAAAAGAGTGAAAAGCATGCAAGTGTGAAAACACTACATGCTTTGAAATGATGTCAAGAGTGATGCCAAATCACACACATAACACAAGTATAGCATACATGAGGCTCAAAGCTTAAGGCTAGCAAAGGGATTTACACCATGGCCATACAAAGCAAGCCCTAAAGGACCAAGGGCAACCAAAATAGTCCCAAGGTAGGTCAATACAAGACTAAAAGCATGCTCAAACCTAGCCAACACAAGCTAGAACAAAAGTCCAAAAAGCATGAGGCATGCAAGGCTAACAAGGGGTATTACACTACACCTATTACAACCAAACATAGCATGACTTAACCAATAAAAATCAGACTTATGGCATGTCAAAATAAGCCCAAAACCCCATTGAGATGGCATCCCAAAAGCTTAAGCAATAAGACATGCACAATGACCCATTCTTAAGGCAAAAAGCACAGACCACCCAATGCATGGAAAATGTAACAAATGTGAGTGCATGACCACACATTATGGACTGAAATCACATATGAAATGATGCCAAATCATGGAAATGGCCTAAGCAATGCATGCTAGTGACTTGGACACTCAAAGCTAACAAGCTAGAATGCACTAAGGCTATACAAAGCATGGCATGCATGACCACAACAACTTTAAATAGAGCTTAAGCATGCTGAAATATGAGTGAAAGCTTCTTTGGGTCGAGCCAAAATCATGCTAAAAACAAAGCTTAAAGCACAAAGCATGTCAAGGCAATAGAGAGGATTGCACTACAAGTATATTAAGCATGCAACAAATGATCAAACCATCCCAAAATAGAGGTATAACATGTTAGGAAAGTCACAAAAAAATGCTAAAATGGAGCCTTAAAGTGATAGAAAAACATGCTAACTTAGTAAGGCAATACCACAAGCACACAAGAGAAGAAGGGAGGGGGACAACCCCCTCCTATTTGAGGCCTCAAAACCACATTCCCACCATTGAAATTCCTTTGGAATTCAATGATGATGAGGCCAAACAAAGGTGATCCAAAGGCCTAAAAGAGATGGCTCAAAACAAGGCCAAATAAGGCACAAAGGGGGTAGACCAACCCCCAACACCAAAGAGGCCCTAAACAAACATGTTAAGCACTTCAAAATAAGACTTTTTTTAGTTGAAAGTTCAACCAAAAGAAGTATGCAAAGTTGGCTAAATAAGCTATGGAAATAAAGCTTGAAAAAGGTAAGTAGCTCACTCTTGAAGAACCTCTTTAGCACAGCAACTTCAGAGGCCAAAAACCAAGTTTCAAAGCTCAAATATCACTTCCAAGAATCTCAACTCAAAGAATGGTGGTGTATTGCTAAGTGTTGTAGTGCAAAAGTGAAGACAAAACACCCTTTTAGGCACAAACACACACAAATATAGAGAGAGAGCAAGAAATGTAGAGAGAGAGGGATATATATTTTCTATATCAAAATCCAGAACCTCTGTGAAGGGAGAGGGGTCTCCCTTCTTATAGAAATTCAATTTCAAAGCTTCCCAAGCAAGCTAAGCCTGGTTCAAATCCCTCCATACACGTGTATGGAGGAGACAGTCTGTGCTCACCAGCTGGCACAGCTGGCATGCACAAAGTCTGCAAAAAGCAAAGAAAAGGCCTTGACTAAAAAAAATGGATGATCGACCAAAAAGAGTGCCGATCGGCCAACACTTATGGCCGATGGCACCAAGCCTTAGCCGATGGGTTGTAGGGATGGCCAACAAGCCACCACCTTTCCCCAGAAGCAAAACCACAAGTTCTTGGTCCACAACCAAGCACAAAATAGACAAGTTGAGAGATCCTAGGGCAAGGCGCGCGGCCGAGACCTTCGGGAACTCAAAACGAACACGAGCATGGATGATCACAGAGTGTTCAAACGATGTTGTCCAAGTCTTGAGGATGGTCAAAAATGTGGTGTCTACAGGCTCCCCCACCCACCTTCAGGTTCAGATTTTGTGCATTGAGATATACATACACATATATCTCTATACCTCTCTCTTGGTCTCATATTTGTGCCTTAAAGTGTAATTTCTTCATACTTTAACACACAAACACACACTCAAACACCATCCTTTTGTTGGTGAGGTGCTTAGGAGCTGGTTTTGAAGTTTTTGGTTTGGTTTGAGCCTGAAAAACCTGCTGGAGTTATGGTTTTGAAGGTGGTCTTCAAGGGTGAGCCTTTAACTCCTTAAACCCCCATTCTTGCTTAAGCTTTTGAACCCTTTTGCATGCTGCTTTAAGATTAACTCTTAACTACAAAAATTTTTGTTTTTCCATGCTTAAGGTCTTTGTTTAAGGTCACTTTTGTATTGGGGGTTGTCTACCCCCTCTTAGGCCTTGTTTGGCCTTGCTTTTGGGCCTTCTTTTTGAGCTTTTGGGACCACCTTGTTTTGACCTTCTCACCACTAAAACTCAGAGGAATTTCAGGGGTGCAAGTGGTGTTTTGAGGTCCCAATAAGGAGAGGGTCATCCCGTATCCTTGTGTCTTCAATACTTGTTTCATTAGCCTCATGTGTGAGAATTTTTGTTAAGCTTATGTTGGCCATATGTTTGCTTGTATTTGGGGTTATTTTTCTGTGGCATACCACTGTTTTTACTTGGTTTTGTCACTCCATGCATGCCCTATACACTTGTAGTGTAAGTCTCATAAACTAGTCTTTGTATGCTTCATGAAGTAGCATGTCATTCTAGCTTGATTGGAGTCCATCTCAGCACATTTTTGGTGATGTTTTGCCATGTCATACCTCTGTTAGGGTTTGGTTTGGTCGCCTCTTGCATGCTCTATGCACTTGTAGTGCAATTTCATGAAATAGCCTAACATGCATCATACTTTAACATGTCATTCTAGCATGCTTTTGGCTCTACTTCAAGAAGCTTTTGTCCATGTTTTAGCATGCTTAAGCTCTAATTTGTGTTGTTTTGGTCATGCATGACTTGCTTTGTATAGCAATGGTTCAATCTAGCTTGTTAGCTTTGTGTATTGAGTCCATTAGCATGCATTATTTGGACTATTTTCATGATTTGGCATCATTTGTTATGTGATTTCAGTTCATGTTTCATGGTCATGCACTTGTATTTATCACTTTTTCAATGTGTTGGAGGGTTCCCCCATTTATGCCTTAACATGAGCCATTGCGTATGCCTTCATGCCTAAGCTTGCGAGCTATCATTTCAATGTGTTTTTAGGGTTATTTTTCCATGATATAACTCTGATTTTTGTTGGTTAATTCATTCCATGCTTGGCCTTAATAGGTGTAGTGTAAACCACCTTATTTGCCTTGCATTCACCATGCCTTATGCCCTTCATGCTAGCTTGTTTTGGCTTCCTTCCATGCATGTTTTAGACTCATTTTAACATGTTCTCGGACTATTTTGGGTTGCCTTGATCACATGCTTCATGTTTTGCATAGTTGTAGCACAAGTGCCTATGCTAGCTTCAAGCTTCGGGCACCATAGCATGCTTTATTTGTGTTGTGTACATGATTTGGCATCACTTAACATGTTATTTCAGAGTATTTAGCATTGCCATGTTCCCACTTCATTCACTTTTTAAGTGCCTTTGAGTGTTGTGCATTATTGCCTAGTTTGTGGCCTAGCATGTATGCCATCTTGCCTAGGTATTTGAGCCTCCATCTTAGCATGTTTTGGTCTTTGTTTAGACCTAATTAAGCTCTGTCCATGGTTGTTTCATGCACTTGTGCCATGTATTGCATGCCCCTTTTGTAGTCCTCTTTACTAGCTTTAATGCTTAAGGACCTTTGCATGCCATGCTTGCTTTGTTTGAATGATTTGGCATCATTTCTTACTTAATTTTAGTGCATTTAGTGTTGTTACACTTCTACATTTGTCACTCCTTGAGGGTTCTTGAGGGTTGTGCTCTTAGGCTTACTTGGTTGGCCAATGCATTGTACATGCATGCTTTGTATTTTGTGCCTTTATTTTGGTGTTATGGCCACTGATTTGGGCATGGCTGAGGTCTACCCACATTCGGTTTAGGCCCAATGAGCATTGTGTATGCCATGTTACATCGCATCGTGCATGTTATGTTATTGTTTGCATTGCGCATGCGATGCTCTTGATTTGCATTGTGTATGCCATGATCATATTGCATTGAGTATGCCGTATTGTTCATTGCATTTGTGAATGCTATGTTCATTTCCATTATGTATGCTAGTTGTTGTTCATGTTGTTGCATGTCTATGTAGTCTTGCATTGAATATGCATGCATTAGCATTGTGCATTTTGCATACCATTAGCCTTGTTAGGTTGTTCATGTTGCCATGTTGTTTGCATGCTTAAGTCATATTGCATATTTGCATGCTTGTGTTGCATTGCATTTTTGCATGCTCCATGTTACATAGCATTGTGCATGCCATGTTATGTGTTGCATTATGTTTGGAATAGGTGTTAGTCCAAACATGGGAAATGAGGGACGTTTCATACTTGAAGTGATGAAACGTGCCTCAATTCTCGGTCACCGACGCTCTTGATCATACATGATAGAGTTTTAGGCCTTATGTGTTTATGTGTGCATTCATTTTCATATTGAATTGTGCAACTTCGCCTCTCGGCCATCATGCATTGAAATGCGCGATTGGCGGCCCGAGGGTCGAGAACCACACTCTCTTGTGCTTATGAAATGATAGGGAGGGTGGTTATGCACACATATCTTGCAAATACATTGCCATGCCCTTTCTTGCTCTTTGTTGCAGCAAATTGGAAGAATGCAGCAACAACTGATCGGCCAGCCAGAAAAACTAGCTGGCCGACCACTTTTTCTGCCCTGCAACAACAAAAAGTGGTTGGCAGGTGGTCTCCCACACCAACAACTGGTCGGCCACCCTCCCACAGGTCCCCAAGATGATTTAGAAGCTATCTGGAGCTTGATGCAAGTTTCTGAGAGCAGTTGCAAACAGAGGCAAATTGGGGCATCACGACGGATTTCCAAACGAGGCGACCGGGCATGCATGCACTCTTCTCCCTCTGAGGACATTGTTTTACTGCTTTACTTAGCTAATTTGCTTAGCTAGTTTATGCTTTGGATTCTATATTTAAGTAGTTAATGTGTTTAGCTGCTTAATTGTTTTGTAATAGTTAGTTAACTAGGATTAGTTAATTAGCTTCGTTGTGATGTAATAATTAGCTTCTTATTCGGACCCTCCGTCGAGAGGGCCAACTGTTGTAATAAGCGTGCGTGTGCGTGATGCATGTTTTCTAACCCCCATTTCTTTCCCCCTTTTACTTAACCGCTTATGATGGTTAGTTCTAGGGCATATTTTGTTTAGCATACCTTATGCTTGCATGCGTGCATCCATTCATCTGTATTGCATGCACCAGGCTCGGTGGATCATACTAACTGCATTGTATTTCAATTCCAAGATGAATACATGTATCAAGTTGCATTTCATATTCCATTTTAGATAGCCGAGCCTATCTTAGCTGCATTTTTGCATGTGTTGCATTAGCCATCTTAACATGAACTAGGATCATGCATGATTTCTAACTAGTTCTCTGTTTTGGCTCGGAGTACACTGTGAGTGTTTACACTTTAGCATACTGCATGTGTGTTATTGACTGCCATGACAGCATGCTTGCTATGAGGCTAACCGCTTACTTGATATAACTGTCTGAATGCCTGTGGGCGAAGGTTGGATTACTTGAATTGGAACAATTCATCGAATCCCGAATTTAGCCTACTTGCGAGTAGCAAACTTCAAACCATTTTCACAGACGAGCATGCAATGTTTTGTTCCAAATTAGGCGATCTAGTCTATACTTGTATGTTGTGCGCATCACTTAGTAAGATTTGCTAATTAAACTGGAATAAGAGCACATGTGCTTTCAAAAACAAAATATCATGCTTAGTACAGCCCGATCTTTGATCGGGCGAGCGGGGGTGCTCATTGCATGACCTTCCCCTCTTGTACCCAAGTTCTTGAGCCAAGGCAACTTAGGTGATGACGGACACGTGGTCTTAGGCGCGAGTAAGGGTTTCCTAAATTCTCCCAAAATAAAATATTTAGGTGGCGACTCTGTATCTGGCAAAGTAGTCCATGTTTGGCACTTCTTTATAAAAATCAGTTTTCCAAAACGATTTACCGGATTTGGACTCTTTGGTGATTTATCGGTCTCACATTGCACTTTGTGAGATTAGATTCAGAATCGTGACATTGAGTCCGAACTGTGGTAGCCTAGAACAAAACGAGATTGCGCCCTCTCACAGGCGCGGATATCAGGGAGTTCCCGGGGCACGTCCATAGTTTCTGGCGACACTGCTGGGGAGTTAGAGAACTTGACTCGAACTCATGATATCTTGTTTTGTTTACACTTTTGTGTCTCTTTGCATTGCATTTGCATTGGTGCGCCTAGGACACCGTGTTTGCCGTATGCTATTCCTGAATGGTTTGCCTGAGGCTTGCTTTGAGAAGCGTGCCATAAGGCTAACCGGTTGCGGGCTCTGCCACGACGGGAACACAAACCTCAGTTTTCATTGAGGCACCCTTTTGACCATTCGACCTAGTGCATGTCGGAATTCGTAGTGACTATTCCAAACTAGGATAGGTTGTTTATCTGGTTGTAGGTTGTTTGAAACCGCTCTGTGCGTAGTGAAACCCTAGCTCCTGACAAAGTAGGACAGGGAAACGCTACCCCAACATAGGGGTGTTTTGGCTGTCATTTGCTTGCTATGTGCTTTTAGAGTGTGTCTCTACAGGGAATGCATGTATCAGTTTGCAAGTTTGAGTATTAGGCCTGAGGGCATCAGTGTTTGGAGAATCAGTTTTATTCGAGGATATCAGATTTGGGGCAACCATTTGGGCACAGTAAATAGCGTTTGAGAACAATGCACTCAGCTTACAAATGCCAACTACGTGTTGTCGCGTCAACTGTGTGTTGTCTTTATTTAAGCCGTTATGCTGTCCGTTTTGCTAGTTGTATGTTTCCTTATTATGTTTTATTTATCTTTTTGCAAGGTAGTTTAGCACAATTGCATTCAACCAGGCAGATGTTCCCCAAGCACTCTGGGTTAGAGGTCGCAGGCTTCATCGATCTGAGGATCTGATAGACAGACAACCAGTGTACCACTCATTACCCCCGGTTACTAGACGGAGGGCAGTTAGGCAAAGGATATCAGTTCAGAGGGCTTTGTCTACCCCACCTGAGTACAGTAGGGATCAGAGTTTTGTTTCTCCTGCATAGAGGAAACATATACCGGTTATTCAAATAGATCAGTACAGTATGGCAGGTATGGAAGAGATGATACGTCAGCTCCAAGAAAGTATGCAAGCCATGCAGCAGGATGCTGCCCGTCAAGTAGAAGTATCTGCACGTCAAGCTGAGGTAGTGACCCAACAGGCAGAGTTAATTGCCAGACTACAGCAGCAAACTGGGGCATCTGCTTCGCACACACCTCCTCTCCCACCCAGAGTTCCAATACTTGGGGAGACGCCAAATGTCCAGGAAAATATAGACATTCCAACGGGGCCAGCTCCGCCTCCAATCCTACCCCAGCTATCCAAAATGCCCACTAACCTAGTGGATTCACCATTTGAATTGGAGGTGGATCCAACGGCGCTAAAAGTGAGCAAGCTAGAAAAGCTTTTCAAAAAGGCTCAAGGTGTGAAATCCATTCCGGATATAAAGGATGGGTATACCGACTTCGTGTGACTCTATTTGGACGGTTTAAGATGCCACGATCGCTGATGGGTCAGAGATCCTATGGTGCACCTGCGGCTATTTTCAGATATCCTAAGGCCGATGGGCCTTTCTAGATTGCAAAAGCTTTCTCTGTTTGGCTAGACCCTGTCAGGTGTAGCGGCTATTTGGTATGCAAAACTGGAAGACTCTGTTAAGAGGAATTTGGAGGAGATGATTGAGGCCTTTATAGCTCAATACTCCTACAACACTCAGATCGAGGTTACAACTCGTGATCTCGAGACAACCAGGCAAGAACCGAAGGAGAGCTTCTCCGATTTTGTGACCCGTTGGAGGGCTAAAGCCTCGATGATGACCATCAGGCCCATTGGTAAAGATCAAATACGGATGGTTGTGTGCAACCTCCAGCCCAAGCACATGCAAAAGATTATCGTCCTCTCCCTACCCACCTTTGTAGATCTACATGAGATTGGGGTGCAGATCGAGGATGCGATGAAACAGGGCCTCATTGATCATGAGAGAGAGCAGCCCAAGAGGGCATTCAACCGTCTGAATCTGATGCACGCGATCTTTGCAGCTGCCAGATCTTCAGATGTAGGAATGGTCACCACCACCACTCCAAAAGCCCTTGCAACTACACCCTTTACCGGTATGTCTGGAAGTAGCTCGCAAATAGCCAGATATGCCCCCCGAAGCCAAAGAACCTTCACCCCACTATACATGCCTTTGTCTAAGGCTTTGGGGGTTTTGATCAAGAAAGGGCACTTGAAGCCCCAAGAGTCGCGACCCTTACCAGAAAACTTCCTCCTTCCCATAACTCGGCGAAGTACTGCGCCTATCACCAACAGCATGGTCACGAAACCGACCAGTGCTTTCGATTGCCTCATGAGATTCAAGATGTCATTGACAATAGGGTGATTATGCCTCCAGAGAAACCAAATGTCATAACCAACACTCTCCCACCATATAACCAAGCTCCACCTCCAAAACGCATCAACCTAATCTAAACTGGGGTTGTGTCATACGACCCTAGCATATATGATCCCTTTTCACCTACCCAAGCTGAAGGTGTTCATTCCTGATAGCACTAACTTGTGCATGTTGGACATCTCCCAAACTTAACCAGAACCGGTGGTGGTGACTACCGAAGATAGAGTAGGGATCACTCTGGGAGCAGAGAAGAATGAGGATTCAGAGCCTGAGGGATCTGTGAGTTTTGAGTACAACCCGAGCGGTTATATTACTTCAACGGATCAGTCTAGACCAAGAGTAGAGCTCCCGGTTGGGGCAGAGATCTGTGTAGTTCGAGAGGATTGACCTAATCCAGGGCTAGATGACCTAGCGAAACTGGAGGAGGACATTACAAATCTGCAATTCTTTGAAGAACAGGATTCAAGAGATGTGATGGTCAACTGGTTTGATCTGGAAGGGTCCACAGAAGCTACTGGGTGGCTCAGCAACGAGCTGGATGTTGTTGAGCAATCACAGCCAGAACAAGGTCCGTCAGAGACGAGGACATCAGCAGTGGTCGGAATGGCCAGGAATCTGAATGGATCGCCGGGGAGCGCTGGTGTTAAGAATTTCGCTCAAAATCTGAGTAGTGTGAGTACAGAGGATACTGAGCAGCAGGCTACACTAAAACAGTTCGAGCAAGAAAAGGTTGAAGATCCAGAAAGGGCCAAGAAAGCCAAAGCCCCTATGGGGACATAATGTGTTGTGGGCACAAGAACGGAATGCGCTGTGCGCACAAGAATAGATGCAACGGAACCAGATAGTTGCTTGTCGATGGCCAACGGTATGTGGTGGGAAGATGACGACCTATGTCTTGCCCACACCGATGAAGACTGGGGGAACAACCAGCCGGATGATACCTGGTATGTGGGGGAAGTGGACCACATGACTAGAAGTGGGCGATACTTCAAGCCCCCACATCTGGATCAACCAGAGGCGTCCGGAAAGGACAAGGAGGCAGAGAAGCAGAAAGAAAAGTTACTCGAGGAGGAGGCTGTGCTAAAACAGCTTAAGAAGATACAAGCAGACATCTCCATCTAGGGACTGCTTATGGCCTCAAGAGTTCATAGACAAGCTGTCCTTTCAGCGATGGACAGGGCCAAACTTTCAATCGACACCACGTTTGAGCAGCTAGTAGGACTGGTCTTTTCGGGAGAAACTTTCCCGACATTGACCTTTACTGACAAGGAACTGCCGCCTGAGGGTGCGAATCACAACAAACCACTCTACATCTCTGTGGAGTGCAGAGAGAAATGGATACCAGTAGTTCTTGTCGACAAAGGATCTGCCATCAACGTGTGTCCATCGAAGACGGCATATGCAATCGGGTTGAAGCCCACAGACTTTGTGCCTACTACCCAGGTGATACGGGCATATGACAATACCAGCAGAGAAGTGATGGGGACTATGTAGATTCCGACTTAGGTTGGTCCAGGACAACACGATATTGACTTTCATGTCTTGGACGTTCCCGCAACCTTCAATCTACTCCTAGGGCAGCCGTGGTTGCACCAGGGAAAGACATTCTCTTCTACCCTGCATCAAATACTGAAGTACCCCCACGGGAAAGGGGTGGCTATAGTTTTTGGGAATTCTTCAATCCATTCGCCGCCAGAGGTGTTTACACCGGTTCTGGAGATCGAGCATGGCATGGAGGATATGTTCCTATCAGGATTTACCTTAGCTGAGGCCCGGGTTGTACTGAACATACAGGCTATTGATGAGGGGTTATATGTCAGTGCATAGTTTGTGTACCTCATGAACAAGCTCCAGCACATCCCAAGGATGGGATTAGGGAGAAGTGGCCAGAAAGGCGTTACAGCATCGGCCGAAGTGCCGCATAACCCGCATACCTTTGGCTTAGGTTATTTGCCTACCAAAGAGGACTAGGTGAGGAAGGGCAAAGAGATGGCTGGAAAAGCTAGAGCAAAGCAGACTGGGAAGCATTATGAATTGGTGCACCAGCCCATCTAGGGTACCCTGAACAGACGTTTTGTCCAGGAGGGGAAGGACTTCCCATTCTGTGGCTTCCCAGAGCCATGGCTAAATGAAGAGAGGCGGCGGTTGTTGGGATTTGAGATATTCTTTGACTTGCAATTGTCTGGGGATGATGTTGCTGAGGAGCAGGCAAACCCACCAGCTGAGGTTGTGCAGTGCAGGGAGGAGGATTCCGAGAGCACAGAGATTGAAATAGGAGCAGCACTGGCTTGTCTACTTTTAGATCCTCTGATCGTACATCAGTGCTTGGGGGACAACTTCTCGGTGTCCATGATCGAGAATGAAACAGCTGCGAGCCCATCTTCAAACATTCTAGATGTATCCATCGCACCCTCCCTCGTCTGGCAATACGAGGAGGGCTTCTTATCGAGCAGTACCGGGTTAGGTAGTGAGCTGGAATCTGATTCCACTGAGTCTGCAGAGTCAGAATCAGGTTCCAGCTCATCTGAGTCTGAGTTTGATATTCTTGGGGGTGACAACCCGAATGCCACAGTCCTGTCTAGGTCGTCTTTTTCTTTTTCCTTTGAGTCTGTTGTAACAGAGGAATCAGGCGACTTGGAAGTGATTAATGAGAATTGTGCTTCTGTGGCCTTCGATTACTTTTTAGTGCCCTTGATTTATTGCATTAATCAGGACTTTCAAAATTTTGATGAAAATGACGAGGAAATCCCTCCGGTTTTGAAATTTTTGCTTGATCAAGAGCATGAGAGGTTTGTAAAGCCCTTGGTTGATGAAATCACCACAATTAACGTCGGTACTGAGAAGGACCCGCGGCTGGTCTAGATTGGGTCCACGTTGTCTTCGGAGGAGCGTGAGCGCTTAGTCGTTTGGTTAAAAGATTTCAAAGATGTTTTCATGTGGTCCTACAAAGACATGCCTGGAATCGATCCTGAGATTGTACAGCACCGGATCCCTCTTGACCTAGAGGCCCGACCTATTAAGCAGAAGCTCAGAAGGATCCGCCCAGACTGGGCTCTCAAGATCAAAGAAGAGGTCACCAAGCAAATTGACGTAGGGTTCCTGCTAGTATCCGAATACCCAACTTGGTTGGCCAATATAGTTCCAATGCCGAAGAAGGACAGCAGAATTCGGGTATGTGTGGACTTCAGGGATTGGAACAAAGCCAGTCCGAAGGACGACTTTCTTTTGCCGCATATCGATGAGTTAGTGGACTTCACTGCAAGGCATGCGCTGCTCTCATTCATGGATGACTTTTCTGGCTACAATCAGATATTGATGGCACCCGAAGACCAGGAGAAGACCGCTTTCACCACCCCGTGGGGAACCTATTGTTATAGGGTGATGTCGTTTGGGCTAAAGAACGCTAGGGCTACATATCAATGGGCTGCGACCACAATATTACACGACATGATCCATAAAGAGATTGAGGTGTACATGGATGACATGATTGTCAAGCCCAAGGAAAGAGAGGGCCACTACACCGCCTTGCAGAAATTCTTCCAAAGGATCAGAGAGTATCAGTTACAGTTGAATCCTCAAAAATGTACGTTTGGTGTTACAACAGGGAAAATGCTAGGGTTTTTGATCACACAGAGAGGCATCGAGGTCGACCCTTCCAAAATCAAGGCCATCTTAGAAATACCAGCACCGAGGACTGAAAAGGAGGTGCGAGGCTTTCTGGGTAAAGTGCAATTCATAAGACCGTTTATTGCAAAATTAACCTTGACTTGTGAACCACTCTTTTATCTCCTGAAGAAAGGAAAGAAGTTCCAATGGGACGGCCGATGCCAAGCTGCTTTTGAATAGATCAAATAATAGCTACAGAACCCACCTGTGTTGTCACCGCCTGAGCCAGGGAAACCGTTGATTCTGTATCTTTCAGTGACTGAAACTACGATGGGCTGCATGCTTGCACAAGAGTCCGAGGACAAAGTGGAGAAGGCTATCTACTATCTGAGCAAGAAAATGCTGGATTACGAGACCCGTTACACTCTGTTGGAGAAGGCTTGTTTGGCCTTGGTATGGGCTACCAGGAAGCTGCAGCACTACCTATTAGTTCACTCTGTAATACTGGTTTCGAGATTAGATCCCATCAAATATCTCTTCGAGAAACTAGCACTTACGGGTAGGCTAGCCCGTTGGTTGCTTCTGCTTTCTGAATTTGATCTGAAGTATATGACGCGCAAGTCAGTGAAAGGGAGAGCGGTAGTGGAGTTCCTAGCCAATCACCCAGTTGAAGGGGATGAAGCAATTGAGTACTTATTTCCAGACGAGGCCATTCTGCACGTCGAAGAAGAAACTTGGACTATGTACTTTGACAGAGCGTCAAACCAACACAAGTATGGGATAAGGGTGCTGCTGATAGTGCTCGACAATTCCCGTATACCTCTAGCATTCAAACTCTGGTTCAGAGTATTGAACAATGAGGCAGAGTATGAGGCATGTATTGTCGATTTAGAAGCTGCCCTAGAACTAGGGGCAAAACGGTTGGATGTCATCAGAGACTCGAACCTTGTTGTATCTCAAGCTAAAGGAGATTGGAAAGTTAAAGAAGAAAAGATGAGAATTTACGACCAGACCTTGGTCATGTTGATTCCTCGGTTTGAGAAATTGAACTTCGCTCATCTATTAAGAGAGAACAACAGGTTCGCAGATTAATTAGCAACTTTATCTTCCATGATAAACATCCCTTTTGGAGTCCGAATGCGTCCGATCATCATCGAACTGAAATTTGTGTCGACCTACGAGCTGATTACTGCCATAGATGAGGTACAAGATGAGAATCCCTGGTATTACGATGTCTGGAACTTCTTAGAAAAAGAGGCGTATCCACCAGGGGCAAATGCCAAAGATAAGAGGGCAATTCGAAGAATGGCTACTCAGTTCATCGTCTGCAGGGGTAAACTGTACAAGAGAGGTCATCTGGGGATACATAAGCTGTGTGTTGATACTGAAGAGTCTAAACACCTAATGGAGGCCATCCATGGAGGAGAGTGCGGAGCACACATGAACGGGGTGATGTTAGCCTGGAAGATCCTTAGACAGGGTTATTATTGGTCCACCATGGAGGAGGATTGTATTGGCTTTTTTCGGCGATGCCACAAGTGTCAGATCCATGCAAACCGCATGAACATTCCGCCGTCGAAGCTGTACAACATGACTTCGCCATGGCCATTTTTAGTCAGGGGGATTGATGTGATTAGGGCTGTCACTCCAAAGGGGTCCAATGGGCATGAGTACATTCTGGTAGCGATAGACTACTTCACAAAGTGGGTGAAGGCCCAATCTTACGTGGTGTTGAAGGTATCGCATGTCGCTAAGTTCATCAGGAACAACATCAACTGTCGTTACAGGGTCCCGAACGAGATTATTTTAGATATTGGTTCCCACTTCAAGAAAGAGGTGATTGATTTGTTGGAGAAGTACAACGTGGCTTTTCATAAGTCGTCTACATACCGGCCGCAGACCAACGAAGCAGTTAAGGCCGCCAACAAGAACATCAAGCATATACTGTAGAAGATGGTGAAAACCTACCGAGACTGGCCAGATAAGCTGCCATTTGCTCTGTGGGGCTACCGGACTTCAATTCGAACTTCTACTGGAGCAACTCTGTATTCCTTGGTCTATGGGATGGAGGTCGTTTTGCCTATCGAAGTTGAGGTTCCGTCATTACGAGTTTTGGCTGAGTGTCAGATAGCCGAGGCAGATTGGCAGCAGAGCAGGTTCGAAGAACTCGTGCTCTTTGATGAGAGGAGGCTGAAAGCGCTGTATCATGTTCAGGGTTATCAACGACAAATTGCCAGGGCTTTTAACAAGAAGGTTAAGTCTAGGAATTTGAAAGAATGAGATTTGGTGCTCAAAGACAACCGAGCTCCCATCCAAGACCCTAGGGGCAAGTTCAAACCCAATTGGACTGGTCTTTACATCATTAAGTCTATCTAGTCGGGTGGAGCTGTCGTTCTGATGGACCTAGATGGTCTGGAGTTCTCCCAACCGATAAACATGGACAAGCTGAAGAAATACTTTCCCTGAGTGGCTCGCTACGCCGAAAACCCGAAAAGGTGACCTAGGCAAATGTTAGAGCACAGAAAATTTGAAATAATAAAAACTGAGCTCGCAAGGTTGAAAACCCAGAAAAGGCGGCCTTGGCAAAAGTTAGAGCGCAAAAGGAGAGAGTTAATACACGAGTGAACCCGAGCCGAACTACGCAAGGCTTGATTCCTATCTTTGGGATATGTAGGCAACTTCATTCTGACGTCCAGCCATAAACACTTCCCCGATCAACTTTGTCCGTGTGATCTTGTTGGTCATCTTTGTCTATTCTGAATTCAAGAGCCCGGTTTGTGATCTCCAATGCAGTGCTATTCAAACTAGGGGCAACTTTCCAGTTGCTGAGGATCCGGGGTTGTAAATCTCAGTGATAGATCTCGAACATGTCCAGTTTTGATCGATATCAAAAATGGTTTTGAAAAGTTTTAATAAAAGTTGATTTTGCTCAAATTAATCTTTTTACGACTTAGACCATTTTTGGACCAAACGGAAAATTTTCAATACCCACAACCTTCAATTACATTGATTTTAGTACAGAGTTCTCCTACTCTTGAATACAAATTGAAGTTGCTTTTATTACATTCATAAAGAAAACTTGAAAGTACTGATAAAGAAAATAAATTCGGGGCATAGTCAAGTGTTCCTACGTCCCCTCCCAGAGCTGGTCGAAGCCTCTAATGCCAAAGTAGGCCCGATCTGCGCCTCGTCATCAAGCCAAGCTATGCACTCATCAGAGAGGGTGCAACTGAAAGTGGGAGCGGGCCAGAAGCTCTCTCGTCCTCCATGCTATGGCATATAGAGTTAGTTGTGCGCCTCAGACCAAAAATACAACAGGGTACTCTATCCTTTCCTCCGGACAAGTCTGATCATGACCAAACTGATGCCGGATTCGAAATGGGAAGTAAAGGACACGGTGCGTCAGACCGATCAACTGAATCCCAGGCTGGCGAGTCATGCTGTAGCTCATCGTCGGTAGATTAAGCTAGGGGCAGTGCCAAGCAATGTCAAGAGCAGTCAAACTGCGCATCCATTCGTACCACCATCCCTCATCAGGGGCATCGACTAAACGTCGCCGAAAGAAATAGCTGCGAGCTGAATATGCTGGGCATGAGTCCACAACCCTTAATTTGTTCATCAACCATATCTGGAGAGGGATGAAAAATGAGAGATTAAAGAATAGAGAGGTGTATGTGGTGAGAAAAGTGTTTTGAGAGAAAAACCAAGCCTGAGGGCCGAGTGATGTGAGAAATATATGTGAGATAGGGTAGGAAACATTACCTGCAGCAGTAGTGGACTCCCCGCAAATCTAGTCATCTCTTGATGATGGAAAGCGTCCAAACCCATCAATGTCTCAGCTAGTGTCATGGTGATATAGCTCTTGCCCTCTTTCAAGCCCTCGATAATCTCAATCAAATGGGCACTAAACCCACCGAAGCCTGGGGCAAGCAAGAAATAGGACAGCATGCACAAGCAAAGCGCATGTCGCCGAAAACCCTGCCAGTCATGATCGCCGCGGTCGCCAGCATCAGAAAACCGACGAATCAAACTTGGAATGTCCAGCACTCTGTCACAAATCAATGACCGAGCATCATGCAAAGTAAGCCCACACATCCGTCCTAAGGCTTGTACGTTACCAAAGCGGAACTGGGCCACGATTTCTTCGTTGAGCTCGGATTCCATAAAAACTTGGAAGTCTTCGAAAGTGGGACACATCTCTTGTCCACCAAAGCTAAAGACGTGAGTTACCGGATTCCAACATCTTGCTGCGGCATGAAGGAACGGAAAACGTAGCGGGGTGTGACTCAATGTAAATAGTGCATCTATGCCGAAGCCCCGGAAGTTCAGCTTTTCTGAGCCATCTAAGTTGGTGATCCAATTTGTGAGATTTTGGACAAGAAATGCCTCCATTTTGGTGCAAAATTGAGTTGGAATGAGGGAACCACGAAGCTGGAACCTTTATGAAGGATAAGGCACTGTTTGGAGGACAAGTGTCACAAAACTAGAGGTCCCCAGGCAAAGTGGTCGGCCGACCACTTTTTCTGGTCGGCCAGCTAGTTTAACTGGTCAGCCAGCTACCCTTTTTAGTTTATAGACCAAAAAAACTAGTTGGCAGGCTCCTATGGTGGTCGGCCATGTGCAAAAATGTGGTCTCCAGTTATTTCTTGTCTCCAGAAGGGAGTCTCTAGCTTTCCCATGTGGTAAGATTGTTCAAAGTCCGAGTTTACCTCTGTTTCGAATGCATTTTGTCGCTTTGTTTGTCTCAAAATGCATTCACTTTTTGAGTTGTTAAGTTTTGGTTATCGAGTTGTTACTCTTTGATTATTGAGTTGTTGCGATTTGTTTATCGAGTTGTTGCTCTTTGCTTATCGAGTTGTAAACTTGCTAAGGTTTTGTTGTTTCTTAGTGAGTTAAGTTGTTTAGTTGGTTTTGTTGGTTCACTACCTGACTTGGCAATATAAGAATGTTCAGTTTCCATTCAATCTCATTTTTTTGGTGCAAAATGGTGCGATACGATGCTAAGAATACAAATACAACACTTTTTGAACAAAAAGTCGTTCTCATTCCATCATAGCTTCTTTTTACAACATTTTACAAAGGGTACAAGTTTTGAAGAAAATAAAACTACCTAAGCTGTACAATGTGCTACAACTACATGTAAAAAGAAAAATAAAGCAGGAACATCTGGATCAATGCTATCAAGCTCAAGATCAAAAGGCCCTTTTCGGCTGAGCAGCCTCTGCACCACCGTCGTTGGCACCGCCATCTGAATCGGAGTCACCGTCCTCGGAATCCTCCTCGGCGTCGCCTCCGCCCTCAAAACTGGAACCATAGTCATCATCACTGCTTGCAGATGTCTCTGACTGTGCATGTACTGACTCCTCCTCCTCGCTAGACTCGTCATCCTGTCTAACAGGTGCTCTGCGCCCCCCCCCGGGCCGCGTGCTGAGACTCCTCTCCAAGCCGCTCGAGAAGGCCTAGATGGCCCAGTCTGTAGAGGTGGGACCTGAAAAGGACAGTTTGAATGCATCAGCTAGTATGTATATCAGATGCAGATACAAGAATAGAGTGGGTGCATATAGATATAGTATGTGAATATTATGTGTTAGATGTGCTCTACACATGCAATGAATCAATGCAGTGAAATGTTTAGTTTCCATATGTCATCAGAAGTATGATAAATGCAAGGGAATTGAAAAGTACCCGAACGCCGGAGGCATATAGCAGCGTCTCCCTCTCCAGGACCATGCTCTCGAGTGAGGCCACCACTCTGAACAACCCCTCAGTATACTCTCTAGGAGGCTGCAGATGCATGTTCAAGTCATCAGTGAATGAATGAATGTCTAAATATCTAAGTGATAAATGAAAATTATAAAACATACCGGTGGTGAGTTAGGGTTATTGACGTATCGATGGTCGGGCATCGGAGGCTCTAGTGGAATCGGGTAAGAAGTCCCATACTGCCAGCCCGTCAGCTCGGTCGGAAGATCTGGCCACCCAGCATTATGACAAGTCGAGGGCATCCCTCTAGCCCTACCTCCTGAACTGCTAGCCCTGCTAGTGGAAGGGATGTTTGCAGCTCGAGCGCGACTCGACAACGACATATCAGCAGCCCTCCTCATAGGAGTACGGACGCCTGTCAGTGGAGGCATCAAGTATGTATGGCGTTATGTCGCGTAGTCCCCCTCTTCCAAGAATAGGACTGCGTCGGAACCCAGCATAAGGTCGTCAACCTCTCGGGGAGTGAGACTCTCTGTGGACCGCATATCTAGTGGAGGTACTGAGGGGATATCCTGAGTGGCATTGCCCATCGTCTGGCGCATAAAACGATCCCCGAGAAACTAGGCCCTGCCGACTGGTCCTTCAAACAAAACCCTATATCGGGAAGCGCCCCATGCCCCAGGGAACTGGAACCGAGCATATCCGAGCATCTCCAGCCAAGACTACCAAGTGATCTACGGGTAGCAAGTGCATAAACTGATTAGATGTCATAAATATGCAAGATAAATCAAAGCTGAAAGCCTGAAGAACTGAGAGTTCTGGTTTACCTCGGTCGCCCGCACGGTGTCGAAGTACTGCCTCAGATATGGCAGAGTCTCCCGGGGCCTAGACCAGCACCGACCATCGAATCTGCGTGAATAAGGGATCTCGAGAGGTGCCTCGACCTCGAGCTCAAGGGCGAGTGTCAGGAAGTAGGCATAAACCCACAGTTGTGAAAGGCAAGACAATGGCTGTCAGAATACATAATTGTGAGACCATGAAATATCCTCTCACATGGATGTTGTAGAGATCCAATGAAGAGAAGAGCTTCACCCCTGTAGATCTGCAATGATGAACATAGTCGGTGCCATCCAAGGGTTGCTTACCGAGTACTCCGATGATGAAGTTAGTCCTTGAATCAAGAAATAGTATATATGTATATCAGAAGGGGTGTATGTGTGTGATGGAGGAGAACAGACATACCTTTTACTTGGGATGCCCCCCTTTATATAGATGGGGGTGTGATGTTATTTGAAATTTGGACCTTTGTAGGCTTTGTTTGGATTGGGCCCCATAAGCTGATACCCATAATTTTCTGGCTCCCACAATTGCCCCAAAACTTTCATTGTCTGTGGTAGGAGGAATAAGAGTTTTTTCTTGCCAAGTTACGCTGTTCAAATAACTGTTAGGTTTTTTGATAAAGAACACTTTGGATAAATAAATAAAATATATGAATGAATGACTGCATGTATGCCTGAATGTATGCTTGAATGTATGTATAAACGTACGTATGTCTTGAATGTATGTATAAATGTATGTATGTCTTGAATGTATGTATAGATGTACGTATGTCTTGAATGTATGTATAATGGGGGGTTGAGCTAAAACCCAGTAAGGAATATATGTTGATCATAAGATAAGGGGGGTTGAGCTAAAACCCAGTAAGGAATACAAATAAATCATAACAATAGGCCGCGGTATTCTAACCCCCGGGCATGGGTGTAGGCCGCGGTATTTTAACCCCCGGGCATGGGTGTAGGCCGCAGTATTCTAACCCCCAGGCATCATAGGCCACGGTATTATAACCCCCGGGCATGGGTGCAGTATTTTGTCACGTGCAAAGATTGCTTCCAAATATGGACTTTTATGCCGAGCTAGAAATATTTCTATAGGCCGAACACAGAAATGATTACCTGAACCAAATAAGATAGATTAAATAAGGTCGATATATCAGTCAAAAATTGGACCACGGTATTATTACCTCCGGGTGAGGGTGTAGACCTGTGGTATTATAACCCCGGGCAAGGGTGTAGGCCTTTGCTAACGGCGCTCTGTCTTAGGAAGTCAAGAACCTTGCCATACTCGGAGACTTTTGCTGATTTTAAGTGGCAACTAAGTGCCAAAATGGCAAGGACTTTGAATAATGTATCCTGTACCGAATAAGGTGGACGTGTTAATCACCAATAATATTGCTCTGCTTATATGGAATTGCCAAGTAGAGATTGGGCCAACTATTTAATTGTCGAGTTGCTCAGTTTGCGTTTAGTCCAACGTAGACTTGCCCCATTGCTTTCGAATGCCAGGTGTTAGTCGGAAGGAATGTAGATTCCCATTGCCCTATGTTGCAGGGAAGGTTCAGCTTTGGTAAAATAATGACGCATAAAAATATGGAAATTCTTTGTCGCCAAGTGTGTAATGTATTGCCTCAAAAGCGGGCACTTGCTTGAAGGCGTGTGAAAAGGAGCGGAAGTTTGTAACTCAAATGTCGTCCTTGTAATGTTTGTACCAAGTTGGCGAGTATTCATGCATATCAAAGGTCTTGAGATGATGATCGGTTGATGTGCCCCAATTGGAAGCGAAAAATTGGTGATGTCGATGGGCAAATGTTTTACCAAATAATGTTGTTAGTGAATAAAGTTGCGAATCATGGCCAATGTTCTTTGCATAAAGTTTGACGATGCATAAAGTTGACAAATAATCTTTGCTTAGTCGAATAGAGTTGATGCTGCGGCGAATAATGATCATGCATAATGTTGAATTTAATAATGGTCGAATAGTCTTGCGGGTAAAGTTGATGCCTTTCTTAAAGTAACTAGTGTCAAAACATTGGTGTCCGTTTACACTTGGGTCGGCGATTGTGCCAATCGTTTGGTCGACTGCGTGTCGGCATTCCTTTAGGGTTAGGTTTGCTAAGAACTTGGTCGGTAGTGGTTGCCAATTTAGTGGAGTTGAGCTTCTTGTCCAACGTATATTTGCCCCATTGCTTTTGAATAAGATTTGTTATTCGGAAGGAATAAAATTGACTTGGGCCAAAATTACCGAGTAGGCCGATAATGAATTGAAACGGATTCCATACCCCTGTTCGATGCCGTGGCGATATCAGAATGAAGCCAAGACAAAGTAAGGTGCTTGGTGATATCGGAATCAAATCTGCAATTTATTTGTTTATTTATTTATTTATTTAATATATATGTATATATTTATTTTGTGCTGAATTTGCAAATTCTGACCGTACGGATGGACTTAGAATGCGTCAGATAACTGGAAAGAACTATTGGATGTTTGTGATCGGACTCGATGGCGTAATTATAGCCAAAATGGATCTAACGACTCAAATTAACGGTTGTAATGCAACCGGAAGCACATGATCATTTCTTTATATCTTCTTTGGATCGTCTTCCTCGAGAGAAAGAAATCATTTTCTGGGCAAACTTTAAGCGGCCTGTACGGCTTTGTTTGAGCTCCGATTCTGACGCGGTTTGTTGCGTCGGACTCGTCTCAATCAGTGCTTCACATTGGTATGGGCAAAACATGAGTCTGGTAGCTTAGAAAATTTCGGTTGTCGGAAAATGTGAGCCGTATCGCAATTTTTCGTGAGCGTTGGTTACTTCTTGGTACTTTCGGTTGGTGGGTTTGGATTCCTTGATTTGACGCGAATCCTTTTGTATATTCAGATGTTGATTTCGGCAAGCCGAGATGCTAGTTCTATGCCAAGATAATAAGCATGGGATTTTTGTTGACAAGGTAGGCAAGTTAATAACGGTTAATAATTATAGTTTTGTGCCGAGGATGTCCAATGCTGTGGAGCATATTACTGCGTGGCCAAGTAGTCTTGCCGAGTAATCAATGAGCCGAATAATTTTAGCCGATTCTCCGAGATGTTTGTGCTGAAGAAGTTGTGAATTTGAAGTTGTTGATGTTGAATGTATAAGCCGAATAAATCACCAAAGTAGCTTTGGAGCTTTGCCGAGCAATTGCCTATGAGTTCTCAGTATTGCGGAGTAACTTGTCCGTACCGGGCCCCAAAATAATGTGCCGAATAATAAATGTTATGAGTGTAATTTTTTGCCGTATAAGTTCTGAGCCGAGTTGATCATATGCAAGCAGCATTCATAATGCCGATAAATTCTATTGCCGAATAAGTTGACATACAACGTTGTGAGCCGAATAATGTAGATAATGGGGTGGGATTGTCCGATGCGGTGACGTATGGGCGGCTTAGTCTTAATGGCGAGTAGGTAATGAGTGATTAAGTCGATGAGTTGCGAATTAATTGTGGATATAAGTTGGTTTGTTGGTTTCAGTATATCCATAGTTGTGATTGCGAATGTAAAAGAAATTCAAGTTGAGGTGAGTGATCGGTGAAGATGGATGATCATGGCCCGGCTCGAGAACTGCTATTAAAATTGCAAGTTGATCGGACACGATCGAGTGAACTATCATTTAACATCCGATTTGCGGTTGATTGATCCCAAGCTAAAACTCGAAATTCACAAAATTGGACCTCAAAAATGGATTCTACACAGCAGAAAACTAGAGGGTAAGCGTCCTCGAAATTACTGGACCGTCTGATTAACTGGAATGCGATAAGATGCAACGAAGTACATTGTGCCGAGAAGCGCATGATAAATTCTTATTTCATCACCTTCATGCTACATGTCGTGGAAGGCAGAGTTCCAGTTTTGAGTTCATGAATTTGAGGCCTTGTATCTCCTTCGTTTTAAGTCCGATTTCGACGCCGTTTTTTGCGTTGGACTCGTCTCAAAGAGTAATTCACATTGGTATGGTCGAAATTGGGTTTTAAGAACGCTAAAAATTGCAGTTTGTTGAAATTATGGGCTGTTGCGCAATTATCGGCAAGTGTCGGTCAATTTTTTGCTCATCTGGTTAGTGGCTTCGGGCTCCTTAAGTCGAGGCGAATCCTCTGGTATTGTTAGATGTGGATTTCGGCAAGCCGTGATGCTAGTTTCATGCCAAGATAGTAGTGCCGAGATTTTGGAGCTGAATGATTTGCTGAATTTTATGGAGTTTGACAAGCAATGTTGCCGAATAATCAATGTTGCGGAGTAATGCTTCCGAATTCTTGCCGAGTAAGTTCTTGAAGTGCATTTGGTTCATTTGGATATTTTCAACATTTAGTCGGCATTCTTAAGCTTGATTATTCGACACGAATATTATTTGGGTTTGCGAATACTTGAGCGATAATTCCTCTCGGCTTTGCCGAATAATATTTCTTTATACGCAAAATTTATACAAGTAGAAAGAGAGCATATCTGAATGTCGTGGCGGCTTAATAAAATTCCTAGCAATACTTTGGTCTCTTTATTTTTGCAATGTGGTTGATTGGCTATTTGATGTTGCCGAATAATTTAATTGGAGTGCTTGTGCCGAACTTCGAAGGCAAAGATGAACTGGCAAGTTGATGGGCCCATGGTGGTGCCGAGTAAATAATACCATCATTTTTAGAAAACTCGATGTCGAGGTGATGAAAATTTGGGTTTGGTTTGAAGTATGAATCGGCCCTTATAATTCCGTCAGCGCCGAACTTGTTGCATTCAACGAAGTGGAGGGGCACGATCTTGATGGGCAATTTCTTGGTGCCTTACTTGGCCAAAAATCTTGCTAATAGATGAAATAAAGACCCACTGTAGTCATGAAGGTTCGTTGCGGCTAGACTGGGTTGAAGAGATGCCGAGTTGTGTCGCAACGATAGGTAACTTGAGGAGTGTAGTGATACTGAGAAAGGTGGAAGAGTTGCTGAACATGGTTTACTAAACAACCTTTGTTGGAAAACTTGTGATTCTAGTGTCAACCCGACTGTCGGCAAGACTTCTTTACGCATGCAACTTGTTCAATTTTGCCGAGATTTTGGTCAGCATCAAAATGAGTCGTTCATGACAAATGAATTCTTATGTAAATATATATATATAGAGAGAGATTGCCTCAGACTAGCACAAATTATGAAGTAAAAACCTTAAAAATTGTTTTATAATAACTCAAGGCCCCGTTTATGTTAGTTTCGTCTAGAGAAAGAAAAAGTTAAAAAGTGAAGACCAATTTTGTTTTTAACATAGGTACACAACTAAGTTAACAATCAATTGCAAGGTAAGTGTTGAGAAACAAAGAATAAATAGATAAATGGCAGACTACATATGAATTTGGCCGAGCAATCCCATTTGTAATGCCGAAAAGATGTTGTCACCAAGAAAAGTATGAAATCCATTTTTAGAGACTGAATGTAAAAGCAGATCCACATAATATGTGCCGACTACTCTTTTCAGAATGTCGAGATAGATATTAAACAAATGTTTGGACCAAATCCATGAGCATCAATATATAGTGGACCAAATCTATGAGCATAAGTTCAGAAGTGAGATTTAGAATAACAAGAGAGTTAACAAACAACCCAATAAAGAGTTACTGTTGCTGAGTTGGTTGATAGACAAGCGAAACAAAGTGCCGAATTTAAATGAGTCTTTCAGCTTTAACAGTTTACTCCGATCTCATTTCGATCCCGCTGAGAAGATAGTGGTGCCGAATATCTTAATTAATAAACTTTTAGAGAGAGAAAGTAAAGACCCAATTGTGGATTTCATAACAATTGCTAATATAGACATATGTATATCTCAAGAATTAATTATAAAATAAACTCCTTTGAGGCAAAAACTAAATAAACAATCCTGGGGTGGGTTTGGCTGAGCAACCTTTTTGATAATGCCGAAAAGAAGCTCTTACAATAACATAATCTGAAACCCATTTTTAGAGAGAAAATGAAGATGCCAAAGTAAATCCAAGAGCACTATTTTATTATAACACTTTTCATCAAGATTTACCATGAAAAAAGAAAAGAGATTCCATGGAATTTGTCAGTACACACAGTGTTGTAGAGTGTTTACTTACAATAACATGTTTGTTGTGTTCTTCGTTGATCTCATTCAGTCGTTCCCACAGACGGCGCCAATTGTGAGACCATGAAATATCCTCTCACATGGATGTTGTAGAGATCCAACGAAGAGAAGAGCTTCACCCCTGTAGATCTGCAATGAAGAACATAGTCGGTGCCATCCAACCGGGGTTGCCGACCAGTAGTACTTCGATGATGAAGTTAGTCCTTGAATCAAGAAATAGTATATATGTATATCAGAAGGGGTGTGTGTGTGTGGTGGAGGAGAACAGACATACCTTTTACTTGGGATGCCCCTCCTTTTATATAGATGGGGGGTGTGATATTTATTTGGGCTGGACCTTTGTAGGCTTTGTTTGGATTGGGCCCCATAAGCTGATACCCATAATTTTCTGGCTCCCACAATAATGTACAGAAAATATAGAATGTTGAGTGCAGAATGTGGAGTATAGAATATAATGTGTGTCGTGTGCAGTGTATAGATAATGAAAAGTAGAAATGTAAATCAATAGGGCAGAATGTACCTCCCAAGCTCGCCAGTAGCCACCTACTATGGTCCCCCACTCTCGAGAGGTCGCGCTCATGCAGCAGTAAAGGATAGCGAGGCCAGAGCTACCCTAATCCAAGTGCTGGACCTGTGATAGGTCTACCAGAGCATTGAGTAGATGAAGCCCAACTGTGTTCCCTTGTCGGAGAACAGAGTGGTCCCGAGCAAGAACATCAAAAATCCCTGGGCATATTGTTGTATAGCCTCAATAGTCACGGGCATAGTCCATCTGTACTGCTCGGAGAACCAGGTGTACCTGACCATGCCCGGTGATCTGCAGAGCAGCGGATAAGCTCCAAGCAAGTAAGTCCAAGCTGCCTCCCACTCACCCATGTCCGCATCATATGGGACCGACCGGCCTGCCACGTCGAGGCTCGTCAGTATGGAGAAGTCATACGAGGTCATCGTCATGTCCCCAGTGGCAGAAAAATGGAAGGAGTTGGTGGTGTCCCACCATCTCTCTACAAGTGCACCCAGAAAGGTCCTGCTCACCGGATAACGCAACAGTCCCGCACAAAATGGGCCAAACCCTACCTCATCCACAATATGCCGAACAGCATCTGGGAGCTCCGTGTAGCACTCCCTGGCAATGATCAATTCGTAACCCCATGTGAAACGGGAAGATACCTGCATATAGAATGAATAGATGTAATCAGTTGCAAATTAAAGGAATGTTGTGTTGTGGACTGTGTGTTCAGATTGAGCAGTGTTATGAGCTGTGTGCAAATTAAAGGAATACTGCGTTATGGACTGTGTGTTCAAATTGAGCTGTGTTATGAGCCGTGTGCAAATTAAAGGAATGCTGTGTTATAGACTGTGTGTTCAGACTGAGCAGTGTTACAAGCCGTGTGCAAATTAAAGGAATGCTGTGTTATGGACTGTGTGTTCAGATTGAGCAGTGTTATAAGCCATGTGCAAATTAAAAGAATGCTTTGTTATGAACTGTGTGTTCAGATTGAGCAGTGTTATGAGCCGTGTGTAAATTAAAAGAATGCTGTGTTATAGACCATGTGTTTAGATTGAGCAGTGTTATGAGCCGTGTGCAAATTAAAAGAATGTTGTGTTATGAGTTGCGCGTTTAGATTAAACAATGTGTTATGTTATGAGCTGCGTGCAAACTAAACCAAACTGCATTATGAACTGTGTGTTTAGATTGAGCAAAAACTGCATTATGAACTGCGTGTTCAGATTGAGCAAAACCTGCATTATGAACTGTGTGTTCAGATTGAGCAAAAAGTGCATTATGAACTGCGTGTTCAGATTGAGCAAAAAGCGCGTTATGAACTGCATGTTCAGATTGAGCAAAAAGTGCATTATGAATTGCGTGTTCAGATTGAGCAAAAAGTGCGTTATGAACTGCGTGTTCAAATTGAGCAAAAACTGCGTTATGAACTGCGTGTTCAGATTGAGCAAAACCTACGTTACGAACTGTGTGCTCAAATTAAGCAAAAAAAGTGCATTATGAACTGCGTGTTCAGATTGAGCAAAAAGTGCGTTATGAACTGCATGTTCAGATTGAGCAAAAATTGTGTTATGAACTGCGTGTTCAGATTGAGCAAAAACTGCGTTATGAACTGCGTGTTCAGATTGAGCAAAAACTGCGTTATGAACTGCGTGTTCAGATTGAGCAAAACTTGTATTATGAACTGCGTGTTCAGATTGAGCAAAACCTACGTTATGAACTATGTATTCAGATTGAACAAATCCTGCGTTATGAACTGCGTGTTCAGATTGAGCAAAAACTGCGTTATGAACTATGTGGTTCAGATTGAGCAAATCCTGTAATATGAGCTGTGTGCCCAAGACGAGCTGTGTGCCCAAATGAGCTGCATCTCCAAAATGAGATATGTGCCCAATATGAGTTGCGTGCCCAAAATGCGCTAAGTGCCCAATATGAGCTGTGTGCCCAATATGAGCTACGTGCCCAAAATGAGATGCGTGCCCAAAGTGAGCTGCGTACCCAAAATGAGCTGCGTGCCCAAAATGAGCTATGTGCCCAAATGAGCTGCGTGCGCAAAATGAGCTGTGTGCCCAAGTGAACAAGGTGTTGTGTTGTGAGCTGTGTGCCGAATGAACGAAATACTATGTCGTGAGTTGTGTGCCAGATGAACAAAGTGTTATGTTGAGAGCTGTGTGCCCGAATGAACCGGATGCTATGTGCAAGTTATGTTCAGAACATGCAGAAGCACTGTGTATGTGAATGTGTTCAAAACGAACAGACATGATACATAGCGAAAGCATGGAAATGCAAAAATGAAGTACATACCTCTCGTGCATGATAAGATAGATGACACTCAGGCTCTCGTAGCAATAAGTCTGCGGGTGCTCATCGCGTGAAGTCGGTAAAATGATGGAAGGTACTGGGAGGTAATATATGCTCCTACAGGTGGTACCTCTTCGGGTCGAACGGTCGAATCCTCGGAGTTAGTGGCATAACGTTGGGCTCATCCTCCACTCTCGGGGAGCCTCCGCCATATGGAATATCGTCGACCATCATCTGAAGAAAGATGCAAAAATGAGCAAAATTGAGTGGAATAAGCCAAAATTGCAAAAAGTCAACAAAAGTCAACTTCTTGGGAAGAGAAAAAGTCAACAAAAGTCAACGCCTGAGAAAAGGTGCCAAAGTTCGAGAGAAACATACCCCAAGTGGTGGAAATGGAGAAAGAAGCTTCGAAAACAAATTCTAATCGGTTCAAAGCGAAGAGAATCGAAAGTTTTCATGAAACAACTTCGCGTGGGGCATTGGAAAGCACGTATAAAGTGCAGATTTGAGAGAGAAAAGGGTCTAGGGATGGAGAGAAATGTATTTCAGCCTCGGAGGTGTGAGCAAAAGTGATTTGGAGCTATCCATTTAAAGATCCGGCCTTGAAAAGACAAAACTGCCCCGGATTCTGTAAACTGGTCGGCCAGCCAGTTTTTCTGGTCGGTCGACCACTTTGGTGGTCAAAAACTGGTCGGCCACTGATATAACTGGTTGGCTAGCTTCTTGGGTGATCTTCAGAGCTCCATTGTTCTCCCTGTGTGTTTTGGCAATGATTGGAGTCCTCGGCTCTCGGGAAAGTACAAGAAAAATACACTTTTTGGCGCGAAATTGTCCCTGCGGGAACTTCAATTCAAGTCTTCGATGCATGGCTCATCGTTACTTATCAAAGAGTGAGGTGTATCCTTTTTAAGTATGTTGTGACCCCTCTGAGAGGTAAATCGGAGTTTTCGGTTCTCGTTAAGGCTTATGTTTCTTTAACCGGCATTTTGTCTCAAGGCATGCTATTAAAGTCATATCACTCTCGCATTATTATGCACACTTTCCTCTCTTGCATTTGTTATGCATACCACTTGTTACTTTGTTATGCACTCACTACTTGTGTTGTCACGCTCGTTTTGCTTACATTGTTATGTGTACTCACATGCATTGTTATGCGAACACTTAGGTTGCTTTTGTTATGCACCCCTTCCACCTGCATTGTCATGCACTCTTCACGCACGTTGTCACCCACGTTTTGCCTGCATTGTTATGCACACTACTTGCATTGTTATGTACATTTCACTAGCATTGTTATGCATCCACACTTTGCTTGCGTTGTCACGCACTTTTCACTTGCATTGCTATGCACTTTTCCATCAGCATCGTATGTGTCCATGTTTGATATAGCGTTGAACATGTGTTGCTAACTGTATTATACCTGTTAAGTTTCTTTATTTTGTAGACACGATATTGTATGTACAATTCATTTGAGGCTAGTGTGACCAGATGATATTGTATGTACGGTTCATTTAAGACTGGTGCGACTAGACAGTATTGTATGTTCTCCGCGTGAGACGTAGCGAGAATTGTATAATTCTCTTACATCCTTTCTGCATGTAATGTAGTTTGATTTGTATTCGCTTGCTTAAACTGTTGCATTTATTGTGCATATTTGCTTTATTACAACTTTCTTTGCATAATCATAAGTTATGTTCGGCTTTGTGCATGTCATTTGCTTCTTGCCCCTGCTTGCGGGCACATCTCTTTGTTATCTTGCCTGTTTGTCTAAGTCTTCAGCCTTGTCAAAAATGGGTCGTCTCTGGGCTTTGACATTCACTCCCGTCACCTTATCGACTTTCGAGTTCTATCAAAGAGGGGCAACTGTAGACACCCCATTTTTGACTGACCTTAAGACTCAGACGTCATCGATTGAGTGCTCGGTGATAGTGCATGTTGTGCTCATTTCGAGTTTCCAGAGTTTCGGCTGTGTGCCTTGCCTCCGGGCCTCTGAACTCTTTGTGCTTCGGCTCGGTTTGCGGACCAAGCCTTGTTTTCCTTGCCGAGGGAAGGAGAGGTCTTGTAAACCCCCTCTTGTGGTCGTAGACCACTTTTCCCGCTTGGAGACTAGTTTCCGGTTTTCGGAGCCTTCGACCGCGCACCTTGTCTCGGGACCGCTTAACGTTCTCCGTTTGGCGTGATTTTTGAACCACACCTTGTTTCCTTGGCTTGGAGGGCCACTGTGGTTTGGGAGACCACTTTTGTGGTCGCAAACCACTTTTGGTGCTTGTCAGCTAGTTTTCGAGGCTCCGACGCTGGCGTTTTGCCTCGAACTTTAAATCTTGCATCCGTTTTGGTTTGTTTTTGGTACAAACCTTGTTTTCCTTGTTTGGAAGATGGTACAAGGGTGGGAGACCGGTTTCTCTCCCCGCAAACCACTTTCCTTCTTGCCAGCCAGTTTTCTAGTCTGACAACTGGTCTCCCTGGTCTTTGGACCATCAAAAGTGGTCGGCCACCACACTATTTGCTTGTTTTCATGCTGCTAACCTTCTCCCACCATGTCTAACCAGTTTCATTTTTGGGAGACCACTTATAGTGGTCGGCCGACTACTTAAAGTAGCTGGCCGACCACTTCAAGAGGTCGGCAGCTTTTTATCACCTTTTTGGAGATATTTTCTTCCAGCTAACACAGCTAGAAGGCACTAAAACTATCCTCCATACACATGTATGGAGGGATGGCCTTGAACCTTTAGCTTCTCCAAGAAGCTTGAGCCTTGCTTCTCTATAAGAGGGAGGCTCCCCCTCCCCCCTCCAGGTTCAGATTTTGTGCATTGAGATATACATACATATATCTCTATATCTCTCTTGGTCACATATTTGTGCCTTAAAGTGTAATTTCTTCATACTTTAACGCACAAACACACACTAAAACACCATTCTTTTGCTACTGAGGTGCTTAGGAGTTGGTTTTGAAGTTTTTGGTTTGGTTTGAGCTTGAAAAACCTGTCGGAGTTGTGGTTTTGAAGGTGGTCTTCAAGGGTGAGCCTTTAACTCCTTAAATCCCCATTATTGCTTAAGCTTTTGGACCCTTTTGCATGCTGATTTAAGATTAACTATTAACTACAAAAAATTTTGTTTTTCCATGCTTAAGATCTTTGTTTAAGGTCACTTTTGTGTTGGGGGTTGTCTACCCCCTCTTAGGCCTTGTTTGGCCTTGCTTTTGTGCCTTCTTTTTGAGCTTTTGGGACCACCTTGTTTTGACCTTCTCACCACTGAAACTTAGAGGAATTTTAGTGGTGGAAGTGGTGTTTTGAGGTCCCAATAAGGAGAGGGTCATCCCGTCTCCTTGTGTCTTCAATACTTGTTTCATCAATACTTGTTTCATTAGCCTCATGTGTGAGCATGTTTGTTAAGCTTATGTTGGCCATATCTTTGCTTGTATTTGGGGTTATTTTTCTATGGCATACCACTGTTTTTACTTGGTTTTGTCACTCCATGCATGCCCTATACACTTGTAGTGTAAGTCTCATAAACTAGTCTTTGTATGCTTCATGAAGTAGCATGTCATTCTAGCTTGATTGGAGTCCATCTCAGCACATTTTTGGTGATGTTTTGCCATGTCATACCTCTGTTAGGGTTTGGTTTGGTCGCCTCTTGCATGCTCTATGCACTTGTAGTGTAATTCCATGAAATAGCCTAACATGCATCATGCTTTAACATGTCATTCTAGCATGCTTTTGGCTCTACTTCAAGAAGATTTTGTCCATGTTTTAGCATGCTTAAGCTCTGATTTGTGTTGTTGTGGTCATGCATGACTTGCTTGGTATAGCCATGGTTCAATCTAGCTTGTTAGCTTTATGTATTGAGTCCATTAGCATGCATTACTTGGACTATTTTCATGATTTGGCATCATTTGTTATGTGATTTCAGTTCATGTTTCATGGTCATGCACTTGCATTTATCACTCTTTCAATGTGTTGGAAGGTTCCCCCCTTTATGCCTTAACATGAGCCATTGCGTATGCCTTCATGCCTAAGCTTGCGAGCTATCATTTCAATGTGTTTTGGGGGTTATTTTTCCATTATGTAACTCTTATTTTTGTTGGTCAATTCATTCCATACTTGGTCTTAATAGGTGTAGTGTAAACCACCTTATTTGCCTTGCATTCACCATGCCTTATGGCCTTCATGCTAGCCTGTTTTGGCTTCCTTCCATGCATGTTTCAGACTCATTTTAACATGTTCTAGGACTGTTTTGGGTTACCTTGATCACATGCTTCATGTTTTGCATAGTTGTAGTGCAAGTGCCTATGCTAGCTTCAAGCTTCGGGCACCATAGCATGCTTCATTTGTGTTGTGTACATGATTTGGTATCACTTAACATGTTATTTCAGAGTATTTAGCATTGCCATGTTCCCACTTCATTCACTCTTTAAGTGCCTTTGAGTGTTATGCATTGTTGCCTAGTTTGTAGCCTAGCATGTATGCCATTTTGCCTAGGTATTTGAGCCTCCATCTTAGCATGTTTTGTTCTTTGTTTAGACCTAATTAAGCTCTATCCATGGTTGTTTCATGCACTTGTGCCATGTATTGCATGCCCCATTTGTAGTCCTCTTTACTAGCTTTAATGCTTAAGGACCTTTGCATGCCATGCTTGCTTTGTTTGAATGATTTGGCATCATTTCTTACTTAATTTCAGTGCATTTAGTGTTGTTACACTTCTGCATTTGTCACTCCTTGAGGCTTCTTGAGGGTTGTGCTCTTAGGCTTACTTGGTTGGCCAATGCATTGTACATGCATGCTTTGTATTTTGTGCCTTTATTTTGGTGTTATGGCCACTGATTTGGGCATGGCTGAGATCTACCCACACTCAGTTTAAGCCCATTCAGTATTGTGTATGCCATGTTACATCGCATCGTGCATGTTATGTTATTGTTTGCATTGTGCATGCCATGCTCTTGATTCGCATTGTGTATGCCATGATCATATTGCATTGAGTATGCCGTATTGTTCATTGCATTTGTGTATGCTAGGTTCATTTGCATTATGCATGCTAGTTGTTGTTCATATTGTTGCATGCCTATGTAGTCTTGCATTGAATATGCATGCATTAGCATTGTGCATTGTGCATACCATTAGCCTTGTTAGGTTGTTCATGTTGCCATGTTTTTTGCATGCTTAAGTCATATTGCATATTTGCATGCTTGTGTTGCATTGCATTTTTGCATGCTTAATTTTACATAGCATTGTGCATGCCATGTTATGTGTTGCATTGTGTTTGGAATAGGTGTTAGTCCAAACACGGGAAACGAGGGACGTTTCATACTTGAAGTGATGAAACGTGCCTCAATTCTCGGTCGCCGACGCTCTTGATCATACATGATAGAGTTTTAGGCCTTATGTGTTTATGTGTGCATTCATTTTCATATTGAATTGTGCAACTTCGCCTCTCAGCTATCATGTGTAGACACCTCATTTTTGACCGACCTTAAGACTCAGACGTCATCAATTGAGCGCTCGGTGATGGTACATGTTGTGCTCGTTCTGAGGTTTCGGAGTTTTGGCTGAGAGCCTTGCCTCCGGGCCTCGAAACTTTTTGTGCTTTGACTCGGTTTGCGGACCAAGTCCTGTTTTCCCTTCCCGGAGGGAGGGAGTGGTCTTGTAGACCATCTCTCTATGGTCGTAGGCCACTTTTCCCGTTTGGAGACTAGTTTTCGATTTTTGGAGCCTTTGGCCGCGCGCCTTGTCTTGGGACCGCTTAACATTCTCCGTTTGGCGTGGTCTTTGAACCACACCTTGCTACCTCTGCCTAGAGGAACACTGTGGTCCGGGAGACCACTTTTGTGGTTGCATACCACTTTTGATGCTCATTGGCTAGTTTTCGGGGCTTTTGGTCGTGTGTTTCGCCTCCCGATTTCTCGTCTTGCGTCCGCTTTGGGTTGTTTTTGGTACAAATCTTGTTTTCCTTGTTTTGAAGGTGGTACAAGGGTGGTAAACCAGTATTTCTCCTTGGAGACCACTTTTCCTTCTTCCAACTAGTTTTCTTATCAAATAACTGGCTTTCTTGGTCTTTGGACCGTCTTTTCTAGTTGACCACCATACCACCACCTTGCATTTAGTGTGTTGACCTCTCCCACCTATGGCCGACCAGTTTCTATTCTGGTTAACCACCTAAAGTGGTCGGCCGACCACTTTTACTAACAGGCCGACCACTTCAAGTGGTCGGCTGCTTTTTGACACCTTTTTGCAGATATTTTGGGACAACTGGCACAGCTGGAGAGCATTTGAGCCATCCTCCATACACATGTATGGAGGGATTGGCTTGATGCTTAGCTTCTCCAAGAAGCTTTGGCTTCCCTCTTCTATAAGAGGGAAGCTCCCCCTCCCTCCTCTAGGTTCAGAAATTTGCCCTAAGAGAGTTACATATAGCTTTGTCTCTATATCACTCTTGTTCTTCATTTTTATGCCTTAAAGTGTAGATTTGTCTTACTTTAACACACAAACACACACTCAAACACCATCCTTTTGCTACTGAGGTGCTTAGGGGTTGATTTTGGTATTCTTGGGTTGCCTTGAGCTTGAAAATTTTGTTGAAGTTGCAGCTTTAAAGAAGGTCTTCAAGGGTGAGTTTCTAAGCCTTAAAACCCCCTTTCCTGCTTAAGATTTTAGCCTATCTTGCATGTTGTTTTAAGCTTAACTCATAACTGATAAAAGTTCTGTTTTTGCATGCTTTTGATCTTTGTTTAAGATCACTTTTGTGTTTGGGATTGTTTACCCCCTCTTAGGCCTTGTTTGGCCTTATTTTTTAGCCTTTTTTTGTGAGCTTCGGGACCACCTTGTATTGGCCTTCTCACCACTGAAATCCCTCAGTGGTGGGGATGGTGTTTTAAGGTCCTAGAAAGGGGAGGGCCATCCCCTTCCCTTGCATCTTCAATACATGTCTTAATAAGCCTCATGTTTGAGCATCTTTACTAAGTGTTTGTTGGCCACATCTTAGCTTGTATTTGTGGTTATTTTGCTGTGGCATACCACTGTTTTTGCTTAGTTTGGTCACTCCATGCATGGTTAATACACTTGTAGTGTAAATCACACAATCTAGTCTTGTATGCCTCATGTTTGAGCATGTGTTTCTAGCTTGTTTTGGGGCCATTTTAGTAGGTTTTTGGTGTTATTTTAACATGCCTTAGATCTGTTTTGGGTTGGTTTGGTTGGCTCTTGCATGCCTTATACACTTGTAGTGTAAATCACATACACTAGCTTTGTATGCTTCATGAAGTAGCATCTCATTCTAGCCTATGTTGTGTCCATTTCAGCATGTTTTTGGGCTTGTTTTACCATGTCATACCTCTGTTTAGGTTTGGTTTGGTTAGCCGTTACATGCTCCTTGCACTTGTAGTGCAATCTCATTAAACTAGCCTAACATGCATCATGTTTTAACATATTATTTTAGCATGCTTTTGGCTTAGCTCTGAGAAGATTTTGTTCATGTTTTAGCATGTTTAAGATCTGATTTTGGTTGCATTGGTCATCCATCACTTGCTTTGTATAGCTATAGTTCAATCTAGCTTGTTAGCCTTATGCATTGAATCCACTAGCATGCATTACTTGGCTTATTTCAGTGATTTGGCATCACTTGTTATGTGATTTCAGTCCATGTTTCATGGCCATACATTCACATTTATCACTCATTCAATGCGTTGGAGGGTTTCGCCCTTTATGCCTTTACATGAACCATTGCGTATGCCTTCATGCCCTTGCTTGCGAGCCACCATTTCAGTGTGTTTTTGGGGTTCTTATGCCATGATATAACTCTGATTTTTATTGGTCAAGTCATTCCATGCTTGGTCTCAATAGATGTAGTGTAATCCACCTTATTTGCCTTGTATGCACCATGCCTCATGCCCTTCATGCTAGCACATGTTGGCTTCCTTTCATGCATGTTTTAGACTCATTTTAACATGTGCTAGGACTATTTTAGGTTGCCTCAATCACATGCTTCATGTTTTGTGTACTTGTAGTACAAATGCTCTTGCTTGCTTCAAGCTTTGAGCACCATTGCATGCTTTATTTGTGTTGTGTACATGATTTAGCATCACCGTACATGACATTTCAGAGCATATAGACTTGCCATGTTCCCACTTCAATCATGCATTTGTGCCACGTATTGCATGCCTCCTTTGTGTTGCTCTTTACTAGCTCATGCCTTAGGACCCTAGCATGCTTTACTTATGTTGTTTGAATGATTTGGCATCATTTCTTGCTTCATTTCTGTGCACTTAGTGTTGTTACACTTCCATTTTTGTCACTCATTGAGCACTCTTGAGAGTTGTGCTCTTTGGCCTCTTTGATGGCCAATGCATTGTGCATGCATGCCTTGCTTTATATGCTTTCATTTCATCACCAATGGCCACTGATTTGGGCATGATTGAGGTCTACCCTTTTGGTTTAAGTCCATTGAATATAACATGTTTATTACATTGAGCATGCCATGCTTGGTATATTACATAAGTTGCCCTTGTTGCATTGCATTGTGCATGCATGCATTACATTATGCTTAGGACCTCATGAATGTCTTGCATTGAGCATGCCATCTAGTTCTTAGCATTTGCATTGTGTATGCTAGTTGTTACGTGCTTTAGCATTGTGCATGCCATTAGCCTTGTTAGGTTGTTCATATTGCATTTCATGTTTGCATGCTTAAGTCATATTGCATACTTGCATGCTGGAGTTGCATTGTGTATGCCTTGCTTGCTTGCATTGTGTTTGGAATAGGTGTAAGTCCAAACACAGGAAATGAGGGACGTTTCATACTCAAAGTGATGAAACGTGCCTTAATTCCCGATCGCCGATGCTCTTGATTATCCATGATAGAGTTTTAGGCTTTATGTGTTTACTTGTGCATTCATTTCATATTGAATTGTGCAACTTCGTCTCTCGGCCATCATGCATTGAAATGCGCAATTGGTGACCCGAAGGTTGAGAACCACACCCCCTTGAATTCATGACATGATAGGGAGGGTGGTTGTGCACACATATCTTGCAAATACATTGCCATGCCCTTTCTTACTCTCTGTTGCACAAATTGCAGTTCAGCAGCAACAACTGGCCGGCCAGCCAGAAAAAGTAGCTGGCCAACCACTTTTCTTGGTTTTCAACAACAAAAAGTGGTCGGCAGGTGTCTAGAGAGACCAAAAGTGGTCGGCCACCCTCCCACAAGATTCCCAAGGTGAAGTTTCATCTTTCTGGAGCTTAGTGCAAGGTTCTGAGAACAAATGAAAACAGAGGCGAATCAGGACATCGCATTGGATTTCCGAACGAGGCGACCAGGCATGCGTGCATTCCTCTACCTCTGAGGCTCCTGATTTATTGCTTTCCTTAGCTCCCATGCTTAGGTAGCTAGGTTTTGCTTTGGTCTGTACCTTTAATTAGTTAATGCGTTAGCTATTCAATTCGTTTGGTAATAATTAGTTAACTAGGATTAGTTAATTAATTTGTTATGTAATAATTAGTTTAATTAGCTTAGATTAGCTAGTTAGCTCTTTATTCGGTCCCTCCCTTGAGAGGGCGCATTGTTGTAATAAGCGTGTGTGTGTGTGTGATGCATGTCTTCCAACCCCCATTCCTTTCTCCCTTTTACTTAACCGCTTACGATGGTTAGTTTTAGGGCATATTTCATTTAGCATACCTTACGTTCGCATGCGTGCATCCATTCATCTGTATTGCATGCACCGGGCTCGGCGCATCATGCTAACTGCATTGTATTTCAATTCCTATTTGAATACATGTACCAAGTTGCATTTCACATGACATTCTAGAATAGCCGACACTATTTTAGTTGTATTTTCGCATGTGTTGCATTAGCCATCTTAACATGAACTAGGATCATGCATGATTTCTAACTAGTTCTTTGTTTTGGCTTGGAGTACACTGTGCGTGTTTACGCTTTAGCATACTGCACATGTGTTAATGTGGCCATGAAAGCATGCTTCCCATGAGGCTATTTGCTTACGTGATTAAGCTCAATGTCAGAATAACCCTCGTATCGACATTACCGTTAAACCATCAATTATCTACCGACATCGCTAAACCGAATCGATAATGACCGATAAGTGAATCGATGAATTAATGAATGCATCGATGGAACTGAAACTGAAATTGAATAAGTTTGTCTGTTATATTGCATATTGTATCTGTTTGCTTGAATGATTATCTGTTTGAGTTTATGTGTTTAAACTGTTAATTGAAGGCCTTATCGGCGGCCGATTTAGAAACCGTTTGATGTTTTAGAATCGGTAGAATGTTTTTGATTTTATGGTATATTTATCTGAAAATCGATTAGGAATGATTAAATTAGATTTAAACGAATTAATTGTCAAGTTTGACTTAATTACGGAATTGCCACTTAGTGGCCACTACATCACACACACTTAGAGACTTGTTTACACCTAGATGCAACAATTTGATCAGCCATTCTTCTCACACCCAACCGACCAAGAAGTAAGAGAGAGTGAGAGTTAAGAGAAGATTGAACTCATCTTGTGGAACTAGCTTGAATCTTGAAGAATTGAAGTGTTGATTGTCTAATTGAGCTTCTAGGCTTAAGCTACAAGACTAAGGTAGATCATTCATCTCCCTAATTGTATCATTGAACTTCATTCTTGCATGCTCCATGTTTAATTAGAAAGTAAGTCATGAATTTGTTCATAAATGGTGAATTGAAGCTAAAATGTTACATGCATGCTTGAATTGATGTATTTTGAAGTTAAATTCTTGGAGAATCATACATGCATGTCCATGTTTATATTATAGTCCATGTTTTCACTTCATTTTCCAACTATTGAGCTCATTAGAGCAAGATTTGAAGGTTGATTTTGGATTAAAACTCATGCATTGCATGTTTGAAATTGTTCTTGAAATTGGGTTTGAAAAATGGTTCTAATTGACTCACCTTTGGGGCTTGAATTCATAAATTGGCTTTTGAAACTTGTTATATATTGTTTTGGGATGTATTTTCCAGAATTTGAGCCCAAGAGGTCGAGAATTGAGTTGAGAATGCTTGGTTTGAGCTAGGAAGGCAAATCTGGAAATTCCAGATTTGGCTTCTTCGCTCGAGCGAAGGATTCCTCGCTCGAGCGACCAATGTTTTCCTCTGAGCCACGCTCGAGCGAAGGATTGGTGGCTCGAGCATAAAAATCGAACATCCAAGATTTTTCTTTATCGCTTCATCGACCGCCGAAAAGGAAGGCTCGCCGAGCGAACCCTTTGATTTTGGAAGCTCGCCGAAGCATCGAGATCGAAAGCATCGCGCAGAAAATTGAGCATCCAGTACTTTTACTGTTTCATCAGACCGCTCGAGCGAAGGATTGTTCGCTCGAGCGAAGCCTTTGTTTTTGCAACCTCGCTCGAGCGAATGAAGGCTCGCTCGAGCGAGACCCCTGTTTTCAGCAACTTTTGAAAAGTGCCTTCCAACTGTATTTTTGCATCCTCATCCCATCCTAGGCATTCTTAGGCCTAGTTTAAGGCATCTTAATGAGGATTTAGACATAGAACCACACCGAGGAATTTAGAGATTTAATTATCATCTTTCCGATTGTGAAACTTAGTGTGTGTTCTATTTGTTAACTGTTTAGGGTTGGCTCTCGGGGACGCGCTCTAGCTGCTTATCCCAATCTCTGTGAGTAACAGATTGTGTAAAGATATGTTCAAAATGGTTATATTTTGAATACTGAACTGAACTGTTTATTGAACTGATATTGTTTATTGATTGAATGTATGTCCTGCATTTCTAATCAGACAGGCATCCTTAGCACCCATCGTTATTGATCGTTACAGAGCTCGTCGGTTTCCTTGTGGAACCATACCGATTGATGGCCATCATTATTGTTGGGTTCAGTATGGCTGGTCCTTTTGGACCTACTGCTTATAGGCTAATGGGTGTACCACATATGACCGATTGATTGAAATCTTGATTGATGAAATATCGAAGATTGAAATATCAGATAATGAATTGATTTCATTATCAGAAGGGACATTCATTCATAACCTCTTTACACGTTATGTTATTCACCGGGCTTTAGCTCACGTTTATATATATATATGTAGGTTCTCGGCTGCACCGAGCTAGGAGCGTGGGATTGGTCCCCAGTTTTGTCAAGCCAGCCTATGTGCCTCACTGCGAGGTTCCGAGTTGCCATGTTATGGCTTGGGCTGTTTTTTGTGTCCCCTATCGGTCTCCTTACTGTATTGTACTTTGGTATAGACCGCTTGTTTTCTTTATCAGATTGTTGTCTAGGGACTTGATCCTGTCTTGTTGACGTGTATGATTGTATAGACTGTATATAGAATGTACTGTGTTGAACCGTATGAATGCATAAAAATGTTTTTGACATACAGATTTTCACAGCTCAATGGACACTAGTTATTTATCAGTATTTCCGCCAGTTCTCAGATTGCTTTGATCAGATATCGCTCAAGAGGCCTTTGGTAATCTCGGATTCATCGCGATTCTGATGCTAAACCCATAGGGCCGGGTTTGGGTCGTGACAGAGTGGTATCAGAGCGATACTTAACCACGAGTTATACCGCACACACGTGTCCAAACGAGCTATAGGGTGTCCTAGAAAAGTAATTAGGGCATCCCATGAATTTGAAAAGTGTGTGCTTATAACTGACTGATTTTATGTTAAAATGTTAAACTGTTTAATTGTACAACTGTTTATAATGATAACCGTTATAACTGTTTATAGCAAAATGGATAATGCAAATGAAACTGAAGCATCATCCTCTGAGGCCAGAATGGCCAGACTTGAACAAATGATGGGACTGATAATTGAAAGACTTGAACAACAACCAACAAATTTCACCTCCTCCTCCTCCGTGCAACCGAACCAATGTCTGTAATGTGAATGCTAACGAGGTGGACATTATTGCTCTTACCGTAAATTGAAAGAAATGAAACCGCCGTCCTTCCAGGGAGGCTTAGAACCGTTAAAGGCTGAAGCTTGGGTTCTTGAGACTGAAAAGTTGTTTGAGGTTTTTCCGTGCTCTGAAGCAAACAAAGTATTGTTAGCTACCTTCACCCTTCAGGAAGAAGCAAGAAGGTGGTGGATGTTGACCCGTGAGGCGAATGCTATTGTGACTTGGGCTCAGTTCAAGGAGTCCTTCTTTGAAAAATATTTTCCCCAGTGCATCAGGGACAGAAAGGTGACTGAGTTTGAACAGCTGAGACAGGGCAAAACGTCTGTTGCCGAGTATGAGAAGCAATTTACCGAACTTGCTAGGTATGCACCACATATGGTGGATACCGATTACAAGAAGGCCAGGAGGTTTGAGGGCGGCCTTAGTGTTGCTATACAAGATCGAATAAGTGTTTTGAAAATGCCAACTTATGTGGGTGTTCTCGACCGGGCATTGATGGCCGAGACAAATATTGCAGCAGTGAAACAATCTGAAACACCGACAACTGAGTGGCAAGGCAAAAGGCAGAGCTTCAAATTTAAGAAAGGCAAGCATAACCCAAAGAAACAAGAAATGTATCACGGGTCGACTACTAGCCCCACCAAGGGAGGGTTTACTCCACCGCTCCATATGTGGCAACAAGCACAAAGGGGTTTGCTACGATTGAGCTTGTTTCAGTGTGGCAAGGTGGGCCACAGAATTAAAGACTCGCCCTCTACCCACCACCAAGAGTAAGTCAAGACTAAGCGCAAAGAAGATCACCGCAACACCAAAACCGAACCCCAAAGCTACCGAAAGAGCCTATGGCAGGTACGAGTGTTTGCCCTAATACCGGAGACGTGCAAAACGCCGAGATCTGTGTCGTATCCTCTCTATCTGTGCTCAAAATGCTTATGTATTGATTGATTCGGTCTACACATTCTTATGTGTCGCATGCTTTTTCGCCAGAAATTGAATAGACCCTAGAACCCATGAACTATCCGCTAGTCAGATCATCACTGCTGGGGATCCATGACATGTGCATATATGTATCCTGCTTGTGAGATTATTGTTGGGGATATGCATTTGTTTATTGATTTACTACCGTTGAACATAGATCATTTTGATGTAATATTGGGGATGGATTGGTTACAAAAATATCATGCTACTATCGATTGTGTGACCAAGCAAGTTGTTTTCCGTCCACCGGGTTTGCCCGAATTTGTGTTTAATGGGAGTGGAGTAGTACCTCCTCCATATCTGATTTCTTCTGTAAAAGCTGTCAAATTAATTAGAAAGGGGTGTAAAGGATATCTATGTTTTATATTGACTGTATCTGCCAATGATAATGTTAAAACTGATGTGAATTGTATTCCTATAGTCAGAGAATTCCCAGATGTATTTCCAGATGATTTGCCAGGGGATTTGATTGATAGGGAAATTGAATTTACTGTGGATGTGATTCCGGGTACACAACCAATGTCTAAAGCTCCTTACAGAATGGCTCCAACTGAACTGAAAGAATTGAAAGTACAATTGCAGGAACTGTTAGACAAGAAGTTTATCGACTCAAAGATTTCACCGTAAGTGCACCTGCTTTATTTGTGAAGAAGAAAGATGGCTCACCGAGATCGGTATTGATTACTGAATCGAACAAGGTAATCAGAAGAATAAATATCCATTACCGCGTATTGATGATTTATTTGACCAGTTACAGGGTGCACAAGTATTTTCCAAGATTGATCTTAGATCGGGGTATCATCAACTGAAAGTCAAACGAGAAGACATTGATAAAGTTGCTTTTAGAACGAGGTATGGCCACTATGAATTTTTAGTTATGCCGTTCGGAGTTACGAATGCCCCTGCTGCATTTATGAACCTCACGAACAGAATTTTTAAACCATACCTTGATGATTTTATTGTGGTATTCATTGATGACATATTGATCTATTCTAAGACTGTAGAAGAACACGAACACCATCTGAGACTTGCCCTGCAAACTTTAAGAGAACAGAAACTGTATGCTAAATTGTCTAAATGTGAATTCTGGCTTGATCATGTGATGTTTTTGGGGCATGTTGTTAGCAAAGATGGGATTTCTGTTGATCCGCAGAAAATTGAAGTCAGAGTGAATCGCCTAGACCGACGAATGTAATCAAGTCCAAGCTTTTGGAACGGCCGATATTACGTAAGATTTGTCAAAGATTTCTCTAAGATTGCCTTACCATCGACTCCGCTTGACACGTAAGGGGATATCATTTGATCGATCGACTGAGGGAATCAAAGATTTCGAGAGAAAACTAGACTTGTAATCGCACCGATTCTCGACTCTACCTTCGTGTACGGGTGGTTATATCAGATTTAGTGATGCTTCTCATAAGGGTTTGGGATGTGTTTTAATGCGTAATGGGAAAGTTATTGCTTATGCTTCCACGCTTGAGACCACATGAAAAGAACTACCCGACCCACGACCTAGAACTTGTCAGCAGAGTGTTTTGCATTGAAAATTTGGCGTCACTATTTGTATGGAGCAACATGTGAAGTGTATATCGACCACAAGAGCTCAAGTACTTTTCACTCGAAGAACTCAATATGAGACAGCGGAGATGGCTTGAACTGATAAAAGATTATGACCTACAGATTTTGTACCATCCGGGAAAAGCCAACACCGTTGCCGATGCCTTGAGCCGAAAATCGATTGCCAACTTAGCCTGCTTTGTCGAATCGACGTAAAGAGTTGCTTCTTGATCCGAAAAGTCTCGAAATTGAAATCGTTTTGAGAGAACAAGGTGGAACAATAGTCGCTATTATCGCTCAACCAAATTTTGATTGAGGAAATTAAAGAAAAACAGCAACTGGATGATTACTTGAAGAAGATTGTTGAAGAAAGAGATTCAAAACCGAGACCGGGGTTCAAATTTGACAACGATGTATTGAAATTTCAAGACAGACTGTGTGTACCGAATGACACTGAATTGAAAAGAAGAGTTCTGCAAGAAGGCCACAGTTCAAAGTTTTCTATTCACCCAGGGAATACGAAAATGTACCAAGATCTCAAATGTAATTTCGTGGCAGAATGAAGAAGGAAATTGCCGACTTTGTGTCTAAGTGTCTTCATTGCCAACAGGTCAAAGCTGAACATCAACGACCTGCTGAATTACTGCAACCCTTACCCATACCAGAGTGGAAATTGGAGCATATCACGATGGATTTTATCGTTGGATTACCTCGCTCCAGGAAAGGTATGGACTCTATTTGGGTTATTGTTGATAGATTGACCAAATCTGCACACTTCCTACCACAAGACAATTTATAATGCGCATAAATTGGTCATATTCTATATTGACGAAATTGTTAGATTGCATGGAGTGCCTGTATCTATTGTTTCTGACAGGGATTCGAAGTTTACATCGAGGTTCTGGCAGAGCCTACAGATTGCATTGGGTACTGAATTGAGGCTGAGTAGTGCCTATCATCCTCAGACAGATGGACAGTCAGAAAGGACCATCCAGACTCTAGAGGACCTACTGAAAATGTGTGTACTGGACTTTCAGGGGAATTGGGAAAGTCATTTGCCGTTGGCCGAATTCGCCTACAACAACAGCTACCATTCGAGTATTGGAATGGCGCCTTTCAAGGCATTGTATGGCAGAAAGTGTAGATCTCCAATTTGCTGGGCAGAAGTTAGAGATGGGCCTTTGCTTGGGCCCGAAATTGTTTATGAAACGACTGAAAAGATAAAATTGATACAGCAGAGACTGAAAACTGCACAGAGCAGACAGAAGAGTTATGCAGATGTCAGAAGACGGGACAGAGAGTATGAAGTGGGTGATCACGTATTTGTGAAGGTGACACCAATGAAAGGCCAGACTCGCTTTGGAGTCAAGGGCAAGTTAGCGCCACGGTATGTCGGACCGTATCAGATTATCGAGAAAATCAATCCGGTGGCGTATCAAGTTGCGCTCCCTCCTAAAATGGAGCATATGCATAATGTCTTCCACATTTTGATGTTGAGAGACTATCTTCGAGATCCGTTTCATGTGATTGAGCCTACTCGAATAGTGTTGAGTGATGACTACACTTACGAGGAACGGCCTATACAGATTGTGAACCGACGGATCAAGAAACTGAGAAACAAAGAGATTCCGCTAGTGAAAGTTGATTGGCAGAACCATGGTGGTGTGTATGCCACTTGGGAAAGGGAAGATGACATGGCTAGGCGATATCCTGATTTGTTCCCATTAACCTGCTTTTCCGCATCGAAGGTAACTCGAAGTTTAGAGGACTAAACTCCTTATAAGGAGGAGATCAGAATAACCTCGTCGATTCATTAAACCATCAATTATCTACCGACATCGCTAAACCGAATCGATAATGACCGATAAGTGATCGATGAATTATCAATGCATCGATGGAATCAAAACTGAAATTGAATAAGTTTGTCTGTTATATTGCATATTGTATCTGTTTGCTTGAATGATTATCTGTTTGAGTTTATGTGTTTAAACTGTTAATTGAAGGCCTTATCGGCGACCGATTTAGAAACCGTTTGATGTTTTAGAATCGGTAGAATGTTTTTGATTTTATGGTATATTTATCTGAAAATCGATTAGGAATGATTAAATTAGATTTAAACGAATTAATTGTCAAGTTTGACTTAATTACGGAATTGCCACTTAGTGGCCACTACATCACACACACTTAGAGACTTGTTTACACCTAGATGCAACAATTTGATCAGCCATTCTTCTCACACCCAACCGACCAAGAAGTAAGAGAGAGTGAGAGTTAAGAGAAGATTGAACTCATCTTGTGGAACTAGCTTGAATCTTGAAGAATTGAAGTGTTGATTGTCTAATTGAGCTTCTAGGCTTAAGCTACAAGACTAAGGTAGATCATTCATCTCCTAATTGTCTCATTGAACTTCATTCTTGCATGCTCCATGTTTAATTAGAAAGTAAGTCATGAATTTGTTCATAAATGGTGAATTGAAGCTAAAATGTTACATGCATGCTTGAATTGATGTATTTTGAAGTTAAATTCTTGGAGAATCATACATGCATGTCCATGTTTATATTATAGTCCATGTTTTCACTTCATTTTCCAACTATTGAGCTCATTAGAGCAAGATTTGAAGGTTGATTTTGGATTAAAACTCATGCATTGCATGTTTGAAATTGTTCTTGAAATTGGGTTTGAAAATGGTTTTAATTGACTCACCTTTGGGGCTTGAATTCATAAATTGGCTTTTGAAACTTGTTATATATTGTTTTGGGATGTATTTTCCAGAATTTGAGCCCAAGAGGTCGAGAATTGAGTTGAGAAAGCTTGGTTTGAGCTAGGAAGGCAAATCTGAAATTCCAGATTGGCTTCTTCGCCGAAAGCGAAAGGATTCTCGCCGAGCGACCAATGTTTTCCTCGAGCCACGCCGGCGAAGGATTGGTGGCTCGAGCGTAAAAATCGAACATCCAAGATTTTCTTGTTTCATCGCATCGCCGAGCGAAGGAAGGCTCGCTCGAGCGAACCCTTTGATTTTGGAAGCTCGCTCGAGCGAGCATCGAGCGAGCATCGCGCGTAAAAATTGAGCATCCAGTACTTTTACTGTTTCATCAGACCGCTCGAGCGAAGGATTGTTCGCTCGAGCGAAGCCTTTGTTTTTGCAACCTCGCTCGAGCGAATGAAGGCTCGCTCGAGCGGGACCCCTGCAAAGAACTTTTGAAAAGTGCCTTCCAACTGTATTTTTGCATCCTCATCCCATCCTAGGCATTCTTAGGCCTAGTTTAAGGCATCTTAATGAGGATTTAGACATAGAACCACACCGAGGAATTTAGAGATTTAATTATCATCTTTCCGATTGTGAAACTTAGTGTGTGTTCTATTTGTTAACTGTTTAGGGTTGGCTCTGGGACGCCATTTAGTCGCTTATCCCAATCTCTGTGAGTAACAGATTGTGTAAAGATATGTTCAAAATGGTTATATTTTGAATACTGAACTGAACTGTTTATTGAACTGATATTGTTTATTGATTGAATGTATGTCCTGCATTTCGAACTGTATTGTGGCATCCTTAGCACCCACTGTTATTGACTGTTACAGAGCTCTGTCGGTTCCCTTGTGGAACCATACTGATTGATGGCCATCATTATTGTTGGGTCTGTTAAGGCCCGGTCCTTTTGGACCTACTGTTTATAGGCTAATGGGTGTACCACATATGACTGATTGATTGAAATCGATTGATCGAATATCGAAGATTGAAATATCAGATAATGAATTGATTTCATTATCAGTAGGGACATTCATTCATAACCTCTTTACACGTTATGTTATTCATCGGGCTTTAGCTCACTGCTTATATATATATGTAGGTTCTCAACACCTGCATCGAGCTAGGAGCGTGATTGGTCCCCGCTTTGTCAAGCCACCTATGTGCCTCACCGCGAGGTTCCGAGTTGCCATGTTATGGCTTGGGGTGTTTTGTGTCCCCATCGGTCTCCTTCAGATTGTACTTTGGTATAGACCGCATCGCTTTATCAGATCGTTGTCTAGGGACTTGCTCCTCAGATCGACGACTGTGTATGATTGTATAGACTGTATATAGAATGTACTGTGTTGAACCGTATGAATGCATAAAAATGTTTTTGACATACAGATTTTCATAGCTCAATGGACACTAGTTATTTACTGTATTGGCTTCCGCCAGCCTCAGACTGCTTTGATCAGACATCGCTCAAGAGGCCTTTGGTAATCTCGGATTCTTGGCCATTCTGATTGCTAAACCCATAGGGCCGGGTTTGGGTCGTGACAATGCCTGTGGGTGAAGGTTGGATTACTTGAATTGTGACAATTCATCGAAATTCGCATTTTAGCCTACTTGTGAGTAGCAAACTTCAAACTTTTTTCCTAACAAACTGATATGCAATGCTTTGTTCCAAATTAGGCGATCTAGTCTATACTTGTGTGTTGTGCGCATCACATAGTAATTCTAGCTAATTAATCGGAATAAGAGCACATGTGTTTTCAAAAACAAGATATCATGCTTAGTACAGGCCGATCTTTGATCGGGCGAGCGGGGGTGCTCATAAATGACCTTCCCCAATCGTACCCAAGTTCCCGAGCTGAGGCAACTTTGGTGATAACGGACACGTGGCCTTAAGCACAAGTCAGGGTTTCCTAAATTCCCCCAAAATAAAATATTTAGGTGGCGACTCTGTATCTGGCAAAACAGTCCATGTTTGGCACTTCTTTACAAAAATTAGTTTTCCAAAACAATTTGTCGGATTTGGACTCTTTGGTGATTTATCAATCTCACATCGCACATTGTGAGATCAGATTAAGAACCGTGACATTTGAGTCCAAACTGTCGTAAGCAAAGCACTGTAGACACCCCATTTTTGACCGTCCTCAAGACTTGGACGTCACCGTTTGAACACTCGGTGATTATCCGTGTTTGTGTTCGTCTTGAGTTCCCGGAGGTCTCGGCTACGTGCCTCGCCTCAGGATCTCTTGATTCGACTGTTTTGTGTCTGGTTTTGCACCAAACACTTGCGTTTTGCCTTTGAGGGACAGGGTAGGGCTTGGGGGCCATCCCCACACCTCACCGGCCATGGCTTGAGGCCACCGGCCCTATTTTCTTGCCACCGGCCATTGGTGATGGCCGGTCGGCATTATTGGTGGTCGGTCGGCATATTTTGTGGTCGGTCGGCCATCTTTGTTGGCCAATTGGCTCTTTTTCTGGCCGAGACCTCTTCTTGGGGAGGCTTGACCCTTTTGACCCTTCTGTTCTAGCTTCTTGAGGAAGCTTGAACCTTTTGAACCCTTGGTTCTAGCTTCTTGAGGAAGCTTGAACCTTTTGAACCTTGGTTCTAGCTTCTCCAAGAAGCTTGAACCTTTTTAGCTTCTCCAAGAAGCTTGACCCTTTTTAGCTTCTTGGAGAAGCTTGCACCTTTCTAGCTTCCAAGAGAAGCTTGCACCTCTTGAACCTTTTGCCTAGCTTCTCCAAGAAGCTTGGCTCTTTTGTCTAGCTTCTCCAAGAAGTTTGGCCTTCTTGACCCCTTTGCTTAGCTTCCCTTGGAAGCTTGCCCTTTTTGACCGTTTTTGTGTTAGCTTCTCTAAGAAGCTTAGAACTTTGTCTTGCTCTATATATAGAGAGCCTCTCCACCATTTTCAAGGGTTAGAAAATCTGATATATATATATATATATATAGAATATATATCACACTCTCTCTATATCTCTCTACATTTGTATGTGTTAGAGTGCTCCAAAGTGAGTGATTCTTGGCCCCTTTTCACCACAACTCCTATCCTAACACCTCCATCATCAACCTAAGGAGCTTGGAGGCCATTTTCAGAGGCTAAGGGACTAGTTTTTGATCGAAGAAGGTGCTAGTTTCGTTGGTCTACAAGGGTGAGCCTTTAATCCTCTTTTATTCCCCATTTTTGCACCAGCTTTTAGCCTGTCTTAATTGCTGTTTTGAGCTTTGTGTATAACATAAAAAAGTTTTTTTTTTTTTGTGTTTAAGATACTTCATTAAGGACACTTTTGTGTTTGGGGTCGTTTACCCCCTCTTAGGCCTTGTTTGGCCCCATTTTGTGCTATTTTTGGTAAACTTCGGGACCACCTTGTTTGGGCCTCCTCACCACTGAAATATTGAGGGATTTCAGTGGTGAGGATGGTGGTTTAGGGTCCTAAGAAGGAGAGGGCCACCCCCTCTCCTTGTTGCCTTCAATATGTGCCATTTTAGCCTCATGTGTGAGCACCATCCTTAAGTGCATGTTGGCCATGTCTTAAATGTTATTTGGTAGTATTTTGCCATGTATTACCTCTATTTTTACTTGGTTTAGACACACCATACTTGCTTTGCATACTTGTCTTGTAATGCCATGAAATTGCCTTAACATGCTTTGTGCTTTGAGCCTTGTTTCTAGCATGATTTTGGCTTAGCTTTGTGAAGCTTTTATGCATATTTTGGCATGCTTAAGGTCTATTTTTGGTTTCTTAGGCCATCTAGGGCTTTCTTTGTATAGCCACCATGCAACCTCTCTTGTATGCCTTGAGTATTGACCCCTCTAGCATGCTTTACTTGCTTCATTTCAGTGGTTTGGAACCACTTATCATGTCATTTCAGTCCTCATGGTATGCTTGTATGCTTGCATTTGATGCTCCTTTAATAGTTTATAAGGTTGTCACCTTATGTTCCATGTTTGGCCCCTTTGGTATGCTCCCATGTTTAGGCCATTTAGATGCCATCTAGGTGTGCCTTTACCCTTGCTTTGGTCTGCCTTGGCATGGTTTTGAGTCCCTATGGCCCTTTGAGGCTTGGTTGGCATGGCCATGGTTTAAGCCCCTTGGCTTGGCTTGAGTTTTGGACGTTGTTGCATGCCATGCTTGTCTTGTTTACTTGGTTTGGCACCTTTTCTAACATGATTTCAGAGCTTTCTATGCATGCCATTTGTCCATGTTTATCCTCTTTTAAGTGTGCTTAAAAGTTGCCTTTTGATGCCTAGGAATTGGATCATATATGCATGCATGCTTGTATGTGCATTTGGCCCCATTTCCATAGCTTTTGGCCAATGTTTTGGGCCTAGTTGAGGGCTGCCCAAATTAGCTTAAGTCCACTCTTTACATGTTGTTACATTGCTTCATGCCTTGCATACTTGTTTACATAGGTTGTGTACCTAATGTACATTACTTGCTTGAATGCTCATATTGCATATTTAGCTCACATGCTTAGGTTGCATTTGGCATGCATGCATTGCCTTTTGAATCACCATGATTGAGGTTGGGTTCCTTATGTGTTTGTGTGCATTACATTTGACATTAAAATGCACAACTTAGCTTCTTGGGCCATCACGCATTGAAATGCGCAATTGGTGGTCCGAGAATCGAGCACCATACCCCTTTGAGTCACAAACATGATAAGGGATGTGGTGGTGCACACATTTGCTTGAAATGCATTGCCATGCCTTGTTTTGCCCTCTGCTGCTGTCAAAATAGGATTCTGCAGGAAGATTTGGTCGGCCGGCCATCCATCAGTGGCCGATGGCTTCACAAGTAACCGGTGATCATCTCCTTTGGCCGGTGGCCATTCCTCTTGGCCGGTAGTGTTCCCCAATGTCCATGGAGCATACCTTGGGAATTGTGCAATTTTCAGAGGAGCAAAGCAGGGAAAACAGAGGCAACTTGCGCATGGTAGTGGATTTCCAGGCGAAGCCAATCTGAGCATGCGTGCATCCCTCTTCCCGAGGCCCTTTACTACTTTCAGTAGCTTAATTGATTTATTAATTAGTTAAGTGGACTGTAATTATTTAATTAGCTTGTAGGTTAATTAAATTGTATATTCTTTTGGTCCCTCCGAGGGAGGACAAATTTGTAATAAGTGTGGGTGCGTGTGTGCATGTCTTCCAACCCCCACTTCTTTCTTCTTTTTACTTACCTGCTTTTGATGGTTAGTATTAGGGCATATTTAATTTAGCATACCTTATGCTATGCATGCGTGCATTATTCATTTGTATTGCATGCACTGCTCAAGATCATGCAAACTGCATTGTATTTCAAATCTAACTTGAATACGTGTTAGTTGTTGCATTTCACATGCCATCCATAGACTAGCCGAGCCTATTCTAGCTGTATCCCGCATGTGTTGCATTAGCCATTTTAACATGAGCTAGGATCACGCATAACTAGCTTCTGTTTTGGCTTGGAGTACTAGGTAAGCTTTTATGCTTTAGCATGTCGCATGCGTGTGAATGTTAGCTTGACAGCATGCTTACCATGTGGCTAGATGCTTATGTGATAAACTGTTTGAATGCCTGTGGATGGAGGTCAAATTACCTAAATTGGAATAATGCATTAAAACTGAGAGTTTTAAGCCCACTAGATAGTGGCAAAACCATCTTTTCTGAAAAAGCCCACTCAAGGGTAGCAAAACCTGCATTTTAGGCTACTTGCGAGTAGCAAACCATTTTCAAAACAAACATGAAATGTTTTGTTCCAATTTAGGCGATTTGGTCTATACTTGTTTGCTGTGCGCATAACATAGTAAATCTAGGCTAATAACCGGAATAAGAACACATGACGTTTTCAAAAATGGATATCATGGTTAGTAGAGGCCGGTCTTCGGACCAGGCGAGAGGGGGTGCTCATAGCTGACCTTCCCCAATCGTATCCAAGTTCCCGAGCTGAGGCAACTTTGGTGATGACGGACACGTAGCCTTTGGCACCGAGTCAGGGTTTCCTAAATTTCCCAAAATAAAATATTTAGGTGGCGACTCTGTATCTGGCAAAGCAGTCCATGTTTGGCACTTCTTTCAAAAATCTGTTTTCTCAAAACGATTTGCCGGATTTGGACTCTTTGGTTCAAGATTAAGAACCGTGACAATTTGAGTCCGAACTGTAGTAAGCCCAATATGAACAGAACGGGGGTTCATCCTCCCGGGACGTTCGAGGACGTCTACAAGCCCGAAGGGGCGCGTCTACATCATGCATTGAAATGCGCAATTGGTAGCCCGAGGGTCGAGAACCACACTCCCTTGAGCTTATCAAATGATAGGGAGGGTGGTTATGCACACATATCTTGCAAATACATTGTCATGTCCTTTCTTGCTCTCTGTTATAGCAAATTTGAAGAATGTAGCAACAACTGGTCAGCCAGCCAAAAAAACTAGCTAGCCGACCACTTTTTCTGCCCTGCAACAACAAAAGTGGTCGGCAAGTGGTCTTCCACACCAACAACTGGTCGGCCACCCTCCACAAGTCCCCAAGATGATTTAGAAGCTATCTAGAGCTTGGTGCAAGTTTCTGAGAGCAGTTGCAAACAGAGGCAAATTGGGGCATCGCAACGGATTTCCAAACGAGGCGACCGGGTATACATGCACTCTTCTCCCTCTGAGGACATTGTTTTACTGCTTTACTTAGCTAATTTACTTAGCTAGTTTATGCTTTGGATTCTGTATTGAAGTAGTTAATGCGTTTAGCTGCTTAATTGTTTTGTAATCGTTAGTTAACTAGGATTAGTTAATTTGCTTCATTGTGATGTAATAATTAGCTTCTTATTCGGACCCTCCGTCGAGAGGGCCAATTGTTGTAATAAGCGTGCGTGTGTGTGATGCATGTCTTCCAACCCCCATTTCTTTCTCCCTTTTACTTAACCGCTTATGATGGTTAGTTCTAGGGCATATTTTGTTTGGCACACCTTATGCTTGCATGCGTGCATCCATTCATCTGTATTGCATGCACTAGGCTCGGCGCATCATACTAACTGCATTGTATTTCAATTCCAAGATGAATATATGTATCAAGTTGCATTTCATATGCCATTCTAGATAGCCAAGCCTATCTTAGCTGCATTTTTGCATGTGTTGCATTAGCCATCTTAACATGAACTAGGATCATCCATGATTTCTAACTAGTTCTCTGTTTTGGCTCGGAGTATACTGTGAGTGTTTATGCTTTAGCATACTGCATGTGTGTTATTGACTGCCATGAAAGCATGCTTGCCATGAGACTAACCGCTTACTTGATATAACTGCCTGAATGCCTGTGGGTGAAGGTTGGATTACTTGAATTGGAACAATTCATCGAATCCTGAATTTAGCCTACTTGCGAGTAGCAAACTTCAAGCCATTTTTACAAACGAACATGTAATGTTTTGTTCCAAATTAAGCGATCTAGTCTATACTTGTATGCTGTACGCATCACATAGTAAGATTAGCTAATTAAACCGGAATAAGAGCACATGTGTTTTCAAAAACAAAATATCATGCTTAGTACAGGCCGATCTTTATCGGGTGAGCGAGGGTGCTCATTTCATGACATTCCCCTCTCGTACCCAAGTTCCCGAGCTGAGGCAACTTTGGTGATGACGGACACGTGGCCTTAGGCACGAGTCAGGGTTTCCTAAATTCTCCCAAAATAAAATATTTGGATGACGACTTTGTATCTGGCAAAGCAGTCCATATTTGGCACTTCTTTATAAAAATCAGTTTTCCAAAACGATTTGCCGGATTAGGACTCTTTGGTGATTTATCGGTCTCACATTGCACTTTGTGAGGTTAGATTTAGAACCGTGACATTGAGTCCGAACTGTGGTAGCCTAGAACAAAATGAGATTCACGCCCCCTCGCAGGCGTGGATATCAGGGAGTTCTCGGGGCGCGTCCACACCTCCCAAACCAAGGGGTACATCCCCTATCTCCTCCCAAACAAGATACATATGCAAATTATTTAAACGCTTCATCATATACAATGATCAATCCAGGCACATACTCAATGTGTTAATTCAACCGTCACATGCAATGACATAATTCAAGTGATTAGTCTCAATTTACCTAATCATCATGCAGTGTTAATCAAGACTGTCCTCCACCTATAGCCCAAAACGGTTATTTCTAAATAGATCAATAAATCCCTCAAATAGATAATTTATTTCATTTTCCCATCGGTGAGTGATTTGTCAATCCAACTACACCATTCAACCATAATCCCATCTAATTTCATGATTTCCAAATCTATTTCATATTCCCACAATTTACCAAATTAATTATTTAAACTTAATTAGGGCATTTTTCGCTTTTACTCAAACATTGCACCCAAGGCCAAACTTTCCCCCTCACACACAAATAACCTTATTCTCAAGGTCTCACATACATAAAGGACCCAAAATAGGAGAACCCTCTTTTACAAATATCAAAACCCTAACCTCAATTTTACCCAAATCAACCATAAACCCACCATTTATACAAAATGTCCAATACTTAGGTTAAAACCCATATAAGAGAGTAGAATATCACTACCTCAAATTTCGGAGCTCAAATAAGAAGAAGGAAGAAACTCAAAGTGCTCCAAAGTCCAACTTTTTCGGATCAAAAGGAAGATTTTGAGAAGCTCCAACTTTTTAATGAAGGCACAAGGGTTAGAAATCACTAGATCAAGGCCAAAATGTAGAGAGAGAGTGTATTTTAGAGAGAGAAGCTCTTAACTTAGGGTTTTGAAAAGTTTTAGAGAGAGAAAAGACAGAAAAAGTGATTTAAAATGTCACTTATGCGATCTGATAGATGTACAGTGCGCTCGAGCGGAGACCTAGATGCTCGAGCGTCAGACACAAAAATTTGACACGCTCGAGCGCAATAAAGCCTGCTAAGCTCCAAGAAACATTAGCAAAGCAACACTCGCTCGAGCGCAAAGACACCCGCTCAAGCGTAGAATACACTCATCCAGTATTTTACAAACTTCAGATAGACGCTCGAGCACAAAAAGGTCAGCTCGAGCTTAGACCCGCTTGAACGTAAGAAACGACACTCAAGCGTGAAAAACACTTCTGCAGTATTTTTTTGCAGACGCACAAAATGCTGAGTGATTGCAAACCCCGCTCAAGCGCAAGAAGACCTGCTCGAGCAGAAGACCAAAATTCTGGGCAACAACCACTTGCACTCACTCACTACCACTCTATTCTAAACATGCCCAAATATTCCAGAATTCAAGTTCAAAGAGTAAGAGGAGGAAAAGACAAAACGATAACATAAAACCATAAGACCCGAGTCCGAAACACCATAAAGGTCGAGTTAGAAACCGGGATCGCTATAGTGTGGGTGTGGGTCGGCTCGGTTATAATATTAATTTTTTAGACAAAATTTATTTGAATTTTTCCTAAATTTCTTGCAGGAAAAATTAATTTAAATTTTGTAATTTGAATTTGAATTCAAATTATTGTCCAAAAAAATTGTGTCTCTTCTTTTTATTCCATAATAGATTTTGCATCCAGACAGGATCCAATTGTTGGGTAGTTATCTATCCATAACTGCAGCAAATCTGTTGCAGTTTTGAAACCTATCTGTTCATTTCAAAAGTGCACCTGTTCAAGTTATATTCATACATGTTCAGACAACACTTTGTTGCCTATATATACCAATCATTTCCAGCAGTTTTGTTCATGGAAAAAACAATCTGAAAAGTATTCTTTTGCTGTCCAAACTTTTATCTTTGGTGCATTATTCTTCATTTTAGTTTTAGAATAAAATTCAGAGAGTTAGAACACAGGTTTGGTTCGCCGTACAAATTGTTTGGAGTGCTACTACAATTTGTGAAAATCATTATATCCTGGGAGATAGACGTCACTTAATCGTAAGCACCATAGCGGGGCGAATCTGTCTTAAGGACAGAGTGTCACACACTCAACTTGGTCTTTTATTTTTCCATTCGGTTCGATAAAATAAATTATGTAAGTTATTTATTTTATTTTGTTTGATTTAGTTTCAATTTATTTTTTTTACATAGAAGATTGTTCCAACAATCTTAAGTCAGATTCGAATTATTTTGTTTACAGAATTTTTCGTTTGTTTTTCTTTCTCTTTCTTCTTTTACAAAAATTATTTTTTGTGGATTTACAAAATAATATTCTGGTTGGAAAAACAAATAGTGATTATATGCTATTTGACATATAATAGTAATATACTGTCTATTTTCTTTGACAACTAGTAGTAATATACTGGTGTCATTAACAATTCAGAATATTTGTTTGTGGAATTTTGTCAGAAATTAATTTTGGTTTTTGAAATTATTTTCTGAGTGTTCATTAATTAAAATTCTATTTTAGTTTTTTAATTATTGAAGTGTTACAGAAATTTAATTTACTATGTGGAATTAATTTGGTTAAATAGAATTTTATTTTATTTCCAAATTAATTGAAAAATAAAAGTTACATTTCTTGTTTCTTTTATGTTTACAGAATTTAATTCTATGAATTTGGTTTAATTTTCTGTGTAGTATAAATTCTAATTCATGGCTACTGAAACTAATGCCCAAACAAGTACTAGTGGGATGGTTGCAATTGTGCCAGCCCCCTTTCCTGTGGTGACAGTATCGGTAAATCACGGTGAGAAGCCAGAGAAGTTCTCAAGAACTGATTTTAAAAGATAGCAACAAAAAATGTTGTTCTATCTTACAATTCTAAACCTGGCTCGTTTTCTCCGTGAGGATGCTCCTATTTTGAAAGAGGATGAAACCGACCAGCAAGTGGTTGATGCGGTTGATGCTTGGAAATATGCCGATTTCCTTTGCCGGAACTACATCTTGAACGGACTTGACAACACATTATACAACATCTACAGTCCTATCAAGATAGCAAAGTCTTTGGAGAAAAAGTACAAAACAAAAGATGCCGGCTCAAAAAAATTTGTGGTTAGCAAATTCCTGGATTTTGTGATGGTTGATTCTAAGACTGTGATCAATCAAGTTCAAGATCTCCAACTCATATTGCATGACATTCATGCAGAGGGCATATTTCTCAGTGAATCCTTCCAAGTTGCAGCCTTAATTGAGAAATTACCACAAGGCTGGAAGGAATTCAAAAACTACCTCAAACACAAGCGCAAAGAAATGTCTTTAGAAGAATTAATTGTGCGTTTGAGGATTGAGGAGGACAATCGCAATTCTGAAAAACGGGCTGGTAAGTATCCTATGGAGTCTAAGGCAAATGTGGTGGAACATGCTTCAAAAACCAAGAAACGAAAGTCTTTTAGAGAAAGTTCATCACAAGGCTCTAAAGGGAGGCAAAATAAAAAGTACAAGTTTAATGGCAAATGTTATATCTGTGACAAAGAGGGACATCGGGCCAAAGATTGCCATAGCAAAGGCAAAAGCAAAAGAAAAACAAGCAAGAAGCCTGCTCAAGCCCATATGACCGAAGTGGACAATATTTTTAATGGTGTAAATGACATCAATCTTTCTGCAGTTATTTCCAAAGCAAATCTTGTCGGAAATCCTAAAGAATGGTAGGTGGACACCGGTGCTACTCGCCATATCTGTCACATCTTGTTTTACAATGGACAATGGTGAACAACTTTTTATGGGCAACTCCTCAACTTCAAAAGTTTATGGACAAGGGAAGATTGTTCTCAAGATGACATCTGGAAAGGAACTCACTCTCAACAATGTGCTACATGTACCGGACATTCGTAAGAATGGGTTTAGGCTAGTGTTTTAGAGTGATAAATATGTACTTACTAAGAATGGGATGTATGTAGGAAAAGGCTACATGTTTGATAGCCTTTTCAAGATGAATGTAATGACCGTTGTACCCTCAGTTATTAATAAAAATACATTTTCTTCTTACTTGCTTGAGTCTTCAAATTTATGGCATGGTAAACTAGGACATGTTAATTGTGGATCTTTACGTAGATTAATTAATATGGAATGTTTACCTAAATTTGACATTGATTCAAATCATAAATATGAAATTTGCGTTGAGGCAAAATTATCTAAAACTCCTTCTCATTCAATTGAAAGAAGTACGAAATCACTTGAATTAATTCATAGTGACATTTGTGATTTTAAATCAATTCAAACTAGAGGTGGAAAAAAATATTTTATCACTTTTATAGATGACTATACTAGATATAGTTATGTTTATTTAATTCGAACCAAGGATGAAGCTTTGGAAACTTTCATTCAATATAAGAATGAAGTTGAAAATCAACTTGGTAAGAAAATCAAAAAACTAAGAAGTGATAGAGGTGGTGAATATAAATCACCTTTTGGTAAGTTTTGTAAAGAACATGGAATAATTCATCAAACCACTGCTCCTTACTCACCTCAGCCAAATGAAATTACTGAAAGGAAAAATAGTACTTTAAAAGAAATAATAAATGCCATGTTAATAAGTTTTGGATTACCTCAGAACTTGTGGGGGGAAGTAATACTTTCTACTAATTATATACTTAATAAAGTACCCCGAAAGAAAGTGAATCAAACACCTTATGAAATATGGCATGGAAGAGTATCATCCTACAAATACTTAAAAGTGTGGGGGTGTTTGGCTAAAGTGGCTATTCCTAGTCCTAAAAAGACTAAGATAGGTCCTAAAACCATTGATTGCATTTTCATTGGTTATGCTAAGAATAGTAGTGCATATCGGTTTTTGATTCATAAATCAGAACATTCCGAAATGCATGTAAATACTATTATTGAATCACGAAATGCATCTTTCTTTGAACATGTATTTCCAAGTAAGACTGGACAAGAGACTAGTAGTAATAAAAGATCTCATGATGCTATTACTAGTCAGGATCAAGAACATGAACATGATCAAGATCAAGAGCAAGAGCTAGATCAAAATAAGGAAGAGGAACCTAGGCGTAGTAAACGTGCTAGAACCTCAAAATCTTTTGGTCCATATTTTCTAACATATTTGCTAGAAAATGAGCCTTTAACTTTTAAAGAGGCTATGTCCAGTTTTGAAGCTCCTTTATGGAAAGAAGCTGTCAATAGTGAAGTTGAATCCATCTTGCAAAATCACACTTGGGAATTGATGGATTTGCCACCAGGTTGTAAACCTCTTGGGTACAAGTGGATTTTCAAAAGAAAAATGAAAGCGGGTGAATTAATTGACAAATACAAGGCAAGACTTGTGATCAAAGGGTATAGACAAAAAGAAGGTCTTGATTACTTTGACATATACTCATCAGTTACTAGAATAACATCTATTAGAATGCTAATTGCTATTGCGTCTTTGTACAATCTAAATATTCATCAACTGGATGTGAAAACTGCTTTCTTAAATGGTGAGTTAGATGAAGAAATTTACATGGAACAGCCAGAAGGTTTTTCTGTTCCAGGAAAAGAAAAGAAAGTGTGTAAATTAGTTAAATCATTATATGGTTTAAAACAAGCGCCAAAGCAATGGCATGAGAAATTTGACAAGGCAATGATGTCAAATGGATTTAAAATTAATGAGTGTGACAAATGTGTTTATATTAAAAACACAGACAAAGGTTATGTCATCGTATATTTTTATGTAGATGATATGCTCATCATAGGTAGTAATAATGACATGATTAAAACTACCAAGAAAATGTTAAATAAACATTTTGACATGGAGGACATGGGCATTGCTAATGTAATTCTTGGTATGAAAATTACCAAAACATCAGAAGGTTATGATTTGTCACAATCTCATTACATTGAGAAAATACTTGACAAATTCAGCAAATATGATGATCATCTTACTAGAACACCTGTAGATGTTAATTTGTTTCTTTCTAAAAATGTATAGGAAGGTATTTCTTAATTAGAGTGTGCCCAAATTATTGGAAGTTGAATGTACTCGCTGAACTACACTCGCACAGATATAGCTTATGCAGCAAGTAAATTAAGTAAATATACAAGTAATCCGGAAGTAGAACACTGGAAAGCAATTATAAGGGTTCTAAGATATCTCCGATTTACTCATAACATTGGGCTGAATTATACTAGATATCCAGCAATACTTGAAGGTTACTGTGATGCAAACTGGATATCAGATACAAGAGACTCAAAGTCCACCAGTGGGTATGTCTTTACTCTTGGTGGGGTGGCTGTATCTTGGAAATCTTCCAAACAGACTTGCATTGCTAGGTCTACTATGGAATCTAAATTCATAGCTTTAGACAAAGCTGGAGAAGAAGCAGAATGGCTTTGCCACTTCCTTGAAGATATTCCAATATGGCCAAAATCGCTGCCTGCTATATGCATACATTGCGATAGTCAATCAGCAATAGGTGGAGCACAAAGTCATGTGTATAACGGTAAGTCACGACACATTCGTCATCGACATAACACCGTGAGACAACTACTCTCTAATGGAATTATTTCCATTGAATATGTGAAGTCTAAAGACAACATAGCGGATCCACTAACCAAAGGGTTAGCAAGAGAGCTAATTCAGAATTCATCGAGGGAAATAGGACTTAAGCCTATTAAATAAGAGTTAACACAACGGCAACCCAACCTAGTTGACTGGAGATCCCAAGATCTAGGTTCGAAGGGACAACCGAGTTGTTATTGACTCAGAAAGATCACTGGGGAGTCCAACTTCTACCCATTTTTATGATGAAATAAGTGATGTCTACAGCGTTTTAGGTTAAGTAAAATTTTAATGATTCTTATATCTAGGTAAACCTAGTGGAGTATGGCAAGATACTCTTCATAAGAATCACCTATGTGAGTGTGAACTAGGCCGGTTCTATGAGATTTGTGAAGGGCTACAAGTCTTTAGAGCACTCATGAAAGACTAGGTTGTTCAGGGCCAAAATGAACACAACAATGAGAACTAAACTGGGTCTGGGGATATATTATGTAAGTTCTATTATCATGGTTTACACAAACGGCTGAACAGTTCAAGACATCATGTTCACTGGTTAACTAGTAAATCCGATAGTGTCTCACAAGGGAAGGTTCAAAGCCAAAAGCTACCCATCATTTGCAGAATATTTCCAATTTCTGTACTCTCTGCAATTAGATCATGTTGTTGCATTTTCTCTCCATCAAATTCCATTCATGTGGGGGATTGTTAGAAAATTGGTTTATATAAGGCTTATTTTGGGCCATCTTTGAGCCCAAAATTGAGTGGGCCCCGAACATCTTTTGGGGTGGGTTCGAAAAGGTGACGTGTTCCTTGTCATATGGCAAGTCACACGATGAAGATGGTTCATCAAAGCCATTTATGAGTGAATGGGAAGTTGACTTTGTTTTCGGGTTCATGGAATGAATAGTTTAAGAAGTAAATGTGGGTTTCCTTCAAATGGGTGGTCTCACATTGAAACTTTAAGAGAGCTTTTTTGTGTATATAAGCTCTAGACAACAACACTTGGGTTGGGCCTCAAGGGGCACCCCAAGTTTGTAGAATGGAGGAGTTATTGACAAAGTGAACCTTAGCCCAAACCACCACACACGTGCGCGTGCGCGCCGCCAGCACCGTCCGTCCGGCCGTGCCAAGCGCATGTGTAGGTGGTGGGTCGAGTCGGTTCTAATATTAATTTTTTAGACAAAATTTATTTGAATTTTTCCTAAATTTCTTACGGGAAAAATTAATTTAAATTTTGTAATTTGATTTTGAATTCAAATTATTGTCCAAAAAAATTGTGTCTCTTTTTTTTATTCCATAACAGATTATAACAGATTTTGCACCCGGACAGGTGTAGACGCGCCCGTGGGCTTCCATCTAACAGTTCGGACTCGATTTTGTATCGGTTCTAAATCTGAACCAAAGAGTCCAGATCCGGCAAATCGTTTTGAAGAAAAATAGATTTTTTTGAAAAGTAGTGCCAAACATGGACTGCTTTGCCAGATTACAGAGTCGCCACCTAAATATTTTAAAATGGGAAATTTAGAAACCACGACTCGGTCAAGGCCATATGTCCGCTATCACCAAAGTGGTCTTGGCTCGGGAGCTTGGGTACGATCGGGGAAGGTCAACTATGAGCACCCCTTTTCGCCCGGTCCGAAGACCGGCCTCTACTAACCGTGATATCCGTTTTTGAAAACTCTATGCGTTCTTATTCCGGTTATTAACCTAGAATTACTATGTGATGCGCACAACACAAAAGTATAGACTAGATTGCCTAACTTGGAAATAAACATTGCATATCCGTTTTGTCTCGAAAAACGTGTTAGATTTTGCTACTCGCAAGTAGGCTAAAATACGGATTTCAATGAGTTGTTCCAACTCAGGCAATCCAACCTTCACCCACAGCCATTCAAACAGTAATATCATATAAGCATTTAGCCGCATGGCAATCGTACTGTCATGGCAACATTGACACGCATGTGGTATGCTAAAGCGTAAATACTTACATCGTACTCCGTGCCAAAACAAGAAACTAGTTAGCAAACATGCATGTCCTAGTTCATGTTAAGTGGCTAATGCAACACAGGCATAGATGCAATCTAGAGTAGGCTCGGCTAACCCTAAACATAGCACATGAGATGCAACAACTATCACGTATTCAATTTGGAATTGAAAGTACGATGCAGTTTGTATGATGTACCGAGCCCGGTGCATGTAAACAAATGCATAGATGCACGCATGCATTGCATAAGGTATGCTAAGATAGAAATGCCCTAATCTACCAACATAAGCGGGTAAATAAAAGGGAGAAAGAAATGGGGATTGGAAGACATACACCCACTCACACACACTTATTACAATTATGCCCTCGCTCGGAGGGGCCGAAAGAATAATACAGAACTGAATAACTAATTAACTACGCAAGCTAATTAATTATTACAAATCAACTAAATTAATTAAATAGAATAATTAATCTAATTAAACAGTAAATCGCCTCGGGATGAGGGCCAAATGCACAAGGCCGGATCGCCTCGAATCGCACTGTCATGCATGATTTGCCTCTGTTTCCTCTACTATCCTCCTCAGAAAATTACCAAAGTCTTAGGAATACTTCCTTGGGCACTGGAGATCACCACCGGCTGTGGTGGGACACCACCGGCTGAAGAAGGAGGCTACCGGCACTAGATGAAGTTATCGGTGAAAATTGATCACGGCACTAAATGGTGCCGGCCGGCACTTAACACCTGCAGAACCTGCAACCCACAACAGCAGAGGACAACAACATGCATGGCAATGTGATTCAAGGTATTTATGCACTATACACACCCCTTATCATGTTATTGACTCCAAAGGGCATGTGCCTCGATTCCCGGACCACCAATTGCGCATTTCCATGCATGATGGCCCTAAGAACCAAGTGCGCAACTTTGATTTCAAATGCATGCAAACCAAACAAATCAAAGTCCCAATCCCTACCACCAAGTCAAGGGACAAGGAATACATGTTGATGCAATGCAACCTAGTCATATTATCTATCATGCAACATGGACTATGCAATATACCTATGCAAGCATACAAGCAAGCATACAAGACAAGCATGCAAACCAATGAAAGGATGGTCTTATACATGACTTAGGCAACTCAAATAGGCCTAAAATCAGTGGCCAAAATGTCTAGACATGAGGACTAAACAAACACACACACATGCAAGTGTTATGATCCAAACCTTAAGCATGAATATGGCAAATCTCAAGCACACTTAAAGAGACCAAACATGGACAATGAGCATGCATTGTAAAGCTCTGAAATACATGCAAAACATGGTGCCAAACCAAGTAAAAGATAGGCCAAACAAAGCATGCAAATGGTCTAAGGCTCCAAGCTAGTCAAAGAGGCTTTGAACTAAACTTATGCAAGGCGATTATGGTATGCACTAAACAACTAAAAACAGGTTTTTAGTATGTCAAAACAAAGCCAAAAGGATACTTAGATGGCATCTAAGAGGCTTGAAATCAAAGGCATGCAAAATGGCCAAAACATGGGGGCATTCAAGACATGCTTTCAAAGCATTAAAGAGGCGACTAAGGTGAGCATACAAGCATACCAAAGGGCCTGAAATAGCATGCTAGGTGGTTCGAAACCATCAAAAATGAAGCAAGCATGGCATGCTACACATTCATGCTCTTGAGGCCAACAAGCCAAATGTAAAGAGGCTACAATATACATGCTAAGATTGACCAAAATGACTATGGACAGAGCTAAAACATGTCAAACTAAGCATACAAGCTTCATGGATCTAGGCCTAAAACATGCTAGAAAGAAGGCATACAAACCTAGAGCAAGTTAAGGCAATACAAGGCATTACAAAGCATCTATGCGAAGCATGCAAGGAGTGCTAAAACCAACTTAAAACAGAGTTTAATCATGGCATAATAGGCATGAAAAACAGCCAAAACATGTTCAACACACAACCAAACATGGTGCTCCTTTGGAGGCCAAATCTTGCCCTTTTCAAGGACATCAAGGAGAGGGGGTGGCCCTCTCCTTTTGGAGACTTTATGGCACCATCTCCACCAAAGAAATCCCTCAAGATTTTAGTGGTGGAGAGGCCCAAGCACCAAAGTCTCGAAGCTCTCACAAAATGGCCTAAAAATGGCCCTTTTTAAGGCCTAAGGGTGGTCAAACCTACCCAAACCACCAAGCACTCTTAATAAACAATGAAGAGGCTTAAAAAACAGAACTTTTATGTGTTATAGACTAAGCACAAAAACTGTTTTAAACTAGGCAAAAATGGAATGCAAAAATGGGGTAAATAAAGCAAGTTTCTTACCCTTGATGATCTTCTTCACAAATGTTGAAGTTGTTGGTTCCTTGAGCTCCAAACCAGTCAAGAACACTAAGAACAAACCCTTAGCACCTCAGTTCCAAGAGGAAGGTGAAACACTAGGTGTTGGTGAGCAATAGTAAGTCACAAACACCTAGTGTACAAAACAAGAGAGAAAGAGAGAGATAGGATAGATACACAAAACCTAACCTAAAACCAGAGCTTCTCCCTCTCCTAAAATGTCTAACTCTCCAAATCTTCTAACCCTTGAGCCAAGAGAAGAGGCTTCTCTTGTATAGGCACCAAAACTTACAAGTTAAGGCATCAGGCTCATCCCTCCATACACGTATGGAGGGAAACAAGCACCGTAAAGCTGTTCAGTCTGAAAATATCTCCAAAAATAGCTGTAAAGTGGTCGGCAGGGCAAAATGGTAATTTTGCCAAAAAGAGTGCCGACCGGCACAAAATAGTGCCGACCGGCACTCTATAGTGCCGATGGCAACACCAGCCAGCCGGTGGCCTCTAGCCACAACCGGTGGTATGTGGGGATGCCTCACAAAGCATTCCCTGCCCCTCCAAGGAAAAACACAAGTGTTTGGTGCAGAACCAAACACAAAACAGTCAAGTTCGGAGGTCCTGAGGCAGGGCGCGTAGCCGAGAACTCCGGGGACTCCAAACAAACACAAACATGGATAATCACCGAGTGTTCCAACGGTGACGTCCAAGTCTTGAGGATGGTCAAAAATGGGGTGTCTACAGTTGCCCCTCTTTGACAGAACTCGGAAGTCATAACAATGACGGGAGTGAATGTCAAAGCCCAGAGACGACCCATTTTTGACATGGCCGAAGACTTGGACAAACATGCAAGACAAAACAAGGTATGCGCCTGAAGGCAGGGGCAAAATGCAAGACAATGCAAGAAGCCGAGCATAACTTATGATCATGCAAAGAAAGCTGTAATGAAGCACACATGCGATAGTTATAAGCTAGCATACGCCAATCTACACTACAATGCAGAAAGGATGTAAGAGAATTATGTAATTCTCAAAACATCTCACTCGGAGGATACAATATCTGTGCGGCTCGTCCGGTTGTACCGGCCTCAAATGAGCCGTACATACAATATCGTGCCTGCAAACAAAGTAAACTTAACAGGTACAATATTGTTAGCCATATGCATGGCAATGCGAAATGCAAAATGATATGCAATATGTACAAAATGATGTATGAACAATGCAAATGATAATGCAATGCAATTGAAACTATGCAAACTACATGCAAAGCAATTGAATCATGATTCAAACCGGAGTGGTTCGAAACCACACAAATGTCAAGTAGATTGATGGAAGTAACAAGTCCGTCTACCATAGAACGATGTCTGAACTATGAGTGATGTAGACGGACACAAGAATAGGTATTGGGTGGAATGACATAAGTGGGGTGACGACCCGCTGAGGAAAGAATAATGATCCTAATGCCGGATGCAACAATTACACTACAATGCAATATGCGATTATGGCGCGCAGGCCAAACCGTATCTCGCTTAGGAAAGGCATGCACACATACAAGCCATGTCTAACACAGAAAATGTGCCGCAACCTCAAACCAAGTTCATCAAGGAATAGGCGCAATGCACATGAACCATACTTTGACGTGAAAAGTAAGGGCACATACCAGACCAAACTCAACAAGGAAAGGCGCAAGCCATAGATGGAAGATGATGGAGTGAATGCATGCAACTACAATGCAATAGAATGGATATTTACAGAAAATGCACGACATATGCACTGTACTACAATGATGATGCATGACATATGCATGTTTTTTTTTGGATTTTTGAATTTTTTGGAATGCATGACATATGCAATATTATTAATGATGCATGAAAAATGCATGTGATGCAATGGCTATGATTGCAGCTTTCCCTATTCTCCCAACGGGGCGATATACTAGGTTGGTTCAGTATCCAGAATTGAGGCGTAAACATGCCGCCTCAACCTATGGGGTTTCCATACAGATTTCAAGCCGAGGGTACACCCCCTGGATATTTAAACCAGACTTTAGTCTCGGAAATCTCAAACCTTTGCGTTCTAGGCATAAGCCATTCAAACTCTAGTTTTTACCGTCCCCATTGGTCTCTTAGGAACTCACCAAGAACACGCATGTGGCTTTACTACCACCGAAAGTCGTTCGGGCACGACAAACACCGAAGGAATCACCTTCAGAGGATTTAAGGTCTCCTAGACCGGGATGCAAATATGGTGAAGGTTTCGCACCCTCCAAGGATTTAAGGTCTCCTAGACCGTGCGTGTTTAAGGTCTCGCCAGACCAGGGGGGCAACTGATGAGGTGCGCGAAACAACGCGATGGAATGCATGCATGCCAAATGCAATGAGGTGCACCTTAATGCACCGAAGGTCTTGCGTCTCCCGAGGATTTAAGGTCTCCTAGACCGTGCACAAATGGCGAAGGTTCCGCAACCTCCAAGGATTTAAGGTCTCCCAGACCGTGCGTGTTTAAGGTCTCGCCAGACCAAGTGGGGCGTTGAGGTAACGCACATGGGATGCGTATGCCAATACAAATGAGAAATGGAGTGCAAAACGAGGCAGACGTACCTCAAGATGCAATGAAATGAAAAATGAGGCACGCATATCTCATTGAATGGAAAATGAAATGCAAAACGAGGCACACGTACCTCGAGATGCAATGAAATGCAAAATGAGGCACGCATACCTCATTGAATGGAAAATGAAATGTAAAACGAGGCACACGTACCTCGAGATGCAATGAAATGCAAAATGAGGCACGCATACCTCATTGAAAGGAAAATGAAATGCAAAACGAGGCACACGTACCTCGAGATGCAATGAAATGCAAAATGAGGCACGCATACCTCATTGAATGGAAAATGAAATGCAAAACGAGGCACACATACCTCGAGATGCAATGAAATGTAAAACGAGGCACACGTACCTCGAGATGCAATGAAATGCAAAATGAGGTATGCATACCTCATTGAATGGAAAATGAAATGCAAAACGAGGCACACGTACCTCGAGATGTAATGAAATGCAAAATGAGGCACGCATACCTCATTGAATGGAAAATGAAATGCAAAACAAGGCACACATACCTCGAGATGCAATGAAATGCAAAACGAGGCACACGTACCTTGAGATGCAATGAAATGCAAAATGAGGCACGCATACCTCATTGAATGGAAAATGAAATGCAAAACGAGGCACACGTACCTCGAGATGCAATGAAATGCAAAATGAGGCACGCATATCTCATTGAATGGAAAATGAAATGCAAAACGAGGCACACGTACCTCGAGATGCAATGAAATGCAAAATGAGGCACGCATTCCTCATTGAATGGAAAATGAAATGTAAAACGAGGCACACCTCGAGATGCAATGAAATGCAAAATGAGGCACGATACCTCATTGAAAGGAAAATGAAATGCAAAACGAGGCACACGCACTCGAGATGCAATGAAATGCCAAATGAGGCACGCATACCTCATTGAACGGAAAATGAATGCAAAACGAGGCACACGCACTCGAGATGCAATGAAATGCAAAATGAGGCACGCATACCTCATTGAACGGAAAATGAAATGCAAAACGAGGCACACGTACCTCGAGATGCAATGAAATGCAAAATGAGGCACGCATACCTCATTGAATGGAAAATGAAATGCAAAACGAGGCACACGTACCTCGAGATGCAATGAAATGCAAAATGAGGCACGCATACCTCATTGAATGGAAAATGATGCAAGTGTAACACGCATGTCACACGAAAAAAAAATGCAATACAGTGCAAGTCACAAGGGACGTGCAAGACGCCACGACGCGACGCACTAGACAATGCGATGGATGCGTGTAATGCACACGGGGCAACTTTTGAATCTTTATAAACGACAAAAGGATACAAAAGGATACAATCTTTGCTTGAACTCGAGTGTTACGCACAGTAGACACGGTCCAAAGTCAAAACGGAGGCCAGTTGAGCATCGGGGGTGCATTTTCTTGCATTTTCTTGAGCTATGAAGACCAAAAGCTACTCATTTCGCCTAAACAAGGCCTTGGGAACACCACCGGCTGGGTGGGGGGGTCACCGGCTGCCTAAACTTTTTCACCGGCACAATATTGTGCCGACAGGCACAAAATAGTGCCGACCGGCCAAAAGTTGCTGATCGGGGGCAGATCTGACTTTTCGCCACGGGTGTTTTAAAATAGGGTTCTAAACCCTATTCTATTCACTTTGCCTCCGCCGAAAAACACTTCCTTCTCTCTCTAGAATATTTTCAACCCTCGATCCTCGCATTTTCTCACGTTTTAGGCTCGATTTCGTCGTTCGATTCGCGAATACCTTCGCGTTTCGCACATTTTCGACCGAGCACATCTTTGCTTCGGTGCACCCTTTGCTATTTCCGCTTTTTCGGGACTTGTTTCCCTCGATCCCATCTTCCTTTCTGTGTCTTTTCATCTTCCGACCTTCTCGGCCATTTCCGACCCTCTCGGGGTTGACTTTTCCAGTTGACTTTTCACATTCTGGCTTTTCCGGCCACTTTCTCACCACCATTACTATGGCAGACGATGTTCCACATGTCGGGACTCCCCCGGATCACGAGATGGATCCCGGGGTCGAGCTCCTCCCGAAAGCAAGCGACCGACCATTACCGCCTGTCATTCACGTGCTTCCGCCAGATGGACTCCACCACTTCCGCGGTTTTGACAGGCTCGACCGACCTGAGCTTCATGGCTCTCACCTCTCACCTTTCGTTCGGCGCCCGAGGTAACCCTTCGCTCGCTTTACTTTCGCAATGTAGAATGTAGAACCGTCAATTGCCATAGCCGACATAACCTTAATTGCTTAGCTCGATACATCAGATCAGAAGTTGATTATAGACAACTTCACAACCGATATCTGCTTAGGACCGACATACATGCACACACACACTGACTAGCTCGAATCACCCAAACACGGCACAATCGTGATTTCACTGCAAATTCACCGATGTCCGGTACTTGTTTGAATCTGAAAACTCGCACGCATGCTAGACTCGCACTGAATCACATAGATATGTTGTGACATCACTTATTGGTAATTTACTGAAACATACCGGCACCGGATACCCGTTTGAATTTTGGAAACTTGCACGCATGCTAGATTTACACTGATCCTCACAGGAGCACTGACATATCACAGGCCGTAGTCCACCTACTGGTACACTGAAACCTGACATTTGCTTGCATCTGAAAAACGTACACACGTGCACCATGTTTACACTGCACCACTCAAAAACACCCTGACGCATCACATATTGTAATTTACTGTAAGCACACCGGTACCCGGTTTCTGTTTGAATCTGAAAAATGTGCACGCATGCTAGATTTGTATCGACTTTAACATGTTTCCTCAGAACTGTGCATTTCATATTGCTTTGCAACCATTTGTTTGTAAACAGGGAGATTCCCATACCATCCGCGGGTATGGGAATGTTTCGGCTCGAGATTGGTACTCGGAGCTTCCCGAGGCGGTTCGACACATCGTAGATGAGGCGGGCTTCGGTTCCTTCTGCAGGGGTCTCGACCACCACCGCTCAGCAGCCTCTTTAGCCTTGGCGGAGAGGTGGTGGGACACCACCGATTCATTTCACCTATCTGCGGCGGGGGACATGACGATAACCCCTTACGATTTCTCGGTGCTCACCGGCATTGGGGTAGGGGGTGATCCGATCCCCTTCGACACCGATATGGACGAGTGGACCGCAGCTCAGGTCCATTTACTTGGCGCGGCTCCGCCCCTTGCACGTCCAGGCTTTGTTCGCTATTCTTGGTTCGAGGTGCAGTTCCGGGTGCAGCCCCTTCTTGTCGACGCAGCTCTGATGACCGAGGTGGCCGTAGAGCAGTACGCGCGCGGCTTCTTGATGTTTTTGCTGGGGACCACCCTATTCGCCGACCGGGCGAACACCGTGCCTCTCTGCCTACTCAGCGCACTAGTGGACGTCCGGGACATCTTGCGCTATGACTGGAGTGGCGCGGCTCTGGCCACTCTTTACGGGTACATGAGCTCGGTCTCCGTGGGCGTGCGCTGTTTGGGGGTTACCGCGAGCTTGGGAGGTACGCTTCTTTCCGCTTTACATTTTCGCAGACTTTCTATACTCATTATTGCACGCATCGTAGTCTGCTTACACTTATCAGATAATCGTGTACACACGCACACGATACTCTTGCTTATATCGACCATAATCGCTCACACCGTACACTCGCTCAATACATCGCACAACACACGGCCCGCTATTTCGCTTTACTCAGATTCTCGCTCGATAAATGTTCGACATCCGCCTTGCGCCAGGGTCTATGCCTACTTTCCTGTGCTAGAGCCGATCAAGACGGAGACTCCACCGTCGCTCCTTCTCACGCCGCCACGACGGAGGTGCACAGCGACCACGAGACTTTCACTTCTTCCGTCGCTACTTTGACACCATCACCCCCGCCGAGGTATGTTTTACTTACGTTCATTTAAGCTTCACTTTTCCATCAGATATTTGCAATACCAGAGGTAACAAACCCAGATTTCAATTTCAGATCACCGGCACCATGGGCTCCTCCGCCAAATGATAGTCACGGATCGGTTTGCCGGGCGCGATCGAGACCTCGCTTCATCGGATTTTGCTAGAGGGCCGTCTGTCGGGCTTGGTACTGGTGGCGCTTCTTGCGTCGCACTCGTGGTTACTCGAGCAGATAGTCCCGAGCATCCTCCCGAGCATATGAGGGACACCGGCGTTTCACCGGAAAGCGGATGGCGGACTACACCATCGGCTGGGAGGCAGACGGCTTCAGAGGCGAGGGCGATTACTCAGAGTACGTCCGGACCTTCATCATGCGGCCTTTGAGCGGTGGTCGCCGAGCTGAGCCAGAGAGACCTGCGGCGTCGGCGGCTAGGGCAGAGGTGGGAGCAGGAGCGGGATCGTCACAGAGAGCTCGAGCTCGTGGCAGGAGGGAAGTCAGAGGGACGAGGATCGGTTGGCCCGCTCTGCCACCATGCTGACAAACAGGGGGCAGAGTGGGGAGACCTACCAGATCCCTTTTGCTCCTCCTCCGGCTGGTCATGAGTTTGTCGGTATCCCCGACTTGCCTCCGGTATGTACCACTTTATTTCTGCATCTTGCATTATCATTTCAGTTCAGTTCATTCGATGTTCCTCAGAATATTGATGTATCTAATACTTTTTGCAGGCTTCCTCTGAGTACACCCAGCAGTCATTGGAGCTGAATGCCTCCATGGCGGGGATGTTGCAGCGGACCTTTGAGTTCTTAGCCTTCTACGACCTTCCGGTATGTTTTCTCTGACATAGTTCCAAACTATATACAAATCGCCTGATTCGCACCGATAGATCGCTTCACGGCATTCTCACATCAGATTCATATTAATCGTGATTCGTGACCGATAAACCGCTTCACGGCATTTTCACATCAGATTATATACATCGCATTCGTGACCGATAAATCGCTTCACGGCATTTTCACACTGTACTCATACATTGCATCCTGCATTGATTAACTGTTTCAAGTGTACTAATGCATTTGCCTTTTGTACTTTTCAGCCTCCCTTCCCGATTCCTCCCGTGGGTGGCGGCGCTCCATCTGGACCTCCCATTTCTACTCGGGATGGCAGGATATTCCCCCGCACCAGAGGGGGGCGTGGCCATGTGGGGAGCAGCTCACAGGCTCCAGTTGCAGGGGATGGTGAGTCGGAGGCGAAGGCCTCCGAGGAGGAGGCCGGGGGCAGCTCGGGCTCCGACAGCGATACTTCTGACGATGCTCCTGCGCTTCTGCCCAGGAAGAGAGCGAGGACGGATCCCCCGGCGCGAGGCCATTGATGATGATTACAGACTTCTGCTGTTTTTCTTTCATTTTCTTTTCTTGTACTTTTCTCTTTTTGGTAGATAGAGTACTATGTACTGCCGCAGGCAGGTTTTTGTTTTTCTCAAACGTTGTATTTGAAAAGATTATATGAGATGAAACAAACTTTTGGTCTGAAAAAGAGTGTTACATTTGTATATATATGCATATTTCACATCCTGCACTACATTGCATCATATTACACCTCAAATGTAAATGATATTGATCTGTTGTTTGAAAATTGAGCACTCGCATTGCACTAATCAGATAACCAACCAACTAAACAGCAAAACAGCTCATACAAATCCCTGTTCAATCCGAACACACAGCCCATACTCTGCTAGGGACTAATCTGCTGGGGATTGATCTGCATATAGCCCATAACACAGCATTTGGTTCATTCTGCACACAGCAAACCCTGAACAAATAGCCCTAATCTGACGAGACGGATCACAAAGCTGACACGGTTGCAGTTGAAACACACTCGGATGTCCCAAATTTTCCCTTTCCTTCTCTTGCTTTGCACGGATGTAGAGAATGGCACAGCATTCTGAGCACTAGCGATTACCTTTTGGAAGATGGTGGGTTTCCAACCGGGGCATCGAGCCTACCATAGAACACGGCGAGACAAACTCAAACAAGGAAACAAAAGGCACACGACCTAACACAACGAGACACACTTGGAAAAGACTCAAAGCCAAAATTGAGACCGACAAATCAAAAGACACGACACACGGACATGTTTACAGAAAGACCTCAAATCTCGAGGAGCCAAATCCTCTGGGTATTATTCCTACCCTTTCTGATTTGTGACACTCACATCACTCGGCCCTCAGGTTCATTTTTCTCTCAAAGCCCTTTTTCTCACTTCTCTCTCAACTTACTCCTCTCTATTCTTTATTCTCTCATTTTTCAATCCCTCCCCGGGGTGATGAATGACAGATGAATAGGAAGTCGCGGGTTCACACCCAACACTGTTAGCTCACGGCTATTTCTTCTGGCGGATGGAGTGCCTTTCTGGTGAGTGTGTTAACGGGGGAAAGACAGAAGGCCTGACTCAATTGTGCCCCTAGTTCGTCACTTTGACCATTTTTTTTGTTTTCTAAAACAGCTTTGATCAAAATGAGAGTTAGATTAACACACTTACTCGATTTTTGATTTGAAAATCATGTGAATCAGGCTGTGAGCACTGAAAATTCTGCTTTTTGGGTCCAAACATGGTCCAATTTTGAAAATGAAACAGTTTTCGAGAAAATAAGTCAACCTTAGTGAAAATTTTCAAAAACTATTTTTGCAAACAATCAACGCTCAACGAGCGCGGAACTTACCCTCGAGATGCGCAACCTCGGATCGAAGACAATGGAAAATTGCCCCTGGCTTAAAAAGGGGGGGAAGGCAACGGAAAGTTGCCCCTGGTTTGGACGGTAACTCAGGGCAACTTATGGCACTACATGGCAACGGAAAGTTGCCCCTTGTTTGGATGATGCCGCGGCATTTTGTAAGCCAGTCCTTGTTGACGGCGATCGGATCCTCGGGCGTGGAGGAGGCGAAGACGGCTTGAATCAATATGTGGACATAGTCACCTGGAAGGTGTTGGTGGTTCGGCTTCAAGAGAAAGCTGATCACGTAGTTCCGGGTTGCTGTAATCGAGACATTGGATTCGGAGGATGCAAAAGTAATCAAAACCATGACATGGACTGAGACGCTATGGAAGCGTTGGGGGCTCAACTTCAAGATGAAGTTGCCTACGTATCCCAAACATGGGAATCAAGCCTTACGTAGTTCCGGTTAAGGTACACTCGGGTATTTTAACCTTCACTGTTTAGGCTCTAACTTTTGCCAAGGCGCCCAATGCGGGTTTTCGACCTTGCGAGCTTTGTTCTTCTTTCTTTTCTTCTTTTTTTTTTATATATTTTCTTTTTCTTTTTCTTTTGCATTTTTCTTTTCTTTTCTTTTTTCTGCTTCTTTTGTATTTTTCTTTTTTCTTTTCTTTGCTCTAACTTTTGCCTGGGCCGCCCTTCCTGGTTTTCGGTCCAGCGAGCCTCTCAAAGGGTAAAAGTTTAGCTTTGTCCATGCCAAATGGTTTTGAGTTCGAAGCCTCTCCGCATCCAGAAGAGCGACTGTTGTATTGATTTGCAGGAAAAGTCCATCACGGCTGCTTCTCGAGCTTTGCTTGGTGGGATCTGATCTTCTTGATCTGATGTTGATGCCTCTTGTTCGAGGGCTACTTCAAATTGGGCCACACAGGCGTTTCATGACACTGAATGTTTTGAACGGATCCCGGTTCGCAACAGATAAATCAAATCTCGAGACTGGGAGCGATCTTGGGCTGCACCATCTCAAGAGCAGTTCCACACCAGTCTTCGCGAGACTGCGCAAAATATTTTGTTTTTGAAAGTTTTTAAGAAAGCGACAAATCATTCGCGTTGAAGATAGTGTGGGACCAGTCTGGATCAGGCCAGGGTCCTTCTCAGTACTCACGCCGACAAGCATGATTTCATTCATTAAAAGCTTAACATGCCTCTCCTTCTCTCAAACTAATCAAAATTTTTGCAAGAACCCGAGGAATTCCTCCCTCTTTGTTTTTATCACCGCAGTGTTCAAAAAAAAAAGGGGTTTTATGAAAAACTTAGGTCATCGCAACGATGTTCAAGGCACAAGAGAGTAGGCGGAATGCACTGTCGTTCCATCCAAATTCTCTGGCACGGCTGGCTCAAATAGCAACAAGTACGGAACGTGATAGCCACAGCTGTTTCATTCAGATTTGTTGGTGTAACTGGCTCTTCGGCAGAAACAAACTCAAAAAGCAAAAGTAAATAATTACAAGGCAAAACGGTGTTCGAGGCAACAACCCCGAAATCACCTGGTATACTATACAAGAGGGACTGACTCATTACAACAAGACAGACCCTGTAAGCAAAAAGGCTGACTCAATACAAGGAGACAGACTCAAAAACCAAACAAAAGACTGACTCGACGCCCAAGTCAGGATTTACAAAACTAGCATTGGCAGGTGCTCAAAAATGCGTGCCAAACGCCACATTCAAAAATGTACCAGACACTGCCCGCAGGCGATTCATCTTCCGACTACATACTTGCAGTATCCGTGTACTCGAAATCCAACAACTGAGTGGTGACGGACTTTGCTGAGGTGGGCGGGAGGATAACCTCGTTGTCAATCAAATCTTGTACCTCATGACGGAGGCGGAAGCAATTATCGGTGGCATGGCCAGTCTGCAGATGGTACGCACAGTACAGGGAAGCATCATGTGTGGCCGGGAGATTCTTCGGGAGCGGCCGAGGCTCCAGGGGCTTAAGGTGTCCCCTTTCAGCAAGGATCTGCAATGCCTTGGACAATGGCATATAGAGAGCATAAAAGACCCTGCGCCCTCGGGGCAGGTATTTTGGAGTCTGAGCACTCTTGCTAGATGCGCTAGCGAATGGATCGGCGGGTGTGGCCTTAGGTTTCTGATCCTTTCCGGATGCAAGGCTGGGAGCGGGAAGAACTGTCTTGGCATGACGGGGCCTATCCCGATTCTCTGATTGATCGAATCGCCTCAAAGTGAGTAGGAAAGCATCCTCCACGGCTTTTGTCAGAATCGCGGATATCTGTTGCTTGTTCATTCCCCGGCTTTCAAAGCCTCATCGCCCACGAAGCTTGTTCGATAGGGTCGGCATCCGCCTTCATCTTACCTTTGTCTCCGGCCTCAGCCTGGTCTAGAACTTGGTTTGCTACGTCGTTGCCATAGTTGGAGGCCATCTCCGGTTGGCTGAGTTCAATTACAATTCGTCCTAGTAGTGGGGGTTCTTGGGGCATAAAGCCTCTGGCATATGGTGCAGCTGGCGGCGAAATAGACATCCCATAGGCGAGATCCGCCACGGATCTTTGAAGATCACCTATCATTCCCATTAATTCAAATATGGTGGGCTCGCGAGCCTGATATAGTTGAGGAGTCCAGATTGGATGTGCGGCAAGCGACCTAGGCGGATGCGGCATATCAAGAGTTGCTTCGTCCTGTAGGGTGATTCCTTGACTCAGCGCGGCCGTCATGACCACAATCTCTTCTCGAAGTTCTCATGTTCGCCTTCGCCGAGAAAAGGACACTAGCTATTCGCTCAACTCTCAATTTCAATCAAACGGAAAACAAGCGATTTCAAATTTCAAAACAGATCAAACACGGGTGTAGTTGAACAAGCTGCACTCCACTATCAACACTGCTCTCAAGTCAACGCTTTCAAATCAACTCGATACCCAGATATAATCGATTCTCAACAATCATCGACATCGTGCCCGCAGTCGATACCAAAACTTGCAAACCGATATATGCATTCCCCGAGAGATACACTCTAAAAGCACATAGCATATAAAAGAGAGCCAATACACCCCTATGTTGGGGTAGGGTTTCGCCCTATTTTGTCGAGCTAGGGTTTCACTACGCATGCGCGGTTTCAAACAACCTAATATCGTAAGCAACCCGCCCTAGTTTGGAATGGTCACTATGGATCCGAATATGCACTAGGTAATGGTCGAAAAGGGTGCCCTAAGAATCCGGGTTTGTGTTCCCATGCTGTCAGAGCCCATAACCGGTCAGCCTTATGGTCATGCCTTGACAAGACAAGCCTCCGGCAAACCGTTCAGGAATGGCAGATGGCAAACACGGTGTCCTAGGCGCACCAATGCACATGCAATGCAAAGAAAACACATAAGCGTAGTCAAAAACAAGATATCACACGTTCGAGTCAAACTCTCTAAACTCCCCAGCAGAGTCGCCAGAAACTGTAGACGCGCCCGTGGGCTTCCATCTAACAGTTCGGACTCGATTTTGTGTCGGTTCTAAATCTGAACCAAAGAGTCCAGATCCGGCAAATCGTTTTGAAGAAAAACAGATTTTTTTTGAAAAGTAGTGCCAAACATGGACTGCTTTTGACATGAGTCGCCACCTAAATATTTTAAAATGGGAAATTTAGGAAACCGACTCGGTCAAGGCCACATGTCCGCCATCACCAAAGTGGTCTTGGCTCGAGCTTGGGTACGATCGAAGGTCAACTATGAGCACTTTTCGCCTTATCCAAGACCGCCTCTACTCACCGTGATCTCCGTTTTAGAAAACTCTATGCGTTCTTATTCCGGTTATTAACCTAGAATTACTATGTGATGCGCACAACACAAAAGTATAGACTAGATTGCCTAACTTGGAAATAAACATTGCATATCCGTTTTGTCTCGAAAAACGTGTTAGATTTTGCTACTCGCAAGTAGGCTAAAATACGGATTTCAATGAGTTGTTCCAACTCAGGCAATCCAACCTTCACCCACAGTCATTCAAACAGTAATATCATATAAGCATTTAGCCGCATGGCAATCGTACTGTCATGGCAACATTGACACGCATGTGGTATGCTAAAGCGTAAATACTTACATCGTACTCCGTGCCAAAACAAGAAACTAGTTAGCAAACATGCATGTCCTAGTTCATGTTAAGTGGCTAATGCAACAGGCATAGATGCAATCTAGAGTAGGCTCGGCTAACCCTAAACATAGCACATGAGATGCAACAACTATCACGTATTCAATTTGGAATTGAAAGCGATGCGCTTTGTATGATGTACCGAGCCCGGTGCATGTAAACAAATGCATGGATGCACGCATGCATTGCATAAGGTATGCTAAGATAGAAATGCCCTAATCTACCAACATAAGCGGGTAAATAAAAGGGAGAAAGAAATGGGGATTGGAAGACATACACCCACTCACACACACTTATTACAATTATGCCCTCGCTCGGAGGGGGCCGAAGAATAATACAGAACTGAATAACTAATTAACTACGCAAGCTAATTAATTATTACAAATCAACTAAATTAATTAAATAGAATAATTAATCTAATTAAACAAGAATCGCCTCGGATGAGGGCCAAATGCAACAAGGCCGGATCGCTCGAATCGCATTGTCATGCATGATTTGCCTCGCTTCTACTATCCTCCTCGAAAATTACCAAAGTCTTAGGAATACTTCTTGCATCGGAGATCACCACCGTCGGTGGGACACACCACCGTGAAGAAGGAGGCTACCGCACTAGATGAAGTTATCGGTTGAAATTGATCACGGTCGGCACTAAATGGTGCCGGCCGACACTTAACACCTGCAGAACCTGCAACCCACAGCAGCAGAGGACAACAACATGCATGGCAATGTGATTCAAGATATTTATGCACTATACACATCCCTTATCATGTTATTGACTCCAAAGGGCATGTGCCTCGATTCCCGGACCACCAATCGCGCATTTCCATGCATGATGGCCCTAAGAACCAAGTGCGCAACTTTGATTTCAAATGCATGCAAACCAAACAAATCAAAGTCCCAATCCCTATCACCAAGTCAAGGGACAAGGAATACATGTTGATGCAATGCAACCTAGTCATATTATCTATCATGCAACATGGACTATGCAATATACCTATGCAAGCATACAAGCAAGCATACAAGACAAGCATGCAAACCAATGAAAGGATGGTCTTATACATGACTTAGGCAACTCAAATAGGCCTAAAATCAGTGGCCAAAATGTCTAGACATGAGGACTAAACAAACACACACACATGCAAGTGTTATGATCCAAACCTTAAGCATGAATATGGCAAATCTCAAGCACACTTAAAGAGACCAAACATGGACAATGAGCATGCATTGTAAAGCTCTGAAATACATGCAAAACATGGTGCCAAACCAAGTCGAAGATAGACCAAACAAAGCATGCAAATGGTCTAAGGCTCAAAGCTAGTCAAAGAGGCTTTGAACTAAACTTATGCAAGGCGATTATGGTATGCACTAAACAACTAAAAACAGGTTTTTAGTATGTCAAAACAAAGCCAAAAGGCTACTTAGATGGCATCTAAGAGGCTTGAAATCAAAGGCATGCAAAATGGCCAAAACATGGGGGCATTCAAGACATGCTTTCAAAGCATTAAAGAGGCGACTAAGGTGAGCATACAAGCATACCAAAGGGCCTGAAATAGCATGCTAGGTGGTTTCAAACCATCAAAAATGAAGCAAGCATGGCATGCTACACATTCATGCTCTTGAGGCCAACAAGCCAAATGTAAAGAGGCTACAATATACATGCTAAGATTGACCAAAATGACTATGGACAGAGCTAAAACATGTCAAACTAAGCATACAAGCTTCATGGATCTAGGCCTAAAACATGCTAGAAAAAAGGCATACAAACCTAGAGCAAGTTAAGGCAATACAAGGCATTACAAAGCATCTATGCGAAGCATGCAAGGAGTGCTAAAACCAACTTAAAACAGAGTTTAATCATGGCATAATAAGCATGAAAAACAGCCAAAACATGTTCAACACTAGGAATGGCAACGGGGCGGGGCGGGGCCGGGGACTACACCCCCCGTCCCCGATCCCCGAAAGTGACAAATTCCTCGGCGATCCCCTGGAGCCCATCGCCTCCCGCCTGTCTTAATCGGGATCGGGTTTCGATTTCAAAATATCCCCGATCTTTTTTTTTTAACACAAAATTAATCTGTTTTTTCACATCAAAAAAAAAAAAAGAATCTATCATCAAAATTTAATCTGTTTTTTCAGTATTCATCATCATCAACAATCAACATCAACAACTTTAAAAAAAAAAAAAAATCTGCAATTGTATCTATCATCATCATCAACATAAAAAAAAAAGAAGAGAGATCTGAGATTGTTCTGTTCATCACCCACACACACACGTATATATATATATATATATATATCTATCATCAGCATCACACGCACATATATATATACATACATACATAGATAGAGGTAGAGAGAGAGCTTCACGATCTGTAATCTGTTCAGATCGGTGATGGCAACAGTCATCGGCGTCGGTGGTGTTCAGATCGATGGTGTTCAGATCGGTGATCTGTTCACGAGCGGCGGTGAGGGAGACGCGACAGCCATCGATGGTGCTCAGATCTGTCTCAGATCTGAAAAAAATAAAAAAAAATCTCATCTGTTCTGTGGTGGTCGAGGCTCATCGAGAGAAAGGGAGTGGATGAGAGTTGCGATGTGGTGGTGCGAGGCTCGGCGGTGGTGGTGCGAGGCTCGGCAGTGGTGGCGGATCTGTGAGAGAGAGAGAGAGAGAGAGAGAGAGAAGTCAGTGAGTAGAGAGATGAGAGACGGAGACGGTAGAGACAAATGAGAACTGAGAGGGACCTGGTTGATATCAGATATATATATATGTAAGGGTAAAATTGTAATTTAACCTCGGGGATAAAATCGTGTCGGGGATCGGGGCCGGGGTCGGGCCGGGTACCGGACTAGAACACTACTCCTCGCCCCTACTCAATCGTTAGGGATTAATTTTTAATCACCATCCCCGCCCCGTCGGGGGTATTTTTCGGGGAAAAATAGCTAAAATCGGGGTCGGGGTCGGGGATCCCCATCGGGCCGGTTTCAAATTGCCATCCCTATTCAACACACAACCAAACATGGTTTTCCTTTGGAGGCCAAATCTTGCCCTTTTCAAGGACATCAAGGAGAGGGGGTGGCCCTCTCCTTTTGGAGACTTTATGGCACCATCTCCACCACTGAAATCCCTCAAGATTTCAGTGGTGGAGAGGCCCAAGCACCAAAGTCTCGGAGCTCTCACAAAATGGCCTAAAAATGGCCCTTTTCAAGGCCTAAGGGTGGTCAAACCTACCCAAACCACCAAGCACTCTTAATAAACAATGAAGAGGCTTAAAAAATAGAAATTTTATGTGTTATAGACTAAGCAAAAAAACTATTTTAAACTAGGCAAAAATGGAATGCAAAAATGGGGTAAATAAAGCAAGTTTCTTACCCTGGATGATCTTCTTCACAAATGTTGAAGTTGTTGGTTCCTTGAGCTCCAAACCAGTCAAGAACACTAAGAACAAACCCTTAGCACCTCAGTTCCAAGAGGAAGGTGAAACACTAGGTGTTGGTGAGCAATAGTAAGTCACAAACACCTAGTGTACAAAACAAGAGAGAAAGAGATAGATAGGATAGATACACAAAACCTAACCTAAAACCAGAGCTTCTCCCTCTCCTAAAATGTCTAACTCTCCAAATCTTCTAACCCTTGAGCCAAGAGAAGAGGCTTCTCTTATATAGGCACCAAAACTTACAAGTTAAGGCATCAAAGGGCTCATCCCTCCATACACGTGGATGGGGGGGGAACAAGAACCAAAAAGTCTGCGAAAATATCTCCAAAACAAAAAGAAGTGGTCGGCAGGGCAAAATGGTAATTTTGCCAAAAAGAGTGCCGACCGGCACTCTATAGTGCCGATGGCAACACCAGCCAGCCGGTGGTCTCTAGCCACAGCCGGTGGTATGTGGGGATGCCTCACAAAGCATTCCCTGCCCCTCCAAGGCAAAACACAAGTGTTTGGTGCAGAACCAAACACAAAACAGTCAAGTTCGGAGGTCCTGAGGCACGGCGCGTAGCCGAGAACTCCGGGGACTCCAAACAAACACAAACATGGATAATCACCGAGTGTTCCAACGGTGACGTCCAAGTCTTGAGGACGGTCAAAAATGGGGTGTCTACAACAGGATCCAACTACTAGGCAGTTATCTATCCATAACTGCTGCAAATCTGTTGCAGTTTTGAAACCTATCTGTTCATTTCAAAAGTGCACCTGTTCAGGTTATATTCATACATGTTCGGACAGCACTTTGTTGCCTATATATACCAAACATTTTCAGCAGTTTTGTTCTTGGAAAAAACAATCTGAAAAGTATTCTTTTGCTGTCCAAACTTTTATCTTTGGTGCATTATTCTTCATTTTAGTTTGAGAATAAAATTCAGAGAGTTAGAACATAAGTTTGGTTTGCCATACAAATTGTTTAGAGTGCTACTACAATTTGTGAAGATCATTATATCCTGAGAGATAGACGCCACTTAACCGTAAGCACCGTAACAGGGCGAATCTGTCTTAAGGACAAAGTGTCACACACTCGACTTGGTCTTTTATTTTTCCATTCGGTTCGATAAAATAAATTATGTAAGTTATTTATTTTATTTTGTTTGATTTAGTTTCAATTTATTTTTTTTACACAGAAGATTGTTCCAACAGATGCATCATCATAATCCACCCTAAACACCTCCCCAACCACTCTACCCAATTAAAACCCAGCTTCCACCATTAGACACTCCAAAGGCAGCCCATGCAAGTGAACCCAGACAACAAATTAAGACATCGGACGCTAATACTCAACAATAAGCAATGTGCCTTGGATGGCATAAGGACCTTGAGAAACCACTCGATGCATATCTTCTTCCCTCGTAAAACGGAAGATGTAATAATTCACATTTGTCCCAACAACTTCAACATCCCCAATAGCAAGCCAATTCTTGTCAATAAAATGCTGCATTAGATAGGTCACGAACTGATATCGATCAAGCAAATAGCCCACCAAACAAAAACGATAACGATGATTTCCCATAGCCCACACCGCCGATGACAAAGTCATCTTTAGACCCCTCCATTGTTGAAACTGTTGTTCCTCACTAAAAAAAGTTGGATGAGGCAGATCTCTTCGTTCCTCCGAGTACTCACTTCCAAACTTGGTGTCGCTACTATCAATCCACCCTCCTTTCCTAATATGGCCAGACATGGAGTATCTAAAGAACACTTTTAGCAGGCCACGCAAGTGGCTATATTCCACAAAACTCCAACTTTACCTAGAGTAGAAATTGACACCACTTCTTGGGAAAATGGGCAAACTAACTAATCATGAAAACCACCTACCCGCTTGAACTAACTTCAAAAACTTAACTTGCAACTCTGAGAAATGACCACAAAAAACACATTAACAGTAAAGAACACTGAACTCTCAAGGAGACCACCAGATATCTCAACGATAGGAAGTTGATACTTAGGATTAGTATGTTGGATTGAACTAATGCTAACATATTGATGCTATACTATGCGTTAGCTCCAGCCCACATGGACGAGTCATTAAAGGGTGGCTCTCTAAGTCAAGAAGTATGAGGAAAGATGGTAGGTGGCAACCAACCCAATAACTGTCCTCCTTTGACTTTGTTTCCCTCTCCCTGTGTATATAAAGAGGCTGAGAGGAAGAGAAGAGATAGGCAACACAGAGTATATAATCTATGTATAAGAGAGTGAATTCTATAGAGGGTTGTGAGGTGTGAGTTATAATCTCTCTCCGGGATAATTCTATAGTGAGAAATATCTCTCCGTGGACGTAAGCTATTACCAAACCACGTAAATCTCTTGTGTCTCCTGTCTGTGTGTGTGACTGATTTTTGAGTGTCTTTAATCCTAACAAGTGGTATTAGAGCCCCGGTTGGTGAAAAACAGTGTGGTTTTCAAAATTTGTCAAATTTTTGAAGTTGCTCAAAATCAAATTTTGAGCAGACCAGGAGGTGTGTCTCTTCGAGACGATTCAAACGATATAAAATTTGTCAAAATTAGAGCTAAAATGAGTGCCGTAGAGCTTGCCGAAGATTCACCAAAATTTTGCCAGAAATTTCAGTTCGGCAAAGCAATTTGAAAAAGAAGGGTAATGTCACTTTGACATCATCATTGCATCAGTAGAGTTTTGAAATTACAATTTAGCCTCTAAAGTTGTGCTAAATTGTATTTTAGCAATTAAAGTTTTTGAAATTGTAATTTGGCCCTAAAAGTTATGGTAAATTATATTTTAGCCCCTGAAGTTTTTTAAAATTGCAATTTAGCCTCTGAAGTTGTGATAAATTGCATTTCGGTCCCTAAAGTTTTGGGATATTGTAATTTGGCCCCTTAAGTTGGGAAAATTTTCATTGAGGTCCTTGAAAAAGTAAGAGAAGTGCTTTCCTAGCTAATTTGACCATTTCGGACTCAACGGTGTGGTCCGTTTGTCCAAATTCAAATTCTTTGTACAAGTAAGAAGACGATGGAGGAATCCACATCAATTTCAAGATCGATGATAAATTTAAATGTTTCCAATTATGGAATCTGGAACCCGCAGATTGAAGATGTCCTATACTGTAAAGACTTGTTTGATCCTATTGCTCTAAAAGAGGTTAAACCAGAAGTAGAGAAGGATGAAGATTGGATAAAAATGAACCGAAAGACTGTCGGTCAGATCAGACAATGGATAGACCACAGTGTGTTCTACCATATCGCCTAGGAGACAGATGCATATGTCCTCTGGACAATGTTAGAAGGAATGTACCAGTCAAAGACCACCCGAAACAAAGTCTTGGTGATGAGAAGGCTTGTGAATTTGAAATTAAAGAATGGTGTATTTGTCGCTAAGCACACCAGTGAATTCAATAATCTAGTGAATCAACTTGCAACCGTCAAGATGCCCTTGGACGATGAAATGCAAGCCATATTATCTTTCGATTCTTACCGCACAACCGAAGACGTTGGTGGTTTTCTCAAAGAACTCGCACCGGAGGGAAGCTGACCATGAGCATGGTCACAGACGCCATGTACAATGAAGAGACAAAAAGGAAAGACATGGGAGATAATCAGTCCCATGCTCTTGTCATAGAGATAGAGACAGAGACAGAGACAGAGACAGAGACAGAGACAGAGGTAGCGGAAGAGACAAAGGAAGAAGTAAGAGTAGAGGCAGATGGAACAACAGAAGTAAATCCAGAGACAGTAAAAGTCAAGGTAACTCTAGCTTCAGTTACTTTCATAGTGGCCAAAAGGGTCACATAAAGAGGAACTACCCAAATCGGAAAAATAAAGGCCAAAGTAGTAAGTAAAAGGGAGATGAGAACACAACAGCCACAACAACTGATGAAATACTTCTTGCAGTTGGTGAAGAGGAGGATTGTCTTCATGTGGCTAACCATAATTGTACAGAGTAAGTGATAGACACAGTTGTATCCTATCATGCCACCTTCCACAGAAAACTCTTTAGCTCGTACAATGCTGAAGATTTTGGCACTATTCGAATGGGGAATTCTAACTATTCGAAGATTGTGGGTTTAGAGACATTAGTATTCAGACTAATGTCGGACACAAGCTGGTTCTCAAAGATGTAAGGCATGTTCCAAATTTATGCCTCAATCTTATATTCGGAAGCGCTCTGAACTGACAGAGCTATACAAGTACATTTGGAAATGACCGTTGAAAGCTAACAGAAGAAGCTTTGACAATCGCCAGAGGAGAGATGTCTTCAACACTATACAAGACTCAAACGAAGATCTGTCTGGAAAGTCTTAATGCAGTAGAAAACAAGGAGTCACTGGACTTATGGTACAAAAGATTAGCTCACATAAGTGAGAAGGGATTGCATCTATTAACAAAGCAATCCAGGATACCCTTATTTAAAGGGAGTGCCCTAAAGTCGTGTGATCATTGCCTTTATGGCAAGCAACATCGAGTATCATTCATTTCAACGAGTAAGAGCAAAACAGAAATGCTCAGTGTGGTATACTCGGATGTTTGTGGCCCAATCAAAGTGGAGTCACTTGGCGGTCGCAAGTATTTTCTATCTTTCATTAATGATACATCAAGGAAGTTGTGGGAGTATTTTCTGAAGATGAATGATAACGTATTTCAGCACTTTCAGGAATTCCATGCAATGGTGGAAAGAGAGATCAGGAAGAAATTGAAGTGTCTTTGCATAAACAATGGTGGCGAGTACACTTCCGATGCTTTTGAAGCATATTGTGCCAGTAGAGGTATCCGGTACGAGACAACAATTCCCAGTACCCCACAACACAATGGTGTGGCAGAGAAGATGAACCGCACTATTGTTGAAAAAGCCAGATGCATGCTTAGAATGGCAACGTTGCCAAAGTCATTCTGGGCTAAAGCCGCCTGTACAGCCTGTTATCTCATCAACAGGTCGCCTTCAGTCCCGTTGAATTTTGCGATACCTGAGGAAGTCTAGTCCAGAAGAAAGGTATCATATTCTCACTTGAGAGTCTTCGGGTGTAAGGTATTCACACATATCTCCAAGGAAAACAAACAGAAACTTGATGACAAGTCCACTCCATGCATATTTGTTGGCTATTCAGATGTAGCATTTGGGTATAAGTTGTGGGACCCAGTGAACAGGAAGATGTTCAGGAGCAGAGATGTTATGTTCTAAGAAGATGAGACAGTAGCAGATTTTGAGAAATCTGCAAAGTCTAGAGATGTCATCACTCCAGACTTGTTACCATCTCCTGAGCCATCACAAAATGCTAGACGTGATGATGTGCAACAAGAAGTGCTAGAGTTGCAGGATCCTATGCCAGAAATTGAGGACCAAGAGAAAAGAGATGAAGACCCGGATGAAGAGGGTGTTGAGCAGGGGGAGCAACCCCTTCAACCACAGGGAACTGGTCCTCAGTTGCAGAGATCTGAAAGAGCTATTGTGCCATCAATCAAATATCCCACTTCTCAGTATATTCTGATTACTGATGAGAGGGAGCCCGAGAGTTTTCGGAAGCAAAGAGTCATATAGAGAAAGAATGTTTGATGCAAGACATGAAGGAGGAAATGAGTTCTTTGCAGAAGAACCACACTTATGAGCTTGTTCCACTTCCAAGAGGTAGGAGAGCCTTGAAGAACAAATTGGTGTATAAGTTGAAGAAAGATGGCAACGGTAAACTATTACAGCATAAAGCTCGCTTGATGGTCAAAGGTTTTAGGTAGAAGGAGGGAATTGGTTTTGATGAGATCTTCTCCCTAGTTGTGAAGATGACTTCCATTCAAGTAGCTCTGGGATTAGCAGCTCGCTTGAATCTGGAAATAGAACAGATGGATGTCAAGATTGCCTTTCTCTATGGTAATTTGAAGGAAGATATCTATATGGAGCAACTAGAAGGATTTGAAGTTAAAGGGAAACAAAATCTAGTCTGCAAACTGAAGAAGAGTCTCTATGGCCTGAAGCAAGCGCTAAGACAATGGTACAAGAAGTTCGATTCATTCATGGTAGATCACGAGTACACAAGAATGGTAGCAGACCAGTGTGTATATTTTCAAAGGTTTTTGGATGGAAATTTCATCATCCTACTGTTGTATGTCGATGATATGCTGATTATCGGACATGATATTACTATGATCAACAAGTTGAAAAAGGACTTGTCGTAGTATTTTGACATGAAGAATTTAGGCCCAGCACAACAGATTTTGGGAATAAAGATTGTTCGTGACAGAAAAACTAAGAAGATATTGTTGTCACAGGAGAAATATGTTGAACGGGTGATTGAAAGGCTCAACATGAAAGATGCCAAGCCAGTCAGCACAACACTGTCCAACCATTTCAAGGTGACAAAGCGTTCATGTCCTACGACCAGCTCTAAAAGGAAAGAAATGAAAGCAATTCCATATTCTTCCGCAGTAGGAAGTTTGATGTATGCTATGGTGTGTACCCGACCATATATAACTCACGCAGTTGGCGTTGTGAGTAAATTCCTCACCAATCCAGGAAAGAAGCATTAGGAGGTGGTCAAATGGATTTTACGGTACTTGAAGGGAACTTCAAAGATGTGTCTATGTTTTGAGGGAGCTAAAACAATTTTGGAGAGATTTACAGATGCCGATATGGCGGGTGATCTTGATAGTAGAAAGTCTACGTTAGGATTTATGTTCACTTTTGCAGGGGGAGCTATTTCATGGCAATCCAAACTACAAAAGTGTGTTGCTTTATGTGCAACAGAGGCAGAGTACATTGCTTCCACAAATGCTGGAAAGGAAATGTTGTGGTTAAAGCGGTTTCTCCAAGAATTGGGTCTACAACAAGAAGAATACAAGGTACATTGTGATAGTCTGAGTGCAATTGATCTGAGCGAGAATTCCATGTACCATTTACGTACAAAGCACATTGATGTCTGGTATCATTGGATACGAGAAGTGATGGAAAAGCAACTGATGCAACTAGTGAAGATTCACACGAACAGGAATCCTTCTAACATGATGACCAAGGTTGTCACCAGAGACAAACTGCAAGTTTGCAAGAATCTGACTGGGATGGACTTCAAGTGAGAAGTCAATTATCTATATAAGCGTGAAGGAGGAGAATTATTAGCTCTAGCCCACATGGAGGAGTCATTAATGGATGGCTCTCTAAGTCAAGAAGTAGAAGGGAAGATAAGTGGCTCTCCAATTCAAGAAGCATGAGGGAAGATGGCAGGTGGCAGCCAGCCCAATAACTCTCCTCCCTTGACTTTGTTTCCCTCTCCCCATGTATATAAAGAGGCTGAAAGAAAAAGAAGAGATAGGCAACACAGAGTCTATAATCTATGTATAAGAGAGTGAATTTTATAGAGGGTTATGAGGTGTGAGTTGTAATCTCCCTCCGGGATAATTCTATAGTGAGAAATATCACTCCATGGACGTAGGCTATTGCCAAACCACGTAAATCTCTTGTGTCTCCTTTCTGTGTGTGTGATTGATTTCTGAGTGTCCTTAATCTTAACACTATGTTTAGCATTTTCCTACATTGTTAAGTATTTGCATCTCTAAACGGAACATTCCTTTGGACTTTGTATGGCCGATCAAAACCACGCATGTTAACGAATTATCTTTCTTCCTAGTTTCTTTCTTTCTTTCTTTCTTTCTTTGTACAACACGTTGAATAAATATACTTTAAAAGATTTTATCTAAAAAAATAAAAATAAAAAAAGCAAAAGTATGAAATTGAATATAAATAAAATTTGATGAAGGGATTATCAATTAACTTAATTTTTTTTAAATATATTTTACTTGACGTGCTTTAAAAAATAAATAATTTAGTTCATCGAACTGAAACTTGTATGAACCTCATCAGCCATTCAGCAATAGCTACTATGTAGTGTTCTGGGAAGTTAGTAAAAAGTTGACTTTTTTTGCTTTTTTGCTAAAAAAGCTGGCTTTTTTGTGTAAAAAAACTAAAAAGCTAAAAAGTTTGCTTTTTATCATGTTCCCAAATTGTCCCTATGTATTATGTGGAGGTTGGACAATTAGATTATGTTTGAAGTATAAATTTAGATAGAGATTTAGAAAAGTAAAAATGATATAAAACATGGAAAAAAAATTCATTTATATTTTATTAGCATTGCTTTCACCTTTACCCTTTTTCCTTTTTAAATTCTTACTCAAATTCATAGTCCAACAGAGCCTTAATGCTTTCAAATTAAGTGTTTGTATTTGATGATTCATCAACTCACAAAAAAATATTAAAATTGTATTTGAATTATAAATTTAGGTAGAAATTTAAAAAAGGAACGGAAAAATATGAGGACAGTGAATGAAATATAATTTTTTTTATTTTTCTTTTTATTTTCAAATCTCTATCCAAATATATGATGCAAACACAACATAAATGTAATGTTACACCATCTTATATTGAGTTAACTCACTCCAAATATTAATCCAATTATATCCCAAATCTAGATTTTTTTTTTTTTTAATCTATAATTTGAGTTAATGCAAAAATACAAGTTATTTTGTATTTATTTCTCAAATTTAAGTTGTTTTTGAAAATATATTTTCGAAACATGCCCTTAGGCTTAAGATTGTGTTTTGAAAATTTAACTTCAAAAAAATTTACATTATGTTTATTGAAATTGTGTTTTGAAAACACAATTTCATTAAATTCCTATTTTCAATCGTGTTTTGACTTTACAAAACAATATGAACAAAAATAAATTCAAAACTATTTAATTTTTGAAAAACTGTTGTAAAATTACAAGAGTTTGATTATTGAAAAATAAATAAATAAATAAATCCTCAAATTCATCACAGGAAAGACATGTGATTTGTTGGAGGCATATTGTTTTCAATTCGTATTGTTGTCTCCTTCGAAGAGATACAAAAAATTATGTAAAATAATGTTATATTTTAATTCTATTTTATTTTACACATGGTAAAATTGGAAAGAGTAGAACCTTCTCCCCTTTTTTAATTTTTATTTATTTATTTATTTTGAAGTTTAATGTGATTATATTAACAAAGTCACTTGGCCCACTCAAATTTTTTAAAAACTAGCACAAAAAAATAAAAATAAAAAAAAATTATAGCAAAGTATTTGTTTGATGAGATACAAAAGACCTTTCAAAAAATATATATATATATATTTGTTTGATAGAAATTCTTAAAAGGATTTCTAGCACAAAATGGCTTTTGGATTGACTTGGCGAGAAGTTGTATAATTAATAATTACTAAAATCCTAATGTTGACTTTAAATTTTATTATTTGGTCTATTTTAGAAAGACTACATTTTAGTAAAAAGTCGCTACAAAAATGTCAATTTTCTTTTTATTTTGTCTTTATGTTTTTTTATAAAAAAAATTAAAATATCACTAAAAAAAAGTAAATTCTCAAAACAATTCTCACTTAAAAATCAAGTAATCTTAGAGAACAAGAAATCTAAAATTAGAAAACAATCAGCTATTCTAATTCTTAAAAAACAACTTAAAAATTAAACTAAATGAATCAATCTTAGTTTAAAAATTAAATAATCCTAAAATATTTTATACTAAATTACAAAAATTATAGTCAAATGGGAGGCAGGTGTTACACACTATAACATATAAGAATTTTAGAGATCAAATATTTTTGGTCTCTAAAAGTGAAAATTTTGTTACAAAAGACATTTAGGGACTAATTTCTATCGTAATGATGATAATTGTTAAAAAGTCGTCTTGAAAAGTCAAAAAAAAGGCTTTTAGTGACAACATTTTAAAAATGTCACTAATAAATAGACTTTTAGGGACAAAATAATTTGGTCTCAAAATAGTTTAATTTTTTAGACAAATTTTGGTCCCAAAAGGATAATAATTCATCATTAATGTCCAATTTTTTTTGCTAAAAATATAATGACGATACTTTTTGTAACAAAATTATTTAGTTCCTAAAAAATAATTTTATTCCTAAATTTTAGTCTCTAAAACCTTAATTTAATTTTTTTGTAGTGACAGCGAGAGGAACTAGAGAGAGAATGGTGAGCGATAAGCCCTGGGCCCACGGTTGAGGGTGTACAAGAAACAAAAATGTTAGAGGTTTCAAAAATTCTATTAAAAGTTTTACCAAATATCTCACATGGGTGTGACACCTACATAGGACCCACATTGTGTAGGTTCCACACTCATGTAAAACATTTGGTAGAAACTTTGGTAAAATTTTTGTGATCTCTAGTATTACTAACAATTGCATTGAGCAATCATCAAGGGTTTAGCTGTTAAAAAATATGTATAATATGGTTTCATTTCGCATGAAAATTGAGTTGACTTTTTAACTAAATTAGTCATAAAAAGACAATATAAATTAAAAAATTAATAAAACAAAATGTTACATCTAATATCATACAATGTCATTTCCTCCCTAAATCCGTAACCAACCTTGTTGACTAGCTTAATAGGGACTTTTTCTGGGGATTCACTTCTAACCAGTGCAAGATCCATGCAATCAAATGGAGTGATGTCACCAAGCCTAAAAGCCTTGGAGGTCTCGACATTCACCAAGTCCACCTCAACAACTAAGTCTCTATGGCTAAACTCATATTACAACATATGAGAGTTTTCAAAACTAAATTTTTTGGTCACTAAAAGTAAAAAATTTATTACAAAAGATATTTAGGGATCAATTTATATTGTTGTAGGGATAGTTACTAAAAAGTCGTTCCAAAAAGTCAAAAATAAGACTTTTAGTGACAATTTTGAAAATGTTACCAATAAATACACTTTTAGGGACTAAATAATTTGATCTCAAAAGAGTTTATTTTTTTAGACAAAAAATTTGATTTCAAAAAGATAATAGTTCATCACTAATGTCCAATTTTCGTTACTAAAAATATAATGACGATACTTTTCGCAACAAAAATATTTGGTCCCTAGAAAATTATTTTGTTCCTAAATTTTGGTTTCTAAAACCTTAATTTTTTGTAGTGTCAGCTGGAGAATCCACACAAAAAAGGATACTCTTTGGACTAAATTCCTCAAAGCCAAGTACTCAGATAGCTCCAAAATCACTAGTAAGCAGTCCCACATTTGGAGGAGTATTAGAAAAGGCAAGTATTTGTTTAAGAAAGGCTCACGAAAGCTCATTAGAAATAGTAATTCCACTTCTTTTGGCTTGATGATTGGGTGGGGATGGGGATCTTAGAAACCACATTCAAGGCCCATCCACTCTCAATGATCTCAAACTTAAAGTTAGTGATTGTTGGGTTAGAAATCACTGGAATTTCGACTGCCTTTCCACAGAACTCCCAAATCATATCAAAACCAAAATTTCTAGCACCACCTTCCAATGGCATCTAAATGGTGAGGACAACATCACTTGGGCCTACTCTAGGAATGGGGATTTTTTTTAATAAATCAGCTTATCATCTTGCTCTACAACCTTCTTCTTCGTTGCCTTTCCAAAATTAGAACTAGTTATGGAAAACTCCAACTACTTCTAGAATTCACCATTTGCTCTAGCTTGCATCCCAACTCAGGCTTCCCACTAAATCCACCCTCCTCATTCGCAACATAACCACTGACAACACTTGCCCGAGATGCAAAAATCACCTCAAAACTATTACTCATACCCTTCGTGATTGCCCATCTCTCCAGGCAATCTAGAACCAATTCAACATACTCGAACCTCTTCAAGCATCCTTCAATCTTGACACCCTACTATGGCTCCAAACCAATTGCTCATCCTTCCTCAACCTTCAATAGTGTTATTGGTCAATGCTCTTCTGTCTTATCTGATGGACTATCTAGAAATTCCGCAATTCCACATGTTTCGATGCTAACTCACTACCTCCAAACCGCAAATCAATTATGGCCAAAGCCATTGATTGGCAATTCGACTCAAATTATCCTCTACCCTTAAGGCACAAGTCCCTTTCCTTTGTGAGTTGGAAACCTCCTAATGCACATAGATTCAAGTTAAACACTGATGAAGTAGCAAAGGGTAACTCAAGAACAACTTCTGCGGGTGGCCTAATAAGAAATTTCATGGGCTACTAGGTGTGTGGCTTCAACAAAAACATTGGTTTAACTAACAATGTGGTTGCTAAGTTATAGGGACTGAGAGATGGTCTTCAACTAGCCCTAGACAATAACTTGCGAAATATTGATGTGGAGATTGATGCCTTAATAGTTCAACAACTCATAAACGAGCCACACCGACAGCACCATCAACTTAGCAATCTAATCTCGGACTACAAGTACCTCATAGTGGGTGTTTGGGAAGTGAGTTTTTATGTAGGTTTTTTTAGTTGTAGGATATTATTGGAGAAAAAAAATTTTGTGTTTGGGAAGATAGTTGGGTTTTTTTATGGTTGGATGTGATGTTTGTGAGAGAAAAAGTGAAATAATTATGGGATTAGATGTGATATTTTGTTTGGATATGTTTTTTTTGGTTTTGCAAAAAGTTTGTCTTTTTGTGAAAAAAATCAAAAAAAACCCAAGTTCAAGACTTTCCAAACACCACCATAGAATAGCTAGGGGCAAAAGAGGTAAAGCGCATTTTCCGTAAAGCAAATAGATGCGCTGACCTTTTGGCCAAGAGAGGCAGCTCAATCAATGAAGAGATCATTATCTATGCTAATTTGCCTAGTTTTATTTCTGATAAATTATGTAACGATGCTTTAGGGACCTTGTATTCCAGACTTGTATTGACTTTATTTAAGCTTTCTAAAACATCAATTTTATTACCACAAAAATAAATAAATAAATAAAAATAGACAAAAAGTCAAAAAGTCAAAAAATCAACCCAACTTTTCAAACGAAGCCTATATATCATCAAGGGTTTAGCTAGAGAAAGAGATATAGGGGAAGACAAGTGTTACAGCGAGATAAACTAGAGAGAGAGGTAGGGGGAAATGTCTTTAAAAATTGATATTTTTAGTGATTTTTTAAATATTTTTATTAAGTTAAAAAAAAATTAATGTGTTTAAAAATGGCTTTTCTAATTATATCAAAAATCATAGATAACTGAATTTTTTTTTGTTGTTTTGACCTTTTAATATTTCGATTTTTTTAGTAACTTTTTGACTTAACCAAAAAGTCAAGTTACCAAATAGAGCGTAAATTTAATGGGAGATTAAATTAAAATTTTAAAAATTATTAAAATCAAGATAAGTTAATTCGTAAAGTCTCTAAAATTAACAATTAGACAAACTTCAAACAACCCATTCAGAGATTTAAACTCAAAATCTTAAATCTTATTTTTAAGTGTTTTACCGCTCAACCAACATCTTAGGATTAATAACTAGTATTATGAAGGCATTTGAATTTTTAGCGATGAATTGGATTTTGGTAATATATTATATTTTATTAGAACAAATTTTGTCTAAAAAAATAAATCTTTTTAGCACTAAGTTATTTTGTTCCTAAAAGTGCATTTATTAATGACATTTTCAAAATTTTATTGTCAAAAGTTTTTTTTTTAAATTTCTGAGACAACATTTTAGTGACTATCCTCATGACAATTGGAATTGGCCCTAAAACTTTTTTGCAATAATTTTTTATTTTCTTTTTAAGGACAAAAATTTAGGGATTGTTTGGAGATGATCTAAATAAGTGCACTTATTTGGATCACAACACCTCTCTATTTTTTTTCATAAAAAAAATTCAAAATTTGCACTAAATAAGTAATCCCAAACAATCCCTTAGTTCCAAAAACTCTTATATCTTGAAGGAAAAATTATTAGATGCAGATAGGGTACCACATGGCATGTCACATGGTGCCTTCAACCAATCACAAACACTATGGCCTCCCATGTTGTCTCCTCATCACCCAACACATAAATGTAGCCTCCACTCACTCAACCAATGAGAGAAGAGAAAGGTACCACGTGGTATCTACCCTATCTGCACCCAAAAATTTCTCATCTTGAAGTGATTTATATCAATAAGGTTGTGTTTGATTGGAGGATTTGAAAAGGTAAATGAAAAGGGAAAGGGAAAGAGAAATAGAAAGAAAATGAAAAAGAATTGTTAAGATTCGAATTTCAAACTATATTTAGTTTAGTTAGGAAATGAAAAAAGAAAAAAGAAAAAAGCATAATGAAATTCAAAAAACAAAAAATAGGATTGCATTTCACTCTTACTTTTTTTTTTCCACGTATTTTTCATTATAACTAAACAAAAAATGGGATTGTATTTTTTTTTTTTTTTTTTCTCTTTTTATTTCTCTCATCAAATTCTCCAACTAAACACAACTTAAGAAGAGTGATACAAATGACAAAGAGAAAGTTGGCAACAATAATATTTATCTAGTAAAAATTATGGTACACATCCCTCAAAAGATATGTACCATATGCATCTTATAACTATAGAAGAAAATGACATAATTTCATATTTTCTAAGTCATAATTAAAAAAATAAAAAAAAGGTCATAACCAAACACAAAAAATTCATAACCAAATCTCAAAATAATATTATAACTAAAAAGTCATAACTAAAAAAAGAAAATAACGTAATTAAGGATGGTAAATTACAAATACACCTCTTGAGATTTGATTAAAATACAAATCACTCCGGTGGTTCTGGAAATTACATTCTACCCCCCCGAGGTTTTTAATTTCATAATAAATCACCTCTTTTATTAATAAATCATGAAGTCAATTAACAGTTTTTAATATGTTAGAAATGTGTTTCAATTAATTATTTAGATAATTTTATTATTATATAGGAGAGTAATTATGAATTTCATTTTTTTAGTTAATTCTGTTAAATAAAAAAATTTAACGAGAAAGTATTTGTAATTTTTCAAATAACAGAAAATAAACTGTATTTTAAACAAATCTCAGAAAGTGTGTTTGTAATTTGCCCTAAAATCTAAGCTCACTTTGTTCTTCTCCTTCCCAACGATTCATGGCAATGCATGGCAACCTCGACGGATTTGGTAGGTTTAAGTGAAGGAGATTGATTGCTTAGTTGCTTTGCTTAGCTTGGAACAATAGACAACAAATAGCTCTGAACACAAGTTATGACTGATTAGCAGTCCACTGCGTAGGCTACCCTTTCGGACGTGGATAGGAACGAATGAACTTTTCGAAAAAAGAAAGAGAGGCTCTAAAATCAATCGGGTCTGGTGTGCTTATCCATTGTACGTGAGCCATTCCAATGCTTATCCATCCTAGTGAGCTGAGTCTAAGGTTAAGTTTTGAAAGATTAAGGCCTTGTTTGGAAAGACTAAATAAGTGCACTTTTTGTCTTTTTTGACTAAAAAAGTGAGGTTGAAAATATGGATGTTTGGGTTAACTTTTTGACTTTTTATGGAAAAATGTGTAATAAAAAATTGTAAAAATTAATTTTTAGAGGAAAATTTGAATTGGGAGTTGTGCAGCCGTAATTGTTGACTTTTGGTGAATAGTGTTAACTTTTTAACTTTTTGAGTAACTTTTTGACTTTTTGGATTATTTGTGATATCCCAAACTTAGCCTAAATAAGTGTACTTTTTGTCTTTTTAGATTAAAAAATTGAGGTTGAAAATATAGATGTTTGGATTAATTTTTTAACTTTTTATAAAAAAAATGCATAATAAAAAATTATAAAAATTAATTTGTAGAGGAAAATTTGAATTGGGAGTTGTGTAGCCGTAATTGTTGACTTTTAGTGAATAGTGTTAACTTTTTAACTTTTTGAGTAACTTTTTGACTTTTTAAATTATTTTGCACATCCCAAACTTAGCCTAAATAACATAGGGATACAAAAAGGAAAATAGCATTTCATGATAATTTTAAAAAATATTATCACTTTCATGAAAAGTTTATAAATTTATGTTTTAATACTACACAGTTTTTCATTAATTTAAAAATATTTTTCTTAATTTCTCCCTTAAAATTATTTCCCCATATAAAAAAGCACTTACCATTTGCGTGGCAATATCAGTTTCAAAATTCAATGTTGTGATTAAAAATTGGGACACTTTCTTATAAATATCTTTTCACCTGCTTATGTTGCATTTAGTTTACATTATTTTCTTATATTCTAATAAGTTCTATGAGTGATATAATTACAAAAATATCCCTAATAATATTCACATTTATAGTGTGAATGTTCCGTGATGTGAATGTTCACACTGTCAATGTGAATGTTCACACCATCAATGTGAATGTTCACGCTGTCAGTGTGAACATTCATTCGTCAATGTGAATATTCACATTGTAAAATATGAATGTTTACATTACCAAATTACTAACCATTCAAATATTATTTGTAAGGATTGAAATGTTCATAAAATACTTTAAATATGATAATTAGGATTCGATAGATCAAATATTCAAATAATAGGACTTATTGAAATATAAAAATATCGTATGAATTAATTGAGATACAAACACTTGAAAAATAATTTTCTAAATCTCCCTTAAAAATTTGATATAAAAGCAAAATAATATTTTTTATTTTTTTTTTCGGTTTCCCACGGTATCTCCAGGTTTTTTGGACCCAAGACTAATCCGCCGAGGAAGCTGCCGGGCGCAAATGTAGAGTCCTCTCCCAAGGGAATTTGCTGCATCCACAAAGGCTCGAACTCGAAACATTTACTTAAGCGACCCAAGTCCCTTTCTACTTGGACCAACCCCCATTAGTTATTTTTTATTTTTTATTTTTTGTTTTTTATTTTAAATAATTGGATGTAATCCTAGGAGGCAAAGATTGATCAAGGTCAGAATTTTATTAAAAACAAAACCAATAATTCAAAACAGAGTAAATAAATATTCAAAGAAATTATCAAATACAAATATTGCCCAGCACTCCATGGAATGCTTCCTACTAGCTGCATTCATATGAGTCAAGTCAACCAAAGTCACCATCATCAGAAATTCCCAGCCCTTTCCTCAATTCTCACCGGAAAACCACCTTTCATCTTAGATGTCAAATAAGATATGAACTCCGGCTCCACTCCTTCCTCAAACGCCGGCACCACCCTGAACCGCCGCAAGACACCCGAAACAACCCTCTTCATCTGCAAGAACGCCATCTCCTTCCCCAAGCAAATCCTCGGACCTGCCTGGAACACTGGGTAAGTGTATGGGTCCCTCGCCACGAAGCTCCACTTTCCGACTTCCGCGTCTCTCGTTTCCAACCATCTCTCCGGGCGGAACTCTGCCCAGTCCGACCCCCACAGCTTCTCCGACCGCCCCATTGCGTATGGATGGTAAATCACCCTCGTACCTTTCTTGACCACAGTCCCATCCGGCAACACGTCATCCTCCATTGCTTGTTTTCCATCCACGGGGACAGGCGGATAAAGTCTCATGCTCTCGCTCAGGGACGCGTGAATGTAAACCATGTCCTTCACTTCTTCAAAACTCGCAGCGTCGGACTTGTCATTGATCTCTTTCAGAATCTCATTTTCCATATCTGGGTGGCTGGAGATTAGCCAGAAGAACCATGTCAAGGCGGCCGATGTGGTGTCGCGACCCGCCAATATGAAGCTGATCACTATATCGGTGACGAAGTTTTCATCTGAATGTCCAGAACTCAAGAATCGTGATAAAAGATCAACAGATTCAAGCGATGATTTTTCTCCCAGTTCTTGCTTCTTTTCTTTGATTAGTTCTTTGGCGAATTCTTGAACTTCATTGACAGAAATTCGAAGCTGTTTTTCGGATCCAATGTCGAGAAACTGTTTAATTTTCCAATACACCGGATGAATGACATTGGACCTTTGACTGCTGAGTAAAACAGCTGTTTCGAAAGCTACCGCGAATTTTTCTTGAGGGACAGATGGTTGCAAATAAGCAAGATCGTGTCCGAAAGCGATCTTGCATATGTTGTCGAAGGCGAATCTCTGAAGAATGTCCTGAAGATCGAGCACAGTTTTGTTTGCAGGAGCAGCAAAGAAGATCGGAATGAGTCGGTCTGAGAGCTCGGTCTCGACAACAGTCTCGACAAATTTGTGTAAAGATTTGGTGTTGAATTCATGACTGGCAACTTGTCTCTGGAACTTCCAGTTCTCACCATCGACATTAAAGATGCCATCACCAAGTAGGTCCCAGACATGGACTCGAGCGATTGGGCCCTTTTGGTAGATATGGAAATTGGACTTGAGCATGTGCTGGACATTGGAAGGATTGGCAGTGAAGACTCGGCGGCGGCCTAGAGTACTGTTGAGGAAGGCAGTAGAAGTGGGTGTGTTGGTCTCCAAATCAGATGTCCATTGGATGAGTTGGTTTCGATTCACATAGAATGTGAAGAAGGAGCCGATAAGTGGGTATGATCTTGGAATCTTAGAGGACTTGTTGGGGGAAAACAAGCTTGTGAAAATGGACTTGGAATTGAGAATGAACAAGAAGAACAAAGAAAGAAAGCCAAGAAGCAAAGAAGTTGAAAGCTCGAGGTTTAACATGGCTATAGTGTGAATGTGATGTTATTGATTAACACGGTTGGTCCGTTGAGGTGTGTTGCAATGCAATGAAAATTGGGGGTAGAGATTATGGGGTATTTATATGGGAAATTTTTTTATATATATAAAAGACCGCGTTCCATTAACTTATACTAATCATATAATAGTTTAATACTTTTATTTATTTATTTGCATCTCTGAACATTCTATTGGACTTTTTGTATGACTAGTCAACAAATTAACAAATTAATAACTTTCTTCTTCGTTTCCTTTTTCTTGCGGCCCAAACACTTTTTTATTTATAATTGTATTTCAATTTTACAGTTAAAAAATAATTTTATTCTTATGATGATATAGATTTCTTGTATATTTGGTGTAAATCTTAAAGTAAATTTTTTGTGCATCAGATTTACATTAAAAAAAATTATATAATTATTTTTAAGCAGTTCTATTTATATATATATATATATATATTATATATGTGTTTTTTTAGTACGATACGAAAAAATAATAATAATAAAGGTTGAGACTCCCTTTGGAGTTCACCTCCTTCACTCCTTTGCATTTGATTGGTTAATTTTTTTTTTTTTTTTTTGATGTCTCAATTTCCAATCTTGTGTGAAAGTGGTAGGGGTGAGACTTTTAAGGGGTATGAATGATTGCTCAAGAAAAAATTATTCTTAGCAAAGCATCTAGATGGAAAGTGGGTGAACATGAACATGTAGAAGATTTCGTTAGTGGTGTCGTCACAGGTGTAGATATCGTTTCCGGAGTGTGTGGTGACAAAGGACATCATTGGCCAAAAACCATCATCATCAGTGACGTCATCATTTAACCGTTGGTAAAAGAATTGAAGACTTTCCTCCATTTCACTTGTTGATCCATCTCCTCTAAGGATTCAGACCTAGCAAGTGGACAATTATTAATGCTTTCAATAATGTTATGGATGGGTGCACACTTTGCTTTCAAATTTGATGTTTTTATCCGTTTGGTAAGGAGGTTTGGGACTATTTTAGTCACAAAAAATAAAATAGGCTATTTTAGCCATAACAAACAAAATATCACATCTAACTTATAATCATTACACTCTTCTCTTACAAAAAAAGTTAAAAAAGTCAAAAAGTCAAAAAGCTAAAAAGTCCTTTCCAAACCAAGCTTTTTAGCTCAGGCTAAAATAGTCAAAAAAATCAAAAATCCAAAAAGTCAACTCATTTCCCAGACAGAGGCCACAAAAAACAAAACAAACTATTTTAGCCACAACAATCAAAACATCACATCTAACCTATAATCATTACACTATTCTCTCACCAAAAAAATCAAAAAAACCAAAAAGCCAAAAAGCTATTCCCGAATCAAACTTTTTAGTCCAGGCTAAAAAAGTCAAAAAGCCAACCCACTTCCCAAACGGAAGCTAAGTCATTTTAATAATTTTTTATAAATAGACGTGTAGAAAAAAAAAGAAGAAAAAGTGATGTTATAAATTATAGTAACTTTTTAACTTTTTAGTTAAAATATGTAATTCCCAAACAAGACCAAAGGGTTATTTTGAGTACGATTTTTTTTTTTTTTTTTTTTGAACAGCAAAACGACCTTCTATTGAAGATGAAACCATACATACATAAGAAATAACAAAGTGATAGACGAAAACAATGCTAGCACACCTCAAAGTTGATAAGAAAACAACCTCAAAGCCATCCCTTACGTAATGCACAAGATCAACCCATCAATAGCAAGGCATCACAAAACAACAAAGCAAATAAACAGGTCAGGAGCAATGATCAACCCCACTACAGAGCTAGCCTTGAATACAATTCCTCACCTGAGATGTTATAAAGGAAGTCAATAATCGAAAAATGAAACTCCTTAGTAGCTGCCTTTAGCCAGATAGCAAGTCTGATGATGATTAGCTCTTGCAGCTCCTGCAGTTTTGGTTGGGAAGCTTGAAAGAAGCAATCATTTTTGTGCTTCCAGATCGACCAGAGAGTCACCAAAGGTATGGCACACAAAATTTCCTATTCAGATTTCCTACAGTAGTGCCCTGATCACCATTGTAGCAAACCAAGAACAAAGCCAAGAACTACCCAAGTAACCCCCCACCACTGCAGCAGCCCAATCCAGACTCTCCACACCAGAGGACAAAGAATTAGAACATGTTCGATTGTTTCTTGCTGAGATTTGCAAAAGATGCGCAAGGTAGAGGCAAATCTATCCAAAACCCCAATTCGCTGCAAGAGTAAAGAAGTTTTGATCTTGTGCTTCCATGCAAGCCAACCAAAGAATTGCACTTTGGAAGGGATATACTTGATCCACACCAGTCGACTAGATCTATCAGTACCTCCAAAGACACTGTTGGTATGGTTGTAAAAATCAAATACAAGAGTTTGCCCTGGCTTGGCTACTCTCCAGACTACATTGTCTTGGGTCTCTAAATGCAAGGAAGGGGCTGAAAATAAGATGCCATTGAGTCTGAAAAGCTCATTATTTTCCCAATCAAAAAGAGGCCTCCTAAAGGTGAACAACTAGTTCTTAGAGAGGTCAGATATTTCCATAAAGTCCTTAAGCAAACCTTCATTATCTAAAGACAAACTGAAAAGCTGAGGGAACTCATCTTTTAGGCAAAGAGTCCCATACCAAGAATCATACCAGAACCTTATTCGGCAACTATTTCCCAACTTTAACTGGAGGTTACTAACATAGTATAGTAAAAGAGACTGATTCTACTCTACTGCTGCCACTATGTCATTCCAAATGTTAGAGGATATGTAGCTTAAACTGAGGTTTGGAAACCATTTCCCTCCAAGGAAACGATATTTACTGTATATAACCCTTTTCTATAATGAGTCTAGTTCAGAAGCAAATCTCCACCACCACTTTAGGAGTAGGCACACATTCATATCTCTGATTCTTCTTATGCCCAACCCACTATTCTTTATGCTCTTAGTTACCTCTAACCATTTCACTAGATGGATTTTTTGCCTCAGATCTATGCCTCCCCATAAGAATGAGGCTTGAATTTTATCTATCTCCTTAGCAATTCCTTCAAGCAGCCTAAATAAAGACAAGTAGTACACAGGTAAACTTAATAACACTGCTTTCACCAAGGTTAATCTACCTACAAAAGAGAGAAGCCTCATTTTCTAACCAGTAAGTCTTAGTTTAAACTTATCAATAAATGGTTTCCAAGTTTTCTTTCTCCTAGGATTAGCACCCAAAGGCAATCCTAGATACTTTATTGGAAGTTTTTGAGTCCTGCAGTTTAAGAGTGAAGCAAACTCAGCAAGGACAAAATCAGAGATGCCAATCCCACAAACCACACTTTTATGGTAGTTGATTTTAAGACCTGATGCCAACAAATAGCTGCACATTATTGGTCCCAACAGATACCCCTTTGAGCAATCTCAGCTCTATAGCTCTCTGGAGGAGTATATTTAATGCCTCAACAACCAAATTGAATAGGAATGGTTATAAGGGATCACCTTGTCTGAGCCATTTCTGGGGGCTAAACTCCTCGATTGGAGAGCCATTGACAAGTATTGAAATTCTAGTAGTAGAGACACATTCATGAATCTATGAGATCCATTTTTTGCTAATTCCAAAATTTGTTAACATTGAAAAAAGGAAATTCCAGTTAATGGAATCAAATGCCTTCTCAAAGTCTAATTTGAAAAGCAACCCTGGCTTCTTGGATTTGACCCAACCATCCACAACTTCATTTGCAATCAAGACTCCATCGAGAATGTTTCTATCTCTCAGAAAAGCAGATTGTGAATCACCAATTATCAAAGGCATGACTTGTTTAGGTCTATTTGTTAGGACTTTAGAAAGTAATTTGTAGATAGAGCTAATCAGACTTATAGGTCTGTATTCATTGAGAGTTACAATTTTCTCCTTCTTTGGGATGCGAGTAATAAATGAACTATTCAATCCTGGGGTCAATCTGCCACTAGTGTGGAACTCTTTTATAAATTTGAGGACTTCATCTTTGAGCACCTTCCAAAATTTATGAAAAAACACATCAGATTGAATCCATCTGGTCTTGGGGCTTTGTTCCAATTACAATCACTTACTGCTGTCCAGATTTCTTCTTCAAAAAAATCTGCTTCAAGCATATGAAAGGTACTAAGCCTAACACTCTTGAAGTCTCCTGTTAAGATTGGTCTCTGCTTCCAATCATCTTTGAAAAGGTTGGAAAAATGGTGCCACACCTCATTCTTGATAGAATCTGGTTCCTCAAAAGTCACATCCCCTACTGTGATAGAGTTGATAATGTCTTTGGTTTGTCTGCTATTGGCCATGACATGAAAAATCTGGTGTTCCTATCCCCTTTCAAATTTTAGTCCATCCTAGATTTTTGAAGCCATTCTCATTCGAACTTCCTGATCAATGTCCACATTTCATTTCTTTTCTCTCTTTGCAGCATCAACTCACCCTCATCCAAAGGCCTTAATTCAACTTTCAGATCAAGGTCATGGAGAACAAATTCAGAGTCTTTTAATTTGTTAGTAACATTACCATAAATCTCTTGGTTTCATTTTTTTAAGGCCAACTTCAGAGATTGCTATTTCCTCTTCAGAATAAATCCAGCAGACCCACTCAACTGTAATTCTCTCTAATTACTCTCCACCATAGAAGCCAGATTTGGGTGCAAGAGCCATGCATTTAGAAATTTGAATGGTTTAGGCTACCAATCCCTTTCATCCTCCATGAGTAGAAGTGGGCAGTGGTTAGATATAGATCTAAAGAGACCCTAAAGTTTGAGTTTATATCTAACCAACCATTCAGGGCTAATAAGAAACCTATATATTCTACTCCACTTATTCCCCTCAAGAGCATTGCACCAAGTGAATTTTCTACCTAGCATTTGAACATCTACCACCTCACAATTATCAATGAAATCATTAAACTCTTGCATACCTCTATCCCTACATAAAACTCATGTTCTTTCTCCTACATTCCTAATTTCATTAAAATCACCACCAAGGCACCATGGTTTTGTGAAGGAAGTTTTCAAATTTAGTAGAGTCACCCATAATTCCTTTCTCCTTATTACATCATTTGGAGTATAGACATTGACAATTACACAGTCAAAAGAATTGTGAAGCTTACCTGATAATAGAATAAAGTTTCTGCTGCTATAACAATCTGAGAGTTAGAAAACTTCAGGATCCCAGATGCAGATTAATCCACCAGCCAGACCTATAGCATCTACAGTCATGAACTCTATCTTATCTCTAGGCCAAATACTTTTTACCAACAAGTTAGTAATGCTTGATTGTTTTGTTTCTTGAAACAAAGCCATATCTATTGACCTATCAAACAAAATCTTTTTGATTTTTTCCCTCTTTTCAGGCATTTCTATACCTTTAATATTCCAGCTTAGAGTCTTTATTTGAAACAGATATATCCCAGGTTCCACCCATTAGGAAGCTGGTTATTCCACAATACCAGTCCCTCAAACCAATCTCTTATTATCCTGCTCCTCTATGTGTGTGAATTTATTGATAACCTCAGATCCCTGCCCCTTGTAATCAAAACCCAAAATTTTCCCTACCTGTAATGTTGCAAGAGCCTCTTGAAGAATATCCTTTGCAAAAGAGGTCTGAATTGATTCTGGAATATGGTTGGATGAAGTAAGGATAGCTGATAATCTAGATCTTGTTCCTTTGATGATGCCTTTGCTTGATCTTGCCCCTTTGTGCCCTATTCTTCTAGCAAATCCAGAGAATCTACCTGCAAGCAAAGAGTGCTTAGTTCCATCATTTCTGGTACCTTTGTTTTTACCTTCCTTAATACAGTTGCTGATGGAACCTGAAATTGATAGGCTGATTGTGTCATTGGCCTTAGACTGTGAACTCACCCCTAATGCTCCATACATTGGCTTCACAACTGGAATATTTAATCCAACATTAGAGGGCCCAATGGGCTACAGTTCTGAATGGGCTAACTCAGTGGGTTGCAGCCTAGTTTGATCATGACCTAAAGCTACCTCTATACGAATGCCAGATCTTTCCTTTAGAGGCTCACTAAGACTCTTAATAAAGCCTGGGGTGATAGTCTGACCATCTACTAAAGGGACTACAGAAAGTCCTTTTTGGGGACCATGATTGCACTCTACACTCTGCTGCAGGTTATCCACAACTAGCTAATCTTCTACAGCTTTTTGGGCAAAATGATTACACCTTTGGTATAGGCATACCACTAGCAATAATAATTCAGCCACACATCTGCCCTCTTCATTTGAATTTCCCGCGCAATTTGTAGTCTCTGCCACTACTGATGCATTGCTCTAGCTGCCATCTGCAGCCAACTCGTCCCTATCCTTCATCCTAGATGTCATAACCTCATTAGCCATATCAAACGCTCCTACCATTTCATCTTCTTTGTCACCATCTTCTTCCTCTGAGCTGTTATTTTAAATGAGTTGGATTACAGCATTAACTTTGGAACAGATAGCTTCAACTGGCTCCTTAGAAGGTGTTTCTTTACAACTGATGCTACCATCATCTGCACTCTGCTCTTCAAATACTCTTATGGGATAAACTCTTTCTTTGCACTCTAGGTTGATGCTTGTACTTATTGGATCCATAACATTTGTAACTATTTTGAATCTGCCACATCGAAATGATTTTGGTGTACCGATATCACCATCTAAGAATACCATCTCCCCCAATAGTCTTCCTATCTTCCTGAAGATATTTGAGTTCTATAGGTTAGGGGGTACCCCAAAACAGATGATCCAAACATGTCTCTCTTGCTGAAGGTGCATACCGGGACTCCACACTGTGATGTACTCACACCAGTCATGAAACTAATCCACAAACATAGAATTTTTACTCATCAAGTCTTCTTTGGAAAGGAATGAGAGAAACACATCTCGCCCTCCTCCTTCTCTTACCAACACATTCTGCTTTCCTCTTTTGATGAGTTCGTTTTTCACTTGTAAAATAGTATGATCTGATCTCAGTCTCATAATCATGCTCTCATAAAGCCAACCATTTCCTATCTCTTTTACTCTGATAGTTGTCTTCAGAGTAGATCTAGGTTGATCTCCTTTGATAACTTCTACGAACGATCTTCCATCAGTGCCATGGTTCTAGATATTGCTAGTTGCCATAACAGATGTGTTCCTTGCCACTATTTGTGTGGTTGTTAGGGGTTTCAACCACTGCCTTGCCTCCATGTGTTTATCATGTGCGGCGGTTTTGACTGACAGAGATTTGTCATCTACCCACAAGTCATTAGCTGCAATAGAGCAGTCATAACGTACGAACCCAAATCATGAGTTTGTTGCTTTCCTCCTCTTTTGTGGTATGAAGACGTCCTTGACCATGCCAAACTTGGTGAACAGATCAAATAGGTTGCTTGGTGCCATGGACTTAGGCAAGTTGTCCACGAAAAGTGTAAACAAGCTTGCTCTTTGACCTTCAGACCACAAGTTATGATTTACTTGCCTTGCTCTTTGCTTCACCACTGGGATCCATCCACCTAGACTTCCTTTGCTAACCATTATTGCTTAAGCTCTATGTTCTCACTTTGCTAACCACTATTATATATTTTGAGTATGATTTATAAGTTATTTTTTTATTTATTATGAAAAAATATGTAAAAAAGTAAAGAAATTGTTTGACTTAAATAAGCCAATAAAAAAAATAAATTAACTTTTTTAGATATTGTCGAAAGAGTTCTCAGTCTAAATGCACAAAAATTAAACACATAATAAACATAAATGTTACGTAAAATGGTCAATAATTCTTGTGTAGCATTTATATTGGTTTTGTGTTCTCAGTATTATTGTTTTATAGTTCATCAAACTCGCTCCAAAATGTAGATCCAAATCTTAAAATAAAAAAAAAAGAAAATATATAGAATAAGATACAAACTTCTTACATGATGTAAATTCTATATTTTTATTGATTCTTTACTTACATACGAAGATCATGTCTATATTGTAATTAATTTATGTGCAAGTAGAAGAATTAAAGTCACAAATTCATTAACCCCAACAGATTTGCCAAGTAATAAAAACTTTTAAATAATGGGGATGTTACATGTATCAATTAGTGTATTAACTAGTATACCAATACTAGTTATGACATTATTATTGGCCTCACTTATATATAAATTACAAATATCAAAAACCTCTTAAATTATGTCACATCATCAATTGGTACACTAATTAGTACATATAACATTATTCTTTAAATAAAATTTAAGATCTCAAATCCAAGTTAACCTAAGGGACCACTCGTTCATTATTTTCACAATCCTAAAATTTTGTGAGGTCCATAAGTTAGTCCAAATACTCAGTTAAAATAAAATAAAAATAAATAAATAAATCCATCAAAGGAAAAGCAATAGTAGTAACTAGTATATGCACCTGATTTGTGGGCAGTGTATTTGTTCTAACTCTCTTTTAGAATAATGATATAAGAATAGAAGATATATAAAATTTATATATATAATAATGTGATTACGTTTGAATTTATTATTTTTAAAGAGCGTCAATTAAAATGATTTTTAATTACAAAAATATGAACACTACATTATTTTAGTGACAAATTTATGTAAAGATTGTATATGAATAACATATTTCCTCTTTTTTAATGTCGACGTGAACAATTGTTTGTAAGTAAGCATTTTATAATGAAAAACAGAGAATATTATATCGAGATTCAATACACATAGCCACAATTATTGATAAGTTGGATTAAGATCCTCTCTACTAATTGAGTTAATGGCTGCACTTTGATCAAAAATTACATAAAGACTTTCTGATTTTATTTGAATTATGGAAGGGTAAAGTTATGAATTGAGGAGGGTGTTGTGTCTATATGGCACAACACTATGCTGTGAGCTCATGAGGGCGTTTTCCAAATCTATTTTGATGATTTGAATTGTTCATATTATATGGTTTGTTGAGTAGATCATTCATGAAAAAAATGAAGTCAATTAGACATCTGTAACCCATAACAAAACCACTTTTTTATGTTTAAAAAAATAAACGGTTAGCATAATTTTGATAATTTTTTTTAAAAATAATTATGGCCTGATCATGGAGCTACACATGTCCAATTAATCTCATTTTTTATATGGATGATGTACTCGATCAATTATATAATATGAACAGTTCAAATCACCAAAATAAAATCGAGACAAACCTCAACCGGAGCTTCATAACGGGGGTTGTGACATCACCCTTTCCAAGTCCGGTAAAGTAACCACATAGGACTTTTTGGTATATTTGAACCATAGGGTATAGGACTTTATGGCTATATTTGAACCATAGGACATGAGACTTTCTGATTATATTTGAACCATAAGTGTTAAAGTATTTTCTGGCTATATTTTAACCATAGAGGTAAAATACATAAGAATTTTCTGACTATATTTAAGCCATAGGAGTTTGGCTATATTTGTGCCAATTCTCTCTCTCTCTCTCTCTCTCTCTCTCTCTCTCTCTCTCTCTCTCTCTATTACAAAGATTTTTGATTTCTTTGAAACATGATGTGGGCTCCGTTTGGACAAAAAAAAACTGACACAAAATTTAAATTAATTTCGTGAAGAAATTCAAATAATTTTCCTGCAAGAATTTGAAAAAATTTTGTCCAAAAAATTAATATTAGAACCGACCCACAACCACGCCCAGCTAGACGGTAGCGCGCGTGTGGTGGTTTGAGCCAAAGGTCACATTGTCTATAACTCCTCCCTTCTATAAACTTGGGATGCCCCTTGGGGCCGAACCCAAGTGTTGTCATTTAGAACTTATATACACACATAAGTTTTCTTAAATTTTCAATATGGAACAAGCCTTACAAAGAAACCCATATTTTATTTTTTATTGTCCATTCCACGAATCTGAAACCAACATCAACTTCGCATTCACTCATAAATGATTTTGACGAACTGTCTTCACCGTGTGACTTGCCATACGGTAAGGAACACGTCACCTCTACGTCAAAAGACGTGTGAGACCTACTCAAATTTGGGCTCAAAGTTGGCACAAAATAAATCTACAAAACCATTATTTCCAATAGAAATTTCATATTCAATAGCAATCAGACTAGTTTGTCCACGATCAATAGAGGATTATTGCTAATTAAAATCAAAATGTGTGCGTGTCAATTTCCGACCATACTGCCAGTCAAGCACACTCAGCTGAAGAACACTAACAGAATAGATTAAGCCCGAACAACCTATCACAAAAAGAAGAGATTCCGGTGGTGGTTTGTCCACTCGGGGGGCACTCCGACGATCAAGTCAGTTATCTGTCAAAGATAGCAAAAGTGCTTAACTCACTATTCAGAGTATAAAAGCATACCTTAAACCCATGAGGGTGCCTCTCTTTTATAGCCAACACAATCTTAGTCCCAATAGGAGCCTAGCTCTAATGGACTTAGGATTACTACTAATCTTGGACTCCTAGGATTGGGATAAACTCTCTAAGAGTCTTATCTTTACCCAAACTGAAGTTTTCTTCCATTCTAGGACTCTTGTCCTTTATCCGCTTATCCCGGATTCCGGTATCCTCGCAGATAACCTCGGCCTAGCCGAGATCATCTCGACATCATGACCAGGACACGTGACACCTCGGCTGACACTTCAGCCACGTGTTGTCATTCAAAAATTATGTCCTCACAAAATGATTGTCATATTTCATTACAAAACTATTGTCCTCAACTGAAACATCAGAACCTTCTAAAGTAGAAAGCTTATATATATTTTGTTACTTAACATAACGTAAACACTCAAATGTCTATATCTTATTTTGTTCATGCAGATGAAGGTTGAAATGAAATTATTCCGTTTGAGGATACCCATCCCATTCTTTTCATTTCTCTATTAGGATAAGGAAAAAAAAAAAAAAAAGAACTACTTTCTCCAGTCTAGATTATGGACTGAAGGCTGCTATCTGGGTGCATAAGGCTCCTCATGGGTCCCGTTTCATAAAAAGTAACCAATGAAGCATAGACTATATAATCAACGTTTATATAAGGGTTTTTTTTTTTTTTTTTTTTTTTTGGTCTCTCTTATTTTGTTTTTGTTTTTGTTTTTTTTTTCTTATTTTAAAATACAAAATCTAGACAGATATATTGGCCACGTTCATATAAATTTCATTTCAAAAAAGCTGAGTGTAACAGTGATTCCATGGCATCCGTATCACCATTTAAAATTTTCTAATCATTTACTCTAGTTATTCTTTGAAACTGAGGTTCATTTGCCGTATGTAAAAATATTATTAGTTAATGATATCACATAATCAATATCACCGTGATACTGAATTTTTACTCTCATTTCGTATTCCTTCCGATCTTCATTTGTGCGGACCACCCCACACTGTCGTAGCACTCACCAAAATATTGGAGTTTTGTGGGTAAGGTGAGTCAAGAGTTCCTAGCAGATCAATGTGAAAGGGATTCGGACCCCCACAGCAGCCAAACATACACTTTTAAGATAGTAGTTGATTCAATAGAATGATGTTAGGACTGAATGGACTGATTTTCCCTTATTCACTCAACAGAATGGTCATTCTTCTAAATTGCTAAATATTAATTTCTATTGTCAATATAAATTTCTTTCATTTTTACCAAACTAATCATGAGAATAATTGTTCATGTGTAAGCTAAGCATAAAACTTGTGCATTCGGCAAACAAAGCATATCTGAACCCATCCTTCACATGCCCAAATTGAACCAGGCTTATTGGATTGCCAAGAAGTGAAGTGTCGAGCAGAATGCTTGACGCACAGATGATATGTCGAGTAGTTGGATTAGACAGAATCGGCAAGCAACTATGTCGAGTACTAGAGTGGGCCCTAGGTTGTCCCTTTCCGAAGGTATAGTAGAAACTTGAGCTCTAACATTCAAATGATGGTGACAAATAGGTTAAATTATGTAGGAAATATCTACACACAAAAATATCATACAAATAGGTTAAATTATAAGGGTAAAGGTAAGTACTGTGGGGACATATTTTCTGAGTACCAACACGTGGCAAGATGACGCCGACATGTCAGTCGAGGTGCCACGTGTCGTGGTAGCTATGCCGAGGTGATCTCGGAGTTGCCGAGGTTATCTGCGAGAATACCGGAATCCGAGATAAGCGGAGAAGGGACAAAAGTCCTAGGATGAAGAAAGACTTCAGGATGGATAAGGGTAATACTCTTAGGGAGTTTATCCTTATCTCTTAAGAAATCCAAAGTAAGTACTGAATTGGAGTCCATAGAAGTCAGGCTTCTAGTGGGACTAGGATTGAGTAAACTATAAAAGAGAGGCACCCCCGTAGGTCTAAGGTACGCAATTGATACTTTGAGCATTGTTTTTAGCACTATTGATTATCTTTTAGAGATATACTAACTTGATCGTCGGAGTGGGTGGAAGAACCACCGCCGGAGCCTTCTCTTTCTGTGCAGGACAGCAGGGTGCCATCTATTCTGCCTGTGTTCTATAGCTGAATTACTAAGGTGGGCAGTATGATCGAAAAATCACTCACACAATTTGGCGCTGTCTGTAGGAAAGAAAGACGAATAGATGGCCAGTAACGGACAGAAAGAAAAGATTAGGGACGACGCTCCTACTGGGAGTAACAGACCTATCAACCTTGACGTCGAAAGGGACAACCACAATACAGAAACTCGTAACCAGGGGCACGGAAGAAAAGACGTCGACCAGGAGGACGACACTTCAAAGAAGACAGACCAAAGCAGGTACTATAACGAAGATAACCTCCAGGTATGGAGGGATAGATGCCTACGGAGGGATGAGGAAGTGAAAGAATTAGTAGACAAGTTGGCAGACCTGCAGTCGGTCGTCAATTTCATGATGCAAAACAATCTCATACAACCACCGTACCCGCTGCAGGACACGCTGATTCCAGCAATTAATACCTAGAAGGGGGGAAGGAAAACAATTCCCGAAACACCTCAACACACCAGAAGCGGAAGGCACTCTCACCCGCCTTCCAGGGAAGTTGGACGAGAGGAGCCGAGACAAGAGAAGTCCCAAAGGACGTATCACACGAAGGACCCAGAGCACAAAGAACATCGGCATGTCCAAGGGCAGGCGCTCTGCTTTGACACAACCTATGGAGAAAGATCAAAACGGGCCCACCACGAGGCCGAAAGTAGTGTACCGAAAAGACTGAAGTCCAAAGATAGCCGAGCTCCGGGGAGGAGTAAAGAAGACTTGAGAAATTACCTCAAGAGGAAGGAACAGAATGCTGAAGCCGAGGTTACCTCACCCGACAAGCCGAGGACACCGTTCTCGGTAGAATTGGACAAATTTGAGGTACCAAAGAGATTCAGTATGCCGAGGATTCAAATATACGATAGTAAGTCAGACCCTAACTTCCACATTGGATTATTCTTGAACTCAATGGCATTACACAGTGGAAATGAGCCATTGCTCTGCAAAGTGTTCCCCACGTCCTTTGAGGAGATTGCATCAGATTGGTTCCACAAACTGCCAAAGGGAAGCGTGAAGACTTGGGAAGGCCTGGCCGAGATGTTTGTGGCCAGGTTCGTGACAAACAAGCTGCAGCCATTAAGGATGGACGCATTGATGGCTCTGAAGATCAGCAAGGATGAAGGCCTTAGGGCCTATGTAAAAAGATACTACGAGGTGTTCAATCGAATACCTGAATGCAACCAAGAAGTGGCGGTCGTGTCTTTCACAAACGGCCTGAAAGATGATTGTTCACTACGGAAATCTTTGGCAAAGACATTGCCAAAAAGCATGGAAGAGCGTATGGCAAGAATCGAGAAATATGCCAGAGCCGAGGAGAATACATCGGAGAATAAGGAGGTAAAATAGGAAGAAGGGAACGACTCGCCAAAGCGAGACCGAGGTAACAACGGATTTAACAAAACGGAGATAGAATTGAGGAGTAAACAAGCAGTGACGACTGTGTTCCGAATCCCGGTCCACAAAGTCCTGGATCAAATCCGAAATCAACCCTATTTCAGAGCACCAGCAAAGGCCCCAGGGAAATACATGGGAAGGAACATTAGTAGGCGTTGTGCTTACCACAATGAAGAGGGGCACCCAACTCAGGGCTGCAGAGCCCTAAGAGCACACTTAGAGGACTTAGTAAGGCAAGGCGACCTGAGAGACGTTGTCGATGAAGCCAAGACAAGAGAAGAACAAGCAAGATTGTCTCAAGCACCAGTAGCCCCGCCTTCCCCAGCACAGCAACCACAGGCAAGGAGACCTAGGGTGGTTAATGTAATTCACTCAAAGGTGAACGAAAACGACATACGCGGGGAGACCCAAAAAGTAAAACACCTACAGCACGTGAACCAGGTCGGACAGAAAAGACCTCGGTCTGAAGAGTGCCAAGGACTGATGATAGCCTTCACCGAAGCCGACCTAGAGATGGTCCAGCATCCGCATAATGATGCCTAGGTAGTATCCCTCCAGGTTGGAGAGTGCCAAGTGAAACACATCCTGATAGATTAAGGCAGCTCTTGTGACATCATGTATGTTAGATGTTACAAGGAGTTGGGCCTTCACCCAGATGACATGGAGCAATCAAATGGCCCGATGGTCGGCTTCAATGGAATGCCGACGTGGCCATTGGACGTTTCAAGCTTGGAAGTACAAGTCGGCACTAAGAAGATCAGGACAGAATTCATTGTGATTGATATATCTTCACCTTACAACATCATCTTGGGAAGGCCATGGTTGCATGCAATGGGAGCAGTTCCCTCAACGTTGCATCAACTATTGCGGTTCCCAACAGAACATGGGATTGAAGAAGTCAGAGGAGATCAACTGCAGGCAAAAAATTGCTCCATGGCAGCAATGAAAACTACCTACAACATTCAAGAACCAGGAAAGGCAGAGATTGAAGATGAGGACATGGAGGTCCTAGATGATGTCGGCAAGGAGCCAGCCAAGAAAAGTGAAGAAACACTAAAGAAAATCCTCGTCCAAGAGGGTGATGAAGAACGTTTCTTTCTTCTCGGCTCAGGCTTAGCCGAAGAAGAAGAAAGAGAACTGGAAGCTTTTTTGAGAACAAACATAGAGGTATTCGCCTAGACACCTTATGAAATACCTAGCATTGACCCCGAGGTCACATGTCACAGACTGAACGTCGACAGGTCGGCCAAACCTGTAATACAACAAACCAGAAGACCGACGATGATGCACGTCGAAGCAGTGGAGGAAGAAGTAGATAGACTTCTGGAAGCCAGGGCCATCAGAGAAGTCAATTATCCGACATGGCTATCAAACACTGTGGTGGTAAAGAAGAAAAATGGTAAACAAAGGGTCTGCGTAGATTTTACGAGCCTGAACAAAGCCTGTCCCAAAGACAGCTTTCCTCTGCCCAAGATTGACCAGCTAGTGGATGCCACATTTGGACATGGAAGGATGAGCTTTTTGGATGCTTATAGGGGGTACCACCAGATAGCTATGCACCCCCCAGATGAGGAGAAGATAGTGTTCATCACCTCAAAAGGCCTGTACTGTTACAGAGTAATGCCTTTTGGGTTGAAAAATGCAAGAGCGACTTACCAAAGGCTGGTAACCAAGATGTTCAAACACCTGATTTGCCAAACAATAGAAGTCTACATCGATGACATGGTCATGAAGACCAAGGAGCCTAGGGGTCATCTGGCTGACCTAAAAGAGGTCTTTGAAATCCTCAAAACATATCGGCTCCGACTCAACGCATCAAAGTGCGCATTTGGAGTTGGATCTGGTAAGTTCTTGGGGTACCTGGTGACAAGAAGAGGCATTGAGGCCAGCCCAGATCAAATCAAGGCCATCCTAGATTTACAGAGCCCAACATCGGCAAAACAGGTACAGATGCTTACCGGAAGGGCCGCAGCCCTAAACAGGTTCATAAGCAGAAGCTCAGACAAATGTAAACCTTTCTTCAACCTGGTAAAGAAAGCCACGGATTTCCTTTGGACAGAGGAATGTGAGGCCGCGTTGGCCAACCTAAAGAAGTACCTGACTACGACTCCAGTCCTTTCAACATCTGAACCTGGGGAAGAGCTGTTTTTGTACTTAGTAGTTTCAGAACAGAACACGCAGTAAGTGCGGTGTTAATTCGAGAAGAAAAATGGGAGCAAAAGGCTGTTTACTATGTAAGCAAAACCTTGGCCAACGCAGAAACAAGGTATCTACCCCGAGAGAAATTAATGCTAGCCTTAGTGATGGCTTCAAAGAAGTTGAACCATTACTTTCAGGCGCAGAAGATTGTAGTGCTAACAGAGCACCCTTTGAAACCCTTGTTACAGCAGGAAGACTTAACTAGAAGGATAGCAAGATGGACAGTGGCCTTGCGCCAGTACGACCTAGAGTTCAGGCCGAGAACGGCAATTAAGGGGCCAAGTTTTGGCCGACTTTGTGGCCGAGTTCACCCCGAAATCCAACGAACATCAGGCTCCGTTGAGCCAAGATGAACGTTGTCTCAGCAAGCAAGGAGAATCCCAGCCAAAGGCAAAAGAACAAAGGAAGGAAAAACTCAGACCCTGCAGCATCTACATCGGCGACTCCTTCAGACTGTTTGTCGATGGAAGTTCAAACTGACAAGGAGCAGGGGCAAAAGTACTACTGATATCTCCAGATGGAGAAATAATAGAACTGTCCATCCGTTTGGGGTTCAAGGCCTCAAACAATAAAGCAGAATACGAAGCATTAATTGCAAGGCTAAAACTGGCAGCAGCAGCAGAAGTAGATGAGGTAATAGTTTTTTGTGATTTACAGCTTATTGTTAACCAGTCAATAGGAGATTTCACAGCCAGAGATGAAAGGATGTCGGCATATACAAAAGAGGTCATCAGATTGGCAGCCTTATTTCAGAACTACCGACTACTCCAAGTAAGTCGAGATAATAACAGCCATGCCGACGCGTTGGCCAACTTGGCAAGTTCAATGCAGACTGGAAAAACAAGGACAATTATGATTGACTATATGTCGGGCCCGAGCATAGAACCACAGAACACAGAGCAGGAAGTAATGTGTGTGGACATGGGGCCAAGCTGGATGGATGCAATTGTTGCATTCCTGAAAGAAGGAAAGCTGCCAGAAGACCGCAATGAGGCACATAAGGTCAGATTGAAGTCGGCAAGATTCAGTCTCACAGCGAACGGACATCTCTACAGAAGGTCATTCACTGGACCCCTCTTAAGGTGCGTACACCCTTTGCAGGTTGAAGATTTTTTATATGAAATTCATGAAGGAGTTTGTGGAAGCCACGCCGAGGCGATCACTAGCTCACAGGCCATTACCTGTGGTATTGGTGGCCCTACATGCAAAAAGATGCGTATGAAGAAGTGCGAACAATGCCAAAGGTTTACACTTTTGATACACCAAACCAATCCGACCAATCCAAAGATCCGATCCTTGGCCGTTTTCCTAGTAGGGCATGGATCTTGTTGGACAACTTTCCCTGGCAACTGGGCAGAGAAAATACTTGCTGGTAGCAACAGATTACTTTACGAAGTGGATAGAGGCAGAACCTCTTGCCAAAATCCGAGATGTGGACATCAAGAACTTCATATGGAGAAATATCATCACCAGATTTGGCATTCCAAGAGCCATAATTGCCGACAACGGAACGCAGTTTGACAGCAAACTCATCAAGAACTTTTGTGCGAAATTCAAAATCAAGAATTACTTTTCAACACCAAGTTTTCCCCAAAGTAATGGGCAAGCAGAAGCATCCAACAAAGTAATTTTGGATGGAATAAAGAAGAGGCTGCAGGTAGCAAAAGGAAAGTGGGTAGACGAATTACCCAATGTGCTTTGGGCATATCGGACTACGCCGAGAAGATCAATAGGGGAATCCCCCTTTGCCATGGCTTATGGCACAGAAGCAGTCATTCCACTGGAAGTCGACATCCCAGGGATCCGAACCTAGGGAGTTGAGAATGGGGCTAATGACATACTCTTAGCCCGAGATCTGGATCTTTTGGAAGAATGAAGAGAGAAAGCTGCAATTCAACTCGCAGCAAACCAGCAACAGCTTACCAGAGCTTACAACAAGAAGGTCAATCAAAGGGATTTTCAAGTCGGCGACCTAGTCCTGAGAAAAGTCGTCGGCAACAAGAAGGATCCCAGAGAGGGCAAGCTTGGCCCAAACTGGGAAGGACCCTACAGAATCACTTCGGTATTAGGCAATGGAGCCTATCGACTTGAAGATAATGAGGGCAAAGCATTGCCTAGACCATGCAACACTTGTAATCTGAAATTTTTCTATCATTAGATGTTCCTTGTTATTTTTTCAACGTCATCAATAAAATCATAGCAGAATTCCTCTACACTGAAAAAAGATGCGCAATATTATTTCTGAATAATGAGAATCCAAGTGGAACTCAGGTTCACATTGGGGGCAAAGGGAAGAAGAATATGCTTAACACTTGTTGAAATTTGTAGCAATTTACAAGTTGAAGTTAAGCCGAGATTATTCCTTATCTTCACATGTTGAAATTTGTAGCAATTTACAAGTTGAAGTTAAGCCGAGATTATTCCTTATATTCACTTGTTGAAATTTGTAGCAATTTACAAGTTGAAGTTAAGCTGAGATTATTCCTTATCTTCACTTGTTGAAATTTGTAGCAATTTACAAGTTGAAGTTAAGCCGAGATTATTCCTTATCTTAACTTGTTGAAATTTGTAGCAATTTACAAGTTGAAGTTAAGCTGATTCCTTATCTTCACTTGTTGAAATTTGTAACAATTTACAAGTTGAAGTTAAGCTGAGATTATTCCTTATCTTCACTTGTTGAAATTTGTAGCAATTTACAAGTTGAAGTTAAGCCGAGATTATTCCTTATCTTCACTTGTTGAAATTTGTAGCAATTTACAAGTCGAAGTAAAGCCGAGGTTATTGCTTAAACACTTGTAGAAATTTACAAGTTGGTTAACCCGAAGAAGATGCTTAACGCGTGTTGAAATTTGTAGCAATTTACAAGATGACGTTAAGCAGACATATGATCATCTGTTGAAATTTGCAGCAATTTACAGGTTGAAGTAAAAGCTAAGTATATTGTTTAAACACTTGTTGAAATTTGTAGCAATTTACAAGTAGATCATTGTTTAGCACTTGTTATAACTGGAGGAAAGTTTATAGGTTGAAATTAAAACAGTATGTGTTTTACACTTGTTAAAATTTATGAAAAGTTTGCAGGTCAGTATCTTGCCGAAGTAAAGCTTGTAGTTATTATACCCGAGGTATGTAACCCCGAGAAGATTGCACAAAGGAGGCAAAGTATAAAAGGAATGCAAAATATTCTAAGTATAGAATCATACAGAAGTAATCAAGAGAAAATAAAGATTGAGGCATTCAGACAATACAGTTGTAGTTTTTTATTAAAGAGGGAACAATCAAAGCGTAACTGTTCAAAAGAAGGCACATCGGCGCGTAAAAGCTCACAAAGTACAAAAGAAACGAAAGAAAAGACATGTAAGCTAAGTTTCCTCAACAGTAGCAGTTGGTTGAGTCTGAGGTTCCGATGATTGTTGGGTCGATGCCTCGGCTGCCTTTTCTGCCACGATCTCGGCATCAATTTCGGCAAGTGTTTGATCAAGGCTTTTATCGGTTGAAGGAACGTCAGATGATGCTTGTTCAGGAGTAGCCTTCTTGACAACCTCTTCATCCTCCTCCTCATGAGTCAAGTCTAGGACTTGATCATCCTGAAGAGGAGACTTGGTCTCATTGGCGTCTTTAGGCTTCCTTACTAAAGCCTCATCATCATCCTTATCCTCATCCTCAGATTCGGACTCAGATTCATCTTCAGCTTGACTTGGAGGTGGAGGTGGAGGGAATGGAAGAGGAATAGCGTCGGCTTTGTGCAGTGGTGAATCATCAGGGATATTGAGCTTTTTTGCCAGGGACATCTAACCAAGGGAGAAGCCCCTGTTGCATGCCTTCCTGACTTGTAATTTGTATTCCTCTGTAACGTCGGTCATTCCTTGAGCATAGGCCTTTTTGTCGGTCGCTTTGATTTCAGTGTCTTTAGTGGCCAAGGCCTCCTGAAGTTCCTTTTCGGCTTGGGCCTTTTTGTCCTCGGCCTCTCTCTTTTACGGCCTCGGCGACCTTCCTTATGGCCTTGGCAGATTCAGCTTTTTCCTCGGCTATCTGTTGGGCCTTAGTGGCAGCCTTAGCCTGGTCTTCCAGCTTCTTCATTTTTAATTGAAAGCTTTTGTTGGTCTTCTGAAGAGAAGAAAACTCCCTCTTCATCTTGGTCAGCTTCTCTCGATTCTCAAATGATTACATTGAAAAAGAATGGGCATGTTGGATGGCCTGAAAGAAAACAGAAGTATTAGAAAATATTTTAAGTGTGAAACAGAAAGAAAGAAAAAGTACCAAGCAGGAACACTTACTTGAAGTCTTTGTAGCATTAGAGCATAATTCTCGTACTGCATTACAAAGATTTCGCTCAGACGCTGTGAAGAAGCAAGTCAGATCGAGGGTAACGCCGACATTAATGTCATCGGCGCTTTCACTGGTCATAATTGGCCTGTCTTCCAAAGTAATTTGAGGGGGCTAAGGGACATCAGGTTTTTTGGACTCTAAGGTAGTTCTTGAGGATGACCTCGGCTTCTTTGACTTTATGGACTCAGAGGGTTGGGCTTCAGCAGACCTTTTGGCAGAAACAGAAGAAGTATTCTTACTCTCAGCTAGTTTAGAAATAGGCAAAGTGTCCTCAGATTCAACCTGAGTTACTTTGGCCTTTGACTGAGCTTTCTTGGTTCTTTTCGGCTTCGGTGGGGGCATGGTTTGCGATGGTTGATCGTCGACATCGGTAGGGAGGTCGGCTAGGAGATCTTTAGCAACAAGTTTTGGGCGACCCATCTCAGCAATTCGAACAAATCTTCACCGACGTTTCCGTTCAGGTACAGGGATCAAGTATGGAGCCGAAGTTGATGGCTGATCAGCTGGATCCGATGTTGATCCTTGATCTGTTCGGGATACAAACACAGTTTGGGTTGTGGCAGAAGGTGGAGAAAGGCTTTTCTTCTTCCTTTTAGGGACGTCGGGCAAAATCGACTTGTATATTGGAATGAAGTTAAGAAGCAAAGGCGCTTTCCTTTTCTGGACTGGCAAGTCCAAAAGCTTCTTCAAATCCTTGCTGGGGACGTAGGATTGGCGAAAGCTTTTCGGTGGCTTACGAACATCTGCAAGAAGAACAGACAGAGTATTGAGGACTTGAAAAGAAACAACTAAGTATTGACACTGGGCTCTTACCCTTGCCCTCTTTAACTGACCGAGGAAGAGGGTAGAGATGGGCATCCTCGTCTGGGGCAAACTCCCAATTTCCCGAGGTAATGAGGTAGTCATCTCCAGCCCCCTTGTTGGAGTCTGGGAGGTCGGCTACAATTTTGAACTCTGTAGACCTCGGCTTAAGATAATAGACGTAGCCTTTTTCTTTCAGATTGAGGGCACACAAGGTGTAACAGTTTTGAATATCAGCTAAAGTTATCCTAACATTTTCCTGTTTGGCTAAGGCTATAATATCATTAATCACTCTATAAGAGTTAATGGTAAGTTGCATGGGGTTCAACTTATAGTAATGGAGAACTTCACGAAAAAAAGGGGATTAAGTGAAAGCCGAAGTCCACATTCAATAAAAGCAACAATGGGAAAGGGCATCGTATCATCTGTGGGCATGATAGAGTCGTCATCCCCAGCCAGTCTCAGATGGATGTCAGCAGGAATGGCGAACTCTTCCCTAAAGTATTCAAGTTTGGTTGGGGCATCTACCCTATGTTTCCACATGCCCATAATCTCGACATAAAGGTATTCAACTTCAGAAAGGAGATGTTCTTAAAGGGTTTTTAAGACCTCGGCAAAACCTAGGTAAATACTAGTAAGGGTTGTTTCAGTTTTTCCTAAGAATTGGTAGGTTCTATAAACAAATCGCAAAACTGAATCTATGAAAGCAAAGATTGAGGGCACAGATCTGGAAGGAAACACAGAAAACAAGAAACAAAGAATGAAGTTTCAGAATCAAGAACAGAGGTAGGGTTCTCAAAAGTATAAAGAATACAAGAGATATAGGGTCAAGAACAGTGACAAAAAAGTGGTGAAACAGTGCAAGTGTTCAAGACATGGACAAAAGAAAAATTAAAGCATTCAGATATGTGGTTCGCAAGATAGATGTTTGAACAAGACAGTAATGGCAAACTAATAATGAAGAATATCGAAGGCGTTAAGAACGAAAGGAACGGTGGCTTACCAGAAAAAATGAAGCCGGTATAAAGATTGCCGAAGTCAAGCGACGGTTGCAGACACAACGGAATGACGAAAACTTCACTGGAATGGAAGAATGATAGCGGTTGCAGAGCTTGAGGTTTGAGCAATGGCAGATTCAAGGGAAAGAGTTTAGAGAGAGAGAAAGTAAGTAAAATCGATTGCAAAAGTGAAGAGACAAAAGCAAAAGGAAAAAGTTTTGTCAAAAAACTTGAAACGACGGCAAAAATAGAAGCATTTATTACGCATGGAATATCGCATGTGTCAGACGGCGCAGACAGATGCAAGACGGCTTACAAGCGCGTCACAGGCACGAGCCAATGAAGATGAAACACGTAAGTAGAACGGTTGAAAAGTGATGCATGACGGCTCATGCGCGTAAAAGAGTTCAATGGAATTCTTATTCCTGAAAAAAGACATGTCAGCCTAAAAATGAATGATCTTGGCTGAAGAGTTCTTTTGCCGACATACTAGAAAGAGGAACGATATAGGTTCCATCACCTCAGAATACCAAGGTAATAGAACCTATGGGGCAATTGTGGGGATATATTTTCTGAGTACCAACACGTGGCAAGGTGATGCCGACGTGTCAGCCGAGGTGCCACGTGTCGTGATAGTTATGCCAAGGTGATCTCGGAGTTGCCAAGGTTATCTGCGAGAATACCGGAATCCGAGATAAGCGGAGAAGGGACAAAAATCCTAGGATGAAGAAAGACTTCAGGATGGATAAGGGTAATACTCTTAGGGAGTTTATCCTTATCTCTTAAAAAATCCAAAGTAAGTACTGAATTGGAGTCCATAGAAGTCAAGCTTCTAGTGGAACTAGGATTGAGTAAACTATAAAAGAAAGGCACCCCCGGGGGTCTAAGGTACGCAATTGATACTTTGAGCATTGTTTTTAGCACTATTGATTATCTTTGAGAGATATACTGACTTGATTGTCGGAGTGCCCCCGGGTGGAAGAACCACCACCGGAGCCTTCTCTTTCTGTGCAAGACAGCAGGGTGCCATCTATTCTGCTTGTGTTCTACAATTGAATTACTAAGGTGGGCAGTGTGATCGGAAAATCACTCACACAAGTACTAACTTTGTCTTAAAAATATCATACTCATTCTCTTCCATACACAAAATACTAACTTAACTGTCGAAGTGTTAATTCCGACACCCCTAATTGAAGTGTTTCCTATTTTAGGTATCAAAGCAAGAATTAAACAAAGGTCTATTTGGGTCGAAGGAGTATTGAAGAATCACTTCTCACAATTCCACATAGCATTTCAGTTCATTTCATCTTTATTCGAATTAAACAATAGTACATTATTTAATAAAGTTATTACGAAGTTATATATGGCCACAGCCAGGGGTGGAGGCAATGTAAGACTGGGGGGCACGTGCCCTCCTCAAGTTTGGATAATTATATGAGTACCCTATATATATATATAGTAATATATATACTCTATAAAATTACAATAATATCCCTTCTTAAAATTGTAATAGTCCTTCTATTATTAATTTTCCTTCTAATTACAAGGAACATACTAAAATGGGTCCTTCTATTATACACCTCCAAAATGGATATACCATATACTAGTTTTGACTTTATAGTATTGATATTATAAATTTTCATAACCAAATTATTTCCACTCATAACTAAAATTACCACTATTTAAATTATAACCAAGCAACACATCTTCAATTATAACAAATAATAATAATAATAATTTACAATAAGGCATAACTAATATCAGAATGAGTCATAACTAATCATTATTTGATGTATAATCAAAAACTTCTTCAGTCATAACTAAAATAACAAGTACAAGAAGTTTTAATTAAGTTATATCTAACACTACAATGTGTCATAACTAAATATCACGAAGATCATAACTGCGACATATGTAGACACTTTTTTTGCGATGTGTTTTATAAAATTTCTCTACTAAAATATATCATTTTTATCTTAACTTATATTATTTTTAAATTTTTAAATCCACCTAAAATAGTTACTCCAATATTTGTATAAAATTAAACCTCAAATCCTTTAATTTAAAATTCACATCTATCCTAATAAACTCATAATATTTAAGTTTAGTAATATCTCATTATTGTTTATTATGAGAACAAAAACCAAAATTAATATTGTCATTAATTTGTGCCTCATCTTTACTGAATTCCTTGATCCGCCACTGACCACGACACCTATATTATTTAGTTCGTTGTAATGAAATAGAAAAAATAAAATGGTCATTCCATTATAATAATGAATGATAATTTTATTTTCAATATATATTTTATTATTTTTTTATTCAACCAAATATAAAATCAGCATTTTGATAGAATTATGATTTCATTTCGCTCTATTCAAATAAAACAAAATCTACCACCTAAGTTTAACAGTCCTAAACCCAACTGGAGTTGGTTGTTGTAATCTCATGTCTTATTGCAACGAGAATAGGTCCTTGTGAGTGACGAACGCGCAATAATATTCTTATTCGAAATTTTAGAAAGCATATCCAACAATGCTTCAATGAAAAAAGACATAATTCCACGAATCATTTCAATAAATTAATATTTGGGATATTTTAAAGATTAAATCAGTTTTTAGAAATCAAATATCTTGTTATTATAAATGTCATTGTTATATTTTTAGCGATGAAAATTGAACATTTATTAATAAATTATTTTTCTTTTCCAACCGAGAGAATCCCTTTTAGACTAAAAGGTGTTGTTTGGGCCCATGAGACCCACTACGGATCTCATTTTGATAATCCAACTTATTCTGTCAGGTATTTTCATTCATTAAAAAAATAAGAAAATAAAAAAAAATAAGTCAATCTGATAACTATAACTTGTTCAATTTGTTAAGTTTTTTATCAAAAAAAATATATGATTTATTTTTAAATACACAATTGTCATCTATTTTTTTAGTAAAAAATATAATAAATTAAACAAATTACAGTTATCGAATCAACCGAATATTTTTGATGGATGAAATATACAAAATTCTTAACAAAATAGCCAGTTTGAATCATCAAAATAGACTTGTAATAGGCTCCACTAGCCCAAACAACACCTTCCAGTCCAATTGGACTTGAGGGGATCTGCCTCCTATATATAAAAACATTTTTAACACCAAATTATTTTATTCCTTTTATTTATTAGCATTATTAAAGGCCACCGCGAATTTCTCCTGTAGGAGAGATGGTAGCAAATAGGCAGGATCATGTCCGAAAGCTATCTTGCATATGTTATCGAAGGCAAATCTCTGAAGAATATCCTGAAGATCAAGCACAGTTTTGTTTGCAGCAGCGGAGGATAAGATCGGAATGAGGCGGTCTGAGAGTTTAGTAAAGATTTGGTGTTGAATTCACGGCTAGCAACTTGTCTCTGGAACTTCCAGTTCTCACCGTCGACATCATCGCCGAGTAGGTCTGAGACATGTGTTCGAATGATAATGCCCTTTTGGTAGATATGGAAATGGGTTTTGAGAATATGCTGAACATTGGAAGGATTGGCTGTGATGACTTGGCAGCGGCCGAGAGGGCGGTTGAGGACGAAAGTGGAATGTGCTGGTCACGGCATCAGATGTCCATTGGATGACTCTCTGCCGATTGGAATAGAATGCAAGGAAGGAGCCAATAAGTGGGTATGATCTTGGAATCTTAGAGGAAATCTTAGAGGACGTGGAAGTGGAGGGAAAAAAGGTTGTGAAAATGGACTTGGAAAAATTGATGATGAACAAGAAGAGCAAAGAAAGGATGCAAAAGAGAAATGAAGTTGAAAGCTCGAGGTCTAACATGGCTGCTGTGAAATTTGATGTACTAAAACAGGGATTAATATTTAATACAGTCTCTGTGTTGCACCGAAGATTAGTGGAAGAGACGAAGGAGCATTTATAGGGGGGAAATTTACCGATCATTGCGTCAGTGAAATCATTAATTAGTAGTTTAACACTTGGTGATTTTTAATTTTGTTTGTTTGGATAATAATGGAGGTGATATTCTCATGTGGCCTATCGACAAAAGTAGTAAACTATTAATTTGGCAGAGCGATAATAATATGAACACCAACTTAAAAAAAGTACTCAGAATTTAAAACTTAAAAAATATTGAGAATTTAGGCTGTGTTTAAGATTTGGATAAGAACTTAAAAAATAAAAGAAAAAACATGTATGAAATAAAAGTGAAATGTACACGTCATCCATCTTTTTCATTTTTCTTTTCAAATTTATAAATCAAACACAAATACAACTAATACCATCAACTTCAAATGTGAACCATAGATTTGATATTCTTATTTTATTTATAATTCCCTTTTTGGACAGTAGAATTTTTGTAATAATATATACACTTCTCAGTTTTTTTCTCAGATAATAATAGATATGCATTTCCTTCTTCTTCTTTTTTTCCCCCTTCATTAATTAAAAGTTTAATTCTTTGTAAAAATTGTTGATAATTTAAGAATTTAAATTATAAGTCTGTAGTAATTACTCTCTATGTTGTTGAATAAATACTGATGAGGATCACATCTATATGATTTTGAGTTGATCCAATGAACTTGCAAAGGAATAGATGAATCTCTAGTGACAGCAGTGTGGTTCTATCCAAAAACCCTCCAATGATTCAATTTGTTCCCTTATGGAAGAAATTCATCGAGAGATTGAAAATGAGAAGACTTAAGATTTAGAGTATTACTTGGGTTGATCTTCTCTCTAGTGGGTGTTTTAACTGGATTGGTGTTGTTAGACTTTTTAAGTCTATTTCGAGGTCAACTTGGAATGATTTGAGCTATCCACGTCCTAGGCTATTGGAATAATATTTATATAAAAAATTAGATTAATTTGATATATCGGTAGTCAAATGATTAAATTACATTTATTTAATAATAAAAAAACATAAATAATCTTTTTTTTAAAATCATATTTATCGTCTTTTATATAATAAATGTAATTTAAGCCTATACAGTTAGCAATGCCCCGTTTGGGAATATACTTTTTTTTGTAATTTTTTGATTTTTTGGCTAATATAAGATGTAAAAAAATTAGTATGTTTGGAATGACTTTTTGATTTTTTATAAAAAATATGTAAAAAGTAGAGAGAATAGAATCTTTAATTTTTTAGTATAGGTTGTTGACTTTTTGATTTTTTAATAACTTTTTGACTTTTTAGTTAAAATCACTTGCCAAACGAGGCCTAATCAATTTGATTTTTTACAAGAATTATTTTTCCAATAAATTTTACAGAATAAAATATACAAATTATTGAGGTGAGCCCCCAAATGAACCCAAAGTTCGTCTCAAGTTGAATCACCAATGAGCAAGAAGTCATCTCCTATACTTTGCTCATGTCCTACCTTTGACTTTTTGTAGAATCTCTTCTATGATCGCCATTGGCCTCGTATGATGTGTTACGCTTATATCATTAAGCCGAGGCCCCAAGCCTTTCCAACCTAATTAATTATATATCTACCGATTTTATATGATTAAATCTTATGTCTTACATTTATATGAGACATTTAATAAAAATTTTGATAAATTTTTTGAAATCTTTAACATCTTTCATCTATCAAATACTATTATAAAAGTCATAAGTATCGTAAATTTGACCATACAAATTTGTGAACAAAATTTGCTTATCAAACAAACATAGTGATATCGGACATGTCACTTAGGTCCATTGCATCATGTGATTTAGTATATAAATTTGATGGATATAAAAATGTTATGTAATAAAAAATTGAAAAATGATTTACAAATAAATGATGTATATAAATATATATATATATATATATATTCTAAACAATGTGTCAATGACATTTAAAAAAATATGAGAACAATGGTAATCATATTATTCTATATAAAAATTATGTAAAAAAATTTCTATTTGTATATTATTATTTAAAAAATAAAGCATTCAAAGTTTTTCAAATTTAAATTTGATATGATATGGATTATATTTAAAATAGATTTGATATGCATATATTTAAGTATTTTTTGGGTGATTACCTAGGATTAGTGTTTTTTTTTTTTTTTTTTTTTGGACAAAGGATAAACTATTATAGATAAGAACATTATGGATTGTTTGGGAAAGTTTTTTAAAAGTTGACTTTTTTATTTTTTATTTTTTTTTTTTGAAAACATGTGTAAAAAATTAGAGTAGTGATATGACCAAAAAAAAGTTAAAAGCTAATTTTTGACTTTTAACCAAGTTCCTAAATTAACATAGGAACTTCTAGCTCTTAAGAGAAGTAGTTTTGGTACATGTGCTACCGCCACTACCTTTCTTGGAGCCTTAGAGATACAAACATAATCAAACTTAGTACAAAGCGATCTAATATCTAAAATTAAGTGCATAATTTCCCAATCTTCAATCCTCTCTTCCTTGAACATGACATTGTAGAGCTTCCAAACATGTTTTTACTTCTGCCATGAGCGCAGAAAGAGCCACAAAAGAGAATTGCTTATATACTGCTGAACACAACATTGTAGAGCTTCAAAACATATTAAAATTTCATAGGTATTTCCAACAACTCTTTCTAGCCCCCTGTCTTTATGTAATTACAACCGGATTCATAGAAGCTGTAATGACCCTCACACTAATTACCGATTAATTACCGATTATGGCTAAACTGAGACTGGTTATGAGAAGTAATTGAACTGATTCTTGAAGTTAAAATCGACCGAATCTGGTGAATCGATTGACTGTATCTGTTTAATTGCATGTTTATCTGTTTGACTGGTTAATTATCTGTTTAGTTTTCATGTGTAAACTGTTAATTGAAAGCCTTATCGGCGGCCGAACCGGAAATCGATTAGTGTTTCATGATCAGTAGAATTTATGTGATTTAAGGGTGTATTTATCTGAAAATGATTTTGTATGATTAAACTAGATTAAATAATGTAAAACACATAAGTTGCCTTATCTACCAAATTGCCATTGTGAGTGGGCTTTTGTTTATTGAAATATTTGAGCCTTTATACACTTAGGCAACATTTTGCTTAGCTCATTTCTTGTTCATAGCCGAATTAGAGAGAGAGTGTAGACACCCCATTTTTGACCGACCTTAAGACTCAGACGTCACCGTTTGAGCGCTCAGTGATGTTGCATACTATGCTCGTTCCGAAGTCTCAGAGTCGTGGCCGCGCCGCCTCGACTTGAACCTCTTTCTACCTTGTCTCGGTTTGCCATAACCGACTTCGTTTTCTCCGCTTTCTTTCCTGAGGGGAAGGAGTGGTCCCGTAGACTATCTCCTGGTGGCCGTGAGCTACTTTTTGTGGCCGTAGGCCATTTTGCCCATTTCGGAGCTCGGTTCCCGGTTTTCGGGGCCGTCAGGCCGTGTGCCTCGGTTCGGGACCACCCAACCATCTCCGATTTCTCCGGTTTTTGGCAAATGCCTCTGTTTTATCATTTCGAGGAACACTGGTTCCTCTGATGCCCACTTCGTGGCCGTATGCCGCTTTCGGTGCTTACAGTCGGTTTTCGGGACCCCGAACCGCGCGGTTTAGGCCCCGAGCATTCATTTTGCATCAGTTTTCTCCGGTTTTTGGCAGGGACCTCTGTTTTGTCATTCCGAGGGACACTGGGGTCGTGGATGCCCACTTCGCTGCTGAACACCACTTCCGGCACCCGCAGCCCATTTTCGGGATCCCGAATTGCTCGGTTTTGGCTCCGAGCGTTCATTTCTCATTAGTTTTTGTTCAAATTTGGCAGGTACCTCTGTTTCAACACCAGGAAGATCACTGGGGGGTGGGAGGCCAGCAATTATCCCAGATAACCAGTTTCGCTCCTCCGGAGTCCATTTTTCTCACTTCCGGGCCAATGTTGAACACCCTGGGGGTATTTTCTTCCAACCAAAGCTACATATCTGTGATCAGGGGACATGGGAGGACCCTAAAAACTACTGGTCGGCCAGCAATTGTGGAGTTCATTTTTGGGCCTCTCCTTCAAGCTCTATGTTGTGGCTCCTGCTTCGGTGTTGCCAATTTCCGACCTTGGAACCTTGTTGCACACATCTGGGAGGACCCTAAAAGTTGGTGGTCGGCCAGCAATTGTGCAGTTCATTTTTGAGCCTCTCCTTCAAGCTCTATGTTGTGGCTCCTGCTTCAGAGTTGCCAGATTCCGACCCTGGGGCCTTATTCTACACACTTGGGAGGACACCTTTTCATGGTGGTCGGCCAGCAAATCTTTACTTCATTTTTTGGGGGTGGCCGGCTACCATGGTGTGGTGGCCAGGCCGAGGTGGGGTGGCCGGGCCACCTTGCAGAAACCACCTTCTTGCTTTCGGCTCATTCCAAATTTGTCAGATATTTTTGCCAAAATATCATGCCTATGGGGGGATATTTTGGAAGGGAAAGATTGCCTCCATTTCCCTCCCCTTTTACACCTTTTATTTCTTACAAAAAGGGCTGGACAGCCCCTTTGCCTAGGTTAGAAAAATTTGTCTCAAGAGCCTTTATTCAAAATCCTTGATTTTCATAGCCAAAAACCTCAAAAACTTCCAAGTTCCTAGGCAATTCCTTCATCAACCCTTAGCTCCACCATCCCCACTACCATTCCGGCAGCAAGGAAGTGTTCTCCAGTGGCTAAGAAGCACCAAATTCAGGCCAAGAGGTAGCAACAATCGGATCTTCAAGGGTAAGTCTCCAAATCTCTTTTTGTAGCATAATTTTGCTTCCTATTTCTACCCTATTTATTTTCAGTTTTTGGGCCTTGACCCCTACTGGTTTTAGGCTTATTTTGAGCCCCTCTACAACTTTGTAGAAGGTCTCAACTTCATTTGGTGTCTCCATGATACACTTGCTTCAATATCTAGCTTGTATGTCACAATATTGCATGCTATTTTTAGCCTATTTGCATTTGTTTTTGGGGCTCCGACCCCTACTGGTTTTGTGCTTATTTTGATCCCCTCTACAACATTGTAGAAGGGCTCAACCTTGTTTGGCCATTCTATATACCTCCTCCCTTTGAAATCCACTCTAGGCCCTAATTCTTGCATGATTTGTAGCCTTTTATGCTTTTGGTTTTAGCTCTTGGTCAGAACTGAAATGGGTCTTATTTTGACCCCCTCTACATGTTTCATGAAGAAATTTTTATTGTTTGGTGTATTCTTTGCATGTCTCTTGTTATAACCTCTTTTGAGCTCCATTTTGCGTGGAATTGTTAGCATGTTTTCATATTGATTTTGGGGCATCCATAAACTGAATATATGCTTATTTTTGGGCCCTCTTCAGTATTGTAGAAGAAAGTTTTTCCATTTAAATTTTCTATATACTACCTCTCTCAATACTTCTCTTTTGGCCACTAATTTTGCATGCTAATGTTGCCATACTTGTGATCATAATTTGGCCATGTTTTGTACTGAAAAAATGCTATTTTTGGGGCTGCCTTGCTACTGTTTTTGCTGTCATGTGCCAATTTTGCATATTTAGCATAGCCGTAGGCCATTTCGGGCATTTAGAATTGCATTTCGGGATGATTTCATGCGTTGATTGTCATTTCGCATCATTTCGGGGCTGTTTTCCCCTTCATTTAGTGGCTGAAATTTGGTTTGCATGCTTGCATATCATTTCCCATGTCATTTTATGCCTTAATGCATTGCCTCGGTTTATGTGCTGTGCACACACTTCGAGGCATCTCCGTTTTATCCGACGGCCTCCTATGTGAGTGAGCTGAGGCTCTCCCATGTTGGTGTAAGCCCATCGCGGCATTCCGTGTGCCATTTCATTGCATTTCATCATCGCCTCGATTTGCGTACCTGTGGGCGCGCATTTCGAGGCACTTCGGTTGTATCCGATTTTCTCATTTTATCATCGCCTCGATTTGCGTACTTGTGGGCGCGCATTTCGAGGCACTTCGGTTGTATCCGATCTTCTCATTTTATCATCGCCTCGATTTGCGTACTTGTGGGCGCGCATTTCGAGGCACTTCGGTTGTATCCGATCTTCTCATTTTATCATCGCCTCGGTTTGCGTGCCTGTGGGCGCGCATTTCGAGGCACTTCGGTTGTATCCGATTTTTCTCATTTTATCATCGCCTCGGTTTGCGTGCACTTAGGCGCGCTTGCCGGTGTATCCGATTTTCTCATTTTATCATCGCCTCGGTTTGCGTGCCTATGGGCGCGCATTTCGAGGCACTTCGGTTGTATCAGATTTTTTATTTTATCATCGCATCGGTTTGCGTGCATGTGGGTGCGCATTTCGAGGCATCTTCATTTTTCATCCGAATTGTGCATACTACGTTGTATCTTAGAGTGCATTCATGCATTACCTCAGTTTGCGTGCCCGTGTGCACACATTTCGAGGTTACTCATTTTCATGGCATTGTGCATGCTATATTACATCTTAGCTGCATTCATGCATACCGTGCATATTGCATCGTGTTCGGGATAGGCGTTAGCCCGGGCACGGAAAACGAGGTACATTCCGTACTCCGAGTGACGGAGTGTGTCTCAATTTCCAAGTCACCGACACTCCGGATTACCCATGATGGAGTTAGGTTTTGTTGTAGCATTCATCTGCATTCATCCTATATTGAGTTGTGCAATCCGGTTCCTCGGCCATCATGCATCGATATGCGTGATTGGTGGCACGAGGATCGAGGCATGCATATATTTGTGAAATACACTGCTTTGCCCTTTTCCTGCTCTCTGTTGCAGCAAAATCAAGGATCAGCAACTTTTCAGAATCCGGCACGCATTTCGAGAAAAGTGCAAACAGAGGCTAATTGGGGCATCCCAGTGGATTTCCGCCCGACAAAGATACATCATTCATCGAAGCAAATGGCGTTTCGCTTGTATGCCAGTTTTTCTTATTTAATTTGTCAATTAATTAGGAATTTGTATATTATTTCAGACTGTATATTTCGGACTGTACTATTCTTTTATTAGTGCAGATATTATTTATTCGACCCTCTGCGAGGGCAATGTTGTAATAAGGGTGTGTGAGTGTGATGTATGTCTTCCAACCCCCATTTCTTTCTCCCTTTTATTTATCCGCTTACAATGGTTAGATATAGGGCATATTTCAATTAGCATAACAGTATGACAGCATGTTTGCATCATTCATCTGTTTTGCACGCACCGGGCTCGGCGCATCATACTAACTGCATCTGTATTTCAATTCCAAGTTGAATACATGTTAGTCGTAGCATTTCACATGCCATGTTTAGAATAGCTGAGCCTGCTATAGTTGCATTTTGCATGTGTTGCATTATGCATTTCAACATATTTAGGATCATGCATGATTTCTAACATAGCTTCTATTTTGGCTTGAAGTACTCGATAAGTTGTTATGCTTTAGCATACTTGCATGCGTGTGAGTGTTGCCATGATTACATGCTTACCATGAGGCTATGTGCTTATGTGATATAACTGCCTTGAATGCCTGTGGGTGAAGGTTGAGTTATTTGAATTGGGACAATTCATCAAATGTTTGTTTTAAGCCCACTAGATAGTGGCAAAATCATGTTTTCTAAGCCCACCCGAGGGTGGCAAATCCGCATTTTAGCCTGCCTGTGGGCAGCACCATCACATCGTTTTCAAACAAACAAACATGAGATGTTTATTTCCAATTCAGGCGATTCAGTCTATACTTGTTTGCTGCGAGCATAACATAGTAACCTAGGCTAATAATCGGAATAAGAGCATACAATGTTTTCAAAAAACAGATATCATGGTTAGTAGAGGCGGTCTTTTGACCGGCGAGAAGGTGCTCACGATGTGACCTTCCCTAATCGTACCCAAGTTCGAGCCAACTTTGGTGATGACGGACACGTGGCCTTTTGGCCGAGTTAGGGTTTCCTAAATTTCCCATTTTAAAAAATATTTAGGTGGCGACTACATTATCGGCAAAGCGATCCATGTTTGGCACTTCTTTCAAAAATCATTTTTCTTCAAAAGCGATTTGCGGTTGGACTCTTTGGTTCAGATTTAGAACCGCAACAAAATCGAGTCCGAATCAGGCGAGGTCCCATGAGCGTTATTCTGATTCTGGCGACTCATTTGGGATTTAGAGAACTTGACTCGAACTCAAGATATCCTGGTTTTGACTACACTTGTGTGTTTCTTTGCATTGCATTTGCATTTGGTGCGCCTAGGACACCGTGTTTGCCATCTGCTATTCTGGCGGTTTCTTGGGAGGCTTGTCTTGTCAAGGCATGTCCATAAGTGATCGATTCTGAGCTCTGCCGATGGAAACACAAACCCCGATTTTACCGGGGCACCCTTTTTGACCATTCAACCTAGTGCATATTCGGATCCATAGTGACCATTCCAAACTAGGACAGGTTGCTTACCCGTTTATAGGTTGTTTGAAGCCGCTGCGTGCGTAGTGAAACCCTAGCTCCTGACAAAATAGGACAGGGAAAACCCTACCCCAACACAGGGGTGTTTTGGCTCTCACTTATCTGTTATGTGCTTGTTAGAGTGCGTCTCTACAGGGAATACATGTATCAGTCAATGAGTTTGGGCATCGAACTGCGGGCATCGATCGATTATTTAAAAATCGCACTGAGGGTATCAGATTTGAGGCAGAATTTTGGGGGCAGAATTCGGTAGAGGGCACACTCATTCAACTATGCTCGTATCTGTTCAGGTGAAATCAGGCTGAGATGCTGTCTGTTTTCTCTTTTGCTAGGTAGTCTTGGGAACCATAGCTTCAGAAGGCTCCAATATCCCCCGAGGATCATTGGACTAGTGTTGATAGACTTTGTTAGGTTAGAGATTCAATTCAAGGGCAACCAGTGTTCTGTCGCTGAGGCAAGGCAAAGAAAGGCCAGTCAGAGCTCACCGGTTCATCTGATCCGTCAGTCACCAGTCACATCACTTTTGTTCGTCATCAGTAGACCCGTGATGGCACAAGGTTCGGAAGAATTTGTGGCTATGATAGCAGTGTTAAATCAGGGAACTGCAATGCAGGATGAGACCGATATTGGAATGCAACGCCCATCTGGGGCATCTGCCTCGCACCCAGCTTCGAGACCCCAGCTGAACTTTGACCCACTTTTGCCAGCTGAAGATTCGCAGGACCTTTCCAAACCTGCTAAAGTCAACACAATCGCCATAGTAACCCTTTTGCCAAGGCGACCTACAAATAGCCAACGGCCCGAGCTCGGGGTAGATTTTTCCCTCCATATGAGCCTAACCAAGATTCAAAGTCCTGATGGAAAGAGGGCATCTCAAACCCCTTAATCTCAACCTTTGCCAAACCCACTCCTGCCGGACATAACCCGAAAATCATGTATATCATCGCCAGCGTGGCCATGGCACCAATGATTGCTACATTTCGTCATGAGATCCGAATCTCATTGACAACCGGACAATAGCTCCATTTCAAAGCCCCAAGGACCAAGTACCTCATCCACATCCCAACCTCAGCCATACACTGCCACCCACCTACAACCCCAGTATATACCCCCCGACCCATAGCATGGGCTTAAGCACGATGGATGTACTTGAACCCCAATCATCTCAAACCCGTGAGCCCACTACTTCTGAGCTAAACAGAATGATCATAGATCTCCAAAGGACTGTGACAGATCTAGCCTCTAGGACATTGGCTCCATCATCGACCACAGCACATGCTAAGAGTTTCACGACAAAAGGCTCCCCAGTCTTGGAGCGGGCTGCATTTGAGAAATGCCAATCCCTTAGCAAAGTGGAAGCGGTTGGAAAGAACAAGGCAGGCGAGCATGGACCCCATGAACATCTTATGTTTGCTATTGAGGCTTTGAAAGCCGAGGGTGAACAAAACAAGTCCTCGCAGTTGTTGCAAAAAGCATGGATGACACTTTTGCCGCTCAAGTTGGCGATTTGAATCAAAGGAAAAGCGGGAGAAGGGTCGTATCGAAACAATCCTCCACTCGGAAGAAATCGGCCAAGCCGGACTGCCAATCTCTCTGTTGGTGCGTCGGCCAAAAATCCACAAACCAGTACCAACCCCGAGGTCGAGGGTCTTCCATGCCCTCCACATGCCTTTATCAAAGCTTTCCAAATCCTTGTTGAACAAGGGCGTCTCAAGCCCTTGGAGCCACACCGCTACCAAAGAACCTCCTCTCTCACACAACCCAAATGACCATCAGGCCTTCCATCGGTAGCCATGACACCGACATGTGCTTGTTTTACCACGAAATACAAGATCTGATCGACAACAGAGTCATCCCCGTACCGGGTCCTACAAAGTCTATCGGCACTTGATCAGTGAACTTGTGGGGGATAATGTTATATGAACGGGGGATGAACCACCTGCCGGCAGTGCTCGATCAACTCCAGACGTGGGAATGGCACGCCATTACGAGCAATGTGCAAATACCGGTTTTGCTTTCGACTTGGGTATTGGGTCGAGTTTGTTGTTTTGTCTTGAGTCTGTCTTTTTGTTTTAAGCCAAGTCTCTTTTGTTGTGGGTCTGTCTTGTTGTGTTGAGTCGGTCCTGTTGTATAGGAGTCGGGTGATTCGGGGGGTGTTACCTCGAGCGTCACCATTTTGTTTTGCTTTTGTCGTTTTGTTTTGTTTTGTTTTGGGTCTGTTTACGCCAGGAGCCGTTATGCCAATGATTTTGAATGAAACAAAGATGATTTCCACGCTCTCGTATTTGCTTGCCGTGTGCTAGTTGTCGGGATTTGAATGAAATGGCGATTGCACTCCACCGCTCTCTTGTGCCTTGAAGTCATTGTATTGACCTAAGTTTTCAAAACCTTTTTGAACAACTGCGGTGAAAACAAAGAGGAGGAATTCTCGAGATTTGCAAAACTTTGATCAAATGAGAGAAAGAGGCATACTAAGCCCTTAATGAATGAAATCATGCTTGTTAGTGTGAGTCTTGAGAAGGACCACGGCTTTGATCAGTTGATCCTACACTGTCTTGGTATAGCGATTTGTCGCTTTCTTAAAACTTTCAAAAATGTTTTCTTGCGGTCCTGCGAAGACATGTGTGGAATCGCTCTTGAGATTGTGCGACTTAGGATCACTCTCGGCCTCGAGACTCAACCCCTTTGCTTCAACCTTGAGCTTGAATTGAAGGTTCAGCGGTTGACCACAATGTAAGACTGTGTGGCGGATTTGAAGCAGCCCTCGAACAAGAGGCACCAAAGTCAGATCAAGAAGGTTAGACCTCATCAGAAAAAGCTTGCAAGGCTAGAGCAGAAGCACCCCTCGTACTAGGGGCAAAAAAAATATCCGATGTGCTCGAAGAGCCAAAGGTGGATCTTACGCAAGTCAATACAATGACCACTCTCTTGGATATAGGGCTTCAATCTCGTAACCATTTGGCATGGACTAGTTACATTTTACCCTTTGAGAGGCTCATTTGGGCGAAAACCGAAAAGGCGACCGAGCAAAAGTTAGAGCGAGACAAGAAAAAAATATATGCAAAAATGGAAAAAAAAAAAAAAGCAAAGATAAAAAAAAAAAAAAAGAAAAGAAAATGCAAAAAAAAGAAGAAGAAAAATGAATGAAAAGAATAGAAAAAAAAGAAAAAGAAAGAAGAACAAAGCTCGTAAAGGTCGAAAACTGCAACAGCGCCTTGGCAAAAGTTAGAGCATAAAAGGAGAGGTTAAATACCGAGTGTACCTTAACCCGAACTACGAAGGCTTGATTCCCATGTTTGGGATCGTAGGCAACTTCATCCGAAGTCCGGTAGTAAAAGCGATTCAAATTCGATTGTGTCCATGTAATGGTTTTGATCATCTTTGCCTTCTCTCAGATCGAGAGTTCGGTTGTCATCATCACTCGAGGTGATTATAGTGTCTTTTGACGCCATCCAAACAAGGGGCAACTTTCCGTTGCCATTCAACGCCATGTCTTGGTTCAAACAAGGGGCAACTTTCCGTTGCCATGCAACCCTCCTCAAGCAAGGGCGATTTTCCTCCAGTTCGAGGTTGTGCATCTCAAGAGTAGGTTCGCTTGTTGAGCATTGGCCGTTTGCAAAAATAGTTTTTGAGAATTTTATTGAGGTTGACTAATTTTCTCGAAAATTGTTTCATTTTTCCAAAACTGGACCTTTTCCCTAGACTCAAAAAAGGAAAATTTTCAGTGCTCATAGCCTGAACTGCATGATTTCAAATCAAAAATCGAACAAACATGTTAATCTAACTCTCATTTTGGTCAAAATTTTTTAGGAAAAAGCAAAAACAAAAAATGGTCAAAATGATGAACTAGGAGCACAATTGAGTTAGGTGTTCATCTTTTCCCGTAGCCAATGGATTTGCGAAAGGGCACCATACTTGCCAAGAAGGCGCTCTACTGCAGGAAGAGGGCACTGTGAGCTAACAACAAAGGGCAAAAAGCTCTCACATCCTCCAAGCAATGAGGTATCAAGCCATGTCTGCAAGCAATGGCCCAGAATGGGGCGGACATTACACTCCTTCATCAGACAGATCTGCTCCGTCCAAACTCCCGGCGGGGCATCATCCACCGATGTCACCGCAGATTTGCTACATACCCATTTGTAGCACAACCCCTCTGTGGGAGGACTTCACCACCGTGGCGGAAGAAGAAAATCTAGCAGAATGCTAGAGGCACGAGCCCACAACTTGTTGTTTATCCATCAACCACCCGGGGAGGGATTGAAAAATGAGAGATTGAAGAATAGAGATGTGCGATGAGAGAAAAAGTGTGAAAAGGGTTTTATTTTGAGAAAAAGAGAGCTTGAGGGCCCAGTGATGTGAGAATCACAAATAAGATAGGATGGGAAACATACCCCGTGAAACAGGCTCCCTGTGCACGTCTGAGTGTCGTGTCTTTTTGTTTTATCTTGATCCTTGATTTGAGTCCTCTCGAGTGATACTCGAAGTGTCTAGGTTATGTGCCATTTGTTTTCTTGTTGAGTCGTAGCGTGCTGTATTCAGACGAAGGCTCAATACCGAGTTGAGAACTTATGCACACTCTCAATTTCAAAAAATCGTTTTGTGCTCGAGTCTTGGTGCCGTTCTCCACATTTGTGCAAAGCAGAACTTGTTCTTTCATAAAACCGCAGGTTCAACCCAGTCATATGAAACGGTGAAACCGGGACCTATCTGAAGCTATGAGTTTGGTGCAAAGCAAAAGCAAAGAGGAAAATGTCGAGCATCCGAGTTTGTTCCAACTTCAAGAGTTCGAGACTACACTCGTGTGTACCTCTTCGTGTCTTGCCAATGCTCAAGTATGAGTGTGCCTCTACCTCAAGCTCAAGATCTAGTCTACTTCAAGCGGAATGGCGATCGACGTGCTCTCCTCGAGTACTTCCTGCGAGACATCTGGCCGTGTTTGCGATGAGTTCCTAGGAGACCAAGCTGCGGCGGTGGAAACTAGAGTTCAAATGGCCGTGGCCTAGAACGCAAAGGTTGGGATTTCGAGACTAGAGTCTGGTTTAAATACCCAGGCGCGCCCTCGGCAGAAATCTGTATGGAAGCCCCATAGGTTGAGATAGCATGTATGCACCTCAGTGGATCTTGAACCAACCTAGTCTGTCACCCGTTGGAGAATAGGGAAAGTTGTGAATATGATCAGAAGACAAGTAGCGGTAGTAGCTCTTACATCTGAGATGATGTCCTTGTCGATTCGAGCCTTTGTCTTTGTGAGTTGAAGGTAAATGTTCGAAGGGCACGAGGGGAGATCCCCGTCAGAATAGAGCGGTTCACCGCCACTCACCTTATGAGGTGCTTTCTAAAGCGCCGCTTTGTCCATTTATTTGCTTTCCTTAAGCATCATGCCTTGTAATGCATTGTCCCTATCAAGTTTCTTTCTTAGTCATGCACGATATTGTATGTACGGTTCATTCAAAGAAGTTCCATTTGAGATTATTCACTTTAGTGTATCAATCACACACGTTCTCACTTTTGTGTATCTATCACACATTCTCACTTAGTGTATCAATCACACTTGTTCATATAGTGCATCTATCACACTTTGTGTTCACCTTTAGTATGTCTATCATACTCTGCTCATTTTGTGTATCAATCACTCTATGCTCATTCGTTGCATTGTTATGCACATTTGCCTATCATTGTTATGCTCGTTACTTGCATTGTTATCGCACTTCACCGCATTGTTATGCACCTTTTCACTTCGACTATTATTCTTTTCCTCGCGCGTCAAAGTTAGATTCCTCGGTTAAAAGTATTTGGAATACGTTCGGTGCTCACACCATTCCTCGGTTAAAAGTATTTGGAATACGTTCGGTGCTCACACCATTCCTCGGTTAAAAGTATTTGGAATCGTTCGGTGCTCACACTATTCCTCGGTTAAAAGTATTTGGAATACGTTCGGTGCTCACACCATTCCTCGGTTAAAAGTATTTGGAATACGTTCGGTGCTCACACCATTCCTCGGTTAAAAGTATTTGGAATACATTCGGTGCTCACACCATTCCTTCGGTTAAAAGTATTTGGAATACGTTCGGTGCTCACACCATTCCATAACCGGATTGCTCTATGTGTCTCTCTTTCCTGTTCCTTACGCGATTTCAGCGTGTTTGGAATTTATCTCGGGTTGTGTTGCGTACACACCTGGGCGGTTGTTTTTGGACCCCCTCTCACGATTTCAGCGTGGTTTGAGTGTCCCGTTTCTTACACAATTTCAGCGTGTTTGGAATTTATCTTAGGTTGCGGGGAACACGCTCCTGTTTGATTTTCTTTGTTCTTCCTCCACTCACGAGTCCAGCGTGATTGGAGTATGTCTCACTGTTGCATCTATTTGTCAATACCTGCTTCATTATAGCTTGCTGCATTTGCACGAACATCTGTTACATCTGGCTTCTTGCATACCATTTGCATTTTGCCCCCTGCCTGCGGGCATACATATCTCTATTTATCTTGTATGATTGTCTAAGTCTTCGGCCTTGTCAAAAATGGGTCGTCTTTGGGCTTTGACATTCACTCTCGTCACTTCTTGACTTCGAAGTTACTGTCAAGAGGGCAAATCAGTAGACACCCCATTTTTGACCGACCTTAAGACTCAGACGTCACCGTTTGAGCGCTCGGTGATGTTGCATACTATGCTCGTTCCGAAGTCTCAGAGTCGTGGCCGCGCCCCCTGCATGTGGACTTCCGAACCCTCTTTTCTACCTTGTCTCGGTTTGCGAACCAGACTCGGTTTTCTCCGCTTTCTTTCCTGAGGGGAAGGAGTGGTCCCATAGACTATCTCCTGGTGGCCGTGAGCTACTTTTTGTGGCCGTAGGCCATTTTGCCCATTTCGGAGCCCGGTTCCCGGTTTTCGGGGCCGTCAGGCCGTGTGCCTCGGTTCGGGACCACCCAACCATCTTCGATTTCTCCGGTTTTTGGCAAATGCCTCTGTTTTATCATTTCGAGGAACACTGGGGCCTCTGATGCCCACTTCGTGGCCGTATGCCGCTTTCGGTGCTTCTGATCGGTTTCGGGACCGAACCCATGATTTGGGCCTTGAGCATTCATTTTGCATCAGTTTTCTCCGGTTTTTGGCAGGGACCTCTGTTTTATCATTCCGAGGGACACTGGGGTCGTGGATGCCCACTTCGCTGCTGAACACCACTTCCGGCACCCGCAGCCCATTTTCGGGATCCGATCCCGGCTTTTGGCTCGGCGTTCATTTCTCATTAGTTTTGTTCAAATTTGGCGGTACCTCTGTTTCAACACCGGGAAGATCCTTTGGGGGTGGGAGGCCAGCAATTATCCCAGATAACGGTTCGCTCCTCCGGAGTCCATTTTTCTCACTTCCGGGCCAATGCTGAACACCCTGGGGGTATTTTCTTCCAACCAAAGCTACATATCTGTGATCAGGGGACATGGGAGGACCCTAAAAACTACTGGTCGGCCAGCAATTGTGGAGTTCATTTTTGGGCCTCTCCTTCAAGCTCTATGTTGTGGCTCCTGCTTCGGTGTTGCCAATTTCCGACCTTGGAACCTTGTTGCACACATCTGGGAGGACCCTAAAAGTTGGTGGTCGGCCAGCAATTGTGCAGTTCATTTTTGAGCCTCTCCTTCAAGCTCTATGTTGTGGCTCCTGCTTCAGAGTTGCCAGATTCCGACCCTGGGGCCTTATTCTACACACTTGGGAGGACACCTTTGCATGGTGGTCGGCCAGCAAATCTTTACTTCATTTTTTGGGGGTGGCCGGGCGGGCATGGTGGGGGGCGGGCCGACTGTGGGGTGGTGGCCGGCCACCTTGCAGAAACCACTGGCCGGCCACTTCTTTCAAATTTCATTCCAAATTGTCAGATATTTTTGCCAAAATATCACCCTTCAGGGGATATTTTGGGAGGGAAAGATTGCCTCCATTTCCCTCCCCTTTTACACCTTTTATTGCTTACAAAAAGGGATGGACAGCCCCTTTGCCTAGGTTAGAAAAATTTGTCTCAAGAGCCTTTATTCAAAATCCTTGATTTCCATAGCCAAAAACCTCAAAAACTTCCAAGTTCCTAGGCAATTCCTTCATCAACCCTTAGCTCCACCATCCCCACTACCATTCCGGCAGCAAGGAAGTGTTCTCCAGTGGCTAAGAAGCACCAAATTCAGGCCAAGAGGTAGCAACAATCGGATCTTCAAGGGTAAGTCTCCAAATCTCTTTTTGTAGCATAATTTTGCTTCCTATTTCTACCCTATTTATTTTCAGTTTTTGGGCCTTGACCCCTACTGGTTTTAGGCTTATTTTGAGCCCCTCTACAACTTTGTAGAAGGGCTCAACTTCATTTGGTGTCTCCATGATACACTTGCTTCAATATCTAGCTTGTATGTCACAATCTTGCATGCTATTTTTAGCCTATTTGCATTTGTTTTTGGGGCTCCGACCCCTACTAGTTTTGTGCTTATTTTGATCCCCTCTACAACATTGTAGAAGGGCTCAACCTTGTTTGGCCATTCTATATACCACCTCCCTTTGAAATCCACTCTAGGCCCTAATTCTTGCATGATTTGTAGCCTTTTATGCTTTTGGTTTTAGCTCTTGGTCAGAACTTAAAGGGGTCTTATTTTGACCCCCTATACATGTTTCATGAAGAAAGTTTTGTTGTTTGGTGTATGCTTTGCATGTCTCTTGTTATAACCTCTTTTGAGCTCCATTTTGCGTGGAATTGTTAGCATGTTTTCATATTGATTTTGGGGCATCCATAAACTGAATATATGCTTATTTTTGGGCCCTCTTCAGTATTGTAGAATAAATTTTTTCCATTTAAATTTTCTATATACTACCTCTCTCAATACTTCTCTTTTGGCCACTAATTTTGCATGCTAATGTTGCCATACTTGTGATCATAATTTGGCCATGTTTTGTACTGAAAAAATGCTATTTTTGGGGCTGCCTTGCTACTGTTTTTGCTTTCATGTGCCAATTTTGCGTATTTAGCATAGCCGTAGGCCATTTCGGGCATTTAGAATTGCATTTCGGGATGATTTCATGCGTTGATTGTCATTTCGCATCATTTCGGGGCTGTTTTCCCCTTCATTTAGTGGCTGAAATTTGGTTTGCATGCTTGCATATCATTTCCCATGTCATTTTATGCCTTAATGCATTGCCTCGGTTTGCGTGCCTGTGGGCACACACTTCGAGGCATCTCCGTTTTATCCGACGGCCTCCTATGTGAGTGAGCTGAGGCTCTCCCATGTTGGTGTAAGCCCATCGCGGCATTCCGTGTGCCATTTCATTGCATTTCATCATCGCCTCGGTTTGCGTGCCTGTGGGCGCGCATTTCGAGGCACTTCGGTTGTATCCGATTTTCTCATTTTATCATCGCCTCGGTTTGCGTGCCTGTGGGCGCGCATTTCGAGGCACTTCGGTTGTATCCGATTTTCTCATTTTATCATCGCCTCGATTTGCGTACTTGTGGGCGCGCATTTCGAGGCACTTCGGTTGTATCCGATCTTCTCATTTTATCATCGCCTCGATTTGCGTGCACAATGGCGCGCATTTGGCTGCCGGTGTATCCGATTTTTCTCATTTTATCGCCTCGGTTTGCGTGCACAATGGCGCGCGTTCGAGGCACTGCCGGTGTATCCGATTTTCTCATTTTATCATCGCCTCGGTTTGCGTGCCTGTGGGCGCGCATTTCGAGACACTTCGGTTGTATCAGATTTTCTATTTTATCATCGTCTCAGTTTGCGTGCCTGTGGGTGCGCATTTCGAGGCACTTCGATTTTATCTGATTTGCGCCTCACATCATGGCCTTGGTTTGCGCGCCCGTGGGCACGCATTTCGAGGCATCTTCATTTTTCATCAGAATTGTGCATACTACGTTGTATCTTAGACTGCATTCATGCATTACCTCAGTTTGCGTGCCCGTGTGCACACATTTCGAGGTTACTCATTTTCATGGCATTGTGCATGCTATATTACATCTTAGCTGCATTCATGCATACCGTGCATATTGCATCGTGTTCGGGATAGGCGTTAGCCCGGGCACGGAAAACGAGGTACATTCCGTACTCCGAGTGACGGAGTGTGCCTCAATTTCCAAGTCACCGACACTCCGGATTACCCATGATGGAGTTAGGTTTTGTTGTAGCATTCATCTGCATTCATCCTATATTGAGTTGTGCAATCCGGTTCCTCGGCCATCATGCATCGATATGCGTGATTGGTGGCACGAGGATCGAGGCATGCATATATTTGTGAAATACACTGCTTTGCCCTTTTCCTGCTCTCTGTTGCAGCAAAATCAAGGATCAGCAACTTTTCAGAATCCGGCACGTATTTCGAGAAAAGTGCAAACAGAGGCTAATTGGGGCATCGATTGGATTTCCTTGCAACCAGATACATCATTCATCGAGCAAGCAAACGGCTTGCATGCGATTCTTATTTAATTTGTCAATTAATTAGGAATTTGTATATTATTTCAGACTGTATATTTCGGACTGTACTATTCTTTTATTCGGGTCTGTATTATTATTTATTCGGACCCTCTGCGCGAGGGCAATGTTGTAATAAGGGTGTGTGAGTGTGATGTATGTCTTCCAACCCCCATTTCTTTCTCCCTTTTATTTATCCGCTTCTGCTGGTTAGATATAGGGCATATTTCAATTAGCATACATGATGTAATGACATGTTTGCATCCTTCATCTGTTTTCCACGCAGCGGGCTCGGCGCATCATACTAACTGCATCTGTATTTCAATTCCAAGTTGAATACATGTTAGTCGTAGCATTTCACATGCCATGTTTAGAATAGCTGAGCCTGCTATAGTTGCATTTTGCATGTGTTGCATTATGCATTTCAACATATTTAGGATCATGCATGATTTCTAACATAGCTTCTATTTTGGCTTGAAGTACTCGATAAGTTGTTATGCTTTAGCATACTTGCATGCGTGTGAGTGTTGCCATGATTACATGCTTACCATGAGGCTATGTGCTTATGTGATATAACTGCCTTGAATGCCTGTGGGTGAAGGTTGAGTTATTTGAATTGGGACAATTCATCAAATGTTTGTTTTAAGCCCACTAGATAGTGGCAAAATCATGTTTTCTAAGCCCACCCGAGGGTGGCAAATCCGCATTTTAGCCTGCCTGTGGGCAGCACCATCACATCGTTTTCAAACAAACAAACATGAGATGTTTATTTCCAATTCAGGCGATTCAGTCTATACTTGTTTGCTGCGAGCATAACATAGTAACCTAGGCTAATAATCGGAATAAGAGCATACAATGTTTTCAAAAAACAGATATCATGGTTAGTAGAGGCCGGTCTTTGACCGGCGCGAGAGGGGGTGCTCACGATGTGACCTTCCCTAATCGTACCCAAGTTCCCGAGCCAACTTTGGTGATGACGGACACGTGGCCTTTGGCGCCGAGTTAGGGTTTCCTAAATTTCCCATTTTAAAAAATATTTAGGTGGCGACTCTGTTATCTGGCAAAGCAGTCCATGTTTGGCACTTCTTTCAAAAAAATCTGTTTTTTCTTCAAAACGATTTGCCAGATTTGGACTCTTTGGTTCAGATTTAGAACCGCAACAAAATCGAGTCCGAACTGTAGCGAGGTCCCCCGCGGGCGTTGTTACAGAGAGATAGGAGAGAGAGCTTGAGTTCTTGAGATTTGGCTTGGAGGTTGAGAGAATTGAAGGGATTCTTGCATTTTTGGACTTCTATACTTGAATTCAAGACTTAAGGTAGACCATTGACCTCCTTCATTGTGTGTTTGAGGTTAATCTTGCATGATTCAAGTTAAATTGTAGAGTTAAAGCATGAATTAGTTCAATAAGTGTTGATATAAAGCTTAATTGTTGCATGCATGTCTATATTGAAGAGTTTTGGGTTGATTTCATGGAAAATGTTGCATGCATGTTCATGTTGAAGTTTAGGACCATGATTTCATCTTGTTTTTCAAAGATTTGAGCTCATTTGAGCTAGCATTGAAGCTTGGAAATTGTTTAAAGTTCATGCATGTTATGTTATAACATGTTCATGAAATTGGTTTGAAATTTGGATTTAATTGACTCACCATTGGGCTTTAAATTCACAAATTGAGCTTTGAAACTTGTTGTATATTGAGTCTAGATGTGTTTTCCAGAATTTGGGCCCAAGAGGTCGAGTTTAGAGCTGTGGAATGCTTGGTTTGAGCTTGGGAGGCAAATTTGGAAATTCCAGATTTGGCTTCTTCGCTCGAGCGAAGGATTCTACGCTCGAGCGACCATCGTTTACTCTGAGCTACGCTCGAGCGACGGAATGGTGGCTCGAGCGTAAATTTCAAGCTCTCAGAATCTTGGTGCGCGCAAGCGACTGCACGCTCAGCGAAGGACCTCGCTCGGCGAAGAGCGAGCATCGAGCGTAAATTTTGAGCATCCAGCATTTTTACTGTAGCACACAGTCCGCTCGAGCGACGAAATTCACACTCGAGCGGAGATCCTTTGTCTACATGTCCACTCGAGCGAAGGAATCCTCGCTCGAGCGAGGCCCCTATTTTCAGCAAATTTTGTAAAGTGTTTTCTAAGTGCATCTTTGCATCCTCATCCCATCCTAGGCATCCTTAGGCCTAGTTTAAGGCATCTTAAAGAGGATATGGATGTAGAACACACCAAGGCAAATTAGGGATTAAGTTATTATCTTTCCCAACTGTGTAGCTTACTGTGTTCAATCTGTAAACTGTATAGGGTTGGCTTTCCGAGGAGACGCTCTAGTTCACTGTAGCCCAGAACTCTGTAAGTAACAATTGTGTAAAGATATGTTCAAAATGATTATCTTCTGAATCTTTGAGGCATTTTCGAATCGATATTCTTTACTGAATGAATGTATGTCCTATATTCTGAACTGTACTGTGGCATCCTTAGCACCTACTGTTTACTGTTATTGTTATAAAGATCTCTGTCGGTTCCCTCGTGGGACCACTACTGTTTACTGATTGATGGCCATCATTACTGTTCGGTCTTTAAGACCTACTGCTTACTGTACTGTTATGCTAATGGATGTACCACATATGACTGATTGACTGAAATACTGAAATACTGATTTAATGAACTGTTTTCATTACTGTAAGGACATTCATTCTAAACCTCTTTACGCATTATGTTATTCACTGGGCTTTAGCTCACTGCTCATATATATATATGTAGGTGTACAGGCACCGGACCAAGGCTAGAAGCGTCGGGGTAAACTCCAGTTTTGTCAAGCCAACCACTGTGCCTCACTACGAGGCTCCGAGCCTGCCACGCTATGGCTTAGGGGTGTTTTCATTTCCCCATCTGTCTCTGTACCGTTTTGTAATACTGTATAGACTGTACTGTACTGTTAATAGGGATTAGGTCCCTGTCTACTGAATGATTGTACATATATGTATATACTGTTTCTGTATCGAATGCCTACATGTATAAAAAATCTTTTTGCATACAGACTATCACAGCTCATTGGACATTGTTTATTTACTGTATTGGCTTCCGCGCATGCCCCTATACTCTATTATACTGTCTTACTGTTAAGTAGGCCTTCGGTAATCTCGGATTACTGGCCGGTTACGGTGCTAAACCCATAGGGGCGAGTTTGGGTCGTGACAGAGTGGTATCAGAGCGATACTTAACCACGAGTTATACCGCACACACGTGTCCAAATGAGCTATAGGATGTCCTAGAAAGGTGATTAGGGCATTGCACGAACATGAAAAGTGTATGGTTATGACATGATTGAATATGTGCTAATGTGTTAAACTGTTTAAGTACACAACTGTTTATGTTTATAATTGCAATAATTGCTTATAGTGAGATGGATAATGCAAATGAATCTGAGTCCTCATCCACTGAGGCAAGAATGGCAAGAATGGAAAGGATGATGGAACTGATAACTGCCAGAATTGAGCAACAACAGAATCAACAGCCCCTACCTCCTCCTCCGGTACAGCCGGAACCGAATGTGAATGTGAATGATGGGGACATAATTGCTCTCACCCAGAAGTTCAGCAAACTGAAACTGCCATCCTTTCAGGGAGGCCTTGAACCGTTAAAAGGTGAAGCATGGGTTTTGGAGACTGAAAAACTGTTTGAAGTGTTTCTATGTTCTAAGGCACATAAGGTGCTGTTGGCCACCTTCACTTTACAGGAAGAGGCTAGAAGGTGGTGGATGCTTACCCGTGATGACAACACTGTTATGACTTGGGCTCAATTCAAAGTAGCCTTATTTGAAAAGTACTTTCCTCAGTGTGTCGAGACGAGAAGGTGGTGAATTTGAGCAACTGAAACAAGGCATCATGTCAGTTGCTGAATATGAGACCAAATTTACTGAACTTGCTAGATATGCACCACACATGGTGGACATTGACTATAAGAAGGCCAGGACGTTTGAAGGCGGCCTTAATGTTGCTATACTGGACCGAATTAGTGTTTTGAAGCTACCGAGTTATGTAAATGTTCTTGACCGAGCTTTGATGGCTGAATCGAACATCGAAGCTGTGAAACAATTTGAAACGCCGGTATCTGAATGGCGTAATAAAAGGCAAGGTTTCAAGTTCAAGAAAGGCAAGCATAACCCATCAAATAAGAAACAGAATACGGGGTCAACAACTAGCCCCAGCCAAGGGAGTGGTTTCATTCCATCTTGTTCTGAATATGGCAGAAAGCACAAAGGGGTTTGTTACAAAATATCTGGAGCCTGTTACAGGTGTGGCAAGGTGGGCCACATGGTTAAAATCGCCACTCGCTCCTTGCAGAGAGGAAAAGGCACCAAGCGCAGCAGCATCAACTGTAGCACTAAAGCCTAACCCCAAAGCTACCGGGAAAGAGCCTATGAGGCAGGGCCTAGTGTTCGCCCTAGTACCGGGAGACGTGCAAAATACTGAAACCGTTGTGTCAGGTATCCTCTCTATTTGTGCTCAAAATGCATATGTACTGATTGATTCGGGGTCTACACATTCTTATGTGTCGCATGCTTTTTCACGGAAATTGGATAGACCCTTAGAAACCATGAATTATCTGTTAGCTGTATCATCACCTATTGGGGGATCCATGACATGTGCATATATGTATCCTGCTTGTGAGATTATTGTTGGGGATATGCATTTGTTTATTGATTTGCTGCCACTGAACATTGATCATTTTGATGTAATATTGGGGATGGACTGGTTACAAAAATATCATGCCACCATTGACTGTGTGACAAAACAAGTAGTTTTCCGTCCACCCGGTTTGCCTGAATTTGTGTTTAACGGGGTTGGAGTGGTACCTCCTCCGTATTTGATTTCTTCGGTGAAAGCTGTTAAATTGATTAGAAAGGGATGTAAAGGATATCTGTGTTCTGTATTGACTGTATCTACTGGTGATAATACTAAAACTGATGTGAACTGTATTCCTATAGTTAGAGAATTCCCAGATGTGTTTCTAGATGATCTACCAGGGGATTTGATTGACAGGTTGATTGAATTCACCGTTGATGTGGTTCCGGGTATACAACCAATATCTAAAGCTCCCTACAGAATGGCTCCGACTGAATTGAAGGAATTGAAAGTACAATTGCAAGAACTGTTAGATAAGAAGTTTATCAGGCCCAGTACTTCACCGTGGGGTGCACCTGTCTTGTTTGTGAAAAAGAAAGACGGCTCACTGAGACTGTGCATTGATTACCGTGAACTGAACAAGGTAACTGTGAAAAATAAATATCCATTACCGCGTATTGATGATTTATTTGATCGATTCTGAGGTGCTCAAGTGTTTTCCAAGATTGATCTCAAATCGGGGTACCATCAACTGAAAGTTAAACCAGAAGACATTGATAAAACTGCTTTTAGAACGAGGTATGGCCATTACGAATTTTTAGTTATGCCTTTTGGAGTTACCAATGCACCTGCAGCATTTATGGACCTCATGAATATGATCTTTAAACCGTACCTTGATGATTTTATTGTTGTATTCATTGATGACATCCTGATTTATTCTAAGACTAAAGAAGAACATGAACATCATCTGAGACTTGCCCTGCAGACCCTAAGAGAACAGAAACTGTATGCTAAACTGTCTAAATGTGAGTTTTGGCTAGATCATGTTATGATTTTGGGGCATGTTGTTAGCAAAGATGGAATTTCTGTTGATCTGCAGAAAATTGAAGCTGTAGTGAACTGGCCTAGACCAACAAATGTGACAGAAGTCCAAAGCTTTTTGGGATTAGCTGGATATTACAGAAGATTTGTCAAAGATTTCTCTAAAATTGCCTTATCATTGACTCAGTTAACTCAGAAGGGGACATCATTTGACTGGACTGACCAAAGGGAATTAGCATTTCAAGAGTTGAAAACTCGACTTGTGACTGCACCAGTTCTTACCCTACCTTCAAGTACGGATGGTTTTACCATTTTTAGTGATGCTTCTCATAAGGGTTTGGGGTGTGTTTTAATGCAGAATGGGAGAGTTATTGCTTATGCTTCCCGACAACTAAGACCACATGAAAAGAACTACCCAACCCATGATCTGGAACTTGCGGCAGTAGTGTTTGCACTGAAAATATGGCGTCACGACTTGTATGAGGCGACATGTGAAGTATACACCGACCACAAGAGTCTGAAATATTTTTTCACTCAGAAAGAACTGAACATGAGACAGCGGAGATGACTAGAACTGATTAAAGATTATGACCTACAGATTTTGTACCATCCGGGAAAAGCCAACACCATTGCCAATGCACTGAGCCGAAAGTCGATTGCAAATTTAGCTTGTTTACTCACTGGACAGAAAGAGTTGCTTTGTGACCTTGAAAAATCTGAAATTGAAATAGTTTTGAAAGAACAAGGTAGGACAATAGCTGCTATTTCTGCACAACCGGCACTGATTGAAGAAATTAAAGAGAAACAGCAACATGATGACTTCTTGAAGAAGATCATCAAAGAAAGGGAATCTAAACCGAGACCGGGATTCAAATTTGAAAACAAATGTACTGAAATTTCAAGAAAGATTGTGTGTACCGAATGACACTAAACTAAAAAGAAGAGTTCTGCAAGAGGGCCACAACGCAAAATTTTCTATCCACCCAGGGAATACGAAAATGTACCAAGATCTGAAACAGAACTTTTGGTGGCCGGGAATGAAGAAAGAAATTGCCGACTTTGTGTCAAAATGTCTTCATTGCCAACAAGTCAAAGAGGAACATCAGCGACCCGCAGGCTTACTGCAACCCTTACCCATACCGAAGTGGAAATGGGAGCATATCACGATGGATTTTATCGTTGGATTGCCTCGCTCCAGAAAAGGTATGGATTCAATTTGGGTTATTGTTAATAGACTGACCAAATCTGCTCACTTCTTACCTGTCAAGACAATTTATAATGCGGACAAGTTGGCTGTAATTTATATTGATGAAATCGTTAGACTGCATGGAGTGCCTATATCCATTGTTTACGAGGATTCAAGTTTATCGAGGTTTTGGCAAAACTGCAGATGCATTAGTCTTGAATTGAGACTGAGTAGTGCCTATCATCCTCAGACAAATGGACAGTCAGAAAGGACCATCTAGACTCTGGAGGATTTATTGAGAATATGTGTCCTTGATTTTCAGGAAAACTGGGAAAGCCATTTGCCGTTGGCTGAATTCGCCTACAATAACAGCTATCATTCAAGTATTGGTATGGCGCCTTTCGAGGCATTGTATGGCAAAAAATGTAGATCTCCGATCTGCTGGGCAGAAGTTGGAGATGGGCCTTTGCTTGGGCCCGAGATTGTATATGAAACGACTGAAAAGGTGAAACTGATACAACAGAGACTGAAAACTGTACAAACCAGACAGAAAAGTTATGCAGATGTCAGAAGACGGGACAGAGAGTATGAAGTGGGTGATCACGTTTTTGTGAAAGTGACACCGATGAAAGGCCAGACTCGTTTTGGAGTCAAAGGCAAGTTAGCGCCACGATATGTCGGACCGTATGAGATTATTGAAAAAATCAATCCGGTGGCGTATTAAGTTGCGTTTCCTCCTGAAATGGAGCATATGCATAACGTCTTCCACATTTCGATGTTGAGGGACTACCTTCGGGATCCTTTCTATGTGATTGAGTCTAGTCGGGCGGTGTTGGGTGATGACTACACTTACGAGGAACGGCCTATACAGATTGTGAACAGACGGATCAAGAAATTGAGGAACAAAGAGATCCCGTTAGTAAAAGTTGACTGGCAAAACCATGGTGGTGTGTATGCCACCTGGGAAAGGGAAGATGACATGGCTAAAAGATATCCCGAACTGTTTCCACTGAATCCTATTTTCTTCCAGAATGAAGGTAACTCGAGTTTAGAGGACTAAACTCTTTTTAAGGAAGGGAGACTGTAATGACCCTCACACTGATTACCGATTAATTACCGATTATGGCTAAACTGAGACTGGTTATGAGAAGTAATTGAACTGATTGAGTTCTGAATCGATCATAAATCGAATCAATCGATTGATGTCTGTTTAATTGCATGTTTATCTGTTTGACTGTTTAATTACTGGCCGGTTACGGTGCTAAACCCATAGGGGCGGATTTGGGTCGTGACAGAAGCAGCCTGGTAATACCCTAACTAAACCGAATATAGATGGTTGCTAGATCAAATTATCCTCGCTCTCCCCCAAAGGAATATGAATATTGCAAATGTGGTTGGGTGTATCATGAGGAAACAAGACCTTAATTAATGGCTCCCTCCATTCCCTTTTGTGGAAATCAATCAATTGTGCCACCTTAAAAAGATAAAAACAAGATCCTACCCCTCTGCTCACTAATGTTGTGTTTGGTTGGGGGATTTGGGGAGGGATTTGGAAAGGGAAAGAGAAAAAGGTATGTGAAACTAGGTGAAATGTAGGTATATTTTATTCACATTTCACCTAACTTTTCCCTTTCCCTTTCCCTTTCCAAATCCCTTCTCAAATCCTCCAACCAAACACAGCATAAAAGTTTTTTACAAATGGGAATCCAATTATCCTCAAAAAGATCAATACTCATACCGTTACCAACAACCCAGAGCAAACCCTTAAGAAGTAATTCCTTACCCCGCAAAATGCTACGCCAACCCCAGAAACAACTCCCTTTTGGTCTAGATTGGAGGAAAGCATCTCTATGGCAATACTTCGCTAATAAAACTTTACTTAAAACCTACTGAGGTTCTTTTAGTATCCTTCAGACCACTTTCGCTAAAGCACTTGACTGAGGAAACCCGGATCTCAGAATCCCAATCCTCCATCCAATTTTAACAAACACAAAGATGACTAGCTCTTCCAAACAATTCCAAAACCGTCCAATTTTTTTCATAGAAAGTTACTAGCAATACTCCAAATTTTCTAAATTTTTTTGGGCCAACGGGCCGGGCTTAAACTGAAGGCCCAGACCCAAGGTACTAGGCTCGGGCCAGGGCCGAAATGGGTCAGGCCCACTTCAGGTCTCGCCAGGTTTTGGGGCCCCCATGGATCTCGGGCCATTTTTATACCCCTAGCCAAGTCTAAATAACATAGGGATACAAAAAAGGAAATAGCATTTCAGTGATAATTTTAAAAAATATTATCACTTTCATGAAAAAGTTTATAAATTTATTTTTTAATATTACAAAGTTTCTCTTTAAGTTAAAAATATTTTTCTTAATTTCCACCTTAAAAGTATTTCCCCATATAAAAAAACACCTACCATTTGCGTGGCAATATCATTTTCAAAATTCAATATTTTGATTAAAAATTTGATATAAAAATAAAATAATATTTTTATTTTTTAAATAATTGGATGTATCCTACGATGCAAAGATTGATCAAGGTCATAATTTTATTAAAAACAAAACCAATAATTCAAAATAGAGTAAATATATATTCAAAGAAATTATCAAATACAACTCTTGCCCAGCACTCCATGTAATGTTACCCGCCGCAATTATATCAGTTAACCAAAGTCATCATCATCAGAAATTCTCAGTCCTTTCCTCAATCCTCACTGGAAAACCACCTTTCATCTTAGATGTCAAACAAGATATGAACTCCGGCTCCACACAATTTCATTAAATTCCTATTTTCAATCGTGTTTTGACTTTGCAAAACAATATGAATTAAAAATAAATTCAAAACTATTTAATTTTTCAAAAATTGTTGTAAAATTACAAGAGTTTGATTATTGAAATAAGTAAATAAATAAATAAGTCCTCAAATTCATCACAGGAAAGACATGTGATTTGTTGGAGGCATATTGTTTTCAATTCGTGTTGTTGTTTCCTTAAAAGAGACACAAAAAATTATGTAAAATAATGTTATATTTTAATTCTATTTTATTTTACACATGCTTAAAATTGGAGAAAGTAGAACCTTCTTTCCCCCTTTATTTATTTATTTATTTATTTATTTTATTTTAAAGTTTAATGCGATATATTAACAAAGTCACTTGGGCGCCCACACCCAAGTCCCACGGAAATAGCACTTCAAATTTTTAAATAACTAGCAAATATATATATATATATTTGATAGGAAAGTATTTGTTTGATGAGATACAAAAGACCTTTCACCAAAAAATATTTGTTTGATTGAGATTCTTGAAAGGATTTCTAGCACAAAGTGAAAGCAGTAATGATAGATACCTTACAAAACATAACCTCACAACTCTTAAAATAATCTGAATCATTCATGTCACTGTCAGATACAATTGTCAAAAAAAATTTAAACACACCAATGATCAATACATCAGTGGGGTCGTGGGGTCATGAGGGGGGGGGGGGGGTTTAAACATTTTTTTAAAAAAAAATTTAAAATATCACTAAAAAAAATAAATTCTCAAAACAATTCTCACTTGAAAATCAAGTAATCTTAGAGAATAAGAAATCTAAAATTAGAAAACAATCAGCTATTCTAATTCTTAAAATACAGGTAACTTAAAAATTAAAATTAATAAATCAATCTTAGTTTAAAAATTAAATAATCCTAAAATATTTTATACTAAATTACAAAAATAATAGTCAAATGCGAGGCAGGTGTTACAGCGAGAGGAACTAGAGAGAGAATGGTGAGCAATAAGCCTTGGGCCCGCGGTCAAGGACGTACAAGAATTTATGCTTAGTTTCCCAACTTACAACAATTGCACTGAGCAATCATCAAGGGTTTAGCTGTTAAAATATATATATATATATATATATTGTCATTTGGCATGAAAATTGAGTTGACTTTTTAGTTAAATTAGTCATAAAAAAATAACATAAATTAAAAAGTTAATAAAACAAAATATTACATCTAATGTCATACAATGCCATTTCCTTACTAAGGTCTCGTTTGGCATGTCAATGTTTTAGTTTAAAAGTCAAAAAGTTACTAAAAAAATTTAAAAACCTATAACTTATACCAAAAAGTTAAAGATTTCCTTTTCTTTCTACTTTTTGCATATCTTTTCATAAAAAATCAAAAAATCATTCCAAACATACTAATTTTTTTTACCTCATATTTTAGTTAAAAAGTCAAAAAATTACTAAAATAGCCTATTCCAAAACGAGGCCTAAATCCGTAACCAACCTTGTTGACAAGCTTAATAGGGACTTTTTATGGGGATTCACTCCTAACCATCCCAAGATCCATGCAATCAAATGGAGTGATGTCCCCGAGCCTAAAAGCCTTGGAGGTCTCAGCATTCACCAAGCCTACCTCAACAGGCATTGTGGTAAGGCCTTGGGGTTTAAGCCCCAAGGTCACAGGTTCAACTCCCCACCCCCTTCTTGGGCCAATCTCCTGGGCGGAAGCACTGTTGGTTAGGAGGTTGGACCTCAAGTTGTCTAGTCAGCACTTGGTGTGGGTTCAATGCTCCCCCGCTGTGCGAGTCCTGACTTAAGCGGAGTTTGTCTTGGGAGGTCGGGGCAAGTTCCCAAGTTATAGTCTCCTCGCTCGGAACGGCTAACAGGACACCTTGGTGATCTCTGCAAGGGGCGCTGCCTTGGACCTGCGGGAGGGTAGGGAGGATTTTCCTGTAACCAAAAAAAAAAAAAAAATAGTTACAAAAGACATTTAAGTCTCCATGGCTAAACTCATATTATAAGAGTTATTGATATTAAATTTTTTGATCTTTAAAAGTAAAAATTTTATTACAAAAGACACTTAAGAATCAATTTCTATCGTCATGAAAATAGTTACTAGAAGATCGTTCCAAAAAATCAAAAATAAGGTTTTTAGTGACAAAATTTTAAAAATGTCACCAATAAATACACTTTTAGGGACCAAATAATTTGATCTCAAAAGGGTTTATTTTTTTAGACAAAAAATTTGATTCCAAAAAGATAATAATTCATCACTAATGTCCAATTTTCGTTACTAAAAATATAATGACGATACTTTTCATAACAAAAATATTTAGTCCCTAAAAAATTATAGCAATCCCAGTTTTGACCCGACCTTTGTTACATTCTAGACTTGGGTTTCGTGGTTTAATATTGTATCCATGTCTTGTTTTCCTCCTTTAACTCTTTGAATTTGAGTTTTGGAATATGTTGGGCGTGTTTGGAACAGGTTAGTTGTTAGCTGGTCTAGATTGTTATTGCCCAGATTTTGGCTTCTTCGCTCGAGCGAGTCTTGTGAAATTTGCTCTTTCGCTCGAGCGAGGTTTCTTGCCCTCGAGTGAGATTTAAGAATTCTTAGGTTTTTTTCCCAGACGTAGAATTTTTGGGAAGGTGTAGTTTTTTGCTCGAGCTAGGCTTTTTGCACTCGAGTGAACGTGTGCGTCTGTTAAACTTCTAAAGCTTTGCATTTTGCGCTCGAGCGACACTTCTTGTGCTTGAGTGAGGTCCCTTGTTGTGTCTGGTCACTCGAGCGACAACTCTTTCGCTCAAGCGAAGGTCGCGTATATCAGTTCGCAGCAGGGTGATTTTACATAACTTTTTGATTCCCATTCTCCTAAAATCCCTAATCCGGCACACTCTCTCTCTCTCTCTCTCTCTCTCTCTCTCTCTCTCTTGGCAAATACTCTTTGATACAAGCACCACTACTCTATTTCCTTTGAGAAAAAGGTGGAGCATCTTGTGGGCTTGCATTTCAATCGAACAAAGCTCGGTTTTGTGCATTTTTGAAGTTCTTTATCATTTTCTTTGAGCTTCTACACTTGAGGTAGGGACATTCTACACCTTGATATGGGTTTTAACCTAGATATTTGTCATTTTGTGTAAGTGGTAGAATTTGAAAGGATTTGGGTGAAGTTAGGGTTTGAGTCCAAAATTTAAAAGAGGGATTTTTATATTGGGTTCCATGAAAATATATGGGGTATTGAATATGAGGTTATATGGGTTAAAATGATGAAATTTGGACTTGGGATTGATATTTAGAAAATGAGGAAAATTGCCCTAATTGTGTTAAATAATTATTTTATATAAATAATGAAATTGATATGAGAAATATGAAATTGGGAAGATGTGTGAATGAATGGTGTAGTTGGATTTGATAAATCACTCACTTATGAAAAATTTGATAAATTATATGTTTGATAAATTGTACATCTGTTTAGAAATATCTATTTTGGGCTGTCGGTAGAGAATATCTGTGATTGTTGTAGAAACTGTATGAGGACTAGGTGAATTAAAACTGGTCATTTGAATTATGTCATTGAATATGACGGTTTGATTATACCATTGAATATCTGATTTGGATAGTCATTGTATATGACAACGCCTTTAAATACATTATATATGTATATTTGTTTGGGAGGAGATAGGGGATGTACTCCATTGTTTGAGAGGAGATAGTTAATGGACCCTATTTTAAATTAAGTTGGCCAGAGTGTCCAATGTGAAAGTCCCGAAACCTCTTATGTGTATATTTGGGTGTCGATTCCCTTGGACGAGAATCCGTAAAATGACAAAAAGATTGAAGTGTTTGAATAATGAATGTTATTGAATTGTAAATGAATGAGTTGTAGTCTCATTTGGGATCGTTTAAATGATAAGAAACTATACTTATGCATTGATTTGAAATGAATGAATGAATGGAAATGGATTAAGATGTGGTTATCAATATTGAATGGTAATGGGGAGAATGTAAGTTGGCCTTGAGTATTGGACTTTTATCTGACATTTATACCTTAATTAAATCTCATATATTGTGTTAGTTTATCTCTACTACGCTTTGTCTCACCCTACTTAGGAAACCATTTTCAAGTACAGGTGACATGCCTTCTCCAAGGGCATAGCTTGGGAGGACTCAGGAGTTGGAGACTTTGTTTTGTTACTTTTGTGTTTAAATGTTAATTCAAGCCAAGGGCTTTACATGTATAGAGCTTAGGAATCTTTTGTTGTAACCAAGTGATATCTTGGAATGATGTAAGTCTGTAGAGCGTTTATTTTGTTGTAATCAATTAGTGTTACATGCTGTAGTTTCAGAATGAACATTTTTGAAAGCATAATGCATGTAATATCTCTTATAATATAAACTCTGATTAATGAAAGTATGACATTTTATATTATGTTCATGAATCTCATGGGTTGGATTATCCTCGTTTTTTTTAGGGCATTACAAAAATTATTTTGTCCCTAAATTTTGGTTTCTAAAACCTTAATTTTTTGTAATGTCAATTGGAGAATCCACACAAAAAAGGATACTCTTTGGACAAAAATCCTCAAAGCCAAGTATTCAGATAGCTCCAAAATCACTAGTAGGCAATCCCACACTTGGAGGAGCACTAGAAAAGCCAAGGATTTGTTTAAGAGAGGTTCACAAAATCTTGTTAGAAATAGTAATACCACTTCTTTTTGGCTTGATGATTGGGTGAGAATGGGAATCCTGGAAACCACATTCAAAGCCCATTCACTCTCAATGATCTCAAACTTAAAGTTGGTGATTGTTGGGTTAGAAATCAATGGAATTTCGACTACCTTTCCACAGAACTCCCAAATCAGATCAAAACAAAAATTTCTAGCACCACCCTCCAATGGCATCTAAATGGTGAGGACAGCATCACTCGGGCCTACACTAGGAATGGGGATTTTTCTAATAAGGGGGTGTTTGGGAACTTGGTTTTTGGGTTTTTTTTTTTTTTTTTTTTTTTCACTACAAGACAAATGTTTTACAAAACCAGAAAAAATAAATCCAAACAAAATATCACATAAAACCCCATAATCATTTTACTTTTTCTCTCACAAACATCACATCCAACCACAAAAAAACCTTACTACCTTCCCAAACACAAAAAAAAAATTTCTCCAATAATATCTTATAACTAAAAAAACCTACAAAAAAACCCACTTCCCAAACACCCACTAAATCAGCTTACCATCTTACTCTACAACCTTCTTCTTCGTTGCCTTTCCAAAATTAGAACTGGTTATGGAAAACTCTAAATACTCCTAGAATTCACCATTTCCTCTAGCTTTTATCCCAACTCAGGCTTCCCACTAAATCCACCCTACTCATTCGCAACATAACCACTGACAACACTTGCCCCGAGATGCAAAAATCACCTCGAAACTGTTACTCATACCCTTCGTGATTGCCCATCTTCCCAGGCAATCTAGAACCAATTCAACATACCCCGAACCTCTTCAAGCATCCTTCAATCTTGACACCCCACTATGGCTGCAAACCAATTGCTCATCATTCCTCAACCTTCAAGAGTGCTGTTGGTCAGTGCTTTTCCGTCTTAACCTTCCTCAACCTTCCTAAAAAATTATTTTGTCCCTAAATTTTGGTTTCTAAAACCTTAATTTTTGTAGTGTCAATTGGAGAATCCACACTAAAAAGAATACTCTTTGGACAAAAATCCTCAAAGCCAAGTATTCAGATAGCTCCAAAATCACTAGCAGGCAATCCCACACTTGGAGGAGCATTAGAAAAGGCAAGGATTTTTTTAAGAGAGGCTCACGAAAGCTCGTTAGAAATAGTAATACCACTTATTTTTGGCTTGATGATTGGGTAGGGATCGAGATCCTAGAAACCACATTCAAGGCCCATTCACTCTCAATGATCTCAAACTTAAAGTTAGTGATTGTTGGGTTGGAAATCAATGGAATTTTGACTACCTTTCCACAAAACTCCCCAATCAAATCAAAACCAAAATTTCTAGCACCACCCTCTAATGGCATCTAAATGGTGAGGACAGCATCACTCGGGCCTACTCTAGGAATAGGGATTTTTCTAATAAATTAGCTTATCATCTTGCTTTACAACCTTCTTCTTCGTTGCCTTTCCAAAATTAGAATTGGTTATGGAAAACTCAAACTACTCGTAGAATTCACCATTTCCTCTAGCTTGCATCCCAACTCAGGCTTCCCACTAAATCCACTTTCCCCATTCGCAACATAACCACTAACAACACTTGCCCGAGATGCAAAAATCACCTCTGTTAGGTTTTATTATTGGCAATCCCGTTTGACAAGTATTTCTTTAAGAAATTGATTTTCTTCCAAAACTAGGATTACTTTTGGATTTCTATAAGTAATTAGATTTCTTCCAAAACTAGGATTACTTTTGGATTTTCTATAAATAGTTGGTTTTCTCCCAAAACTATTTAATTCCTCCAGATCTTCTTTTTGGTTCTTAAGGTTTATATCTAGGGATATTTTGTTAGTTTTCTTTGATGTTTTATTGAGTATTCAACTCATGGTTTAAAGAGAGTACATCAAAGGTTTTGTTTGTTATATACAAGAGAGAGAGAGAGAGTTGTTCTTCGGTGGATTCTGAAGAATTCGAGCCTGAAGCTTCGGTGAATTCTGGAGTGGCTCATCGTAAAGACAATTCTGAGGTGAATACGGGGTTGGAAGAGGCACATAGAGGTTGGTTCAATTAGGCGTGGATTCGGTAGGTAATTGAGAGTATACCTGTGTCATTCCTTTAAATCTTCTTAGTGGATTATTTTGTGGCTGTTGCCCATAGTTTTTTAATCACAGTTAGAGGTGTCCAATTGTGATTTTTCTACGTAAAATCGTTGTGTCGATTTGTCTTTTATTGTTTGATTGAGATTGTTATATTCTGCTTAAAATTGGTACATAATCACAAATCAACATCTAGGGTTTCTAGTTTTTTCAATTGGTATCAGAGCAGGTCGTTCTATTTTTTTAGAAAAAATTCTTTTAGAATAAGATCTTGTTTGATTTGTGATAATGGATTCAATTCGTGAGGGAAATTTTATGGTTCGACCACCCCTACTTGACGAATCCTCGAAGAGTGATGATGAAGAGCTTGAGCAAGCTTATGAAAAGTTGTATAAGGAGTCTCTTAACTTATTCAAATTGAATGCCAAACTCACAAAGAAACTCAACGCATGTGAAAGTGAGAATGTCAAACTTAAGGAGGAGATTTCCGAGGCCAGGATTAATGCCATCAAGGTAGCTGATGATCGAGAAGTTCTTTGTGCAAAACTGTTGACTTGTGAGACAGAGAGGAATGAGCTACTACAAACCCATGCCATGTATGAAGAAAATATTGAATCTCTCGAGATGTCACAAGTTGCTTTGGAAGAACTAATGATCAAGAAAGAGGAAGAGCTCAAGTGTACTATGGCTACCATTGGTCTTTGGAACAAATGATCAAAGACCTTGGAGGATATCATTGGGTCTCAACAAATGAGTTGTGACAAGAGTGACATTGGCTTTGGTGATAACAAAGAGCAAAAACAAAGTGCATCTATATCTCATGATACAAAAACTCAAGGAAAAGGAGAACAAAAAATTCAACACAAGGATGGACTTCTCAAACTTCCTAGAGTTGCTAAGGTAAAAGAAAAAAAGGTACGCCTTGTACATCCTGTTTTTATTTGTCATCATTGTGGTATGCATGGTCATATTCGCCCTTATTGTTATAAGTTGCATGGGAGAGTGTATTTGCCCAGACCTAGAAATAGGAAGTTGGAAACCAAGTCGAGACGGGTTCCCATTGAAAGCAAAGGGAACCACAACGTCAAGACACCACCCAAGAACCGCAATGCTCACAACTTTGTTTATACTAAAGCGGTTTGGATGAGAAAACTTGACTTGTGTTAATCTATTTATTTGTTTTAGTTTTTGGGTTTATGTGTGCTTGTTCGTTTTCTGACTTGTTTTGTTTAAAAAAAAAAAAAATGTGTGCATATTCATTTTTTTGTCTTGCTTTGGCTAAGAAAAAAAATTAAAAAAAAAAAAAATCCAAAAAGATTTTCTTAGTATGGTTTTGCAAGCTTGAAATTTTTGAGTGGTCCTTGGTGCATATTGGAATTGATGAGAATATCCATTACATGTTACCATGTGTGTATTTTCTGTGGTCATTACTCATTTTGGAGTGTGTGTTTTTTTGATTAATATGTCTCATTCTGTACACACTCTTGGATTAGCAAATTTTGAAGTCTTCCATCTTAATGCTCATTTTTTTCTATGGACTTCTGGCATTGTATCTTTTGCTTTTCTAGAGGAATTGACCTATACTAGCATATCATGGGTGATGTTGGGTCTCTTAACCATCTTCCATCTTTTTGCATCTCCATGGCTTTCCCCTCTATTCTTTGTAGTCCAGCCATGAGGAAAAGGCTACATCAGAGTCACCAACCAGGCCATCTTTATTATATTCATGCTTCTTTGGTTCGGTTTCCATACTCTTGAGCGTGTCAGTCGCCAATGAGTATGTAAAAGAAAAAGAAAAAGAAAAAGAAAAAGAAACATATGCAAAAGAAAAGAAAAAAAAATGTGCAAAAGAAAGAAAAAAAAGGAAAAGATTCATTGATTGAGGGGGAGCCTCCACCTTTACTCACCAAATACCCATTGATTCCTAGTGGTTTGACTTTCCTTAGTTGTGCTTAGATTCTCTTATCGGAGGTCCAGCTTTCATATCACTACTAGGATTGAATCTAGTGTTTGTTGAACTCCAAGAGTCACACACACACTTTTCTCATGGGATCTATGCTTTTCACATAATGCATCACTTTCTTTCATGAGGACTCTTCTATAGACTGTGCACTTTGTGTTTTCAAGTAATTGTGTTTCTTGGATAATCTTGTGTGTTCTAAGGTACAAATCTGAGATTTCTTGCTTGCTCCACTATATTATTGTTTGTCGTTTTCTTCTTATTCTTTGTTTTTAGTGAGGGGGAGTTTGGTTCATCTTGACTTGGGTTGGTTTATGATCTTGCTTTTGTTGGTTGAGAGTTATTTTTCATGAGTCTCAGTTTTCATCTATTCATGTTTTCTATCTCATGCTTCAAGATAATCTTGTCATATGTTTATTGCTTTTTCATATACTCTTTGTAACAACCCTCGTACCGATTACTGAATAACCACTGAATTAAATACTGATTATTGCTAAACTGGACCGCTAATGACTGATAAGTGAACTGGATGAATTACTGAACAGACTGATTGAAACTGAAACTGAAATTGAATAAGTTTATCTATTGAATTGCATTTCTATCTGTTTGAGTTTATGTGTTTAAACTGTTAATTGAAGGCCTTATCGGCGGCCGATTTAGAAACCGTTTGATGTTTTAGAATCAGTAGAATATTTATGATTTTATGGTATATTTATCTGAAAATTGATTAGGAATGGTAAAATTAGATTTAAACGAGTTAATTGAGAACTTTGACTTATCTACCATATTGCCACCTTAGTGGGCCACTTAGAATATTATACTAGGCTTCATTACATGTTGATCAAAGCTTCTTCCTCAGCTCATTTGTGCCTATTAGCCGACCAAAGAGTTAGAGAGAGGGAGAGTTAAGAGAAATTGGGTTCAATTGTTGAATTTGCTAAAGAACTTGTGAAATTGCTAGGGAATTGGTATATTTGAGCTTACTAGACTTGAATCAACACTCTAGGTAAGGAATTCATTGTTTTATTGTTTTCTTTAAGCTTCATCTTGCATATATCATGGTTATAGAGAAGTTAAGACATGAATTTGCTCATTCAAGTTGAATTAAAACTCCATTGTTGCATGCATGCTTGAATTGATGTATTTTGAAGTTAAATTCTTGGAGAATCATACATGCATGTCCATGTTTATATTATAGTCCATGTTTTCACTTCATTTTCCAACTATTGAGCTCATTAGAGCAAGATTTGAAGGTTGATTTTGGATTAAAACTCATGCATTGCATGTTTGAAATTGTTCTTGAATTGGGTTTGAAAATGGTTTTAATTGACTCACCTTTGGGGCTTGAATTCATAAATTGGCTTTTGAAACTTGTTATATATTGTTTTGGGATGTATTCTCCAGAATTTGAGCCCAAGAGGTCGAGAATTGAGTTGAGAATGCTTGGTTTGAGCTAGGAAGGCAAATCTGGAAATTCCAGATTTGGCTTCTTCGCTCGAGCGAAGGATTCCTCGCTCGAGCGACCAATGTTTTCCTCTGAGCCACGCTCGAGCGAAGGATTGGTGGCTCGAGCGTAAAAATCGAACATCCAGTACTTTTACTGTTTCATCAGACCGCTCGAGCGAAGGAAGGCTCGCTCGAGCGAACCCTTTGATTTTGGAAGCTCGCTCGAGCGAGCATCGAGCGAGCATCGCGCGTAAAAATTGAGCATCCAGTACTTTTACTGTTTCATCAGATCGCTCGAGCGAAGGATTGTTCGCTCGAGCGAAGCCTTTGTTTTTGCAACCTCGCTCGAGCGAAGGAAGGCTCGCTCGAGCGAGACCCCTGTTTTCAGCAACTTTTGAAAAATGCCTTCCAACTGTATTTTTGCATCCTCATCGCATCCTAGGCATTCTTAGGCCTAGTTTAAGACATCTTAATGAGGATTTAGACATAGAACCACACCGAGGGAATTTAGGGATTTAATTATCATCCTTTCCGAATGTGAACTTAGTGTGTGTTCTATTTGTTAACTGTTTAGGGTTGGCTCCCGGGGACGCGCTCTAGCTGCTATAGCCCAATCTCTGTGAGTAACAGATTGTGTAAAGATATGTTCAAATGGTTATATTTTGAATACTGAACTGAACTGTTTATTGAACTGATATTGTTTATTGAATGAATGTATGTCCTGCATTTCGAACTGTATTGTGGCATCCTTAGCACCCACTGTTATTGACTGTTACAGAGCTCTGTCGGTTTCCTTGTGGAACCATACTGTTTGATGGCCATCATTATTGTTGGGTCTGTTAAGGCCCGGTCCTTTTGGACCTACTGTTTATAGGCTAATGGATGTACCACATATGATTGATTGACTGAAATACTAAAAGATTGAATTACTGTATAATGAATTGATTTCATTACTGTAAGGGACATTCATTCATAACCTCTTTACACGTTATGTTATTCACTGGGCTTTAGCTCACTGTTTATATATATATGTGGGCTCTCAGCAACCAGACCGGAGCTAGGAGCGTGGGATTGGTCTCCAGTTTTGTCAAGCCAGCCTATGTGCCTCACTGCGAGGTTCCGAGTTGCCATGTTATGGCTTGGGGTGTTTTTGTGTCCCCTACCGGTCTCCTTACTGTATTGTACTTTTGTATAGATTTCTTTGTCATCATTATCGAGGATTCGATCCCGTCTTGTTGTTGTAAATGATTGTATAGAGTGTCTTTGTTTGAACTGTATGAATGCATAAAATGTTTTTGACATACGATTTTCACATTTCAATGGACACTAGTTATTTATTTCTTGTATTGGCCCTCAGACTGCTTTGATCAGATTCGATCAGAGGCCTTTGGTAATCTCGGATTACTGGCCAGTTACGGTGCTAAACCCATAGGGCCGGGTTTGGGTCGTGACACTCTTGTGGCACTAATAGTTGTTTTGGAGATTGTGGCACTAATAGCTGTTTTGCAGATCTTAATCTTGAGAAAGAAGTTTGTGTTTGTTGGTTGTAATGGGTTGGGGTGATTAGGATTTTATTTGTTAGGTGTGTTTTGTCACGGCATTGCCAAAGGAGGAGATTGTTAGGTTTTATTATTGGCAATCCTGTTTGACAAGGATTTCTTTAAGAAATTGATTTTCTTCTAAAACTAGGATTACTTTTGGATTTCTATAAGTAATTGGATTTCTTCCAAAACTAGGATTACTTTTGGATTTTCTATAAATAGTTGGTTTTCTCCCAAAACTATTTAATTCCTCCAGATCTTCTTTTTCGTTCTTAAGGTTTATATCTGGGGATATTTTTTTAGTTTTCTTTGATGTTTTATTGAGTATTCAACTCATGGTTTAAAGAGAGTACATCAAAGGTTTTGTTTGTTATATACAAGAGAGAGAGAGAGAGTTGTTCTTCGATGGATTCTGAAGAATTCGAGCTCGAAGCTTCGGTGGATTCTGGAGTGGCTCATCGTAAAGACAATTCTGAGGTGAAGACGGGGTTGGAAGAGGCACATAGAGGTTGGTTCAATTAGGCGTGGATTCGGTAGGTAATTGAGAGTATACCTGTGTAATTCCTTTAAATCTTCTTAGTAGATTGTTTTGTGGCTGTTGCCTGTGGTTTTTTAATCACAGTTGGAGGTGTCTAATTGTGGTTTTCCCACGTAAAATCGTTGTGTCGATTTGTCTTTTATTATTTGATTGGGATTGTTATATTCTACTTAAAATTGGTACATAATCACAAATCAACATCTAGGGTTTTTAGTTTTTTCAACCTCGAAATTGTTACTCATACCCTTCATGATTGCCCATCTTCCCAAGCAATCTGGAACCAATTCAACATACCCGAACCTCTTCAAGCATCCTTCAATCTTGACACCCCACTATGGCTCTAAATCAATTGCTCATCATTCCTCAACCTTCAAGTGTGCTGTTGGTCAGTGCTTTTTCGTCTTATCTGTTGGTCTATCTGGAAATTTCGCAATTCTACAAGTTTTGATGCTAACTCACTACCTCCAAAACGCAATTCAATTATGCTAAAAGCCATTGATTGGCAATTCGTCTCAAATTATCCTCTACCCTTCAAGCACAAGTCCCTTTCCTTTGTGAGTTGGAAACCTCCTAATGCACATAGATTCAAGTTAAACAATGATGAAGCAGCAAAGAGTAACTTAAGAACAACTTCTGCGAGTGACCTAATCAGAAATTCCATGGGTTACTGGGTGTGTGGCTTCAACAGAAACATTGGTTTAACTAACAATGTGGTTGCTGAGTTATTGGGACTAAAAGATGGTCTTCAATTGGCCCTAGACAATAACTTGCGAAATATTGATGTGGAGATTGATGCCTTAATAGTTCAACAACTCATAAACAAGCCACACCGGCAGCACCATCAACTTAGCAATCTAATCTCTAACTGCAGGTACCTCATAGAATAGCTAGAGGTGAAAGAGGTGAAGCACATTTTTCATAAAGCAAATGGATGTGCTGACCTTTTGGCCAAGAAATGCAACTCAATCAATGAAGAGATCATTATCTATGCTAATTTGCCTAGTTTTATTCCTGATAAATTATGTAACGATGCTTTAAGGACCTTGTATCCCAGACTTGTATTGGACTCTGTTTAAGCTTTCTATAACATCAGTTTTATTACCAAAAAAAAAAAAAAAAAGATTGACAAAAAGCCAAAAAATCAACCCAACTTCCCAAACGAAGCCTATATATCATTAAGGGTTTAGCTAGAGAAACAGATATAGAGGGAGATAGGTGTTACAACAAGATAAACTAGAGAGAGAGAGAGAGAGAGAGAGAGGGGAAATGTCTTTAAAAATTGATATTTTTAGTGATTTTTTCAAATATTTTTATAAAGTTAAAAAAATTAATGTGTTTAAAAATGACTTTTTTAATTATATCAAAAGACATAGATAATTGATTTTTTTTTTTTTTTTGACCTTTTAATATTTTGACTTTTTTCGTGACTTTTTGACTTAACCAAAAAGTCAAGTTACCAAACAGAGCCTAAATTTAATGGGAGATTAATTAAAGTTTTAAAAATTATTAAAATCAAGATAAGTTAATTCGTAAAGTCTTTAAAATTAACAATTAGACAAACTTCAAATAATCCATTCAAAGACTTAAAACTCAAAATCTTAAATCTTATTTTTAAGTGTTTTACTGCTCAACCAACTCCTTAAGATTAATAACTAGTATGATGAAGGCATTTGAATTTTTAGCTACGAATTGGATTTGGTAATAAATTATATTTTATTAGAACAAATTTTGTCTAAAAACATAATTTTTTTTAGCACTAAATTATTTTGTTCCTAAAAGTGCATTTATTAATGACATTTTCAAAATGTTATTATCAAAAGTTTTTTTTTTTTTAAATTTTGAGATAACATTTTAGTGACTATCCTCATGACAACCGAAATTGGGCCTAAAACTTTTTTGCAATAATTTTTTTATTTTTTATTTTGAAGGACAAAAATTTAGGACTTGTTTGGAGATGATCTAAATAAGTGCACTTATTTGGATCACAATGCCTCTCTATTTTTTTCATTAAAAAAAGTCAAAAATTGCACTAAATAAGTAATCCCAAACAATCCTTTAGTTCCAAAAACTCTTATATCTTGAAGTGATTTATATCAATAAAGTTGTGTTTGATTGAAGGATTTGAAAAAGTAAATGACAAGGGAAAGGGAAAGGGAAAGGGAAAGGGAAATAGAAAGAAAATGAGAAAGAATTGTTAGGATTCGAATTTTAAACTATGTTTAGTTTAGTTAGGAAATGAGAAAAGAAAAAAGCATAACGAAATTTAAAAAATAAAAAATAGGATTACATTTCACTCTCACTCTCTTTTCCCACGTATTTTTCATTATAACTAAACAAAAAGTGGGATTATATTTTTTTTTCTTCTCTCTTTTTATTTCTCTTATCAAATTCTCCCACTAAACACAACTTAAGCAGAGTGATACAATTGAGAAAGAGAAAGCTGGCAACAATAATATTTATATGGTAAAGATTATGGTACATGCCCCTCAAAAGATATATACCATATGTATCTTATAACTATAGAAAAAAAATGACATAATTTCATATTTTCTAAGTCATAATTAAAAAAAAATAAAAAAAAAGGTCATAACCAAATACAAAAAAATTCATAGCCAAAATCTCAAAATAATATCATAACTAAAAAGAAAATTAATCATAACTAAAGAAGAAAATAACGTAACTAAGGAGGGTAAATTACAAATACACCTCCTGAGATTTGATTAAAATACAAATCACTTCTGTAGTTCTGGAAATTACATTCTACTTCATAAGATTTTTAATTTCATAACAAATCGCCCCTGTTATTAATATATCATGAAGTCAATTAACAGTTTAATGATATTAGAAATATGTTTCAATTAATTATTTAGGTATTTTTATTATTGTATAGGAGAGCAATTATGAATTTCATTTTTTTAATTAATTCTGTTAAATAAAAAAATTTAACAAGGGAGTATTTGTAATTTTTAAAATCACAATGAGCAATCTGTACTTTAAGCAAATTTCAAGAGGTGTATTTGTAATTTGTCCTAAAATCTAAGCTCGCTTCGTTATTTTCTTGCCCAACGATGCATGGCAATGCATGGCAACCTCGACAAAATTGGTAAGGTTGAGTGAGGGAGATTGATTGCATAGTTGTTTTGCTTAGCTTGGAACGATGGACAACAAATAGCTTCAAACACAAGTTATGACTGATTAGTAGTGCACTGCGTAGGCCGCCCTTTCGGATGGAGATAGGAACGAATGAACTTTCCGAAAAAGAAAAGAGAGGCTCTAAAATCAATCGGGTTCTCGTGTGCCTATTCATCGTACGTGAGACGTTCTGATGCTTATCCATCGCAGTGAGCTAAGTCTAAATAACATAGGGATACAAAAAGGGCAATAGCATTTCACTGATAATTTTAAAAAATATTATCACTTCATGAAAAAGTTATAAATTTATGTTTGAATATTACAAAGTTTCTCATTAATTTAAAAATATTTTTCTTAATTTCCCCCTAAGAAGTATTTCCCCATATAAAAAAGCACCTACCATTTGCGTGGCGATATCATTTTCAAAATTCAATATTGTGATTAAAAATTGAGACACTTTTTTATAAATCTCTTTTCACCTACTTATGTTACATTTAATTTACATTATTTTCTTATATTCTAATAAATCTTATGAGTGACATAGTTACTAAAATATCCTTAATAATATTCATATAGTCCGCACATGTCAGCAATCCAAATTATTATTTTTCCCTGCCTCTTGATGAATAATTACGGGAGAATGTATTTTTGAATTTTGCAATTTCATTTATTTTTTTAATGTAATTGTTTTAGTCTTTATTTGCAATGTCATTTTTATTTTGTAATGTAATGTAGTGGTCCATTATATTTAAATTTGTCCTCTATCTTCTGATAAATTTGTTTTTTTTTTTTTGTTTTTTTTTTTTTTTTTGTAATGATATATTTTTTAGTTGGGTGAATTATATTTAAATTTTTTTTTCCAAAATTTCAATTTATTTTCATTTTTTGTATTTGTCTAGTCGGGAATAATATAAATATATAATTTTGTTTTTTAGAAACAGTTAAAAAAATGTCACACAAGACAAAAAATAAACAAAAAAAATTACTAAAAAATCTATATCCGAATAACTCCTACAAACTTAGAGGGAAAGTTGGTTGAGATTTGCTAAAATAGTAAGTGACTATTGAAATATCATTACTATAATTTGGCAAAATAATACTATTTATTACTAAATTATAACAATAATAATATTATTTTAACAAACATCATTGGAGATGCTCTAACAACATCTTAGTGACTTTTTATTTTTATTCTTTTGCCTTTTGTCAAAATAATTAACTTTTTTTGCATCATTATCCAAATGGCTTTTTGTTGATGTGGCTTTTTTTCATTATTTTACTCCAGTCTTAATTTTGAATCTCACAAAAGTTGGCATTTGAAAAAACTTAAATTTTCGTTTTTTTTCTTTTAACAGATAAAAAAAAAAACTTAAAAGTCATTAAATAGTTTTTCATCAGTTAAAAAATTGAGGGTTGGTTTGAGATAAGATTATTTTAATTAAAAAGTTAAAAAGTGAAAAAGTTTTAAAGTCATACCAAAAATATATATATATATATCAAAATTTCATTCATTTTCATTCTATCTTCTTACATATTTTTTTTTTATAAAAAATTTAAAAATTATTTTTAAACATATTAATTTTTTAATCTCATATTTTAATAAAAAAAAAAAAAAAAGCTATTCAAATAAACCCTTCAATTGCACATCAACTTTTTTTCATTCTAAAAATAATTATTAAAAATGTTAATCCCAAACAAACCTTAAATAAATGAGATCCGCCTGAAAAGATAGACCATAGTAAATTTGATGAGGTCTCTTTTCAAATAAAAGAATTCTTGAAGCTGTTACCGTAGAAATTATTTCTTTAAAAACACCTAAAACCAATTTTCTCTCATAATCTTGATGGGATAAGTTACTTTCCATACTTCATCTCTTTATATTTTGTAGGAACAATCTTCTGTGTAAATAAAATAACTTGAAATAAATTCAAACAAAATAACTAAATAAAATACCAGATTTATTTATCGAACCGAATTAAAATCAAAAGACCAAGTCGAGTGTGTGACACTCTTAAGATTAAACGATTCGCCCCATTCTGGTGCTTACGGTTGAGTGGCGTCTATCTCCCAGGATACAATGATCTTCACAAATTTATAGAAGCACTTCAAATAAATTTGTTCGGCGAACCAAACCTGTGTTCTATCTCTCTGAATATTTATTCCTAAAATTATATATGAAGAATAATTTACTAAAGAAAATGGACAGCAAAGAAACACAATTTCAAACTGAATTATTCCTATCTCTGATGCCCCGGACTGCAGCAAAATGAATATATATATATATATAGGCAAAACAATAGACCCGAAAAGGTGCAAAACAGATTTGAACAGGTATTGTTCAAATTTCAATCTGTTTTGAAAACAAACAAATATGGCCGTTGCTGAGAAACATTTTCAAACAAATTGAAGAGTTGTCCATGTGGACCAAGTCAAATAATTGTAGGAAATTTATTAATTAAACTATTTCAAATATATATATATTAAACTAATGAAAAATGTTTTGGACCTCAAAAAAAAGTCCCCCTAATCCCCCTAATTTCCTATTTTGGTAAACTGTTTTCTTTTTTTCTTTTTTTTTCTTTTTTTTTCTTTTTTTTTCTATACCTGATATGGGAATTCGGGGGATTCGGGGCCCCCGAATTCGAGGTCCCAATCTGCGCTGTAAACTAATTAATTATATATATATATTAAATTATTAAAATAGTTAAATAAATAAATAAATGAAGAGGTACAAACTTTAGGAAACATTTAAGGAACCTAAAATTTAAATTTAGAATTAAATTAAATTCTAAAATTACAAACTTTAAGAAACCACTTAGGAATCCAAAATTTAAATTTAGAATTAAATTAAATTTCCACACTAATTTTTATTGAAAAAAATTCAAAAGAATTTTATCTAAAAAATTAATGTTAGACCCGAAAACGACGTCATCTTCCCATTCACTCATAAATGGTTTTGACGTTCCGTCTTCACCGTGTGACTTGCTACGCGATAAGGAACACTTCACCTCTTCGGACCCACCCCAAAAACGTTTGGGGTCCACCCAAATTTGGCTAAAAAATATGCCTATATAAAACCATTTTTCCAATAATCCCCCACATGAATGGAATTTGACGGAGAAAAAATGCAACAACATGATCTAATCAAAGAGTACAGAAATTGGTAATATTCTGCAAAGGATAGGTAGCTTTTGGCTTTGAACCTTCCCTTGTGAGACACTATCGGATTTACTAGCTAAACAGTGAACATGATGTCTTGAACCTGCTCAAATTGCTTGTGTAAACCAAGACAATAGAACTCACACAAGATATTTCCGCATACGCTTTAGTTCTCACTATTGTGTTCATTTTGGCCCTGAATAACCTGGTCTTCATGAGTGCTCTAGAGAATTGTAGCCCTTCACAAATCTTACAGAACCGGCCCAGTTCACACTCACATAGGTGAACTAGACATAGCATCTTTAAAAGTTAAAGGCTCATTTTCTAACAAATATGTTAGAAAATCTGAACCAAACGATTTTGAGGTTCTAGCACGTTTACTACGCCTAAGTTCCTCTTCCTCATTTTGATCTAACTCTTGTTCTTGATCATGTTCTTGATCCTGACTAGTAATAGCATCAAAAGATCTTTTATTAGTACTAGTCTCTTGTCCAGTCTTCTTTGGAAATACATGTTCAAAGAAAGATGCATTCCGAGACTCAATAATAGTATTTACATGCATTTCAGAATGTTCTGATTTATGAATAAAAAACCGATATGCACTACTATTTTGGCATAACCAACGAAAATGCAATCAATGGTCTTAGGACCTATCTTAGTCTTTTTAGGACTAGGAATAGCCACTTTAGCCAAACACCCCCACACTTTTAAGTATTTGTAGGATGGTACTCTTCCGTGCCACAATTCATAAGGTGTTTGATTTATTTTCTTTCGGGGTACTTTATTTAAAATATAATTAGCAGCAAGTATTGCTTCCCCCCACAAGTTTTGAGGTAATCCAGAACTGATTAACATGGCATTCATCATTTCTTTTAAAGTCCTATTTTTCCTTTCAGCAATTACATTTTGCTGAGGTGAGTAAGGAGCGGTGGTTTAATGAATTATTCCATGTTCTTTACAAAATTCACCAAAAGGTGATTCATATTCACCACCTCTATCACTTCTAAGTTTCTTGATTTTCTTACCAAGTTGATTTTCAACTTCATTCTTATATTGAATGAAAGTTTCCAAAGCTTCATCCTTGGTTCGAATTAAATAAATATAACTATATCTAGTATAGTCATCTATAAAAGTGATTACATACTTTTTCCCACCTCTGGTTTGAATTGATTTAAAATCACAAATGTCACTATGAATTAATTCAAGTGGTTCCGTACTTCTTTCAATTGAATGAAAAGGAGTTTTAGATAATTTTGCCTCAATACAAATTTCACATTTATGAGTTGAATCAATGTCAAATTTAGGTAAACATTTCATATTAATTAATCTACGCAAAGATCCAAAATTAACATGTCTTAGTCTACCATGCCATAAATTTAAAGACTCAAGCAAGTAAAAAGAAGATGTAGTATTATTAATAATTGAGGGTACAACGGTCATTACATTTAATTTGAAAAGGCCATCAGATATGTAACCTTTTCCTACATACATCCCATTCTTAGTAAGTACAAATTTATCACTCTCAAATACTAGCCTAAACCCATTCTTACTCAACAAAGATCCGGAAACAAGATTCTTGCGAATGTCCCAGACATGCAAAGACATTGTTGAGAGTGAGTTCCTTTCCAGATGTCATCTTGAGCACAATCTTTCCTTGTCCTTCAACTTTGGAAGTTGAGGAGTTGCCCATAAACAATTGTTCACCATTGTCCACTGTAGAATAAGATGTGAACATCTTTTTGTTGGCACAAATATGGCGAGTAGCACCAGTGTCCACCCACAATTCTTTAGGATTTCTGACAAGATTTGCCTTGGAAACAACTGCAGAAAGATTGATGTCATTGACACCATTGGAAATATTGTCCACTTCGGTCATATGGGCTTGAGCAGGCTTCTTGCTTGTTCTTTTCTTACTTTTGCCTTTGCTATGGCAATCTTTTGCCCGATGTCCTTCTTTGTCACAGATGTAACATTTGCCATTAAACTTGTACTTTTTATTATTCCCCCCTTTAGAGCCTTGTGATGAACTTTCTCCAGAAGACTTACGTTTCTTGGTTTTTGAAGCATGTTCCACCACATTTGCCTTAGACTCCATAGGATTCTTACTAGCCCGCTTTTCAGAATTGTGGTTGTCCTCTTCAATCCTTAAACGCGCAATTAACTCATCCATAGAAATTTCTTTGCGCTTGTGTTTGAGGTAGTTCTTGAATTCCTTCCAGCCTTTTGGTAATTTTTCAATTGAGGCTGCAACTTGGAAGGATTCACTGAGAGACATACCTTCTGCGTGAATATCATGCAGAATGAGTTGGAAATTTTGAGCTTGGCTAATCACAGTTTTTGAATCAACCATTACAAAATCTAGGAATCTGCCAACCACAAATTTCTTTGAGCCGGCATCTTCTGTTTTGTACTTTTTCTCCAACGATTCCCAAAGTTCTTTTGCTATCTTGATTGGACTGTAGATGTTGTATAATGCGTTGTCAAGTCCATTCAAGACGTAATTCCAGAAAAGGAAATCGGCATGTTTCCAGGCATCAACCGCAGCAACCACTTGCCGGTCGGTTTTATCCTGTTTTAGGAGAGGAGCATCTTCACGGAGAAAACAAGCCAGGTTCAGAGTTGTAAGATAGAACAACATTTTCTGTTGTCATCTTTTAAAGTCAGTTCTTGAGAACTTCTCTGGCTTTTCACCGTAATTTACCGGTACTGTCATCACAGGAGAGGGGGTTGGTGCAATCGCAGCCACCACAGTAGTACTTGTTTGGGCATTTGTTTTAGTAGCCATCAATTCTAATTTATAAAACAAAATTATAATTAGAATTTACACTACACAGAAAACTAAACCAAATGCACAGAATTAAATTCTGTAAAAATAAAAGAAACAAGAATGTAACTTTTATTTTCCAATTAATTTGAAAATAAAATAAAATTTTATTTAAACAAATTAATTCCACACAGAAAATAAAAGAAATAAAAACTATAACTTTTATTTTTCAATTAATTTGGAAATAAAATAAAATTTTATTTAACCAAAATAATTCCAATACGTAAAATAAAATTTCAGAAAATAAAAGAAATTAGATTATAGCTTTTATTTTTCGATTCACTTAGAAATAAAATAAAATCATATTTAACCAAATTATTTTCACACAAGAAATTAAATTCTGTAAAATAAAAGAAATAAAAATATAACTTTTATTTTTCAATTAATTTGGAAATAAAATAAAATTTTATTTAACCAAATTAATTCCACACGTAAAATTAATTTAAAGACTTCAAAAATTAAAATACTAAAATGTAATTTTAATTAATGAAAACTCGTAAAATAATTTCTAAAATTCAAAATTAATTTCAAAAAATTCCACAAAAATATATTCTAATTGTTAATGACACCAAAGATCGTACTACTAGTTGTTGTCAAAGAAAAGAGACAAGATATTACTACTATCTCACAAATAGTATATAATCACTATTTGTTTTTCCAACCGTAATATTATTTTGTAAATCCACGTAAAATAATTTTCTTTCAAATTATTTACGAAGAATGGAAAAGGAAACAAACGAAAAATTTCAGAAATGTAATAATTGACCGTTTAAGATTGTAGGAACAATCTTCGTGTAAATAAAATAACTTGAAATAAATGCAAACAAAATAAATCAATAACATACGATTTATTTATCGAACCAATTAAAATCAAAAGACCAAGTCGAGTGTGACATCATTCTTAAGATGATTCGCCTCACAAAGGCTTACGGTTGAGTGGCGTCTATCTCCCAGGATACAATGATCTTCACCAATTTATAGAAGCACTTCAAATAAATTTGTTCGGCGAACCAAACCTGTGTTCTATCTCTCTGAATATTTATTCCTAAAATTATATATGAAGAATAATTTACTAAAGAAAATGGACAAAGAAAGAAACACAATTTCAAATCAATTATTCCTATCTCGATGCCCCTGACCGCAAAGAAAATGAATATATATATATATATAGGCAAAACAATAGACCCGAAAAGGTGCAAAACAGATTTGAACAGGTATTGTTCAAATTTCAATCTGTTTTGAAAACAAACAACTATGGCCGTTGCTGAGAAACATTTTCAAACAAATTGAAAAGTTGTCCATGTGGACCAAGTCAAATAACGGTAGGAAATTTATTAATTAAACTATTTCAAATATATATATATTAAATTAATTAAATATATATATATTAAATTATTGAAATAGTTAAATAAATAAATAAATGAAGAGGTACAAACTTTAGGAAACGTTTAAGGAACCTAAAATTTAAATTTAGAATTAAATTAAATTCTAAAATTACAAACTTTAAGAAACCACTTTGGAATCCAAAATTTGAATTTAGAATTAAATTAAATTTTCACACTAATTTTTATTGAAAAAAATTTAAAAGAATTTTATCTAAAAAATTAATGTTAGACCCGAAAACGACGTCATCTTCCCATTCACTCATAAATGGTTTTGACGTTCCGTCTTCATCGTGTGACTTGCCACGCGGCAAGGAACACTGCATCTCTTCGGACTCACTCTAAAAAACGTTTGAGGTCCACCCAAATTTGACTAAAACATATGCCTATATAAAACTATTTTTCCAACATATTTATCCATCCTCATCTTATGAGTCTCAATTTAGACTCACAATATTGATAGTGCGCATCGTAGATGAACAATGTTGTGAGCAAGATTTTGCCATCTATTAATAATTTTTAATAACTAGACTTAATTCTTATAAAATTTTATTGAAAATAAGTATTAGTAAAATTGTCATTGAAAGTAATTTTTTGTGACATTTTTTTGCATATTTCACTAAAAATTAATAATTAGTGACTTTTTTTTATCATTATTTTTATAAATTGTCTTTAAAACTTATAATTAATGACATTTTTCTGTAATAAATTTTTTAAACTATCGTTAAAATTTTAAAATTAGTTACTTTTTTTGTGATAATTTCTTTAAACTACTGCTAAAATTTATAATTAGTGATATTTTTTGTGATAAAAATTTTAAACTGTAACTAAAAATTAGCAATTAGTAATATTTTTTAATAATATTTGATAAAAATACCATTAATTATCATAAAACTTATTAAATAATAAATTTACCGGTTAAAACCTACATGTAAATTCCCCATCTATTAATCAACCGATCAATATGGCAACAAAACAATTTACTCTTAACAATTTATCCATTGATCAATTTAATGAAACAGACAGCAATCAATCATGAGACCAACGAATTTACTTGAAAATTCTATAGTAAAATTCCTTTACGTGATGAAAACTATAATTTCAACACTCAGAATAATAAATTCACTAATTAATGAATGAGCATTGTTATTTAGATTAAAAAATTAGATTCACTTTTTAAAGTTAGTGATGTGTTAAAAAAATAATTGATTGATAATTAAATATTTTTTAATTATTAATAAATCATCTTCTTAATACATCACTAAATTTATAAAATAAGTCTAAAAAGTACACTTAAATATCATTCTCTTTAATGAATCAAATGGTTATAGAACTCTTTGGCTGGCTATACGCACACTAGGAATAGCAGCGGGTTGGGTGGGGTCGGGATCACACTCCCCGTTCTCAATCCGCGATGGTGAAAATTATCCCGTCCCCGACCCCCGATCCCTGACGGGGACAATATCATGGTTCCCGCCTCCGTTCCCTAATGGGCATTGATTTTTCCGGACCCTGGAAATTCTCCGGGCCAAAAAAAAAAAAAAAAAAACAAACAAACAAACAAAATAGAACAGTAGCAACAGAGGGGAGAGTGAGATCTTCATGAATCTAGATGTACCACAACAACAACAATAATCTAACAACTAAAAAAAACCACAACAACAACAACAACAATAATCTAACAACTAAAAATAAAATTAGAGATCTTCAAGGCAGAAGAGTCCTTTTGGCGGCGGGGACTGCACATAGTGTGCTGTTGCTCAACAGTAATGAATGGATGTTGATAGTGGCGGTTCAGATCGGAGAAGACAAAGATGAGAGAGAAGAGAGGTTTTGGTAGAGAGAGAGATCAGTTTAGATCGTTGTAGATCTCAATTCTGGCTTGAGAGAAGGACAGCGTGTTGGAACAATCTTCTGTGTAAATAAAACAAATTGAAATAATTCAAACAAAATAAAATAAAACTTACAGAATTTATTTTGTTGAACCGAATAAATAATTAAAGACCAAGTTGAGTGTGTGACACTCTGTCCTTAAGACAGATTCACCATGCTATCATGCTTACGGTTGAGTGGCGTCTATCTCCCAAGATACAATGATCTTCACAAACTTGTAGTAGCACTCCACACAAATTTGTACGGCGAACAAGAACCTTGTGTTCTTATATTCTCTTTTATTTATCTTTAAAACTATAATGAAGATTAAAATGCAAAGAATAAAATCTGGACAGCAAAAGCACAAATTACAGACTGATTTTCGGATCCTTAAACACTGCTGGAATGTTGGTATTTATAGACAACTAAAATTGACCTGAACAGGTGCATTGGAGAAGTGAATAGGTGTAAACTGTTTCAAACAGATATAGTTTGAATTTCAAACAGATTCACAGTAGCTACATACCCGACTCTGTCTGGAAAAAAGTTTGGAACTGCTGAACAGTTACGGAAGTTAATACTTGTTTGAAAATTGAATCTATTTTGTCATGGACTGAATAAGGAAAGAATTTAGGACACAAATTAAATTCAAATTTGAATTTAATTAAATTTTCCCGCAATATTTTTGAAAAAATTCAAAATAATTTTTGTCCAAAAAATTAATATTAGAACCGATCCGACCTACCACGGCCGGACAGACGGCGGCGCGCACGCGGTGGTTTGGGCTAAGGTTCACTTTGTCCATAACTCCTCTCTCCTACAAACTTGGGGTGCCTCTTGGGGCCCAACCCAGGTGTTGTAGGCTAGAGCTTATATACTTACAAAACTCTCTTAGAGTTTCAATGTGGGACAAGCCTCACAAAGAAACCCACATTAAAACTTTAAATATCCATTCTACGAACCCGAAAACGACGTCATGTTTCCATTCACTCATAAGCGGTTTTGACGAACCGTTTTCACCATGTGACTTACTACGCGGCAAGGAACACTTCACCTCTTCGGACTCACCCCAAAAGACGTTTGGGGCCCACTCAATTTTGGGCTCAAAGTTGGCCCAAAATAAGCCTTATATATAAACCAATTTTCTAACACAGCGGAGGGAGGGAGGGAGTCGGCGGTGATGGGTTCTGGCTTGAGAAGAGGACAGCGGATGGAGGGAGTCGGCGGTGATAGAAGGGTTGAGAAACCGAGAGAGAAAAGATGCAAAACTGTGTGTGATTGTGTAATGTTTTAGGGTTTGGATTACATATATATAGAGGTAACATAGTAATTTTACTTTGGGGACAAACCGGAGCAGGGATGAGGACGAGACCGAGCTGGAGAAGGGGTTTGGACACTTATCCCCATCCTCGGCCCGAAACTGATCGATGATTGATTTTTGAATACCATCCTCATCCCGTCGGGTGTATTTCTTAAAGAAAAACCGCTCAAATCGAGGTCAGGGAGTTGGGGCTTTGTCCGGCCAGGTTCAAATTGCCATCTCTAATGCACACCAATCTCTTTTTGCAATTGGGTCAAAAGTCAATTTATTGGCTTTTACCTTTTTTTTTATCATATTATCTTTTTATTTTTTTATATTTTGAAAAACAAATTAAAAAAAATTAAAAAGTCAACTTTTAACTTACTTCTCAAAATTGGCCAAGTGGTTAATAAACCAATTTATTAGTTTTTTGATTTATTTAAGTCACACCACTTTTCTATTTTTTATACGTCTTTTCATAATATGCCAAAAAAAAAAAAAACTTATTTAGCACTTATTTAGCACTTTGCACTAATTGATTTTTAAATATAATAAATTTTATGCCTATACATGAAAAGTGTGGTTGGTGAATGGTTAAAAGTGTATAATTATTTTATTTTTTAATTATTATTACATTTTTATTAAATTGACCCCCCACTTTATTTTGAGTTGTGAATTTAATAATTTAATTTTAATTTTTGCAGAATAATGTGCAAATAAGAATAATGTGCAAATTAATTCTCCCATTTTTTTTTTCAATTTATTTAAACTATTTTATATTAGAAATTGTAAATTGATGCTATATCAAATATTATGATTTTTTTTAAATAAAAAAAAAATTATACACAGCCCTATGTAGACACCTCATTTTTGACCGACCTTAAGACTCAGACATCATCGATTGAGTGCTCGGTGATGGTGCATGTTGTGCTCGTTCTGAGGTTTCAGAGTTTCGGCTGAGAGCTTCACCCCTAGACCTCGGGACCCTTTTGTGCTTTGCCTCGATTTGCGAACCAGGTCTTGTTTTCTCTTCCCAAAGGGAGGGAGAGGTCTCGTAGACCATCTCTCAGTGACCGTAGGCTACTTTTCATGGTCGTAGGCTACTTTTTCCGTTTTGAGACCAGTTTTCGATTTTCGGAGCCGTCGGCCGCGCGCCTCGGTTCGGGACCGTTTAACGTTCTCCGTTTGCCCCGATTTTTGGCACACACCTTGTTTCCTCTCTCTGGAGGGACACTGTGGGCCGGGAGACCACCTTTGTGGTCGCACGCCACTTTCGATGCTCAACAGCTTGTTTTTGGGTCATCCGGCTGCGTGTTTTGATCCTTGAACCCTCGTTTTGCGTCTGTCTTGGTTCATTTTTGGCATGGACCTTGTTTTCATTATTTGGAAGGTGGTACAAGGGTGGGAGACCACCTTTTCTCTTGGAGACCACCTCTTCTCCTGCTAGTCGGTTTTCTTATCAGGAAGCTGGTCTCCTTGGTTTTTGAGCCATATTTGCTGGTCTCCCATCACACCACTAGCTTGCATTCAATGTGGAGACCATCAATTGGGGTTGCCGACCACCTTGAACCTTTTGAACTGGTCAGCCGACCAGGGAAAGTGGTCGGCCGACCACCTGAACTAGTCGGCCTACTCTCTCCAGTCTTGTCTCTGTGAGTGTGTGCCAGTTGTGCCAGCTGGAAGGCACAGACTGCATCCTCCATACATGTGTATGGAGGATCTTGAGCCTTGGTTTTTAGCTTCTTGAAGAATCTTTGGCCTTGTATCTCTATAAGAGAGGCCCTCATCTTCCTTAGCATAGGTTGAGAAATTGGTCTAAGGCTTCTGCATACACTTCCCTTTATATCTCTTTGTTTTGGGTTCAAAAGGGTCTTGTTCTTGACCTATTACACCACACCTCATAGCCACACACCTCCACCATTGCTCTAAGGTTCTTGGAGGGTCTTGAGAGGTCTCAAAGTGTTGGTTTTGGGCTCCAGAAGTTGCTGTCTTGCTGAGCTTCAAGGGTAACACACTTTTTCCCTCTTTTAAACTCCATTTTGATCCATCTCTTAGTCTTATTTGCATGCATATTTGAGCTTTGTTGTCAACTGAAAAAAGTCTTATTTTGAGATCCTTTTCATGTTTGTTTAAAGACATTTTCCTGTTGGGGGTCATCTACTCTCTTCCATGCTTCATTTTGCCTTGTTTTGAGCCATGCCCTAAGGCCTTTGTACTGACCTTTGCTTGGCCTTTTAACCACTAAAATCCAGCAGATTTTCAGTGGTTAACATGTGTTTTTGAAAACCAAAATCAGAGAGGGATGACCCTCTCCCTCCTTGTTTCAGGCCCTTTTTAGTGACTTTTAGGGCTTGCCTAGGCTCTGTCTAGAGTTGGTTTTGTCACCTTGGGTGTGTCTCTTGCATGTGTAGAATAACCCCTCTTATAGCCTATCAAAGGAGCATGACATTCTTGCATGCATTGATCATGTTTCAGTGGATTTTTGGGCTTTATTTGGCATGTCATGTCTCTTAATTTTTCCTGTTTAGTGGCCTCTTGAATGCTTCATATGCTTGTAGTGTAATCCATGTTCACTAGCTCACATTACATGTTGTTTTGGCCCTTGATTCTAGCATATTTTGGCCATGTTCTAAACTGATTTTATTCATGATTTGGGCTGCCTTAGCTCTGTTTTGAGGTCCCATGGTCGAATGATGCTTGCCATGCATGCTTGTAGTGTAATACCCTTGCCTAGCTTCGAGTTTTGAAGCCTCTTGCATGCTTAACTTGAGTTGTTTTCATGTTTTGGAATCATTGAACATGTTATTTCAAAGCTTATACTTGTGCCATATTCCTATGTTTTCCACTCTTTAAATGCGTTTGAGAGTTATGCTTGTATGCCTCATTTTTGGGCTATCGCATGAGCTTCATTTTTGTGCATTGCAAGCCATCATTTTAGTCCATTTTGCCATTGTTTTGGGTCTGCATAGGGACTTTTTGGGGTTGGTTTGGTCATTTCGACATTGCTTTGCATACCTCTAGTGTAATGCACTTGACTAGTTTCGGTATTTGAGCCATTCAACATGCATAACATGAGTTGTTTGCATGATTTAGGACCATTTTGCATGCCATTCTAGAGCTGAAATATATGCCATTGTGTTCCATGTTTCATCCTTTCCATGCTCTTGGAGAGTTGTATCTTGTGCCCTTGACTTGGAGCCTTTGCATTGTGCATGCTTGTGTGTGTCTTGTTGCTTTGATTTCATCATCCATTGGCCACTGATTTGGGTGTGGCCGAGGCCCATCCATCTTGGTTCAAGTCCATCTTGCATTGTGTATGCCCTATAGTCCATGTTATTGCATGTTTGATCATTGCATTGCGTGTGTCTCGTTCATAACATTGCGTATACCAGTGCATTGTGTATGCATGCCATATAATCCATGTGCATTGAGTATGCCATTGATTATTTCATAGCATTGTGTATGACATTTACATGCTTGCATGTCATTCCGTGCATCTCCGCATCACTTAGTTGCATTGCATTTAGATCGCATGCTAGAGTTGCATTTGTCCATACATTATTTGTTGCATTGTGTTTGGAGTAGGGTTTAGTCCAAACACGGGAAACGAGGGACGTTTCGTACTCAAAGTAACGAAACATGCCTCAATTCTTGGTCACCGACACTCTTGACTATCCATGATAGAGTTGTTGGCTTTAGGTGTTTACATGTGCATTCATCTCACATTGAGTCGTGCAATTTGACTCCTCGACCATTACGCATCGGGATGTGTGATTGATGGCACGAGGATCGAGGACTACACTCCTTAGAGCTTATGCAATGACGGGGAGAGTGGTCGGGCACACATATGTTGAAAATACTTTGCCTTCTCTCTCTCTTGCCTTTGTTGTAGAAAATGCAGAAACCAAAAGAAGAAATTGGCCGGCCGACCAGGTGTTCTGGTAGGCCGACCACCTTTTCTGGTTTTCACCACCAAGGGTGGTTGGTAGGTGGTCTCCAAGGCCTACAGCTGGTCGGTAGCTGTAGACACCCCATTTTTGACCGACCTTAAGACTCAGACGTCACTGATTGAGCGCTCGGTGATGTTGCATACTGTGCTCGTTCAGAAGTCTCAGAGTTGCTCAGTCGCCTGCCTCCGAACTTCCGAACCCTCTTCTACCTTGTCTCGGTTTAACCAGTTCGGTTTTCTCTGTTTTCTTTTCCCGAGGGAAGGAGTGATCCGTAGATTATCTCCGGTGGCCGTGAGCTACTTTTTCGTGGTCAGAGGCCATTTTGCCCATTTCGAGCCGGTTCCGGTTTTGAGCCGTCAGTTGTTGCCTCGGCTCGGGACCGCCAACCATCTCCGACTTCTCCGGTTTTTATGAGACCTCTATTTTAATGTTCTGAGGAACACTGGGGCCCCTGATGCCCACTTCGCAGCCGAACACCACTTCCGGTGCCCGGCGACCCATTTTCGGGACCCCGAACTGCGTGATTTGGGCCCCGAGCATTCATTTCGCATCCGCTTTCTCCGGTTTTTGGCGGAGACCTCCGTTTTAACATTCCGAGGAACACTGGGTTCTCAGAAACCCACTTCGTGGCCGTATGCCACTTTCGGTGCTCATAGCTGGTTTTCGAGACCCCAAATTGAGCGGTTTTGGCCCCGAGCTTTCATTTCGCATCCGCCTTCTCCGATTTTTGGCAGGGACCTCTGTTTTGTCATTCCGAGGGACACTGGGGTCGCAGATACCCACTTCGCTGCTGAACACCTCGTCCCAAGACTTGACTCATTTTCGGATCCCGAATTGCTCGGTTTGGCTCAATGTTCATTTCTCATTGGTTTTGTTCAAACTTGGTGTACCTGCTTCAACACCGGGAAGATCATGGGGGTGGGAGGCCAGAATTATCCCAGATAGCTGATTGCTCCTCCGAGCCCGTTTTCTCACTTAGGGCCAATGTTGAACACCTTGGGGGTATTTTCTTCCAACCAAAGTTACATATCTGTGATCAGAGGACATGGGAGGACACTTTGGTATGGTGGTCGGCCAGAGATTATTGGTTTCATTTTTGGGCCTCTCCTTCAAGCTCTATGTTGTGGCTCCTGCTTCAGTGTTGCCAATTTCCGACCTTGGAACCTTGTTGCACACATCTAGGAGGACACTTTGGTATGGTGGTCGGCCAGCAATTATTGGTTTCATTTTTGGGCCTCTCCTTCAAGCTCTATGTTGTGACTCATGGTTCAGTGTTGCCAAATTCGACCACGGGCCTTATTCTACACTTGGGAGGACACTCTGCATGGTGGTCGGCCGTAAAATCTTCACTTCAATTTTGTGCCATGGCCGGCCGGCCAGGAGGGGTAGCTGTCGACCAGTGGGGTGGCCGGCCGCCACCTCCCACTGCCGGCCTGCCACCTTTCGGCTGTCCCAGCTGTCCGGATATTTTCCAACATATCCCGGGGCATCCGGGGGATATTTCGGGAGGGAAAGATTGGGTGCTTTCCCTCCCCTTTTACACCCTATTTCTTGTCTATTTAAAGGGCCCTCCTTCCCCTTTGCTGAGGTTGGAAAAAATTGTCTCAAGAGATCATCTTCAAATTCCTCCATTTTCATAGCTCAAAACCTCAAAAAGCTTCTAAGTCCCTAGGTCTTCTCTTCATCAACACCTAGCCTCACCATCCCTACTACCATTCCAGCAGCTAGGAAGTGAATTTCAGAGGTTGAGAAGCTACAAATCAAAGCCAAGAATCAAAGAAAGACAAGTCTTCAAGGGTAAGTCTTCAAAACCAACTTTTAGGGCTTTTTCTTGATTCATTTCTATACTCTATTTGGTTGAGAATTGGGGCTCCGACCCCTACTGGTTTTGTGCTCATATTGAGCCCCTCTACAACTTTGTAGAAGGGCTCAACTTCATTTGAGGCTTCTATGATATACTTGTTTCAATACCTAGCTTTTATGCCATTATCTTGAATGCTAGTTTAGGCCTATTTACTTTTGTTTTTAGGGATCCGACACCTACTGGTTTTGTGCTCATATTGAGCCCCTCTACAACTTTGTAGAAGGGCTCAACTTCATTTGAGGCTTCTATGATATACTTGTTTCAATACCTAGCTTTTATGCCATTATCTTGCATGCTAGTTTAGGCCTATTTCCTTTTGTTTTTAGGGGTCCGACCCCTACTGGTTTTGTGCTCATTTTGAGCCCCTCTACAACATTGTAGAAGGGCTCAACTTAATTTGGCCATTGTATCCACCACTTCCTTCAAATTCCATCAAGTGTGCCCATTTTTGTATACAACTTTTGACCTATTTCTATTTGTTTTTGGGACTTCGACCCCTACTGACTTTTGTCTTATTTTGACCCCCTTTACATATTTCATGAAGAAAATTTTGTCATTTGGTGCTTTCTTTGCATGACTCTTGTTATAGCCTCTTTTGAGCTCCATTTTTGCATGGAATTGTTAGCATGATTTTATTCTGATTTTGAGGATGTCATCTTCTGCAATTGTGCCTATTTTTATCTCACCTTAAATTTTGTAGAAGAAAGTTTGTCCATTTGGGGTTTGCATATGTCACTTGTCTCAATACTCCTCTTTTGGCCACTAACTTTGCATGCTATTGTTGATCTATCTATGCTTGCATTTTGGCCATGTTTGTTACTGAAAAATGCCATATTTGGGACTGCCTTGCTACTGTTCTTGCTGCCATGATCATATTTTGCATGTATGGCATGGCTATAGGCCATTTCGGGCTTAATTTCACACTTTCGGGATGAATGCATGCTTGAGTGTCATTTCAATTGTTTCGGGCTGTTTTCCCTTTATTTAGGTGCTGAAATTCCATTTCCATGCTTGCATATCATTTCCCATGCCATTTGTATCATTTTTGCATTGCCTCGGTTTATGCCAATGGGCACGACTTCGAGGCACCTCATTCTTATCATTCCCAAGCCTATGTGAGCGTGGCTGAGGCTATCTCATGTTGGCATAAGCCCAATTTGCATTTTCATGCTTCTACATCATTGCCCTTCGATTTATGTCGACACACGCGTTTCGAGGCAGCTTTGTTTTTATCCGACGGCCTCCTATGTGAGTCAGCTGAGGCTCTCCCATATTGGTGTAAGCCCATCGTTGCATTCCGTACACCTTCTCGTCTCATTTTATCATCGCCTCGGTTTGCGTGTCCGCGGACACGCATTTCGAGGCACTTCGGTTTTATCCGATTTTCATCTTCATATCATCGCCTCGGTTTGCGTGCCTGTGGGCGCGCATTTCGAGGCATCCCGTTTTATCCGCTTTATATTTCATCATTGCCTCGGTTTGCGTGCCAGTGGGCACGCATTTCGAGGCACCTCATTCTTTTCATTCCGGCATCCTATGTGAGTGTGGCTGAGGCCCCCTTCATGTTGGTATAAGTCCATCATTACATTTCGCGTGTCATTCCGCATCGCCTCGGTTTGCGTGCCCGTGGACACGCATTTCGAGGCATCTCATTTTCATAGCATCGTGCATGCTAGGTTGTATGTTAGTTGCATTTCATGCATATCATGTGTATTGCACGGGAAATGAGGCGCGTTCTGTACTCCGAGTAACGGAACGGGTCTCAATTCCCAAGTCACCGAAATCCGGATTACCTATGATGGAGTTAGGTTTTGTTGTAGCATTCATATGCATTCATCCCATATTGAGTTGTGCATTGATTCCTCGGCCATCATGCATCGATGTGCGTGATTGGTGGCACGAGGATCGAGGCGCATATATTTGTGAAATACATTGCTATGCCCTTTTCCGCTTCTCTGTAGCAAAATCAACAATCAACAACTTTTCGAGGTCGCACGATTTCGAGAAAATTGCAAACAGAGGCTAATCGGGGCATCCCAAAGGATTTCGCGCCATGACAAAGATACATCATCGAAGCGGCGGTCCCTAGCTTGCACGCCAGCTTTTAATTCTTTTGTAATTAATTTGTTAATTAATTAGAATTTGTATTATTTCGATCAGATATTCTTTTATTTGGGATCAGATATTTATTCGACCTCTGAGGGCACAACTGTAATAAGGGTGTGTGGAGTGTGATGTATGTCTTCCAACCCCATTTCTTTCTCCCTTTATTTACCCGCTTTGGATGGTTAGATATAGGGCATATTTCAATTAGCATACAAAGATGATAGCATGTTTGCATTCATTCATCTGCTTTTACATGCATCGGACTCGGCACATCATACAAACCGCATTGTATTTCACTTCCAAAGTTGAATACTTGTTAGTTGTAGCATTTCATATGCCATGTTTAGAATAGCCGAGCCTACTATAGTTGCATTTTGCATGTGTTGCATTAGGCATTTCAGTACATTTAGGATCATGCATGGATTTCTAATCAGTTTCTGCTTTTGGCTTGGAGTACTCGGTAAGTTTTATGCTTTAGCATCCTTGCATGCGTGTGAGTGTTGCCATGATAGCATGCTTACCATGAGGCTATGTGCTTATGTGATATAACTGCCTTGAATGCCTGTGGGTGGAGGTTGAGTTATCTGAATTGGAGCAATTCATCAATTGTTTGTTAAGCCCACTAGATTGTGGCAAAATCAGATTTTAAGCCTACTCATGGGTAGCAAACCATCTTTCACAAACAAACATGAGATGTGTATTTCCAATTCAGACGGGCCAGTCTATACTTGTTTGCGGCGGGCATCACATAGTAATCTAGGCTAATAACCCGAATAAGAACACACAATGTTTTCAAAAATTGATATCATGGGTAGTAGTGGCCGGTCTTTGACTGGCGAGAGGGGTGCTCACGATGTGACCTTCCTAATCGTACCCAAGTTCCCGAGCCAACTTTGGTGATGACGGACACGTGGCCTTTTGGCACCGAGTCGATTTCCTAAATTTCCCATTTTAAAATATTTAGGTGGCGACTCATATCCGCAAAGCAGTCCATGTTTGGCACTTCTTTCAAAAAATATGTTTTCCTTCAAAACGATTTGCCGGATTTGGACTCTTTGGTTCAAGATTGAGAACCGCAACAAAATCGAGTCCGAATCAGAGCGAGGTCCTCATGGCGTTATTCTGATTCTGGCGATCACTGGGATTTAGAGAACTTGACTCGAACTCATGATATCTGTTTTTGACTACACTTGTGTGTTTCTTTGCATTGCATTTGCATTGGTGCGCCTAGGACACCGTGTTTGCCATATGCCATTCGACGATTTGCGAGAGGCTTGTCTTGTCAAGTCATGTCCGTAAGGCCGATCGGCTCTGAGCTCGACAAAGATGGGAACACAAACCCGTTTTTACCGGCACCCTTTGACCATTCGACCTAGTGCGTATTCGGATCCATAGTGACCATTCCAAACTAGGACAGGTTGCTTACCCGTTTATAGGTTGTTTGAAGCCGCTGCGTGCGTAGTGAACCCCTAGTTCCTGACGAAATAGGACAGGGAAACCCTACCCCAACATAGGGGTGTTTTGGCTCTCACTTATCTGGTATGTGCTTGCTAGAGTGCGCCACAGGAATGCATGTATCGGTTTATGAGTTTGAGCATCAGTTCATGAGCACCAATTCAAGATTTTGGGTATCAGCCCGAGGGCATCAGATTTGGTGGAATCTGGCCACCCGAGGGTATCAACAGTGCAGAATTTTGGGCAGAATTCAAGAGAGAGCACACTCATTCAATTTTGTTCAGATTCTGCTACGGTGAAATCAGGCTGAGATGCTACATGTTTTCTCTTTTGCTAGGGTAGTCCTGGAACCATAGCTTCAGAAGGCTCCAATATCCCCCGAGGATCATTAGACTTGTGCAGGTAGACTTTGTTAGGTCAGAGATTCAGTTCAAGGGAAACCAGTGTTCTTTTGCTAAGGCAAGGCAAAGAAAGGCCAGTCAGGGCTTACCGGTTCATCTGATCCGTCAGTCACCAGTCGCATCACCCTTGTTCGGAATCAGCAGCCCGTGATGGCACAGGGTTTGGAAGGCTTTGTGGCTATGATAGCAGTGTTAAATCAGGGAACTGCAATGCAGGATGAGACCAGTGCTGAAACGCAACGCCCATTTGGGGCATCTGCCTCGCATCCAGCTTCGGGACCCCAGCTGAACTTTGACCCACTTTTGCCAGTTGAAGATTCGCAGGACCTTTCCAAACCTGCTAAAGTCAACACAGTCGCCATAGCCGACCCTTTTGCCAAGGCCAGCCTACAAATAGCCAAATTTCGAGCTCAGGTAGATTTTCCTCCATATGAGCCTAACCAACAGATTCAAAGTCCCGATGGAAAGAGGGCATCTCAAACCCCTTAATCCTCAACCTTTGCCAAACCCACTCCTGCGGACATAACCCCAAATCATGTATATCATCGAAGAATCGCCATGCTACCAACAATTGCTCCGTCTTCGCCATGAAGTACAGGATCTATTTGACAACGGGTCATCCTTCCGCCGAGCTCAAGAAAGTCTATCGGCCGGGTCGATGAACTTGGGGATAATGTGATGTGATTCGGGAGGAACCACTGCGGATGGCGCTTTGATTACTCCAAATGGTGAATGGCATGCACCGTTTTGAGCAATGTACAAGTGCTGTTAATTTTGCATTTTGACTTGGGTATTGGGTCAGCCTTGTTGTTTTGTTTTGAGTCTGTCTTTTTGTTTTAAGTCAGTCTTTTTGTTTTGGGTCCATCTTGTTGTATCGAGTCATCCGTTGTATAGAGTCGTGATTCCGGGGGTGTTACCTCGAGCGTCACCATTTTGTTTTTTGTTTGTCTTTTCGTTTTGTTTTGAGTATGTTTCTGCCAGGGAGCCAGTTGTGCCAACAGATTTTGAATGAAACAGCAGTGATTTCCACACTCTCGCATTTACTTCTGCCGTGTGTTAGTTGCGCCGGGGTTTGAATGAAATGGCAGTGCACTTCACCTGCTCTCTTATGCCTTGAAGTCATCATAATGACCTAAGTTTTTCAAAACTTTTTTGAACACTGCGGTGAAAACGAAGAGGAAGGAATTCCTTAGGATTTGCAAAACTTTGATCAATTGAGAGAAAGAGAGGCGTGCTAAGCCCTTAATGAATGAAATCATGCTTGTTAGCGTGAGTACTGAGAAGGACCCTGGCTTGATCCAGACTGGTTTCACACTATCTTCAGCGCGAGCGATTTGTCGCTTTCTTAAAAATTTTCAAAAAAAAAAAAAAAAAAAAAAAATGTTTTGCGCGATCCTGCGAAGACATGTGTGGAATCGCTATTGAGATTGTGCAGCTTAGGATCGCTCTCAGCCTCGAGACTCGACCCTCCCTTTTTGCTTTCAAACCTTGAACGTGCATTCAGAATGTTCAACGGTCGACCACAATGCAAGGCCTGTGTGGCCAGATTTGAAGCAGCCCTCGAACAAGAGGCACCAAAGTCAGATCAAGAAGATCAGAAATCGTCAAAAGAAGCTTGCAGAGCTAGATCAGAAGCACCCCTCGAACTAGGAGCAAAAATATCCGATGTGCTCGAAGAGCCGAAGATGGACCCTTCTGCGAATCAATACAGCAGTCATTTTCCGGGATTCAGATGACTTCAGGATCTCAAAACCATTTGGCATGGACCTGTTACACTTTTACCCTTTGAGAGGCTCATTGGGCGAAAACCCAAAGGCGACCTGCAAAAGTTAGAGCAAGAAAAATGCAAAAAGAAAAATGCAAAAAGAACAAGAAAAGAAAAAAGGAAAAGATACAAAAAATTCAAAAAGAGAAAAGATGAAAAGAAAAGATGAAAAAAGAAGAAATGAAAAGAATGAAAAGAAAGAAAAACAAAGCTCGCAAGGTTGAAAACCTGCAACAGGCGCCTTGGCAAAAGTTAGAGCATAAAAAGGAGAGGTTAAATACCCGAGTGTACCTTAACCCCAACTACGAAGGCTTGATTCCCATCTTTGGGATACGAGGCAACTTCATTCAAGTCCAAATTTCTAAAACACTTCAATTCATTGCGTCCATGCAATGGTTTTGGTCATCTCTGCCTTCTCTTGTATCGAGTCCGGTTGTGTTCATCACTCGAGGATCGACTACAATGTCTTCTTGGCGCCATCCAAACAAGGGCAACTTTCCGTTGCCATTCAATACGCCAGATGTCATTTCAAACAAGGGGCAACTTTCCGTTGCCATCGGTCCTTCGGACAAGGGCAATTTTCCATTGCTATGGGTCCGAGGTTGTGCATCTCAAGAGTAGGTTCCGCTTGTTGAGCAAGTGGCCGTTTGCAAAAATAGGTTTTGAGAATTTTTACTGAGGTTGACTATTTTCTTGAAAATTGTTCCATCTTTTCCAAAAACTGAACCATTTCTTGGACCCAAAAAAGGAAAATTTTCAAGACTATAGCCGACTTGCATGATTTCAAATCAAAATCGAACAAGCATGTTAATCTAACTCCCATTTTGGCCAAATTTTTTAGAAAGCAAAAATAAAAATGGTCAAAATGATGAACTAGGGCACATTGGGTCAGGAGTTCTGTCTTTCCCCCTTTAACAACATACTCGCCAAGAAGGGCACTTTACCTGCCAGAAGAAGGCACAACTGAAGGCGACAACAAAATGGTCGAAAAGGCTCTCTCACCCTCCAAGCAGCGAGGTATCAAGCCAAGTCGCGGCTAATAATTGAATGGGCCAAGACATTCCACTCCATCATCCGGACAGATCTGATCACGCCCAAACTCCCCAAAGAAAGCATCATCAATCGATGTCATCTGATTTGCTACACATCCTTGTAGCACAACCCTCTCAGAGGAGAAACTCACTATTGTGAGCAGAAGAAGAAGAATCTGGTAGAATACCAGGGGCAAAAGCCTTCAACTTGCTGTTTATCCATCAACCACCCAGGGGAGGGATGAAAAATGAGAGATTTAAGAATAGAGAGATGTCCGATGAGAGGAAAAGTGAGAAAAGGGCTTTTTCAGAAAACCAGAGCTTGAGGGCCGAGTGATGTGAGAATCACAAATAAGAAAGGGTGGGACATATACCCGGTGAAACAGTTCCCTCAGGCACGTCTGAGTGTCGTGTCTTTTGTTTTATCTCGACCCTTGTTTTGAGTCGTCTCGAGTGTTACTCGATGTGTCTAGGTTATGTGCTTTTTGTTTTCTTATTGAGTCGTGTGTCAGATTCAACAGAGGCTCAATACCCAGTTGAGAATCCTTTTCTCATTTTCAAAAATAAAAATCGTTTTGTGCTCAGTGTGCCGTGGTCGTTTCTCCACATTTGTGCAAAATGAATTTGTTCTTTCGTAAAAACCGCAGGTTCAACCCAGTCATGTGAGAACAAGTGAAACGTGACCTAGCTGAAGCTATGAGTTTCGGGCTGCAGAGCAAAAGCAAAAGAGGAAAATGTCGAGCATCTGAGTTTGTTCCAACTTCAGTAAGCTCCGAGATCGCATTCCATATGCACCTTGTCAGGTTTTGTCAATGCTCCGAAGTATGAGTGTGCCTCTACCTCAGGCTCAAGATCAAGTCTACTTCAAGCCAGAATGGCGATCAGACGTGCTCTCCTCGAGTACCGTTCCCTGCCAGAGGCATCCGGGCCGTGTTTGCGATGAGTTCCTAGGAGACCAACTGCGACGGTGGAAACTAGAGTTCAAATGGCCGTGGCCTAGAACGCAAAGGTTCGGGATTTCCGAGACTAGAGTCTGGTTTAAATACCCAGAGGCGCGTCCTCGGCTTGAAATCTGTATGGAAGCCCCATAGGTTGAGATAGCATGTATGCACCTCAATTCTGGATACTGAACCAACCTAGTCTGTCACCCCGTTGGAGAATAGGGAAAGTTGTGAGTATGATCAGGAAGACAAGCGGCAGCCGTGGCTCCTACATGCAGATATTGTTACTTGTTAGCATTCCAAAGCCTTTGTACTGTGAGTTCAAGGTAAAGTGTTCGAAGAGCACAAGGGGAGATCCCCATCAGAGTAGAGCGGTTCACCGCCACTCACCTCATGAGGCGCTTTCTAAAGCGCCGCTTTGTCCATTTATTGCTTTCCTTAAGCATCATGCATTGTAATGCATTATACCTGTTAAGTTTCTTTCTCAGTCATGCACGATATTGTATGTACGGTTCATTCAAAAAAGTTCCGTTTGAGATCATTCACTTAGTGTATCAATCATGCACATACTCACTTTTTTGTGTATCGATCACACACACTTACACCATTGTTCACCCGGTTAAAACCTTCCCTCTCTCCGTATGAAATACGTTGAGATACGCTTGTTGGTTACACCATTGTTCACCCGGTTAAAACCTTCCCTCTCTCCGTATGAAATACGTTGAGATACGCTTGTTGGTTACACCATTGTTTCCCCGGTTAAAACCTTCCCTCTCTCCGTATGAAATACGTTGAGATACGCTTGTTGGTTACACCATTGTTTCCCCGGTTAAAACCTTCCCTCTCTCCGTATGAAATACGTTGAGATATGCTTGTTGGTCACACCTTTGTTCACCCGGTTAAAACCTTCCCTCTCTCCGTATGAAATACGTTGAGATACGCTTGTTGGTTACACCATTGTTCACCCGGTTAAAACCTTCCCTCTCTCCGTATGAAATACGTTGAGATACGCTTGTTGGTTACACCATTGTTCACCCTTAAAACCTTCCTCTCTCCGTATGAAATACGTTGAGATACGCTTGTTGGTTACACCATTGTTTCCCCGGTTAAAACCTTCCCTCTCTCCGTATGAAATACGTTGAGATACGCTTGTTGGTTACACCATTGTTTCCCGGTTAAAACCTTCCTCTCTCCGTATGAAATACGTTGAGATATGCTTGTTGGTCACACCTTTGTTCCCCGGTTAAAACCTTCCTCTCTCCGTATGAAATCGTTGAGATATGCTTGTTGGTCACACCTTTGTTCCCTTAAAACCTTCCCTCTCCGTATGAAATACGTTGAGATATGCTTGTTGGTTACACCATTGTTCCCCGATTAAAACCTTCCCTCTCTCCGTATGAAATACGTTGAGATATGCTTGTTGGTCACACCTTTGTTCCCTTAAAACCTTCCCTCTCTCCGTATGAAATACGTTGAGATATGCTTGTTGGTTACACCTTTGTTCCCGTTAAAACCTTCCCTCTTTCCGTATGAAATACGTTGAGATATGCTTGTTGGTCACACCTTTGTTCCCTTAAAACCTTCCTCTCTCCGTATGAAATACGTTGAGATATGCTTGTTGGTTACACCATTGTTCCCCGTTAAAACCTTCCCTCTCTCCGTATGAAATACGTTGAGATATGCTTGTTGGTTACACCTTTGTTCCCGGTTAAAACCTTCCCTCTCTCCGTATGAAATACGTTGAGATATGCTTGTTGGTTACACCTTTGTTCCCTTAAAACCTTCCCTCTCTCCGTTTGAAATCGTTGAGATATGCTTGTTGGTTACACCTTTGTTCCCTTTAAAACCTTCCCTCTCTCCGTATGAAATACGTTGAGATATGCTTGTTGGTTACACCTTTGTTCCCTTTAAAACCTTCCCTCTCTCCGTATGAAATCGTTGAGATATGCTTGTTGGTTACACCTTTGTTCCCCGGTTAAAACCTTCCTCTCTCCGTATGAAATCGTTGAGATATGCTTGTTGGTTACACCTTTGTTCCCTAAAAACCTTCCATCTCTCCGTATGAAATACGTTGAGATACGCTTGTTGGTTACACCTTTGTTTCCGGTTAAAACCTTCCCTCTCTCCATATGAAATCGTTGAGATATGCTTGTTGGTCACACCTTTGTTCCCCGGTTAAAACCTTCCCTCTCTTCGTATGAAATACGTTGAGATACGTCTGTTGGTTACACCATTTGTTTTTCTCCTCGGTTGTAACCTCTCTCCCTGCTTGCGTTGTGGACGCACTGGGCGGTTGTTGTTTGGACCTCCTCTCACGATTTCAGCGTGGTTTCAGTGTCCCGTTTCTCTTCTCACGATTTCAGCGTGGTTAGAGTGTTTCTTTCCTTACGCGATTTCAGCGTGTTCGGAATTTATCTCACATTGCATTTTAGCCACTACATTACAATGCATTGCATGAAAGTCCAATTTTCAAACCGGCTTCGCGTAGCGTGTAAGTCCAATTATCAAAATCTTCCTGCATATCATTTTGCATCTTATGACCTCACCGCACTTGTTAGTGCATTACATCGCTTATCCTCACAAGACCTTACCAGATCACATTGCGATGCATTCACTTTCGCCGACACTGCGTGTGTCGAACTTTCTAATCACAGAATCGCATTGAATATATGTTGTTAGCATATTGTTCTTGTTGAATTTCTCTATTTTGCGAGCACGATATTGTATGTACGGTTCATTTGAAATTTGGTCAGCGACTGCATTTAATCGCGCAGGTATCGTATCTTCTCCGTGTGAGACGCGACGAGAATTGAATGATTCTCCGCATTCCTAACTGCATGAAATGTAGTCGTTACTTTGCTGCTTTGCATTCTTGCTTAAAAAGCTGCATTTATTTGTTAATACTTGCTTCATTACTGACTTTGCAGTTGCATGATCACCGCTCGTGCCTATCATTTGCATTTTGCCCCATTTTGCTCATGGCACATATCTCTGTTTATCTTGTATGATTGTCTAAGTCTTGACCTTGTCAAAAATGGGTCGCCTGGCTTTGACATTCACTCCGTCACTTCTTGACTTTCGAGTTTCACAAAGAGGGGCAATCAGAGACACCCCATTTTTGACCGACCTTAAGACTCGACGTCACCGATTGAGCTTCGGTGATGTTGCATCAGTGCTCATTCAAGTCTCGAGTTGCGGCGGCGCCTGCCTCCGGACTTCCAACCCTCTTCTCTACCTTGTCTCGGTTTGCGAACCGTGTTCGATTTTCTATGTTTTCTTTCCGAGGAAGGGAGTGATCTCAGAGATTATCTCCGGTGGCGTGAGCTACTTTTCGTGGGTCAGAGGCCATTTTGCCCATTCGGAGCCGGTTCGGTTTGAGCCGTCGGCTGTGCCTCGGCTCGGGACCGCCTAACCATCTCCGACTTCTCCGGTTTTGGCGGAGACCTGCTTTTAATGTTCCGAGGAACACTGGGGCCCTGATGCCCACTTCGCAGCCAACACCACTGCGTTCGGCGACCCATTTTTCCGGACCCCGAACTGCGTGATTTGGGCCCCGAGCATTCATTTCGCATCCGCTTTCTCCGGTTTTGGCGGAGACCTCGTTTTAACATTCCGAGAACACTGGGTTCTTAGAAACCCACTTCGTGGCCGTATGCCACTTTCGGTGCTCATAGCCGGTTTTCGAGACCCCAAATTGAGCGGTTTTGGCCCCGAGCTTTCATTTCGCATCCGCCTTCTCCCATTTTTGGGAGGGGCCTCTGTTTTGTCATTCCGAGGGACACTGTCGCAGATACCCACTTCTTTGAACACCTCGTCCAAGACCCAGCCTCATTTTCGATCCCGAATTGCTCGGTTCTGGCTCTGAATGTTCATTTCTCATTGCTTTCCGTTCAGACTCGGCAGTAACCTCTGTTTCAACACCAGCAAGATCACTGGGGGTGGAGGCCAGCAATTATCCCAGATAAGGCTTGGCCTCCCGAGCCTGCTTTTCTCACTTCCGCCAATGTTGAACACCTTGGGGTATTTTCTTCCAACCAAAGTTACATATCCGTGATCAGAGGACATGGGAGGACACTTTGGTATGGTGGTCGGCCAGCAATTATTGGTTTCATTTTTGGGCCTCTCATTCAAGCTCTATGTTGTGGCTCCTGCTTCAGTGTTGCCAATTTCCGGCCTTGGAACCTTGTTGCACACATCTAGGAGGACACTTTGGTATGGTGGTCGGCCAGCAATTATTGGTTTCATTTTTGGGCCTCTCCTTCAAGCTCTATGTTGTGACTCATGGTTCAGTGTTGCCAAATTCCGACCCTGGGGCCTTATTCTACACACTTGGGAGGACACTCCTGCATGGTGGTCGGCCAGAAAATCTTCACTTCAATTTTGTGCCATGGCCGGCCGGCCAGGAGGGGTAGCTGGCCGACCAGGTGGGGTGGCCGGCCGGCCACCTCCCACAAATTACTGCCGGCCGGCCACTGCTTCACGGCTCACCGTCCGGATATTTTCCAACATATCCCGGGGCATCCGGGGGATATTTCGGGAGGGAAAGATTGGGTGCTTTCCCTCCCCTTTTACACCCTATTTCTTGTCTATTTAAAGGGCCCTCCTTCCCCTTTGCTGAGGTTGGAAAAAATTGTCTCAAGAGATCATCTTCAAATTCCTCCATTTTCATAGCTCAAAACCTCAAAAAGCTTCTAAGTCCCTAGGTCTTCTCTTCATCAACACCTAGCCTCACCATCCCTACTACCATTCCAGCAGCTAGGAAGTGAATTTCAGAGGTTGAGAAGCTACAAATCAAAGCCAAGAATCAAAGAAAGACAAGTCTTCAAGGGTAAGTCTTCAAAACCAACTTTTAGGGCTTTTTCTTGATTCATTTCTATACTCTATTTGGTTGAGAATTGGGGCTCCGACCCATACTGGTTTTGTGCTCATATTGAGCCCCTCTACAACTTTGTAGAAGGGCTCAACTTCATTTGAGGCTTCTATGATATACTTGTTTCAATACCTAGCTTTTATGCCATTATCTTGCATGCTAGTTTAGGCCTATTTACTTTTGTTTTTAGGGATCCGACCCCTAATGGTTTTGTGCTCATATTGAGCCCCTCTACAACTTTGTATAAGGGCTCAACTTCATTTGAGGCTTCTATGATATACTTGTTTCAATACCTAGCTTTTATGCCATTATCTTGCATGCTAGTTTAGGCCTATTTCCTTTTGTTTTTAGGGGTCCGACCCCTACTGGTTTTGTGCTCATTTTGAGCCCCTCTACAACATTGTAGAAGGGCTCAACTTAATTTGGCCATTGTATCCACCACTTCCTTCAAATTCCATCAAGTGTGCCCATTTTTGTATACAACTTTTGACCTATTTCTATTTGTTTTTGGGACTTCGACCCCTACTGACTTTTGTCTTATTTTGACCCCCTTTACACATTTCATGAATAAAATTTTGTCATTTGGTGCTTGCTTTGCATGACTCTTGTTATAGCCTCTTTTGAGCTCTATTTTTGCATGGAATTGTTAGCATGATTTTATTCTGATTTTGAGGATGTCATCTTCTGCAATTGTGCCTATTTTTATCTCACCTTCAATTTTGTAGAAGAAAGTTTGTCCATTTGGGGTTTGCATATGTCACTTGTCTCAATACTCCTCTTTTGGCCACTAACTTTGCATGCTATTGTTGATCTATCTATGCTTGCATTTTGGCCATGTTTGTTACTGAAAAATGCCATATTTGGGACTGCCTTGCTACTGTTCTTGCTTCCATGATCATATTTTGCATGTATGGCATGGCTATAGGCCATTTCGGGGCTTAATTTCACACTTTCGAGATGAATGCATGCTTCGAGTGTCATTTCGAATTGTTTCGGGGCTGTTTTCCCCTTTATTTAGGTGCTGAAATTCCATTTCCATGCTTGCATATCATTTCCCATGCCATTTGTATCATTTTTGCATTGCCTCGGTTTCTGTGCCAATGGGCACGCACTTCGAGGCCCCTCATTCTTATCATTCCCGCCCCCTCTGTGCGCGTGGCTGTGGCCATCTCATGTTGGCATAAGCCCAATTTGCATTTTCATGCTTCTACATCATTGTTCCGATTTGCGTGTCCGCGACACGCTGCTTTCGAGGCAGCTTTGTTTTTATCAGACGGCCTCCTATGTGAGTCAGCTGAGGCTCTCCCATATTGGTGTAAGCCCATCGTTGCATTCCGTACGGCTTCTCGTCTCATTTTATCATCGCTCGGTTTTGCGTGTCGCGGCACGATTTCGAGGCACTTCGGTTTTATCCGATTTTCATCATTTCATCATCGCTCGATTTGCGCTACCAGGCACGCTGCTTGCCGGCACTTTTATCCGATTTTCATTCTTTCATCGCCTCGATTTGCGCGCAGGCACGCTGCTTTCGAGGCACTTCGGTTTTATCCGATTTTCATCTTTCATCATCGCCTCGATTTGTGCGCCTGTGGGCACGCGTTTCGAGGCACTTCGGTTTTATCCGATTTTCATCTTCATATCATCACCTCGGTTTGCGTGCTCGTGGCCGCATTTCGAGGCATCCCGCTTATCCGCTTTATATTTCATCATTGCCTCGGTTTGCGTGCGGTGCACGATTTGAGGCACCTCATTCTTTTCATTCCGCATCCTATGTGAGTGTGGCCGAGGCCCTTCATGTTGGTATAAGTCCATCATTACATTTCGCGTGTCATTCCGCATCGCCTCGGTTTGCGTGCCCGTGGACACGCATTTCGAGGCATCTCATTTTCATAGCATCGTGCATGCTAGGTTGTATGTTAGTTGCATTTCATGCATATCATGTGTATTGCACGGGAAATGAGGCGCGTTCTGTACTCCGAGTAACGGAACGGGTCTCAATTCCCAAGTCACCGACACTCCGGATTACCTATGATGGAGTTAGGTTTTGTTGTAGCATTCATATGCATTCATCCCATATTGAGTTGTGCAATTCGATTCCTCGGCCATCATGCATCGATGTGCGTGATTGGTGGCACGAGGATCGAGGCGTGCATATATTTGTGAAATACATTGCTATGCCCTTTTCCTGCTCTCTGTTGTAGCAAAATCAACAATCAACAACTTTTCGGAGGCTGGCACGCATTTCGAGAAAATTGCAAACAGAGGCTAATCAGGGCATCCCAGTGGATTTCTGCGCCAAGCAGCCCAGCATACATCATCTATCAGAAGCGAGGCAGTCCCTAGCTTGCACGCCAGTTTTAATTCTTTTGTAATTAATTTGTTAATTAATTAGAATTTGTATTATTTCGGACTGTATATTCTTTTATTTGGGACTGTATATTTATTCGGACCCTCTGCGCGAGGGCACAACTGTAATAAGGGTGTGTGAGTGTGATGTATGTCTTCCAACCCCCATTTCTTTCTCCCTTTTATTTACCCGCTTTGGATGGTTAGATATAGGGCATATTTCAATTAGCATACAGTATGATAGCATGTTTGCATCATTCATCTGCTTTTACATGCATCGGCTCGGCCCACCATACAAACTGCATTGTATTTCAATTCCAAAGTTCAATACTTGTTAGTTGGAGCATTTCATGTCCCATGTTTAGAATAGCCGACCCTACTATAGTTGCATTTGGCATGCTTTGCATTAGCCATTCCAGTACATCTAGGATCATGCATGGATTTCTAATCGTTTCTGCTTTTGGCTTGGAGTACTCGGTAAGTTTTATGCTTTAGCATCCTTGCATGCGTGTGAGTGTTGCCATGATAGCATGCTTACCATGAGGCTATGTGCTTATGTGATATAACTGCCTTGAATGCCTGTGGGTGGAGGTTGAGTTATCTGAATTGGAGCAATTCATCAATTGTTTGTTAAGCCCACTAGATTGTGGCAAAATCTGCATTTTAAGCCTACCTGCGGGTAGCAAACCATCTTTCACAAACAAACATGAGATGTTTATTTCCAATTCAGACGGCCCAGTCTATACTTGTTTGCTGCGAGCATCACATAGTAATCTAGGCTAAAAACCGGAATAAGAACACACAATGTTTTCAAAAATTGATATCATGGTTAGTAGAGGCCGGTCTTTGACCGGGCGAGAGGGGGTGCTCACGATGTGACCTTCCCTAATCGTACCCAAGTTCCCGAGCCAACTTTGGTGATGACGGACACGTGGCCTTTTGGCACCGAGTCAGGGTTTCCTAAATTTCCCATTTTAAAATATTTAGGTGGCGACTCATTATCCGCAAAGCAGTCCATGTTTGGCACTTCTTTCAAAAAAATCTGTTTTCCTTCAAAACGATTTGCCGGATTTGGACTCTTTGGTTCAAGATTGAGAACCGCAACAAAATCGAGTCCGAACTGTAGCGAGGTCCCCCGCGGGCGTTGTTACAGTAGCCTTCCCCTAGATTCTCAGGGTGGAGTTTCACCTCCTTGGAGCTTTGTGCAAGTTTTTGAGTTCAATTGCAAACAAAGGCGAGTTGAGACATCGCAATGGATTTCCCGACAAGGCGACTCGAGCATGCATGCATCCTTTATCATTCGGAACAGAGCTGAGGCAATCCATTTCATGTAGCTTGCATGCTAATTTATTTGCTTCCTTAGTTTAATTTGTTAATTAATTAATGTTGTGTAATATTTAGCTATAATTCGTTATTCATTTCGGTTGTGTAATAACTAGTTTAATTAGCTTAGATTAGCTAGTTGGTTCGGTATTATTTATTCGGACCCTCTACAAGACGGCAAACTTTGTAATAAGTGTACGTGTGTGTGATGTATGTCTTCAAACCCCACTTCTTTCTCCCTTTTATTTACTAGCTTATGATGGTTAGTTTTAGGGCATGTTTCAATTAGCATCTATATGTTCGCATGTTTGCATTCATTCATCTGTATTGCATGCACCGGGCTCGGCGCATCATGCTAACTCCATCACATTTCAATTCCAAGTTGAATACCTGTTACCTGTAGCATCTCACATGCCATCTTAGAATCCTATCTTAGTTGCATTCTTGCATGTGTTGCATTAGGCATCTCAGCATAGTTAGGATTCATGCATGTTTTCTGATTAGCTTCTTTCTTTGGCTCAGAGTACTCGGTGAGTATTTATGCTTTAGCATCCTTGCATGTGTGTGAGTGACTGCCATGATAGCATGCTTGACATGAGACTATTTGCTTATGTGATATAATTACTTGAATGCCTATGGGTGAAGGATGGATTATTTGAATTGGAACAATACATTGATTGCGAGTTTTAAGCCCATTTGAGAGTGGCAAATCACCATGTTTTCTAAGCCCACTTGAGGGTGGCAAAATCCGCATTTTAGCCTACTTGCGAGTAGCAAACCATTTTCAAAAACAAACATGAGATGTTTTGTTCCAACTTAGGTGATCTAGTTTATACTTGTATACTGTGCGCATCATGTAGCAATTCTAGGCTAATAAACCGGAATAAGAGCACATATGTTTTCAAAAACAAGATATCATGTTTAGTCGTGGCCGATCTTCGATCGGGCGAGCGGGGGGTGCTCATTGCATGACCTTCCCCAATCGTACCCAAGTTCATGAGCCGAGGCAACTTTGGTGATGACGGACACGTGGCCTTAGGCACGACTCAGGGTTTCCTAAATTCCCCCAAAATAAAATATTTAGGTGGCGACTCTGTATCTGGCGAAGCAGTCCATGTTTGGCACTTCTTTCTAAAAATCTATTTTTCAAAACGATTTACCGGATTTGGACTCTTTGGTGATTTATCGGTCTCGCATTGCACTTTGTGGGATTAGATTCAGAACCGTGACATTTGAGTCCGAACTATAGTAAGCCCAATGAACAAAACGGGATTTCTCCCGAGACGTTTGGGGATGTCTACAGTTTCTGGCGACTCTGCTGGGCAGTTTGAGAACTTGACTCGAACTCATGATATCTTGTTTTGACTACACTTATGTGTTTCTTTGCATTACATTTGCATTGGTGCGCCTAGGACACCGTGTTTGCCATTTGCTATTCCTGAACGGTTTGCCGGAGGCTCGCTTTGAGAAGTGTGCCATAAGGCTGACCGGTTACGGGCTTTGCCACGATGGGAACACAAACCCCAGTTACCGGGGCACCCTTTTTGACCATTTGACCTAGTGCATATCGGAATCCATAGTGGCCATTCCAAACTAGGACAGGTTGCTTACCTGATTGTAGGTTGTTTGAAACTGCTGCGTGCGTAGTGAAACCCTAGTTCCTGACAAAATAGGATAGGGAAACCCTACCCCTCCATAGGGGTGTTTTGGCTCTTATTTGCTTGATTATGTGCTTTTAGAGTTGGCCTCTATAGGAATGCATGTATCAGTTTGCAAGTTTGGGCATCAGGCCTGCGGGCACCAGTGTTTTGAGAATCAGTATATCCGCGGGTATCAAATTCAGATTTGGGGCAGTGATTTGGGAAACAATGACCAGTATTTGAGAACAGTATATTCAGCTTACACGTGCCAATTGTGTGTTGTCATGCCGACTGTGTGTTGTGTTTATTTAAGCCGTTATGCTGTCCGTTTTTCTGGTTGTTTATTTCCTTCTTACGCTTTATTTATCTTTTTGCTAGGTAGTTTAGCACAATTGCTTCCGACCAAGCAGATATTCCCTAAGCACACTGGACTAGAGGTCACAGACTCCATTGATCTGAGGATTTGGTAGACAGACAACCAGTGTTTCATTCTTTACCCCCAGTTACTAGATGGAGGGCAGTTAGGCAGAGGATATCAGTTCGGCAGTCAGTTCAGAGGGCTTTGTCTACCCCACTTGAGTATAGTAGGGATCAGAGTTCTATTTCTCCCACAGAGAGGGAGCATATACTGGCAGTACAGCTAGATCAGGGCAGCATGGCAGGAATCGAAGAAATGATGCGCCAGCTCCAGGAGAGCATGAGAACCATGCAGGAGGACGCTGCTCGTCAAGTAGAATTTGCCAAACAACAGGCCGTCGTCATGGCCCAACAGGCAGAGCTAATTACCCGGCTACAGCAGCAAGCTGGAGCATCAGCTTCACACCAAGCTCCTCCCCCACAAAGAGTTCCAGTACCTGGGGACACGGCGAATGTCCAGAATGTCCAGGAGGATACAGACATCCCAACAGGGCCGGCTCTGTCCCCGATTCTACCTCAACTATCCAAGGCACCTACTCCTATTAATCAACCGAATTCGCCCTTCGAATTTGAGGTGGACCCCACGGCATTAAAAGTGAGCAAGCTTGAAAAGATGTTCAAGAAATCTCACGGTGTGAAGTCCATCCCGGACATCGAGGATGGGTATACCGACGCAGCCATGACGCTGTCGGACAGATTTAAGATGCCACATATTGACCGCTTTGACGGGTCTGGGGATCCCATGGTGCACGTACGGCTGTTTTCAGACATATTAAGGCCGATGGGTTTCACCAGACTATAAAAGCTTTCTTTATTCGGCTGGACCCTGTCAGGTATGGCAGCCATCTAGTACGCAAAACCGGAAGACGATGTTAAGAGGAATTAGGATGAGATGGCCGAGGCTTTTGTCACTCAGTACTTCTATAATACACAGATCGAGATCACAACCCGTGATCTCGAGACGACTAGGCAGGAGCCTAAGGAGAGTTTTTTTGACTTCGTAACCCAGTGGGGGGCCAAGGCCTCAATGATGACCACTAGGGCCACTGACAAAGATCAGATTCGGATGATTGTGCATAATCTCCAGCCCAAGCTTATGCAAAAAATGATTGTTCTCCCCTTTCCTACCTTTTCAGAGTTACATGAGATGGGGGTACAAATTGAGGATGCAATGAAACAGGGTCTGATTGGCCAAGACAGAGAGCAACCCAGGAGAACCTTCAACCACAACACCAATACAGGCACAAGCAATGCTGCAGCTACTAGAGCTTCAGAAGTGAGCGTGGTCACCACCAATCCCCCAAGAACCCTTGCAGCTACGCCATTCATCGGTGCGTCCGGTAGTAGTTTGCACACAGCCAGATACCCATCCAAAAGCCAAAGAACTTTCACTCCACTATACATGTCCTTGCCCAAGGCTTTAGGAGTTTTGATCAGGAAAGAGCACTTGAAGCCCCTAGAGCCGCGACCGTTACCAGAAAAACTTCCCCCCTCCTATAATCCAGCCAAATACTGCGCCTTTCACCAACAGCACGGTCATGACACCGACCAATGCTTCCGATTACGTCATGAGATTCAAGATCTCATTGATAATAGGGTGATTGTGCCTCCAGAGAAACCTAATGTCACAACCAACCCTCTCCCACCACACAACGAAGCTCTACCTTCCAAACGCATCAACTTTATCCAGATCGGGGTCATGTCATACGACCCCAGCATATATATCACCCCATCTCACCTACCCAAGCCAGAGGTGTTCCTTCCTGATAGCACTGACTTGTGCATGTTGGATATCTCCCGAACCCAACCCGAAGCAATGGTGGTGGCTGTCGAAGACAGAATAGGGATGATTTCAGAGGAAAGTGGTACAGTGGATTTAGGGACTGAGGAATTGATGAGCTTTGCTGAGGAGGTGTACAATCCAAGTGGCTACATTGTGTCAGCGGGTTAGATTAGGCCAAATGTGGAATTGCCGGTGGGGGCAGAAATTTGTGTACTACGGGGAGATGGACTTGATCAGAGGATAGATGACTTAGCAGATCTGAAAAGGGGACATTGCTGACCTTCAGATTTTCAATAAACAAGATCCGGGGGACATGACAGTCAACTGGTTCGATTTTGAGGAATCAGCAGAGGTCACAGGGTGGATTGACGACCAACCAGATATTGTTGAGGAATCTCAGCTGGAAAAGGGCCCGTCAGGGGTAAGGACATCAATTGTGGCCAGAAGGGTCGGGGATCAGAATGCATCGCCGGAGAGTGCCGGTGCCAAGAATTTCGCTCAAGATTTGGGCATTTTGAATACAGGGAATGTTGAACAGAAACTGTACTGATGCAGTTGGAACAAGAAGGAATCGAAGACTCTGAGAGAGCCAGAAAAGCCAAGGCCCCCATGGGGACTGAACGTGCTGTGTGCACAGGAACAGAGCGTACAGCGAGCACCTAGACGGAAAGTACTGCGAGTACAGGGATAGTTACAATGGAGCCGGACAGGTGTCTGTCGGCTGCCGACGGAATGTGGTGGGAGGACGATTATCTATGTCTTGCCCACACGGATGAGGACTGGGGAAACAATCAACCGGATGATACCTGGTACATTGGTGAAGTTGACCATATGACTAGGATTGGGTGGTATTTTAAGCCCCCACACCTAGATCAGCCAGAGGCGTCCGGGAAGGACAAGGAGGAGGAAAAGCAGAAAGAGAAGCTACTTGAAGAAGAGGCTGTGCTAAAACAGTTGAAAAAGGTACAAGCAGACATCTCCATCTGGGGACTGCTTATGGCTTCATGTGTTCATAGACAAGCTGTTCTATCGGCAATGGACAAGGCCAAACTCTCAATAGACACCACGCCTGAACAGCTGGTGGGATTGGTCTTTCCGGGAGGGGATTCCTCGACATTGACCTTTTCTAACAAAGAACTGCCGCCTGAGGGCGCAAGTCATAATAAACCACTCTACATCTCTGTGGAATGTAGAAGCAAATGGATACTAGTAGTTCTTGTCGACACGGGATCTGCTATTAACGTGTGCCCGTCAAGGACGGCATATGCAATCGGGTTGAAGCCCGCGAACTTCATGCCAACAGCCCAGGTGATAAGGGCATATGATAACACGAGTAGGGAGGTGATGGGGACTGTGAAAATTCAGACTCAGGTTGGTCCGGGACAACACGAGATTGACTTTCATGTCCTGGACATTCCTGCAACCTTTAATTTACTCCTGGGGTGGCCGTGGCTGCACCAGGTGAAGGCAGTCTCTTCCACCTTGCACCAGATGTTGAAATACCCCTACGGGAAGGGAGTGGCTATTAATTTTGGGAACTCGTCAATTCATTCGTCGCCAGAAGTGTCTACACCAGTCTTGGAAATCGAGCACGACACGAAGGATGTGTTTCTATTAGGGTTTACTTTGGCTAAGGCCCGGGTCGTACAGAACATCTTAGCTGTTGATGAGGGGTTGTATGTTAGTGCTCAATCAATGTACCTCATGAACAAGCTCCAACACATCCCCAGGATGGGATTAGAGAAGAGTGGCCGGAAAGGCATTGTAGTATCGGCCGAAGTGCCACACAACCCGCATATCTTTGGCTTGGGTTATCTACCCACCAAAGAGGATTGGGTGAGGAAAAGTAAGGAGATGGCTGGGAGAGCCAGAGCGAAGCGGGCGGGGAAGCCTTTTGAGTTGATGCACCAACCCATCTAGGGTACCCTAAACGAGCGCTTCGTCCGGGAGGGAGAGGACTTTCCATTTTGTGGTTTCCCAAAGCCATGGTTGAATGCTGAGAGGAGGCGCCTGCAGGGGTTTGACATCTTCTTTGACCTGCAGTTATCCGAGGATAATGTTGCCGAAGAGCAGACAGACCCATCAGCTGAGGTTGAGCAGTGCAAGAAAGTGGATTCGGAGAACGCCAAAATTGAAATGGGGGTAGCGCTCGCTTGTCTACTCTCAGATCCTCCGATCGTACAGAAGTGCTTGAGAGATAACTTCTCGGTGTCCATGATTGGGAATGAAACGGTTGCGGGTCCACTGTCAAGCATTTTGGATGCATCCATCGCACCATCTCTCATCTGGCAGTACGAGGAGGGATTTTTGTCAAGCAACAACTGGGTAGTGAAATGGAATCGATTCCACCGAGTCTCAGAGAGTCGAATCAGTTCCAAATGACCGAGTCTGAGTCTGGTATTCTTGGGGGTGACAACTTGGATACCACAGTCCTGTCTAGGTCGTCTTTTTCTTTCTCTTTTGAGTCTGTTGTAACAGAGGAATTGGACGATTTGGATGTGCTTAATGAGAATGGAATAGCTGTGGTTTCTGAGTACTTTTCTATGCCTTTGATTTATTGTATTAATCAGGACTTTCAAAATTTTGATGAAAACGATGAGGATGAAATTCCTCTGGTTTTACAATGTCTAATTGATCAAGAGCATGAGAGATTTGTTAAACCCTTGGTTGATGAAATCACTATAGTTAATGTGGGTATTGAGGAGGACTCGCGGCTGGTCCAGATCGGGTCCACGTTGTCTTCAGAGGAGCGCGAGCGCTTAGTCACTTTATTAAAAGCTTTCAAAGATGTTTTTCGCGTGGTCCTACGAAGACATGCCTGGAATCGATCCTGAGATTGTACAGCACTGGATCCCTCTTAACCCAGAAGCCCGACCTGTTAAACAAAAACTCAGAAGGATCCACCCGGACTGGGCTCTCAAGATTAAAGAAGAGGTCACCAAGCAAATTGATGTAGGGTTCCTCCTGGTATCTGAGTACCCAACTTGGTTGGCCAACATCGTTCTGGTGTTGAAGAAGGATGGCAGGATCCGGGTATGCATGGATTTTAGGGATTTGAATAGAGCCAGTCCGAAGGATGACTTTCTTTTACCGCATATCGACGAGTTAGTGGACTTTACAGCAGGGCATGCTTTGCTTTCATTCATGGATGGCTTTTCGGGCTACAACCAGATTGTAATGGCACCCGAAGACTGGGAGAAGACTGCTTTCACTACCCCGAGGGGGACATATTGCTATAGGGTGATGCCATTTGGGTTGAAGAATGCTGGAGCTACATATCAACGGGCCGCGACCACGATATTACATGACATGATCCACAAAGAGGTTGAGGTGTACGTGGACAACATGATTGTCAAGTCCAAAGAAAGAAAGGGCCACTACACCGCCTTGCAAAAGTTCTTCCAAAGGATTAGAGAATTCTGGTTGCGGCTGAATCCTTAGAAATGTACGTTCGGTGTTACAGCAGGGAAAATGCTGGGGTTCTTGATTTCACAGAGAGGTATCGAAGTTGACCTTTCCAAAATCAAGGCCATCTTAGAAATGCCACCACCAAAGACTGAAAAGGAGGTGCGAGGCTTTCTAGGTAAAGTGCAATTCATAAGACGGTTTATTGCAAAATTAACCTTGACTTGTGAACCACTCTTTGGTCTCCTGAAGAAAGGAAAGAAGTTCCAATGGGACGGCTGATGCCAAGCTGCTTTTGAACAGATCAAGGAATACTTACAGAACCCACCCGTATTGTCACCGCCTGAGCCGGGGAAACTGTTGATTTTGTACCTTTTAGTAACTGAAACTACGATGGGCTGCATGCTTGTGCAGGAGTCTGAGGACAAGGTGGAGAGAGCTATTTACTACCTGAGCAAGAAGATATTGGAATACGAGACCCGCTACACTCCACTCGAGAAGGCTTGTTTGGCCTTGGTATGGGCTACCAGGAAGCTGCAGCACTACCTGTTAGCTCACTCTGTAATGTTGGTTTCAAGATTAGATCCCATCAAATATCTCTTCGAGAAACCAGCGCTTACGGGTAGGCTAGCTCGTTGGTTGCTTCTGCTTTCCGAATTCGATCTGAAATATGTGACTCACAAGTCAGTAAAGGGGAGAGTGGTAGTGGAGTTCCTAGCCGATCACCCAGTTGAAGGGGAGGAAGCAGTTGAGTACTTATTCCCAAATGAGGCTATTTTGCATATCGATGATGAGTTTTGGACGATGTATTTTGACGGAGCGTCAAACCAATATGGGTATGGGATAGGGGTGTTGTTGATAGCACCCGACAAGTCCCGTATCCCTTTAGCATTTAAACTTCGGTTCAAGGTCTCAAACAACGAAGCAGAGTATGAAGCATGCATTGCTGGTTTAGAAGCAGCCCTAGAACTAGGGACAAAACGGTTGGACGTCATCGGGGACTCGAACCTGGTTGTATCTCAAGCTAAAGGAGACTGGAAAGTCAAAGAAGAAAAGATGAAAATCTATTGTCAGACCTTGGACTTGTTGATTCCTCGGTTTGAGAAGTTGAACTTCGCTCATCTGTTAAGAGAGAACAACAGGTTCGCAGATGCACTAGCAACTCTATCTTCCATGATAGACATTCCTTTTGGAGTCCGGATGCGTCTGATCATCATTGACCAGAAGTTTGTGCCGGCCTACGAGTCGATTGCTGCCATAGAAGAGGTTCAAGATGAGAACCCCTGGTATTACGATGTCCGGAACTTCTTAGAGAAAGAAGCGTATCCAACAGGGGCAAATGCTAAGGATAAAAGGGCAATAAGAAGAATGGCTGCTCAGTTCATCATCTATGGGGATAAACTGTACAAGAGAGGTCATCTGGGAATGCATAAACTGTTTGTCGATGCCGAAGAGTCCAAGCGCCTAATGGAGGCCATCCATAGAGGAGAGTGTGGAGCGCACATAAGTGGGGTGATGCTAGCTTGAAAGATTCTCAGGCAAGGTTACTACTGGTCCACCATGGAGAAGGATTGTATCGGCTTTGTTTGGCGATGCCACAAATGTCAGATCCATGCAAACTGCATGAACATCTCGCTGTCGAAGCTATACAATATGACTTCGCCATGGCCATTTTTAATTTGGGGAATCGATGTGATCGGGGTTATCACTCCAAAGGGGTCTAATGGGCATGAGTTCATTCTGGTTGCTATAGACTATTTCACAAAGTGGGTTGAGGCCCAATCTTATACGGTATTGAAGGCTTCACATGTTGCGAAGTTCATCAGAAACAACATCATCTATCGCTACGGGGTCCTGAACGAGATCATTTCAGATAACGGTTCCCACTTCAAAAAGGAAGTGATTGACTTGTTGGAAAAATATAACGTGGCTTTTCATAAGTCATCCACATATCGGCTGTAGACCAACAGAGCAGTTGAGGCTGCCAACAAGAACATCAAACACATTTTGCAGAAGATGGTGGAAACCAACCGGGACTGGCCAGATAAGTTGCCATTTGCTCTATGGGGCTACCAGACTTCAATTAGAACTTCTACTGGGGCGAGTCCGTATTTATTAGTTAATGGGATGGAGGCCGTTCTACCTATTGAAATTGAGGTTCTGTCATTGAGAGTGCTGGCTGAGTGTCAGATAGCCGAAGCATATTGGCAGCAGAGCAGATTTGAAGAACTCATGCTCTTTGATGAAAGAAGACTAAAAGCACTATACCATGTTCAAGGTTATCAGCGCCGAATTGCCAGGTTTTTTAACAAGAAGGTTAAGTCCAGGAATTTGAAAGAAGGAGATTTGGTGCTCAAAGACAACCGAGCTCCCATCCATGACCCTAGGGGCAAGTTCAGACCCAATTGGACTGGTCCCTACATCATTAAGTCCATCTGGTCAAGTGGAGCTGTCGTTCTGATGGACCTAGATGGCCTAGAGTTCTCACAGCCGATCAACATGGACAAGTTGAAGAAATATTACCCCTGAGAGGCTCGCTAGGCCGAAAACTCGAAAGGGCGACCTAGGCAAAAGTTAGAGCATGAAAAAATTTGAAATTACAAAAACTGAGCTCGCAAGGTTGAAAACCCGCAAAGGGCGGCCTTGGCAAAAGTTAGAGCGCAAAAGGTGAGGGTTAATACACGAGTGAACCTGAGCTGAACTACGTAAGGCTTGATTCCCATCTTTGAGATACGTAGGCAACTTCATCCTGAAGTCCAGCCATAGACTCTTCCTCGATCAACTTTGTCCATTTGATCATCTCGGTCATCTTTGTCTATTCAGCATTCAAGAGCTTCGGTTGTGATCTCCAGTGCAGTGCTATTCAGACTAGGGGCAACTTTCCAGTTGCTGGGATCCGAGGTTGTGTATCTCATTGACAGATCTTAAGCATGTCCAGTTCTGATCTATATCGAAAATGGTTTTGAAAAGTTTTAATAAAAGTTAATTTTGTTCAAATTAATCTTTTTACAACTTAGACCTTTTTTGGACTAAACGGGAAATTTTCAGTACCCACAACCTTCAATTATGTTGATTTCACTACAGAGTTCTCCTGCTCTTGCATACAAATTGAAGTTTCTTTTTATTATACTCATAAAGAAAAACTTGAAAGTACTGATAAAGCAATAAATCTGGGGCATAGATAAGTCAGGTGTTCCTGCCCCCCCTCCCAGAGCTGATTGAAGCTTCCGATGCCAAGCTGGGTCCAATCTACACATCTTCATTGAGCCAATCTATGCACTCGTCAGACAAAATGCAACTGAAAGTGGGAGCGGAGGCCAGGAGCTCTCTAGTCCTCCATCTTTGGGCATCTCAAGGCAAGCTGGCCTCATAACGAAATGCAAATGGGTATTCTATCCCTTCACCGCAAATCGATCATGGCTAAACCGGGCGCCGAATCGGAAAGAAAAGTAGAACACGCAGTGTGTCAGGCCAATCAATTGAATCCCAGGCTGTCGGGACATGTTATAGCTCATTGCCGGTAGATTGAGCCAAGGGCAGCGCCAAGCAATGCGGTCTGCGGACAAATTGCACATCTAGTCAAACCACCATCCCTCATCAAGGGCATCGACTAAACGTCGTCAGAAGAAGTAGCCGCGAGCTAAGTATGTTGGGCAAGAGTCCACAACTTGCAATTTGTCCATTAACCATACCTAGGGAGGGATGAAAAATGAGAGATTAAAGAATAGAGAGGTGTACGATGAGAGAAAAGTGAGAAAAGGGTTTTGAGAGAAAAATCGAGCTTGAGGGCCGAGTGATGTGAGCAATATATGTGAGGAAGGGTGGGAATATTATTTGCAACAATAGTGGACTCCCCGCGAATCTGGTTGTTTCCTGACGATAGAAAGCATCCAAGCGCATTAATGTCTCGGCCAATGACATGGCAATGCAGCTTTTGCCCTTTCTTAAGCCTTGGGCAACCTCGATCAACTGGACACTAGATCCTCCGGAGCCTGAGGCAAGCAAGAAATGAGATAGCATGCATAAACAAAGGGCATGTCGCGAAAAGCCTTGCCAATGATGGTCACCACGGTCACCGGCATCGAAAAACCGACAAATCAAACTCGGAATATCCAGCATTCCGTCACAAATCAAAGATCGAGCGTCGTGCATCGTGAGCCCACACATTCGCCCTAAGGCTTGGGCGTGGCCGAAGCAGAACTGGGGAAAGATTTCTTCGTTGCACTCGGATTCCATCAACGCTTGAAAATCTTCAAAGGTAGGACACACCTCTTGCCCGCCAAAGCTAAAGACATGAGTTACCGGATTCCAAAACCTTGCCGCGGCATGGAGAAATAGAAAGTGCAGCGAAGTGCGACTCAGCGTGAATAGTGCATTTATGCCGAAGCCCCGGAAGTTCAACTTTTCCGAGCCATCTAAAGTAGCAATCCAAGCTGTGAGACTTTGGATGAGAAATGCCTCCATTTTGATGCAAAATTGAGATGAAATGAGAAGAACCACGAAGATGGAATTCTTATGGAGGATAAGGCACTGTTCGGGAGACACGTGTCAAAAATCTGGAGGTGGCCGGGCCAACTGGTCGGCCAGCCAGTTTTTTTGGTTGGCCGACCACCCCATTGGTCTCCAAGGCAGAAAGCTGGTCGGCCAGCCTTCTTTGGTGGTCGGCCATGGAGGAAAGTTGGTCTTTGGTCTTTTCCTAGTCTCTAGAAGGGAGCTCCTAGCATTTCCATGTGTTGGGGGGCGTTGAAGGTCCGAGTCTACCTCTGTTTCGGGAGCGTTCCGTCACCTGGTTTGTCCGAAGTGCATTTGTTTATCGAGTTGTTGTTCTTTATTTATTGAGTTGTTGTTTAAGTTTTGTTTATCGAGTTGTTAAGTTTGCTTATCAAGTCGTCGAGTTTTGTACATCGAGTTGTTACTCTCTGTTTATCAACATTGTTGTGTTTTGCTTATCGAGTTGTAAACTTGCTGAGGTTTTATTGTTTCTTAGCGAGTTAAGTTGTTTAGTTTGTTCCGTCGGTTCACTACCTGACTTGGTGATATACAATGCTCAATTTTCATTCAATCTCATTTTTGTGCAAAATGATGCGATGCGATGCTAAGAATACAAAATACAACACTTTTTGAACAAAAAGCTGTTTCATTCCATCATAGCTTCTTCTGTTACAACATCTAACAGCAAGGGTACAAGTTTTAAAGAAAATAAAACTGCCTAAAGCTAATGTGCTACAACTACTAGTAAAAAAGGAAAATAAAGCAGGAACATCTGCATCAGTGCTCTCAAGCTCAAGAATAGGAGGCCCTCTTCGTCCTCTTTGGCTGAGAAGTCTCTGCACCACCTCCACTAGCACCACCATCTGAATCGGAGCTGCTGTCCTCGGAACCCTCCCCGGCATCACCTCCACTCTCAAAACTGGAACCAGAACCCTCCTCTCTACCTGCGGATGTCTCTGACTGAGGATGCGTAGACTCCTTCTCCTCGCTAGACTCCTTATCATCTCTGATAGGCATTCTACGCCTGCCTCAGCGGTGAGTCGAATCCCCTCTCCCAGCTCCTCGAGAAGGCCCGGGCAACCCAGCCTATAGCGGTGGCATCTGAAAAAAAAAAGAGGGCAATTTGAATACATTAGCCAATATGTATATTAGATGCAGAGACAAGAAAGCTACATAGGGTGGGTGCATGCAGATACAGTATATGAATGTGACGTGTGTTAGATGTGTTCTACACATGCAGTCAACCAACACAGTGAAATAGTCAAATTCAGCATGTTATCAGAAGTATGATAAATGCAAGGAAATTAAAAAATACCGAGACACCGGCAATGAATAGCTGTGTCTCCCTCTGCAGAACCATGCCCTCGAGCGAGGCCACCACTCCGAGCATCCTATCCATGTATTCTCTAAGAGGCTGCAGATGTAAGTGTTAGTCATCAGTGAATGAATGAATGTCTAAATATCTGGATGGTAAATCAAAAGCTATAAAGCATACCGGTGGTGAGTCAGGGTCACTGACGTATTGATGATCAGGCAATGGGGGCTCCAATGGAATCGGGTAGAATGTCCCATACTGCCAACCTGTCTGCTCGGTCGGAAGATCTGGCCACCCAGCGTGTTGATAAGTCGGGGGAATCGGGGGAATCTGTCTAGCCCCACTCCTCAATATACCGGCCCTGCTAGTCGAAGGAGCATCTGCAGCCCGAGCTCCAGCTGACGATGATGCACCAGCAACCTTTTTCGCAGGAGTACGGATACCTGTCAGCGGGGGCATCAGGTACGTATGGCGGTAAGTCGCGTACTCCCCTTCCTCAGTGTGCAGAATCGCATCAGTACCCAACATAGTGACATCAACCTCCTCGGGAGTGAGTCTCTCAGTGGACCGCATGTCCTTTGGAGGTGCTGAAGGGATACTCTGATCAGGGACACCCATTGTCTGACGCATGAAGCGATCCCCCAGAAACCAGGCCCTGCCAACTGGCCCTTCAAATAAAGTCCTGTATAGAGAAGAGGCCCACCCCCCAGGGAATCGGAAACGGGTATCTCCTCCCAAGGGTGCCTAGGGCTGCCAAGTGATCTGCGGATAACCGGTGCATGAGTTGATTAGATATCGTAAATATGTAGGATGAATCAAGCTAAAAACATGAAGGACTGTGAGTGTGTGCCAGCTGGAAGGCACAGACTGTATCCTCCATACACGTGTATGGAGGATCTTGGGCCTTGGTTTTTAGTTTCTTGAAGAAGCTTTGGCCTTGTATCTCTATAAGAGAGGTCCTCATCTTCCTTGGCACAGGTTGAGAAATTAGTCTAAGGCTTGTGCATATACTTCCTTCTATATCTCTTTGTTTTGGGTTCAAAAGGGTCTTGTTCTTGACCTATTACACCACACCTCATAGCCACACACCTCCACTATTGCTCTAAGGTTCTTGGCGGGTCTTGAGAGGTCTCAAAGAGTTGGTTTTGGGTTCCAGAAGTTGCTGTTCCTGCTAAGCTTCAAGGGTAACACACTTTTTTTTTTCCTTTTTTAAGCTCCATTTTGATCCATCTCTTATTCTTATTTTCATGCATATTTGAGCTTTGTTGTCAATTGAAAAAGTCTTGTTTTCAGGTCCTTTTCATGTTTGTTTAAAGCCATTTTCTTGTTGGGGGTCATCTACCCTCTTGCATGCTTCATTTTGCCTTGTTTTGAGCCATGCCCTAAGGCCTTTGTGTTGACCTTTGCTTGGCCTTTTAACCACTGAAATCCAGCAGATTTTCAGTGGTTAACATGTGTTTTTGAGAGCCAAAATCAGAGAGGGATGACCCTTTCCCTCCTTGTCTTGTTCACTAGCATTTTTGGCCTTACAAAGGAGCCTTCATTTGCACACCTCCAAGCCTTGTTTCAGGCCTTTTTTAGTGACTTTTAGGGCCTGCCTAGGCTCTGTCTAGAGTTGGTTTTGTCACCTTGGGTGTGTCTCTTCCATGTGTAGAATAACCCATCTTATAGCCTATCAAAGGAGCATGACATTCTTGCATGCATTGATCATGTTTCAGTGGATTTTTGGGCTTTATTTGGCGTGTCATGTCTCTTAATTTTTCCTGTTTAGTGGCTCTTGAATGCTTCATATGCTTGTAGTGTAATCCATGTTCACTAGCTCACATTACATGTTGTTTTGGCCCCTGATTCTAGCATATTTTGGCCATGTTCTAAACTGATTTTATTCATGATTTGGGCTTCCTTAGATTTGTTTTGAGGTCCCATGGTCGAATGATGTTTGCCATGCATGCTTGTAGTGTAATACCCTTGCCTAGCTTCGAGTTTTGAAGCCTCTTGCATGCTTAACTTGAGTTGTTTTCATGTTTTGGCATCATTGAACATGTTATTTCAGAGCTTATACTTAGTGCCATATTCCCATGTTTTCCACTCTTTAAATGCGTTTGAGAGTTATGCTTGTATGCCTCATTTTTGAGCTATTGCATGAGCTTCATTTTTGTGCATTGCAAGCCATCATTTTTGTCCATTTTGCCACTGTTTTGGGTCTACATAGGGACTGTTTGGGGTTGGTTTGGTCATTTGGACATTGCTTTGCATACCTAGTGTAATGCACTTGACTAGTTTCGGTATTTGAGCCATTCAACATGCATAACATGAGTTGCTTGCATGATTCGGGACCATTTTGCATGTCATTCCAAAGCTGAAATATATGCCATTGTGTTCCATGTTTCATCCTTGCCATGCTCTTGGAGAGTTGTATCTTGTGCCCTTGGCTTGGAGCCTTTGGATTGTGCATGCTTGTGTGTGTCTTGTTGCTTTGATTTCATCATCCATTGGCCACTGATTTGGGTGTGGCTGAGGCCCATCCATCTTGGTTCAAGTCCATCTTGCATTGTGTATGCCCTATAGTCCATGTTATTGCATGTTTGATCATTGCATTGCGTGTGCCTCGTTCATAACATTGCATATATTAGTGCATTGTGTATGCATGCCATATAATCTATGTGCATTGAATATGACATCGATTAGTTCATAGCATTGTGTATGCCATTTTCATGCTTGCATGTCATTTCGTGCATCTCCGCATCACTTAGTTGCATTGCATTTAGATCGCATGCTAGAGTTGTATTTGTCCATACATTGTTTGTTGCATTGTGTTTGGAGTAGAGTTTAGTCCAAACACGGGAAACAAGGGACGTTTCGTACTCAAAGTGACAAAACGTGCCTCGATTCTTGGTCACCGACACTCTTGACTATCCATGATAGAGTTGTTGGCTTTAGGTGTTTACATGTGCATTCATCTCACATTGAGTCGTGCAATTTCACTCCTCGGCCATCACGCATAGGGATGTGTGATTGATGGCATGAGGATCGAGGACTACACTCCCTAGAGCTTATGCAATGACGGGGAGAGTGGTCGGGCAAACATATGTTGAAAATACTTTGCCTTCTCTCTCTCTTGCCTTTGTTGTAGAAAATGCAGAAACCAGGAGAAGAAACTGGCCGACTGTGTTTTCTAGCGGTGACCACCTTTCGGTTTCACCACCAAGGATGGTTGGTAGGTGGTCTCCAATGCCTATAGCTGGTCGGTAGCCTTCCCCTAGATTCCCAGGGTGGAGTTTCACCTCCTTGGAGCTTTGTGCAAGTTTCTGAGTTCAATTGCAAACAAAGGCGAGTTGAGACATCACAATGGATTTCCCAACAAGGCGACTCGAGCATGCATGCATCCTTTATCATTCGGAATAGAGCTGAGGTAGTCCATTTCATGTAGTTTGCATGCTAATTTATTTGCTTCCTTAGTTTAGTTTGTTAATTAATTAATGTTGTGTAATATTTAGCTGTAATTCATTATTCATTTCGGTTGTGTAATAACTAGTTTAATTAGCTTAGATTAGCTAGTTGGTTCAGTATTATTTATTCGGACCCTCTGCGAGAGGGCGAACTTTGTAATAAGTGTATGTGTGTGTGATGCATGTCTTCCAACCCCACGTCTTTCTCCCTTTTATTTACCAGCTTATGATGGTTAGTTTTAGGGCATGTTTCAATTAGCATCTATATGTTCGCATGTTTGCATTCATTCATCTGTATTGCATGCACCGGGCTCGGCGCATCATGCTAACTCCATCGCATTTCAATTCCAAGTTGAATACCTGTTACCTGTAGCATCTTACATGCCATCTTAGAATAGCCGAGCCTATCTTAGTTGCATTCTTGCATGTGTTGCATTAGGCATCTCAGCATAGTTAGGATTCATGCATTTTTTCTAATTAGCTTCTTTCTTTGGCTCGAAGTACTCGGTGAGTATTTATGCTTTAGCATCCTTGCATGTGTGTGAGTGACTGCCATGATAGCATGCTTGCCATGAGTCTATTTGCTTATGTGATATAATTGCCTGAATGCCTGTGGGTGAAGGATTGATTATTTGAATTGGAACAATTCATTGATTGCGAGTTTTAAGACCACTTGAGAGTGGCAAATCACCATGTTTTCTAAGCCCACTTGAGGGTGGCAAAATCCGCATTTTGGCCTACTTGCGAGTAGCAAACCATTTTAAAAAACAAACATGAGATGTTTTGTTCCAACTTAGGTGATCCAGTCTATACTTGTATGCTGTGTGCATCATGTAGCAATTCTAGGCTAATAAACCGGAATAAGAGCACATATGTTTTCAAAAACAAGATATCATGTTTAGTAGTGGCCGATCTTCGATCGGTCGAGCGGGGGTGCTCATTGCATGACCTTCTCCAATCGTACACAAGTTCCCGAGCCAAGGCAACTTTGGTGATGACGGACACGTGGCCTTAGGCATGAGTCAGGGTTTCCTAAATTCCCCCAAAATAAAATATTTAGGTGGCGACTCTGTATCTGGCGTAGTAGTCCATATTTGGCACTTCTTTCTAAAAATCTGTTTTTCAAAACGATTTGCCGAATTTGGACTCTTTGGTGATTTATCGGTCTCGTATTGCACTTTTAAAAATCTGTTTTTCAAAACGATTTGCCGAATTTGGACTCTTTGGTGATTTATCGGTCTCGCATTGCACTTTGCGGGATTAGATTCAGAACCGTGACATTTGAGTCCGAACTGTAGTAAGCCCAATGAACAAAACAGGATTTCTCCCGGGACGTTCGGGGATGTCTACACCCTAATAAATTATTCTAAGTTTTTTTTTAATTTTTTTTTTGACAGAGCAAGAAGTATGAATGGCCAAACACATATGCATTTACAAAGGCAATGGGAGAGATGCTTTTGGGAGAAATGAAAGAAAATGAAATGCCACTTGTCATCCTCCGACCCACCATCATTACTAGTACTTACACAGAACCCTTCTTCCCTGGCAGGGTTGAATGTTTGAGGTACCACACAAATAAGTAGTGTGGCTCGTGAATTAGGGGCGAACTTAAGAGCTTAATTAAATTTGGTTCGTTGTTTATTTATTTATTTTTATGTTCGAGCTCGAATTCGAATTCGTTAAATTTTTAATAAATAAATCCAAACATTTTAAAACTTAGCTCGTAAGCTCGACTCATTAGTTGACTTGTTTAATATTCATTATTTATATATTAAAAATAATATAAAAATATGTATAAAAAATAAGATAAATATGTAATTCATATATTTAAAAAATATAAATGTAAATAATAGTTAACTATAGATAGTACATTTATATGATAGTAGTAGTAGATATTATTATTTTTAATAAAATATTGACTTCTTTTTAGGGGAAATTATTGGAAACTCCCATTTTGGAGAGTTGTAATCTACCAAGTCCCATTTTAAAATTAATAGACATCTAAGTCCTATTTTTTTTGGTAATGTGATCTGAAGGATCTCATTATGTAATTATGGAATGCTTTTTTTGACTAATGTACCCTTTTTTTTGTGTGGTTGAAATGTGTGGGTCATAAATAACGTGGACACCTCTACATACACTACTAAACCCAAAAAAAGTTATAGTAAGCTTTTCCCAAACGTTACATACACCCACATCATAAATGTGCTTTTCCTAAACGTTACATACACCCACGTCATAAAAGAGCTATAGTAAGCTTTTCCCAAACGTTACATACACCCACGTCATGAATGTGCCTTTCCCAAACGATATATACACCCACATCATAAAAAAACTATAGTAAGCTTTTCCCAAACGTTACATACACCCACATCATAAAAAAACTATAGTAAGCTTTTCTCAAACGTTACATACACCCACATCATAAAAAAAACTATAGTAAGCTTTTCCCAAACGTTACATACACCCACATCATAAATGTGCTTTTCCCAAATGTTACATACACCCACATTATTAAAAAGCTATAGTAAGTTTTTTCCAAACGTTACATACACCCACATCATAAATGTGCTTTTCCCAAACGTTACATACACCTACATCATAAAAAAGCTATAGTAAGCTTTTCTCAAACGTTACATACACCCACATCATAAATGTGATTTTCCAAAACGTTACATACACCCACATTATTAAAAAGCTATAGTAAGTTTTTCCCAAACGTTACATACACCCATATCATAAATGTGCTTTTCCCAAACGTTACATACACCCACACCATAAAAAAGCTATAGTAAGCTTTTCCCAAACGTTACATACACCCACGTCATAAATGTGCTTTTCCTAAACGTTACATACACCCACATTATTAAAAAGCTATAGTAAGTTTTTCCCAAACGTTACATACACCCACATTATAAATGTGCTTTTCCCAAACGTTACATACACCCACATCATGAAAAAGCTATAGTAAATTTTTCCCAAACGTTATATACACCCACATCATAAATGTGATTTTCCCAAACGTTACATACACCCACATTATTAAAAAGCTATAGTAAGTTTTTCCCAAACGTTACATACACCCACATCATTCAAACATAATATCACCAAACCCAAAACAGTAAGTTCATGGGAAAAACTGTCCACCCCCAAATAATGGGACCTTTGGGTGTACAAAATTAAATATGGGACTGATTAGATTACAATTCCACCTTTTAGGATTTATGGGTCAATTCCCCCCTTTTTTTTAAGAATGTTTATATATAATTGTGTAATCAAAATTTTAATTGTAACTTTAATCTCATACGCAAGTATGTATTTATAAATTTTTTGGCATGTTAAGACTCGTAAACAGGCTTGAGCTCAAGTCAAGTCTAAGCCAACTAGGCTCGAGCTTAGTTTATTAAATTTTTATTGAGTTTGAGTTCATTAAAATCTTAATAAACAAACCCAAACATACTAAAACTTGGCTCGACTCAGCTCGTTTGCAGTCCTAATTTGAGGTAAATTATTCACCAAAACTTTCTTAAATTCTAAAAAAAATAATAATAATTGTAAGATATATCAAATGCAGCGGATAAAAGGATTCAAGCCATAACTTAGGTGATGAAATCCGAAACGATGAACCTTACGAGTTGGAGATGTTGGAAATTGGCACTACAACAAAAGTAACCTATGATGACGAAAAGCAGTAAAGAAAATAAATTTCGTCACTAAATAAGAATAATCCGTGACGAATTATAAAATTTTGTCACATATAATAAAAAAATAAAATAATAGGTGACGAAATTTATTTTCGTCAACAAATACTTCTTTTTAGATGAGGAAAAATTAAGTTTCGTCACCAAAGGTTTTCCCGCTAATTTTTTTTTTTTTTGTGGCGCCAAAATTTTGAGACTTTTGGTAAGAAAAAAATTTGTCACCAATTATAAAATTATTAGTGAGAAATATATTTTCGTCATCAATAATTATATATATATATTGAGAACCTTGATTTTAAATATTTTAAGACCATTTGGTGAGAAATATATTTTTGTCACTAATAATTTCTAATATTTTGAGACTTTTTAGTGAGGAAATTATTTTGTCACTAATTTTGGAAGGAAAATTTTGACATATTGGGCAGTAATGAAAAAAAATATACTACTCGCTCCCTCCCCTCCTTTGTTTATCAATTTTCCTCTCCCTCATTTTCTCTCTCTCTCTCTCTCTCAAAACAAAACACAAGTTAATTAGTTTTCTAAGTAACCTATAGTGACAAAAAGTAGTGAAGAAAATAAATTTTATCACTAAATAAAAATAATCTATGACGAATTATAAAACTTTGTCACATAATAAAAAAGTAAAAATAATAGGTGACGAAATTTATTTTCATCAATAAATACTTCATTTTCGGTGAGGAAAAATTAAATTTCATCACCAAAGGTTTTCTCTCTAATTTTTTTGGATGGGGCCAAAATTTTGAGACTTTTGGTGAGAAAAAAATTTGTCACAAATTATAAAATTATTAGTAAGGAATATATTTTCGTCACCAATAATTTTAAATATTTTTTTTGAAAAATTTGATTTCAAATATTTTGAAACTATTTGATGAAAAATATACACTACAACAAAAACACACTTTAGTGGCACTACACTAGTGGCATGTTTTTAAAAAATGCCATAAAAATAATATTTGGTGACATATTTTAGAAAAATGTTACAGAATCATAAACATATAAGGCCCTAGTGCATTTCAATAAAAAATGTCACATCAATTTTATGTGACACAAGAAATTGTTTTAGTGACATTTATCAACAGATGTCATTAAACTAGGTGGGTGCAAGTTACTTTTTATGGCATTAGGTGAAAACTGTCATAAACAAATATTTTATAGCATTTTGAGAAATGTCACTAAGCCAAAAACTTTCCAAGCTGCATTTTTCGAAAAAACAAAAAATGCCAATATATTTTCAAAAATTTTTAAATGCACAAAATAATAAAAACAAATAAATTAAACTGAATATAACATGTGTTTTTAACTATGCTTGTCACATGTATAAAATTGATCAACGAATTTATATGACTTAAAACAAAAAATAAAATTTCAAATTGCTCTCCTATGCAATAATAAAATTTCTTGAATTTTAATCTCTATAATTTCAATTAACTGGATTTTCACTTTGAATATTACCCACCCAATTTGAGTTTAGTTTAATTTCAGTATTATTTAATTTTTATTTATCTGTATCACAGGTACATGCACCAAACAGAGTGACCAAACACCAAACAAAGTCTTGGTCCCCCCCCCCTCTCTCTCTCTCTCTCCCCCTCTCCCTCTCTCACACATAGTCGCTCATCGGTCAAGATTGCTTCTTGTCCATCGAGCTCACCGTCCTCGGTTCCCATCGGGTTCTCTCTCTCTCTCTCTCTCTCTCTCTCTTCATTTATTTTCCTATTTCACTCTAGAGCTACGTTTTTTTTTTTATTGTTGTTGTTGTTGATGTTGTAGGATTTTTATTTTTGTGAAATGAGTACATTAGTTTTGATTTTTGTTCTAGATTTAGAGTTTTTTTGAACTAATTATTGGTGTGATAGATGAGATGATTTATTCTATGAAATGATTTAGGGTTTTTGAATTTCAAGTTGAAGATATATTGAACAAACGAAATGGATTGTAGTTTTAATTATACAAAATTTTCTTTCGATTCTTAATATTAACTCCAATACTAATTTAACAATGATTTTTTCTCATTACTAAAATTGTAGTTCTATTTAAATGCTCCTAATGTTTGTCTATTTCATTTTCACTTCATACACTATATTCAGCAGAAGTAGGTCTTTCTTTTTTCTTTTTGACAAAGATCTCCTATTTAATATCACGTCCCTCCAAAGTGTCTGCAAAATTCATAATTGATTGGTTCCACAATTCCCTGAAACCAACTATAGGATAGGCAAAAACTTACTCTCTCATTTAAAGAGAGGTTGTTCCACCCAACAAAGGTTGTCAATTACACTTGCCCCACATAAGCCACATCAAACATAACAAGGTGCCAATAGCCAAGCCCTTTTCCTCTACTTGCCTACTACTCTCTCCTTTCAACAAAGACATAGGTCCAGCACACTCCTTTTGAAAAACCCAAATATATCTAGGATCATCCCCAAGCTTTTGACATTTTGATCTTGTTATAAAATGTTTAGTGCAAATCAAACTCAAACTTACTGTCACGTAGGCCACTTTTAAAACAAATCTAATTCATGCGCTTAATTTTTGGTTAATTTTTCAAGGATTATGGATTTGAGTAAGGATTTGGGATTGTTTTCCAAGTTGATTCAATGATTTAAATTATTAATGAATATATAACCAACCTCTTTTTTTTTAATTTTCTTTTTTCTACGAGTACACACACAACATACATTCTATTCTACTTTCTTTTCTTTTACACAACCTCCTTGTAATCTGACTTCAACCAAAGAGCAATTTTAGTCTTCATCAACTCACACAATTCAACCAAATTAGGGATAGAAGCATTAAACACACACTCATTTCTCATCTTCCATAAAGACCATGAAACAGCCAATGGTATAGCCCTTCAAATTTTCCTATCGTTTTTAAGAAACCTACCTCCCTTCCACCAATGGAATAGACTTTCAATTGTACCTAGCAAAGCCCACTGTACATCCCACCAATTTAACACTGTAGCCCATACTCTCTAAGCAAAGAGACAATGCAACAGTACATGGTTCACAGATTCATCTACATTTTTACAAAAAACACAAAGGATTGGGGCATTGCCTTGAAGAACACCTATCCTTTGAAGATAATCACTAGTCTTAACTCTGTTTTTCCATGCTAACCAACCAAAAAATTGGACTTTTGGAGGTACATACTTGATCCACACTAGCTTGGTTGTTTCTTCTACTTATAATGATTGACTTGTATCCAAAGCTTTGGTGATTTTATTGGTGGAGGGATATTTGAAAAGGTAGAGGTTATACTCTTTTTTGTACATGTTTGTGTGTGTAACACATGCATTTAGTACTAGTAAATAGAGCTTCCTTTAAAGCAATTTCTACCCAAACCTCTTAAAAATCACAACAATTCCTAAGTTTACTGGGAGTGGGGGGGGGGGGGAGGGGGGAGGGAATCGTAGCTATTTTCACACATTCACATCTAGAATTTTGTCATAAATGTAAGATTTGTTCTTTGTTATATGAAAGTTTTCACAAAAAAATTTCTTTATGCCCATGATTGCAAGGGGGGGGGGGGAGGGAATCATAGTTATTTTCACACATTCACATCTAGAATTTTGTCATAAATGTAAGATTTGTTCTTTGTTATATGAAAGTTTTCACAAAAAAATTTCTTTATGCCCATGATTGCAAACTTACTTACATTTAACAATTTTTAACTCCATTTTTCAAGTTCTCTTGAAGCATATCTCCATACTAACTTTTTTGAATCAGTTTTTCTGAAATTTTGGACTTGGTTACAAGTTTATTTTTATGTGTTTGTGTAACAAATCGTCTCTTGGGGATGCAATTGGAATATTTAAGTTACATGGATCGTCATTGAAGAAAGGTATTGATTATTATCTTTTTCCTGTTACAATCTATCAAAAACCTTCATGCTGGGTATTTTTCACTCAATGGATATCACTTGGCTAAAAACAGTTTAGTTTTTCACCTTCGCGTAAGTCTACTTCAATTGACATTAATATTGGTTAGTTGATTGAATAAATTGTATGGATTTACCCTTTATTGTTAAAAGTGATTATATTAATAACTTTTCTTATAATAACTTTTTGGCCAAGGACCTCTATAGAAAGTGCTTGAATATAGACTTGTTAAGTTAATGACTCGTTCATGTTATTTGCTTTATATGCAATTAACAGGAAATTGTAGCAGATTTACTAAAAAACAAAGATCAAAAGGCATGGCTAAGTATGGGTTTCTCGTTCTTTCCAATGCTTTTGTGGCATTTACAGTGAGTTCTTATCTGAACTCTTCAATTCCTTTGCTATTGCTTAATTGAGACTTTTTCTTAAATCTATGTTGTGAGGATGAAACCAAATCAATTAATTCCATAGGTGATTAATGCATATATGTATTTAAGCAGAATTTAGGGGATAGTAGGATGTTTGATAGATTCATAAATGGAGTATACACTGAGTTTTCGATTGGTTTGTTAAATATGTGGATTGGCCATCTCATTTGCAGGCAAGCACACCCAATGCTTGTGATTTTTATCTCATACATACAAGCCTTTCACATTTTATTGGAACTAAACCAATGTAGTTTGTTGGAGGGTCCTTCATGGAACTTGTAAGTTCTAACATAAATAGTGATTTAATTTAGCGATGATAAGGACATTGACAAATATCTTTTTTAGATTAGTAGACAAGTACTATTACTCAACCTTGTTTTCATCTGAGTCAATTACAGTTATTTAGAAGTGTATTGCCTATCTTCTTGTTGGCCCTGCTGGCAAGACAGTAGCAATTTTATGATCATAAGCTCAACATTTGAATTTCATTTTCTAAAACAGTGGCTTTGTTGTTAACTAGTGCATTCAAAATCCATTAGCTGGTATTATGTGAATTGTGATTGTGTAGATCCATCTGCTGATCTTTCTTTCAACTTCCTTATTTTGATTGTTTTCTTGTTTAAGTGGATATTTGATTATTGGCATGCTATTATCTAAATTTTCACAATGCTTTGCTTAATTAAATAATGTTAATTGTATTTGTTTGTCCTAAGTACATGAGGAGGCTCAGCCAATGGTTTTTGGTGCAGCTAATAAGGAAACAAGTTTCTTTAATTGCAATTTCTTCCTGTTTAAGAGAGTTATCATATAAATCACCATAATTAATTATAACAGGAAGCTAGAATATGTGCAAACTCCGCAACTTGCTGTTGGTGACTTTGTTGTTTCTTAGAAACAGTGAGACTAACAAGCCTTGCTGAGATGTTTCACATTCGTGTTTACTCTTTAAATCACCAGATATGATCAAATCTCATGAATAATGGTGGGACTATAATGCTAAATTGATAGGGTTCTTCTTGCTTGTTCAAATGCAAATCAGAGCAACTTTCTTGTTGACTCTGTTATCTGCATTTGATTCTTTTTAAATTTAATAAGTAATTTTATGCAATCTTTGTCTGATAGAAACCCATAAAATAGAGTGGTCTACAAAGATACACTTTCCAAAGCATCATTCTTTGGAGCAGAATTCCCAATCACTCTCATCTTCATCAATACGTCATCATCAAATTCATCATTTTAGCTCCCTCAAAATTATTCTCCGAGATAGCTTGATGAAGTCAATGATATCAAAATTTAGTTATAGTTTTTTCAACTTTTACTTTTTATCAGTGTCTTTTTTACTCTTTCAGGATGGTTTATAATTTTTGACTTCAAATTTGGCTCGTAGGCAATTCAAGACTCGAGAACATAAGATACAGATAATAAGGCTTCAGAATACGAATTGACATACTCAATTTGCTTGGAGCAAGTTAACTAGGAGACCTTGTTTGAAGCTTGTTATGTTTGCATCAGGTCTCTCTTCTAGCTTTCATACCAATTATTTAACAATTGCTCATCAGTGCATGTCACATGATGATTCTAATCTTTTGATCTTCATATACAATGAACATATGCTCAGTTTAATCAATATTTAAGTACTTTGGTGAATTTCCAAATTATTAATGTTGATTTTATTTATTATGTACTTTGGTTCTACGTGTTGCATAATCCCATCTGGGCAGACCTCAGTCCACTGCGTTCCAACTTGCATGAGTACATGAAGCAGAGAAAATGCAGCAAACCTTTGTACCCATTTGAACATTTCTAGAGTTTTTGTGACTTAAAAGCTTTCTAACTTTTTTATTTTTTGGTAATTGTAAATTTCCATATTGTTCTGCATACTAATGTAGATCTCATATGTGTAGATTTCAATATACTCTATGCTCTGTTGCATCCTAACTTGCATCAATGCAGAAAAAAGGAATACAAAAAAATCTATTCAAATCAGAGCTTTGCTTCCCAAAATTTCAAAAATGTTAGTCTCATCATAGTAAATTGAACTTGTTAAATAATTGTTTAGAATCTAGATATGCTTGTCTTTGATTACTCAACTGCTGTTGTCTTTTGCAGTTCCAAGCTAAGCTCTTGGATCCATCGCCATGCATGATGCAACGTAATGGATTACCGTGAAAGACTTAGTAATTCTATGTTTGTCATGCTGTAGAAAATTGAAGATCATGATTCAAACTTAGTCTTAGGAAATTAAGCTTTTAAGTATGTCAATTTAGTTACGAACTTGAATGGATTTGAGCCAGGAAATGAGATCAGTCCCATAAATTTGCGCCATTTGTTTGAAAGTCTGAATGAGACCGCTCTTTCTTTTTCCTTTTTGGGTGTTACTGCATTTCTTTCTCCAAATCAGATTTTTCAGCATGGGATGTTTGCATATTTGGATGTTTCATGGAAATGAAATTGTTTTCTGGATACATAATTCTGGTGTTTCATGATATGTTAATTGATAAGACACGATCCATCTTGGCTGTATCTCTGTTAATCATCAATGCCCATTAAATGATCACCGTATGCTTATGACCAAATAGTTGTTCAGTTCCAAATGTGCCCTCGGGTATTTAGCTTCTTCAAATTAGTGTCTGCATTATCATCCAGAGGAGGGTTTTTTGCTATCTTGGTTTTACGACATTGATGCTTTTTATGCCTAATCTAAATATACTTTCATTCTTCTCATTTAAAAAAAAAAATGTGCACTTGCCCATGGCAATTGCTGCCATTTTGTTTCGTTGGCAATGATTGAATCTTTCATAGCTTTCAAGGCTTTTGTTAATTCTTAGTTACAGAGTTATCAAATCGATAATTACAATGACCCATTTATGTCATCAACAGGAAGCGGATTCAGAGGATGGGTTTCTCTGCTTATGGGACTGATCTCGTTTCCTGGCTGTGGATTGATAAAGTGCTATATTGTATGTTTGATCTCTAAGAGCATCTCCTCCATAAATTTAAAGGTTATCTGATGGGTGTTATTTTTCGTTCTAGTTTTCAGGGACACAAGGAATGGATCAATGAAATGAACTTGTTGCGTGCAGTCAAGCACCCAAATCTTGTCAAGGTAGTGGGATACTGTGCAAAAGATGATGATAGAGGGATTCAGCGGCTTTTGGTGTATGAGCTCATGTGTAACAACAGCTTAGAGGACCATCTGTTGGCTCAGGTAGTGTCTCCTCTGCCATGGATGGCAAGATTAAAAATTGCTCAAGATGCAGCTCGTGGTTTGGCTTATCTGCATGGATAAATGGACTTTGGAGACTAAAAATTTGTATGATGAATTATTATTAAATTTATATGATGGATTTATTTTTATTTATAATATAAATTGATTACTGAATTGTTTTGTAGAGTGGTGTATAATAGCTAGTGGATTTGTTAGTATATTTGAAGGCTACTGAGATATGAGCAAGATATTTGTGAAATAATAATTTAAATTGAATTACAAAATATGGAACAATAAGTTTTGTGACGAAATTTATCGCAGCTATATATGTAACGTTTTGTTGATTTTGTTGTTTGGTGACTAAAAATTTTGTCACGTATACATCTTTTTGCCACGGAATATATTTCGTCACGATGAAAAATTTCATCACCTTGACATCTTACTGTGACGAAATTTTTTCCTTATCAATGATCAATATTTGTGACAAATTTATTCGTCAACTAAAATTATAAATATGGTACTGAATAATTATTTGGTAATGAAAATGAGAATTTTTGGCGACAAAATCTTGTTTTATTGGTGACAAAAAATTTCGTCACTGAAGTAACTTCATTGGTGATGAAATTATTTTTCATCACTGTGGTTTTTAGTGACAAACATTCAATGACGAAACTGGTGACGAAAATATTTCCTCACAAATATCTATAGTGACAAAATTAGTTCTTTCAAGACAAAAATTTCATCATTCAAGACCCAACTTGTTGTAGTGTGCTTCTTTAATCACGAACTAAGAACACCTAGCGATGGAGTGATACCACAGTATGAGTATCACCCACTCCAATCACAGTGCAAAGGCTGGATCGTTCTCTGATATGAGAGAGAGTTAGAGAGAGAGTATGGGAAAAATGTTATGGGTTAAAACTACATAACGTATCTGATATTCTTATATTATTTAGATATATATAATCAAATATATAACCATCTATATCTATCTATCCATCTATCCATATCTCTTGATAAGATATGGTAGATATAGATATTGATTGTGGGTTATCCAAATAATTCAAATTCAAATTCAAATTCAAACTTAAATGGATAATTTAATTGGTCATGGGTCATGCCACATGGATGCCCAAAGTCAGGTCCAATATCCGACCTCAATTTCCAACATCTCCCACTCATACATGAGCTGGCATGACATTGCCACATCTCTATCTCAATCTCCCCAAATATTAAATAATCACATACTAGCCAATGAACCGTGCGAATGTTGAGAAGCACATGCATGTGGGAGCTCTATACCAGAAACTCAAAATGAGCCAGCATAGAGACATCAACCCAAAAAGAATAGAAATAGTGTCATATATACCCCAGACCCATCTAATTACACTGGTCCAAAAAACAACATCTCTAATTCCTCAAAAAGAGCATGTTTGACCATCTCAATTCTTGTAATATATTCACACTCAATCCGCCTCTCATATAGAGCGATGTGAGTTGCTGGTAAAGAATATGCAACAGTGGTGTAATACTAGATGATCTTTCCTTTGCCCTCATGCCATTTAGTTTAGGATTGACCGCTTTCCCAGTGATGTCCCTTAAGGCCGAATCATACATAACCGCAGGCAACATACCAAAGTAGCAGAACATCAACCCCTTACCTTATGACATAGTCAAAAGTCACAAAAGGGTACATAAATGAAAGTCATATCAATAATGACACGTAAAACTCACACGGTGAGTAAACAGGGATCCATTCTCTCACCTCATTACTTTGTCACCAAGTACATATAGTACGAATACGTGTTACGGTGGAGTAACTCTTCCAAAAAGAGTGACGTCATACTTGATACACCATACAGATCTTAGTCTAGTCGCTTTCCAGCGCCTAACCCAAATTTTATATTTGCTCGCCTTCCAGGTGCCAAATGAGATCTCGCATCTGGCAAATCATAATAGGCATAACATGGAAAGTAGGTATTAACATCCATGTTTGGTCCTTAACATGACCTCATCTTGGTTGTAACCAAGGCGACATACATAGTGGATAATTTAAGCCTCTCTTGGCTCCAAATAAAATTATACCACTAGTCTCATCCTTGCTCGCTCCCAAGCGCTAAGGGCGATTGTTCGTATGAGTGAGCCAATCTTGCCTACTAACATCATCATCTACTAATGATTATGACACAAGCCATAATAGTGTCAACATCCCATCATATCACAACAAAATAAGTGATCAATTTTTTTTAAAAAAAACTCAACCATAGTCTGCTCAATTCTAGATTCCAAGCATAAGCCTTATTAGCACCTCTTGCGATAAGCATATACAACGGAATCCACCATTTGCGCCTCACATGAAGTGGTTCAAGATCACTACCTCTTGCACAATTACCTCTCTAAAGATATTTTGGTGACCAATCTGCGTTCATTCAAGATACGCCCAACTAGCACATTGAATCTTACAAGGGGCAAATTAATATACTACTAGTAAAGCATTCTATGCACAATCTAATGAGCAAGGTCAATGTCTAAACTACTCAGTTGACTATTTACCAAAGATAACACTTATCATGCCGAATACTCCCATATAGCGTACTTCAGGCTCCCACAACAAAAAAAGATCAAGGAATATAGGTCATCTGTTTCTTCGAAAAACAATCCAAGGATTCACTCAATAGCTAAGACTCTGGCTTTTATCGATAGGTAAGTCAATGGGTTTGCAATTTTGCATCTAGAATCATTCTAGGATATTCCTTATGTAAGTCATCAAAGACAAACCGGGAATTCTCTTAAAATAATCCCTAAGGATCGTACATTCAAGCATATAAATTACATCACCCATGTCCATCATATCTAAAACAGAGGACTGCCCATCCTAGGTGGCGACAACCTTATAAATTCTTGCCTCATAATGACTAAGTAAGGAAAAACTTCTTTTGGACCATTGATCATGCCTCAGTGGTCTTCATCGATCATCGTTGGCTTATCATGGCTCGACAAAATCTAAGAACCACTATTTGGATAACCGTTTTAGGCTATAAAAATTTATTGAAACTAGCAACCTTTTTGCGCTCCTAACTTTTCATCATAAAAGCAGAAGATAAATCCCTACGGATCTACTTATCCAATTCTCTAACGAGAAATTGGGTCACAACGTCCATAAATTAATGTTTCAAACTTATGTCAATCATAGCCTAAGTCGAAATAACCTCACTCCCCAAGAGGAAGTCTTCTCATGGTCTACACCTTTCTCAATGGTGCGACTTTTTCGTATCTAGCGAGCCTTATGCCTCAACAATGATATCCAAATTGCGCATAACTTTAGAACAATTTCACATCATAATGGAAAGTCAACCAAATTATAGAAATGGCTAATCCTCAAAGACTTTGTCTTCAACTACGCAAAATTGATCCACTTTCTAAAAATAGGGGACTGGAGCCTTTGGCATTATCCTAGGCTCTTTATCATCTTGCGGAGCAATCATGAATGTTTCCCTCTCAATCATCTAGTGATGACATGGAAAAATTTTGCAATCGCTACCACGCAACTAAGAATGTAGAGTATTCTTCTTTAATGGATTAATCCATTAGTACGCACATCGCTGCCACTGCCCCTAGGATATTGGAAATTTCTTTCCATTCTCAACTAGGCTACATAAAGTGCTATACTTAGAATTCTCTATCTTATAGAGTTCCAAAACTCTATTCACGTCACCTTTACTAAGAAAACTTTACATGACTTAGTTACACTACCACAAAGCTGCTTACCTATATGCACATGACCCAGAGGGTTTACATGACAGCATACAATAATGTACCACATGACCCTAAGTGTTTACAAGACAGCATACAATAATGCGTCATAGAACCCTAGGTCTTAACTTCATAACCTTATGAGAAGTAAAATAAAGATAAGTTGCTTAACGGTTACAGATCGCCCATAGATGGCTCTCCGCTAATCCATTACTCAAATGGAGTGTAAAATCTGATATGGAGGGCACTTAGTTAGGGATATAGGCAACAAACTAAAGTGCAATTCCCAATTGAGAAACATTTTGTGCCATCATCTACCTAACATTAACAATACTTAATTCCTTATCTTTACTACACCATTGTCTTGTTGAGTACTAGGAATAATCAATTTTCTAAGCATCCATTTCTCTTCACAGAGCTTTCTAAAAAATAACTCAAATAGATACTCGCCACCTTGGTCAAAACTAAAAGCACGAAAGCTGTTATCTGATTGATCTCGACCTCATATGTGCAATGTCAAAAATTATCTCAAAACTTTTGACTTATGGGAGATCAAATAGTCTTGACTCAGATGCGTACCGTAATCTATAAATGTGTCGAGATTGAGGCTAGCTATCATACCCTTACACATATCCAGTCACAAATATAATAGTGGATTAAATGCGCCAATACAAATGCCCCTCTGTGGCTTTCCTACTTATTTGTGCGCAACCATTACGAACAAAGTTACACATTCATATGAGAGTAGGATGTCACAAGCGAGTGGGCCCGAGAGGGCCTACTTAAACAATCCATGTCATATTCTCATTAATGTGATTAAGTATAATAAGCCATCGGTTCATGACCAATGTCATAAACTAATTCCAATCATCCTAATGTGTGAGTTCTCGAAGACAAGTTTTAAAGGTTTAGGCCTAACTAGATAATGACTCACGACTAATTCATGTTCACTAGATCATAAAAGGATGCCATGGAGATATCAAGTGCGCCTAACTCGCAAATTTAACTAGTAAGTGCTAATTCCCTGCACCTTCAAGTCAATTTTATTCTCCATACACTTTATTGCATCTAGTTAAAAGATGATGATACTCCTCTTGCCATCTCTATTTCTCGTTTCATAGTTACTTGCAATTAATTCTACTATCCACAAGAAGGAGAGAATAAGCTATCAATCTATGACAACTCTTGAAGTAACTTAAGCGGGAATTAGGCTGAAGAGTCTAATTCAACACAATGCTCTCACAAGCGATGCATCAAATTCTTAGAGTCATAACAAACTTGTCAGCCTTGACCTTTTCATCACTATGCTGCAACGTTTGCGCTTAGTGGTAAATGTTAGTAAAAAACGTTAGCCTAGCTAAGGAATCATACAAATAAGCCCCTCCTCATGTTTCACACTTAAGTGTGGAAACAGTAAGTGTCCATACTTAGACAAGCTGGCAATGATAATAGATTTTGTAGCCACTTGGCGCTAATCTTTTCACTTAGTGTTAATAGATTTTGCTGCTACTAAGCGCTAATCTTTTAATTTCAAGTGATACTTTAATGCACACTATTATTGTGTGTGAAATTTTGCTTCATCCACTCCCAACAGTTGGATAGAGAGCAAAACACTACTCATACTAGCTACTCGTCTTACAGTTAATGACTAATTCATTTAAGCTCGCATTTCTTGGATGACGTGACTCTTGAATGTTACTTCATCCAATGATGCAACATTATTGCAAGTCAAATTACAAAGTCAATTCACACAGCTCAATAGTCAAGATCATATACAAATCTATTGAGGGTTTACTAATTTCACAACTCCAAAACTCGCCAATCAAAACTACGTAGCGTGCCGCTAAACATAGTGCACTCATCAGTTTTTATTGTGCCAAACACAGCAACAAAACCACGGCGACTTTGAGTCATGTTTCCTTACTTTAGCTCAATTAAGGTTTGACCTAAAGTCTTCAAGACTTTTTGCTCATCTAAAGAATAGGATTATATTGTTCACATTTGAACATCTCTACTAAGTCTAGGTCAACCAAATTAACTTCCATAAACTAAGTCAATTTAGAGAGAAATTTGCATGGGATTAATTTGATTAGCATAATATAATTTTGCCGCAAAAATCTAAATTAAATAGTGACAATATTACACAAGTCGCAAGATCGAAAATCTACTATGCTCGTAATCATCACTTGTGCCACAGGTGACAATTATCCAAAATTTAATTTAATTCATGCGCAAAATATTAGTTTTCGGGAGTAAATCTACAAAGATTTCTCTCAACTGAACAACCTTCCACTGACTATGTGTAGACACCCCATTTTTGATCGACCTTAAGACTCAGACGTCATCATTTGAGCGCTCGGTGATTGCGGATGTTGTGCTCGTTCTAAGGTTTCGGAGTTTCGGCTGAGAGCCTTACCCCCGGACCTTGGGACCCTTTTGTGCTTTGCCTCGGTTTGCGAACCAGGTCTGGTTTTCTCTTCCCGAAGGGAGGGAGAGGTCTCATAGACCATCTCTCAGTGGCCGTAGGCTACTTTTCATGGTCGCAGGCCACTGTTCCCGTTTGGAGACCAGTTTTCGATTTTCAGGGTCGTCGGCTGTGCGCCTCGGCTCGGGACCGCTTAACATTCTTTGTTTGCTCCAGTTTTTGGCACACACGTTGTTTCCTTTGTCTAAAGGGACACTGTGGCCTAGGAGACCACCTTCGTGGTCACGCGCCACTTTCGATGCTTAACAGCTTGTTTTCGGGGCACCCGGCTGCGCGTTTTGACCCCCGAACCCTCATTTTGCATCCGTCTTGGTTCATTTTTGGCATGGACCTTGTTTTCATTGTTTGGAAGGTGGTACAAGGGTGGGAGACCACCTTTTCTCTTGAAGACCACCTCTTCTCCCGCCAGCCGATTTTCTTGTCAGGAAGCTGGTCTCATTGGTTTTTGAGCCACATTTGCTGGTCTCCCACCACACCACTAGCTTGCATTCGGCTGGGAGACCACCAAATGCGGCTGCCGACCACTTGAACCTTTTGAACTAGTCGGTCGACCAGGGGAAGTGACCGGCCAACCACTTGAACTGGTCGGCCTACCTTCCTTAGTCTTGTCTCAGTGAGTTGTTGCCAGCTGTGCCAACTGGAAGGCACAGCCTGGATCCTCCATACACGTGTATGGAGGATCTTCAACCTTGGTTTTTAGCTTCTTTGAGAAGCTTTGGCCTTGGATCTCTATAAGAGAGGCCCTTCTCTTCCTTTGTAAAGGCTCAGAATTTCTCTAAGGCTCATACATATATCTCTCTCTATATCTCACTATTTTGAGCTCCAAAGGGTATTATTCTTGCACCTTTGCACACCACCTCACAGCTTAACCCTTCCACCATTGCTTGGAGCTTCTTGGAGGCCATTTTCAGAGGTTAAGGAGTTGGGTTTTGGGTCCAGAAGTTGCTATCTTGCTAAGCGTCAAGGGTAACACACTTTTTTCCTCTTTTAGACTTTATTTTGATCCATCTCTTCGCCTTATTTTCATGCATATTTGAGCTTTGTTGTCAACTGAAAAAAGTCTTATTTTGAGGTCATTTTGATGTTTGTTTAAGGTCATTTTGTTGTTGGGGGTCATCTACCCCCTTGCATGCTTCATTTTGCATTGTTTTGAGCCATGCCATAAAGCCTTTGATTTAATCTTTGCTTGGCCTTCCTACCACTGAAATCCAGTGGATTTTCAGTAGTGAGCATGTGGTTTTGAGGGCCAAAATCAGAGAGGGGTGACCCTCTCTCTTGTTGTCTTGTTTACTAGCATTTTTGGCCTTACAAAGGAGCCTTCTTTTGAACACCTCCAAGCCTTGATTTAGGACCTTTTTAGTGACTTTTAAGGCCTTCCTAGGCTCTTTCTAGAGTTGGTTTTGTCACCTTGGGTGTGTCTCTTGCATGTGTAGAATAACCCCTTTTATAGCCTATCAAAGGAGCATATCATTCTTGCATGCATTGATCATGTTTCAATGGGTTTTTGGGATTTATTTGGCATGTCATATCTCTAAATTTTTCTTTTTTAGTGGCCGCTTGAATGCTTCATATGCTTGTAGTGTAATCTATGTTCACTAGCTCGCATTGCATGTTATTTTGGCCCTTGATTCTAGCATATTTTGGCCATGTCCTAAACTGATTTTATTCATGATTTGGGCTTCCTTAGCTCTGTTTTGAGGTGCCATGGTCGAATGACGCTTTCCATGCATGCTTGTAGTGTAATACCCTTGTCTAGCTTCGAGTTTTGTAGCCTCTTGCATGCTTAACTTGAGGTGTTTTTGTGTTTTAGCATCATTGAACATGTTATTTCAGAGCTTATACTTGTGCCATATTCCCATGTTTTCAACTCTTTAAATGTGTTTGAGAGTTGTGCTTGTATGCCTCATTTTTGGGCCATTGCATAAGCCTCATTTTTGTGCATTGCAAGCCATCATTTTAGTCCATTTTGCCACTGTTTTGGGTTTGCATAGGGACTTTTTGGGGTTGGTTTGGTCATTTGGGCATCGCTTTGCATACCTCTGGTGTAATGCACTTCACTAGTTTTGGTAATTGTGCCATCCAACATGCATCGGGTGAGTTGTCATTTCAGAGCTGGAACATGTGTCATTGTATGCCATATTTCATCCTTGTCATGCTTTGGTAGAGTTGTATCTCGTGCCCTTGGCTTGGAGTCTTTGCATTGTGCATGCTTGTGTGTGTCTTGTTGCTTTGATTGGCCACTAATTTGGGGGTGGCCGAGGCCCATCCACTTTGATTTAAGTCCATCTTGCATTGTGTATGCCATCTAGTCCATGTTGCCGCATGATTGATCATTGCATTGCGTATGCCTCGTTCATAACATTGCGTATGTTAGTGCATTGTGTATGCATGCCATATAATCCATGTGCATTGAGTATGCCCTTGATTAGTCCATAGCATTGTGTATGCTAGTTGCATGCTTGCTTGCATGTCATCCTTTGCATGTTTGCATCAATTAGTCGCATTACATTTAGGATTGCATACTAGAGTTGCATTTGTACATGCCATGCCATTCTACTTGTTGCATTGTGTTTGGAATAGGAGTTAGTCCAAACACGGGAAACGAGGAACGTGTCATACTCCAAGCGATGAAACGTGCCTCGATTCCCTGTTGTCGACACTCTTGACCACCCATGATGGAGTTGTTGGTTTTAGTTGCTTATATGTGCATTCATGTCCCATCGAGTTGTGCAATTCAACTCCTCGGCCATCATGCATTGGGATGCGTGATTGATGGCACGAGGATCGAGGACTACACTCCCTTGAGCTTATGCAATGACAGGGAGAGTGGTCAGGCACACATATGTTGAAAATACTTTGCCTTCTATCTCTCTTGCCTTTGTTGCAGAAAATACAGAAACCAAGAGAAGAAACTGGCCAGCCGACCAAGTTTTCTGGCAAGTCGACCACCTTTTCTGGTTTTCACTACCAAGGGTGGTCGGTAGGTGGTCTCCAATGCCTATAGTTGGTCGGTAGCCTTCCCCCAGGTTTCCAGGGTGGAGTTTCATCTCCTTGGAGCTTTGTGCAAGTTTCTGAGTTCAATTGCAAACGAAGGCAAGTTGAGACATCGCGATGGATTTCCCGACAAGGCGACTTGAGCATGCATGCATCCTTTATCATTCGGAACAGCGCTGAGGTAGTCCATTTCCTGTAGCTTGCATGCTAATTTATTTGCTTCCTTAGTTTAATTTGTTAATTAATTAATGTTGTATAATATTTAGCTGTAATTCGTTATTCATCTTGGTTGTGTAATAATTAGTTTAATTAGCTTAGATTAGCTAGTTGGTTTTGTATTATTTATTCGAACCCTCCGCGAGAGGGCGAACTTTGTAATGAGTGTGCGTGTGTGTGATGCATGTCTTCCGACTCCACGTCTTTCTCCCTTTTATTTACCAGCTTATGATGGTTAGTTTTAGGGCATGTTTCAATTAGCATCTATATGTTCGCATGTTTGCATTCATTCATCTGTATTGCATGCACTGGGCTCGGCGCATCATGCTAACTGCATTGTATTTCAATTCCAAGTTGAATACATGTATCGATTGTCGTATCTTATATGCCATCTTAGAATAGCCGAGCCTATCTTAGTTGCATCCTGCATGTGTTGCGTTAGGCATCTCAGCATAGTTAGGATTCATGTATGATTTCTAATTAGCTTCTTTCTTTGGCTCGAAGTACTCGGTGAGTGTTTATGCTTTAGCATCCTTGCATGTGTGTGAGTGACTGCCATGATAGCATGCTTGCCATGAGGCTAACTGACTATGTGATATATCTGCCTGAATGCCTGTGGGTGAAGGTTGGATTACTTGAATTGGAACATTGCGAGTTTTAAGCCCACCTGAGAGTGGCAAATCCACGTCTTAGCCTACTTGCGAGTAGCACCATCAAACAATTTTTCAAATAAACAAACATGAAATGTTTTGTTCCAATTCAGGCGATCTAGTCTATACTTGTATGCTGTGTGCATCACATAGTAATCCTAGGCTAATAAACCGGAATAAGAACGCATGTATTTTCAAAAACTCGATATCATGTTTAGTAGTGACCGATCTTTGATCGGGCTAGATGGTGTGCTCATTGCATGACCTTCCCCAATCGTACCTAAGTTCCTGAGCTGAGGCAACTTTGGTGATGACGGACACGTGGCCTTAGGCACGAGTCAGGGTTTTCTAAATTCCCCCAAAATAAAATATTTAGGTGGCGACTCTGTATCTAGCAAAGTAGTCCATGTTTGACACTTCTTTCTAAAAATCTATTTTTCAAAATGATTTGCTGAATTTGGACTCTTTGGTGATTTATCGGTCTCGCATTGCACTTTGCGGGATTAGATTTAGAACCGTGACATCGAGTCCGAACTGTAGTAAGCCCAATGAACAAAACGGGATTTCTCCCGGGACGTTCAGAGACGTCTGCAGTTTCTAGCGACTCCACTAGGGATTTAGAGAACTTGACTCGAACTCATGATATCTTGTTTTGACTACAGTTATGTGTTTCTTTGCATAGCATTTGCATTGGTGCGCCTAGGACATCGTGTTTGCCATCTGCTATTCCTGAATGGTTTGCCGGAAGCTGCGTGCCATAAGGCTGACCGGTTATGGGCTCTGCCACGATGGGAACACAAACCCCGATTTTTACCAGGGCACCCGTTTTGACCGTTCGACCTAGTGCATATTTGGAATCCATAGTGACCATTCCAAGCTAGGACAGGTTGCTTACCCGATTATAGGTTGTGTGAAACCACTGCGTGCGTAGTGAAACCCTAGCTCTTGACAAAATAGGACAGGGAAACCCTGCTCCAACATAGGGGTGTTTTGGCTCTCACTTGTTTGCTATGTGCTTTTAGAGTGTGTCTCTACAGGAATGCATGTATCAGTTTGCAAGTTTGGGCATCAGGCTAGCGGGCACCAGTGTTTTGAGAATTAGTTATCTGCGGATATTAGATTCAAATTTGGGGGCAGTAATTTGGGAACAATGATCAGTGTCTGAGAATAGTGTATTTAGCTTATCAATTGTGTGTTGTTATACCAAACTGTGTGTTGTGTTTATTTAAGCAGTTATGCTGTCCGTTTTTCTGGTTGTTTATTTCCTTATTATGCTTTATTTATCTTTTTGCTAGGTAGTTTAGCACAATTGCTTCCGACCAAGCAGATATTCCCCAAGCACTCTGGACTAGAGGTCGTCGACTCCATCGATCTGAAGATCTGGTAGATGGACAACCAGTGTTTTATTCTTTACCTCCGGCTATTAGACGGAGGGCAGTTAGGCAGAGGACATCAGTTCAGCAATCAGTTCAGAGGGCTTTGTCTACCCCACCCGAGAATAGTAGGGATCAGAGTTCTGTTTCTCCCACAGAGAGGGAACATATACCGGCGGTACAGCTAGATCAGGGCAGTATGACGGGAATCGAAGAAATGATGCGCCAGCTCTAGGAGAGCATGAGAACCATGCAGGAGGACGCTGCTCGTCAAGTAGAATTTGCTAAAATGCGAGCCGTCATTATGGCCCAACAGCAGAAGCATCATCTGCCACAAAGAAGAAGCCGGAGCATCAGCTTCACACCAAGCTCCTCCCCCACCAAGAGTTCCAATACCCGGGGAGACGGGGAATGTCCAGAATGTCCAGAAGGATACAGACATCCTAACAGGGCCGGCTCCGCCCCCGATTCTACCTCAACTATCAAAGGCACCCACTCCTTTCAATCAACCGGATTCTCCCTTCGAATTTGAGATGGACCCCACGGCATTAAAAGTGAGCAAGCTTGAAAAACTATTCAAGAAATCTCAGGGTGTGAAGTCCATCCCAGACATTGAGGATGGGTATACCGACGCAGCCGTGACGTTGCCGGACAGATTTAAGATGCCACATATTGGCCGCTTTGACGGGTCCGGGGATCCCATGGTGCACTTACGGCTTTTTTCAGACATATTAAGGCCGATGGGCCACACCAGACTACATAAGCTTTCTTTATTCGGTCGAACCCTGTCAGGTGTGGCGGCCATATGGTACGCAAAACTGGAAGACGATGTTAAAAGGAATTGGGATGAGATGGCTGAGGCTTTTGTTGCTCAGTACTCCTATAATACACAAATCGAGATCACAACCCATGATCTCGAGACGACTAGGCAGGAGCCTAAAGAGAGCTTTTCTGACTTCGTAACCTGGTGGAGGGCCAAGGCCTCGATGATGACCCTTAGGCCAACTAACAAAGATCAAATACGGATGATTGTGCGCAATCTCCAGCCTAAGCTTATGCAAAAAATGATTGTTCTTCCCTTCCCCACCTTTTCAGATTTACATGAGATGGGGATACAAATTGAGGATGCTATGAAATAGGGTCTGATTGACCAAGACAGAGAATAACTCAGAGAACTTTCAACTCTGACGAATGATGCATAAGCAAAGGTCAAGCATTGCTAGAGCTTCAGAAGTGAGCATGGTCACCACCAATCCCCCAAGAACCCTTGCAGCTACGCCATTCACCAGTGCGTTCGGTAGTAGTTCGTAAACAGCCAGATACCCACCCAAAAGCCAAAGAACTTTCACTCCACTATACATGTCCTTGTCCAAGGCTTTAGGAGTTTTGATTAGGAAAGGGCATTTGAAGCCCCTAGAGTCGCGGCCATTACCAGAAAAACTTCCCCCCACCCACAACCCAAATTTTATCAAGGCTTTCACTAACACCACGGTCATGACACTGACCAATGCTTCCGATTACATCATGAGATTCAAGATCTCGTTGATAATAGGGTGATTGTGCCTCTAGAAAAACCCAACGTCACAACCAATCCTCTCCCACCACACAACCAAGCTCCACCTCCCAAATGAATCAACTTTATCCAGACCAGGGTCATGTCATACGACCCCAGCATATATATATCACCCCATCTCACCTACCCAAGCCGGAGGTGTTCCTTCCTGACAGCACTGACTTGTGCATGTTTGACATCTCCCGAACCCAACCAGAACCAATGGTGATGGCTGTCGAAGACAGAATAGGGATGATTTCGGAGGAAAGTGGTACAGTGGATTCAGGGACTGAGGAATTGAGGAGCTTTGCTGAGAAGGTGTACAATCCGAGTGGCTACATTGCTTCAGAGGGTCAGATTAGACCAAATGTGGAATTGTCGGTGGGGGCAGAAATTTGTGTACTACGGGGGAATGGACTTGATCAGAGGATAGATGACTTAGCAATTCTGGAAGGGGACATTGCTGACCTTCAGATTTTCAACGAACAAGATCCGGGAGATATGACAGTCAACTGGTTTGATTTTGAGGAGTCAGCAGAGGTTACAGGGTGGCTTGACGACCAACCAGATATTGTTGAAGAATCTCAGCTGAAAAGGGGCCCGTCAGGGGCAAGGACATCAATTGTGGCCGGAAGGGCCAGGGATCAGAATACATCCCCGGAGAGCGCTGGTGCAAAGAATTTCGCTCGGGATTTGGGCATTTTGAATACAAGAGATTTTGAACAACAGACTTCATTGACGCAGCTAGAACGGGAAGGAATTGAAGACTCTAAGAGAGCCAGAAAAGCCAAGGCCCCTGTGGGGACTGAAAGTGCTGTGTGCACAAGAACAGAGGGTGTCATGAAAGCACAAGGGATGTATCATGAGTACAAGGACAGTGGTAACAGAGGCGGACAGATGTCTGTCGGCTGCCGATGGAATGTGGTGGGAGGACAACAATCTATGTCTTGCCCACACAGATTTGGACTGAGGAAGCAATCAACCGGATGACACCTGGCACATTGGTGAAGTTGACCATATGACTAGGAGTGGGCAGTATTTCAAGCCCCCACACCTAGATCGGCCAGAGGCGTTCGGGAAGGACAAGGACGAGGAGAAACAGAAAGAGAAGCAACTCGAAGAAGAGGTTGTACTGAAGTAGTTGAAAAAGATACAGGCAGGCATCTCCATCTAGGGACTGCTTATAGCTTCACTTGTTCATAGACAGGCTGTTCTATCGGCCATGGACAAGGCCAAGCTCTCAATAGACACCATGCTTGAACAGCTGGTGGGATTGGTTTTTCCAGGAGGAGCTTCCCCGATGTTGACCTTTTCTGATAAGGAACTACAGCCTGAGGGCTTGAATCACAACAAACCGCTCTACATCTCTGTGGAATGTAGAAGCAAATGGATACTGGTGGTTCTTGTCGATACCGGATCAGCTATCAACGTGTGCCCGGTGGGGACGGCGTATGCGAACGGGTTGAAGCCCGCAGACTTCGTGTCAACAACCCAAGTGATAAGGGCATATGATAACACAAGCAGAGAGGTGATGGGGACTGTGAAAATTCAAACTCAGGTTGGTCCGGGACAGCACGAAATTGACTTTCATGTCTTGGACGTTCCCGTAACCTTCAATTTACTCCTAGGTGGCCGTGGCTGCACCAAGTGAAGGCAGTCTCTTCCACGCTGCATCAGATATTGAAATACCCTCACAGAAAGGAGGTGGCTATTATTTTTAGGAATTTGTCAATCCATCCGCCGCCAGAAGTGTCTACACCAGTTTTGGAAATCGAGCACGGCACAGAGGATGTGTTCCTATCGAGGTTTACTCTGGCTGAGGCTCGGGTTGAACAGAACATCTTGGTTGTTGATAAGGGGTTGTATGTTAGCGCTCAATCAGTGTACCTCATGAACAAGCTCCAACACATCCCCAGGATGGGATTGGGGAAGAGTGGCCGGAAAGGCATTACAGTATCGGTTGAAGTGCCACACAACCCGCATACCTTTGGCTTGGGTTATCTACCCACCAAAGAGGATTGGCTGAGGAAAGGTAAGGAAATGGCTGGGAGAGCCAGAGCGAAGCGGGCGGGGAAGCCTTTTGAGTTGATGCACCGACCCATCCAAGGTACCCTAAACGGACGCTTCGTCCGGGAGGGGGAGGACTTTCCATTTTGTGGCTTCCCAGAGCCATGGCTAAATGCCGAGAGGAGGCGCCTGCCGGGGTTTGAGATCTTCTTTGACCTACAGTTATCCGGGGATGATGTTGCCGAGGAACAAATAGACTCATCAGCTGAGGCTGAGCAGAATGAGAAATTGGATTCTGAGAGCACCGAAATTGAAATGGGGGTAGCGTTGGCTTGTCTACTTTCAGATCCTCAGATCGTACAGAAGTGCTTGGGGGATAACTTCTTGGTGTCCATGATTGGGAATGAAACGGCCGCGAGCCCACCGTCAAGCATTTTGGTTGCATCCATCGCACCATCTCTCATCTGGCAGTACAAGGAGGGATTTTTGTATAGCAGCACCGGGTCAAGTAGTGAGCCAGAATCTGATTCCACCGAGTCTGTAGAGTCGGAATCAGGTTGCAGCTCGTCTCAGTCTGAGTCCGGTATTCCTGGGGGTGATAACCCGGATACCACAGTCCTGTCTAGGTCATCTTTTTCTTTCTCTTTTGAGTCTATTGTAACAGAGGAATCAGACAATTTGGATGTGCTTAATCAGAATGGAATGCCTGTGGTTTCTGAGTAATTTTCTGTGCCTTTGATTTATTGTATTAATTAGGACTTTCAAAATTTTGATGAAAACGACGAGGAAGAAATTCCTCCGGTTTTACAACGTCTAATTGATCAAGAGCAGGAGAGATTTGTTAAACCCTTGGCTGATGAAATCACTACAGTTAATGTGGTTACTGAGGAGGACCCGTGTAGACACCCCATTTTTGACCGTCCTCAAGACTTGGACGTCACCGCTTGAACACTCGGTGATCATCTATGTTTGTGTTCGTCTTGAGTTCCCGGAGGTCTTGGCTACGCGCCTTGCCTCAGGATCTCTCGACTCAACTGTTTTGTGTTTGGTTTTGCACCAAACACTTGTGTTTAGCCTTAGAGGGGCAGGGAATGGCTTGTGGGCCATCCCCACACTCCACTGGCGATGGCTTGAGGCCACCGGCTGTGTTTTGTTGCCACCTGTCATGACCCGAACCCGCCCCTATGGGCTAAGGCCATAACCGGCCAATAATCATGAGATTACCTACGGCCTCAAACCAAATAAGACAAAACTCATCAGAGTAAAAGGGGCCAAACGGAAGCAACTTAAAAACTTTGTCCATAGAGCCGTGCTTATATGCACATCAAAACATTCAAGACATACATATGTTAATAACTCACAACAGAAAGCATAGCAACATAAATTTCTGTACAGACAGGATCATTCAAAACTGAGCCAACCAAACAAACTATATGTAGACGTACTCAAAACTTCGCCAACATGACAATATAGAACAGAACGACATAAAGGCGAAGGCAAGTCTCGTGCGTGAGACGCAAGGCTGACTCTCCAAAACCTTTGTTGTTCCACACAAACTTCACTGAGGCTGGGTTTGGACTTCCCTTGGCTCACCTACAAACACATGAATGAGCGTGAGCGAAAGCCCAGTGAATAATATCAAATAAAGAATATACTTTGGAACAATGTCTACATCAAACGGCCTTGGGCCCAATTTGCATTTCTAACTAATACATACATTTGTACATACATAGGCAAGTGTAAGTCAAGTAACTGAAGTTCCAATACATTCCACGGCCTCGGGCCCAATTCATTCATGTCCATCGGCCTTTGGCCCACATTTATTATCAAACAGCCTTCAACCCATATTTTATCAAACGGCCTTCGGCCCAATCATTTATCTATCGGCCTTCGGCCCAATCATTCATGTCAATCGGCCTTCGGCCCAATCATTTACCAATCGGCCTTTGGCCCAATTATTCATTTCCATTGGCCTTTGGCCCAATTATTCATTTCAATCGCCCTTTGGCCCAATCATTCATTTCCATCGGCCTTTGGCCCAATTATTCATTTAAATCGGCCTTTGGCCCAGTTATTCATTTCAATCGGCCTTTGGCCCAGTTATTCATTTCCATCGGCCTTTGGCCCAAACATTTATTTCAATCTGGCACATAAGCCTTACAGACTTTTATATCAACCTGTGTCCACCCTTCAAATTAATGAACTTTACATACTTACATAGAAGTAGCAATTGGACAACAACATATGTCAGATATTACTCACAGTGATCGGCTTGTAGATTTGCCCTGGAGCTCGACCCTACACATTCCATGAATACAAAAGGGTCACTACCAATTCACTCCGTTCTTTAATTCACATATTCCTCTTTAGGCTTCATTCTTATCTCTTTAATTCAATCACAATGCTCAATGTATGCCTAAGAGTGCTTAGAAGTGAAAAGGAACAGAAAAAGTAACACGTAATGCATTTTGTAATTTAAAAATAGGGTCCCCGCCGGCGTGAACTTCTCGCCGGACCCTTAAGGCCTGCACAAATACTGGTTACATCAAATCCACGCTCGAGCGTGAACTTGGCCGCTCGAGCGGAAGGCCTGTCTACATAGCTCCCCGCTCGAGCGTCAACTTCCCCGCTCGAGCGGGAACCATGTCTGACAAAAATGCTGGGAGCTCGATTTTCCCGCTTGAGCGGACATAAAAAATCTGGGAATTCCAGGTTGTGTTCTTGGGCCCAAATTCAATTTCCCAGCTACAATTCTTCCATGCAATGGCTCAAATCTCATGTATAATCATGCTAACATGGTATAGACCCCAAATTACAACTCAATGAGGCTCAATTTCACAAATAAGTCACATGCATGCCCCAAAACCCATTCCAATATGGTAAAATCATGCATTCAAGCTCATCTCTTAATTATTCAAACATGCATGCCAATTTTTTGACTTCATTTCTATTCCAAATAGTGCAAATGGTGTTCATTCTCATGGAATACACAAAAACATGCTTGCATGTATGATTCAACACTCATATTTCCATATTCAACTTAGCACATGCTTGATTATACAAAATCATGGTGATCCTATACATGCATGTGTATATTAACTCCAAATTCATCAATTATGGTACAACTCTTATTCTTGATCACCAATTAACCTTTAATACACAAAATCACAAGTTCAAACTCATGAATTCAAGACCCAATGCTTACCTAGAGGCTCAATCTTCCAAACTATAGCAATTTCTTGAGTTATCTTCAAGACCTTCAAAGTTCAAGAGCAAAACTTGCACAATTCTTCTTTCTCTCTCTCTACAGCCGGCCTTCACACCCTCTCCATGCCTACCTCAGATTTTTTTGAGTTCAAAAAGGAGCAAAGAGAGTGTATATGGCCATAAATAAAAAGTCCCACTAATGCTTATTTAATAATATTAAATAGTTGGACACTAATTCACCAATTTAATCAATTTAATCTGACCCGAATCAATTTCCAATTAAATTTCACCGTAGGCTCTAAATATTATGCCAATCACATTGGCATAGTCAATTTCGGGTTCTATGGCCGATAAGGACTTCAATTTATTTTCTAAAGCAGATAATCAAACAGATATTCCTACGGTGAACAGATAGAAATTCAAAACCACATATTTTCACATAATGGCATACCAAATCATATCAAACATATAATCAAATTCATATTAAGGACCAATTAGTTAATTACGGAACAGGGGCATCACACCACTGGCCAAATGTTTGGCTGGCTGGCACTATAGATGGCCGGCTGGCTATCTTTTTTTGGTCAATTGCATTTTTGGCCGGCCGACTACTGTGCATCTGCTTTTACACATATTTTCATGCTGCTGGCATGCACTTGGCTCCCCTCCATACACGTGTATGGAGGGATTTCCCTCTTAGCTAGCTTGTCTTGTAAGCTTGCAAGATTGAAGCTCTATAAGAGGAGGTCTCCTCTCCCCCTTTTAGGGTTAGACAACACTTCTTAGAGAGCTCTGGTTTTAGGGTTTGGTTTGTGTATCTATCCTATATCTATATCTATATATATATCTCTCTCTTGTATTTGTGTGTGTTTAGCCTTAGGATTGCACACAAACACCCACTATTATACTATCCTCTTGGAGCTAAGGCCCTTGAGGGTTGTTTTTGAAGTTTTGGAGCTGGTTTGAGCCAAAGAAGCTGCTGGTCTTCCATTCATGAAGAGGGTCTACAAGCGTGAGCACTTACTCCTTTAAATACCCCATTTTTGCAAGGCTTTTTTTACTATCTTGCATCTGTTTTTGAGCTTAGCATATAACACATAAAAGTTCTATTTTTGAGCCCTCTAAATAGTTGTTTAAGAGTGGTTTAAGCTTTAGGGTTGTTTGACCCCTCTTAAGGCTTGTTTGACCTTCATTTTGTGCCATTTTGGTGAGCTCCGGGACCATTGTATTTGGGCCTCCTCACCACTGAAATCTTGAGGGATTTTAGTGGTGAGGATGGTGCCTTGAGGTCCCAAGAAGGAGAGGGCCACCCCCTCCCCTTGTTATCCTTGAAAAGGGCCACTTTAGCCTCTTGAAAGAGGATCTTGTTTAAGTGCATGTTGGCCATGTCTTAAGTGTTATTTGGTAGTATTTTGCCATGTATTACCTCTGTTTTTAGTTGGTTTTGGTACACCATGCTTTCTTAGCATACATGCCTTGTAATGACATGTTTAGGTCTCAATATGCTTTAGGTTTTGATCCTTGTTCTAGCATGATTTTGGCCAAGCTTTGTGAAGCTTTTGTGTTTGTTTTAGCATGCTTAAGCTCTTTTTTTGGTTGTTTTGGTCGACCATCACATGCTTAGTATAGCCACCTTGCATTTTGGCTTGTTAGACTTGGGTGTGTGAGTGTGTAGCATGCATTACGAGCAGTGTTTCAGTGGTTTGGAACCACTTACCATGTTATTTCAATCCTTATAATATGCTTGCATGCTTGCATTTAATGCTCCTTTGATGCTTTAAGAGGTTGTGTTGTATGCTCCATGTTTAAGCATTTGTGCATGTCTCCATGTGTAGATCATTTAGATGCCATCTAAGTGGTTTTTGGGGCCTTCCTTAACATGATTTAGGACTGTTTTGATCCATTTTGGTCATTTGCTTCATGTGTCATATGATCATGCTCTAGGTCCTTGGGCTTGGTTGCATGCCTAGCTTGCATTAGTAGGTTGATTTGGCATCATTTCCTACATGTTTTTCAGAGCTTACATTGCATGCTAATTGTCCATGTTTGCCTCCTTTTAAGTGTGCTTAGCAGTTGTTCCTTTATGCTTAAGTGTTGGCCCATCAACATGTACATGTGTGTGTGTGTGTGTGTGTTAGCCCTCATTTCCATAGCATTGGCCACTATTTTAGGCTTGTTTGAGGGCTACATAAATTAGTTTAAGTCTATCCCCTTTGCTTGTTTGCATGCTCACTGTAGACACCCCATTTTTGACCGCCCTTAAGACTTGGGCGCTACTGATGGTTTGCTCGATGATGAAAGGTGTGTAGGGCAAAGGTTCAATTTCTTTGGCAATGAGAGGGTCAAATCCCAACTTCACACCCCATTTTGGACCAAAGCTATTTTGAATGGTTTTTAGACCTTAAAACCCTCTCTTTCAAAATATTTTTGAAATAAAGTTTCTACGATGTTCCGAGACTCACATTTTGTCAAAAAATGCACTTTTCGATAAACCGAGCAAAGACAAAGTGGAAGTGAATGAAAGAGATGAAATGTTTGAAAAATCTTTCAAAACACCTTACTTAGGGGTTTGAAGTTGAAGAAAAGGGGAAAGGAGAGAAGAAACCAAGTTGGAGAAGAAGATAGGCAAGAATCGCTAAGAGAGGGACGAGCAGTCCTCGCTAAATCAAGCTTATTTGTCTATACAATTGGAGTCAAGCTATGAGGCCATCACCGTTGGAAAGAAGACTTCCGGGGCTTCATTTTTCATTCAAGAATCTCTTAAATCCGAGTCCGGAGGGCGGAGATATGATTGGTTGAAGTTGGGCATCATCTCGGTTGGACCAAAACTGAGCAGCCTTCACCAAAAAAAGCATAACTTTTTTCACAGTTGGCATTTTGATGCAAGTCTATTGCCATTGGAAATCTTACTTCCGGGGCTTCAATTTTGACACAAGAATGACCTGAAAAGGAGTTCATATGAAAAAGTTATGCCCGTTTGAAGTTGGACCTGCAGAGTAGATTTTTCTTGCCAACTGGCCAAAACACATGGCCGACCGACCAAATAGATGGCCGACCGGCTAGAAAAGATGGCCGACTGACCAAGTTTGCTAGCTGATGACCTTCCAGAGTATTCTACAGATTGAATGGATGCCAGCTATGCCAGCTGGAATGCACAGACTCTGCTCCCCATGCACGTGTGTGGCTGTTTTGCACCCTTTGCACCCTTTTTGACCCTCTTTTTGCACCCTTTGCTCAAAGCTTCTTGAGGAAGCTTTGACCCCTTGTCTTGGCTTCCTCAAGAAACTTGCACCTTTGCATTAGCTTCTCTTAGAAGCTTGGTCCCTTTGACCCTTTTGTATAGCTTCTTTGAGAAGCTTTATGCCATTTCCTTGCTCTATATAAGGAAGCCTCCTCCTCCATTGTTTTGGTTCAGCAAAAAACCAGACCTAGGGCATATATATCTGATATATATATCCTCTCTCTCTCTCTATATTTCCCTCTCTCTCCTCTTTTGTGTGTGTTTTGTGACCTAAAAGGGTGATTTTTTCTTAGTTTTGCACTAAAACACACACCATTACACCATACTTCGACTTGGGAGGTCTTGAGGGTTTGTTCTTGAGGTTTTGAGGTGGTTTTGATCAGAAGAGGAGGGCTGCACTTACTGTTCTTGAGGTGTTCTTCAAGGGTAACACTTTTTCCTCTTTATTTCTCATTTTTGCATACACTTTTAGCCTATCTTGCATACTGATTTGAGCTTGGTGTATAACATAAAAAAGTTCTGTTTTTTTGTGTTTAAGATACTTCATTAAGACCACTTTGGTGTTTGGGGTTGTTTGACCCCTCTTAGGCCTTGTTTGGCCTCATTTTTGTGCATTTTTTGTGAGCTTCGGGACCACCTTGTATTGGCCCTCTCACCACTGAAATATAGAGAGATTTCAGTGGTGGGGGTGGTGTTTTGAGGTCCTAAGAAGGAGAGGGGTGATCCTCTCCTTTGTTGTCTTGTTTACTAGCATGTTTGGCCCTTCAAAGAAGCCCTTATTTGCACACTTCTTGAGCTCGGTTCAGGCATTTTTCAGTGGGTTTTAGGACCCCCATAAGCCATTTCCAGAGTTGTTTTGGTCATGTTGAGTGTCCCTCTTGCATGTGTATAACAACCCCTTGCATGGCCTTCCAAAGGAGCACCTCATTCTAACATGTGTTGGCTCTATTTCAGTGGGTATTTGGTGTTTATTTAGCATGTTTTATCTCTTTCGTCTGTCGGTTTGTCGACCCTTGACATGCATCATACACTTGCTTTGTATTCCTCTATTTTGCCTAGAAATGCATCTTGCCTTTGGACCACCATGCTTGCATATTTTGGCTTAGCTTTGTGAGGTTTTTGGTCATATTTTAACATGCTTAAGGTCTGTCTTGGGTCTTTGGAGTCATGCTTTCCATGCTTTGTATAGCTTCTTTGCATTCTAGCTTACTAGCCTTGTGTGTGTAGGTCACTAGCATGCTTTACTTGGTTTGTTCTCATGATTTGGCATCATTGGAGACCACATTTTAGTCCATGTTCCATGCTTGCATACTTGCATTTTCCATCCCTTTCATGCTTTGAAGAGTTGATGGCTTATGCTCCGTGTTTAAGGTCTTGTGCATGCATGCTTGTGTTTGTTTTCATGCCTTTGTTGCATCATTTTGGCCACTGTTTTGGACCTAGTAGAGAGTTGTCCAAGTTAGTGTAAGACCATCCTTTGCATGTTGATGCATGCTCACCTTGTGTGTTGTGGCATACTTGTGTGTTGTTGCATGTTTAGGTTGCTTAATATGATGCATGCCTTGTACACTTGCATGCTTAGATCACATCTTGTATGCTTGTCACTCCTATTATTATTCCATATCTTGCACGCTTGCTCACTTAGGTTGTGTGCCTAACATGCATTGTGCATTACTTGCTTGCATGCCCATGTTGCATACTTAGTTAACATGCCTAGGTCGCATTGCATGAGCATACATGCCTTGCCTCTTAAATTGAGTATGATGGAGGTTGGGTTTCACTTGTTTGTTTGATGTGCATCTCATTTGAAATCAAAGTGAATACTTGGTTTCTTGGGCCATCACGCATTGAAATGCGCGATTGGTGGTCCGAGAATCGAGAACCATGTCCCTTTGAGTCACAAACATGATAAGGGATGAGTTGGTGCACATATTTGCTTGAAATGCATTGCCATGCCATGTTTTGCCCTCTGCTGTTGTCAAAACAGGTTTCTGCAGGAAGTTTTGGCCGGTTGGCTACATGGAGTGCCGACCGACCAATTATTGATGGCCAATAGCTCAACAAATGGCCGATGACCATCCGGACATGGCTGGTGGTGTTCCCACTTGGTTGGTGGCACTCCACAGTGTGCAGAGAGCATACCTTGGGATTTGTGCAAATTTCAAAAGAGCAAAGCAGGGAAAATAGAGGCAAACTTGTGCATGGCGTTGGATTTCCGAGCAAAGCCGAGCGTGCATGCATCCATCCCTCTTCCCGAGGCCTTTTACTGTTTTCAATAGCTTAACTGATTTGTTAATTAATTAAGTGGTCTGTAATTATTTAATTAGCTTGTAGGTTAATTAATTTGTATATTCTTTTGGTCCCTCCGAGCGAGGGTAAATTTGTAATAAGTGTGGGTGAGTGTGTGCATGTCTTCCAACCCCCACTTCTTTCTCCCTTTTACTTACCTGCTTTCAATGGTTAGTACTAGGGCATATTTATTTTAGCATCCTTATGCTATGCATGCGTGCATCATTCATCATCTTTGCATGCACTGCTCGGCATCATACTAACTGCATTGTACTTCAATTCCAAGTTGAATACGTGTTATTTGTAGCATTTCACATGTCATTGTAGATTAGCCGAGCCTATTCTAGTGACATTCTGTATGTGATGCATTAGCCATTTTTAACATAAACTAGGATCATGCATGATTACTAACTAGTTTCGCTTTTTGTACGAGTACTAGGTAAGCTTTTATGCTTTAGCATACCGCATGCGTGTGAGTGTTGCCATAATAGCGTGATTGCCATGAGGCTAGCTGCTTATGTGATATAACTGCTTGAATGCCTGTGGATGGAGGTTGAATTACCTAAATTGGAATAATGCATTAAAACTGTGAGTTTTAAGCCCACTAGATAATGGCAAACCACCTTTTCTAAAGCCCACTTGAGGGTGGCAAAATTTGTATTTTAGCCTACTTGAGAGTAGCAAACCATTTTCAAAAAAAACATGAAATGTTTTGTTTCAATTTAGGTGATTTGGTCTATACTTGTTTGCTGTGCGCATAACATAGTAAATCTAGGCTAATAACCGGAATAAGAACACATAACGTTTTCAAAATTGGATATCATGATTAGTAGAGGCTGGTCTTCGGACTGGGCGAGAGGGGGTGCTCATAGCTGACCTTCCCCAATCGTATCCAAGTTCCCGAGCCGATGCAAATTTGGTGATGACGGACACGTGGCCTTTGGCACTGAGTCAGGGTTTCCTAAATTTCCCCATTAAAAAATATTTAGGTGGCGACTCTGTATCTAGCAAAGCAGTCCATGTTTGGCACTTCTTTCAAAATCTATTTTTCTCAAAACGATTTGCCGGATTTGGACTCTTTGGTTCAGATTTAGAACCATGACACAAAATCGAGTCCGAACTGTAGCGCGAGGTCCCTCGCGGGCTTGTTACACTCACCTTGTATGTTTGCTTGCATACTTGCATGTACACATTGCATTGCCATGTTGCATATTAGTTCACATGCTTAGGATTGCATTGCATTGGCATGCATGCTTCACCTCTTGATCAAGCCATGATAGAGGTTGAAAGCCCCTTTGTTTGTATATGTACATTGCATTTCATTTGAAATCGAAATGCACACTTGATTCTTTGGGCCATCATGCATGGAAATGCGCGATTGGTGGTCCGAAAATCGAGGCCCATCCTCCTTTGAGTCATATATATGATAAGGAGTGTGGTTGGTGCATACATAGCTTGAAATGCATGGCTATGCTTTGTTTTGCCCTCTGTTGCTGTCAAACCAGTTTCTGCAGGAAGCTTTGGCCGGCCGGCCATCTTTAGTGCCGACCGGCCATCTATAAGTGGCCGATGGATTCATTTGTGGCCCGTGACCACTCTCCATGGCCGGTGACCAATCCCCTCAGCCGGTGGTGTTCCACAGTATTCATAGAAGCAATCCTAGGACTTGTGAAGTCTTCAGAGGAGCAGAACAGTCAAAGCAGAGGCATCTTGTGTATGGCAGTGACTTTCCAAGCAGAACCAAGCGCGCATGCATTGGACCCTCCTCCCGAGGCTACTGTTTGTTGCTTAAATAGATTAGTTAATTTACTTAGCTGATTTAATTGGTTTGTAATATTTAATTAGCTTGTACGTTAATTAAATTGTATTATTCTTTCGGTCCCTCCGAGCGAGGGTAAAATTTGTAATAAGTGTGGGTGCATGTGTGCATGTCTTCCAACCCCCACCTCTTTCTCCCTTTTACTTACCTGCTTTGATTGTTAGAATTAAGGACATGTTTACTTTAGCATCCTTATGCTATGCATGCGTGCATCATTCATCAGTATTGCATGCACTGGGCTCAGCGCATCATGCTAATTGCATAAGTATTTCAAATCTAACTTGAATACATGTTACTTGCGCATTTTCACATGTCATTCTTAAATTAGCCGAGCCTATTCTAGTGACATTCCGTATGCGTTACATTAGGCATTTAAACATGGACTTGGATCATGCATGATTGCTAACATGTTCTTGTCTTGGCTTGGAGTACATTGTAAGTATTTTATGCTTTAGCATCTCGCATGAGTGTGAATGTTAACATGACAGCATGCTTACCATGTGGCTAGATGCTTATGTGATATAAACTGCCTGAATGCCTGTGGGTGAAGGTTGGATTGTTTGAGTTGGAACAACTCGTTGAAATCCGTGTTTTAGCCTACTTGCGAGTAGCAAATTTCAAACATTTTCCAAACAAACGGATATGCAATGTTTTGTTCAAATTTAGGCGATTTGGTCTATACTTGTTTACTGTGCGCATAATATAGTAATTCTAGGCTAATAACCGGAATAAGAACGCATAATGTTTTCAAAACAAGATATCACGGTTAGTAGAGGCCGATCTTCGGATCGGGCGAGAGGGGGTGCTCATAGCTGACCTTCCCCAATCGTACCCAAGTTCCCGAGCCGAGGCAACTTTGGTGATGGCGGACACGTGGCCTTTGGCACCGAGTCAGGGTTTCCTAAATTCCCCCATTAAAAAATATTTACGTGGCGACTCTGTATCTGGCAAAGCAGTCCATGTTTGACACTTCTTTTCTAAAAATCTGTTTTCTCAAAAACGGTTTGCCGGATTTAGACTCTTTGGTTCAGATTAAGAACCGTGACAAAATGAGTCCGAACTGTGGTAGCATAAGTCCCTCCCCCGGGGCGCATCCACAGACCCGCGGCTGGTCCAGATCGGGTCCACGTTGTCTTCGGAGGAGCGCAAGCGCTTAGTCGCTTTATTAAAAGATTTCAAAGATGTTTTTGAGTGGTCCTATGAAGACATGCCTGGAATCGATCCTGAGATTATACAACACCGGATCTCTCTTGACCCAGAGGCTCGACCTGTTAAATAGAAACTCAAAAGGATCCGCCCGGACTGGGCTCTCAAGATTAAAGAAGAGGTCACCAAGCAAATTGACGCAGGGTTCCTGCTGGTATCTGAATACCCAACTTGGTTGGCCAACATTGTTCCGATGCCGAAGAAGGATGGCAGGATCCGAGTATGCGTGGATTTCAGGGATTTGAATAGAGCCAGTCCGAAGGACGACTTTCCTTTACCGCGTATCGACAAGTTAGTGGACTTTACAGCGGGGCATGCTTTGTTTTCGTTCATGGATGGCTTTTCGGGCTACAACCAGATTGTAATGGCACCTGAAGACCAGGAGAAGACTGCTTTCACCACTCCGTAGGGGACATATTGCTATAGGGTGATGCCATTTGGATTGAAGAATGCTGGAGCCACATATCAACAGGCCGCGACCACGATATTACATGACATGATCCACAAAGAGGTTGAGGTGTACGTGGACGACATGATTGTCAAGTCCAAAGAAAGAGAGGGTCACTACACCGCCTTGCAAAAGTTCTTCCAAAGGATCAGAGAATTCTGGTTGCGGCTGAATCCTCAAAAGTGTATGTTCGGTGTTACAGTAGGGAAAATGCTGGGGTTCTTGATTACACAGAGAGGTATCGAAGTCGACCCTTCCAAAATTAAGGCCATCTTAGAAATGCCACCACCAAGGACTGAAAAGGAGGTGCGAGGCTTTCTGGGTAAAGTGCAATTCATAAGATGGTTTATCTCAAAATTAACCTTGACTTGTGAACCATTTTTTGGTCTCCTGAAGAAAGGAAAGAAGTTCCAATGGGACGGTCGATGCCAAGCTACTTTTGAAGAGATCAAGGAATACTTACAGAACCCACCCGTGTTGTCACCGCCTGAGCCGGGAAAACCGTTGATTTTGTACCTTTCAGTGACTGAAACTATGATGGGTTGCATGCTTGCGCAGGAGTCTGAGGACAAGGTAGAGAGAGCTATCTACTACCTGAGCAAGAAGATGTTGGAATACGAGACCCGTTACACTCCACTCGAGAAGGCTTGTTTGGCCTTGGTATGGGTTACTAGGAAGCTGCGGCACTACCTGTTAGCTCACTTTGTAATGTTGGTTTCAAGATTAGATCCCATCAAATATCTCTTCGAGAAACCGGCACTTACGGGTCGGCTAGCTCGTTGGTTGCCTCTGCTTTCCGAATTCGATCTGAAGTATATGACTCGCAAGTCAGTAAAGGGGAGAGCAGTAGCAGAGTTCCTAGCCGATCACCCAGTTGAAAGGGACGAAGCAGTCGAATACTTATTCCCAGATGAGGCTATTTTGCATATCGACGATGAGTTTTGGATGATGTATTTTGACGGAGCATCAAACCAGTACGGGTATGGGATAGGGGTGTTACTGATAGCACCTGACAAGTCCGATATCCCTCTAGCATTTAAACTCTAGTTCAAGGTCTCGAACAACAAAGCAGAGTATGAAGCATGCATTGCTGGTTTAGAAGCCGCCCTAAAACTAGGAGTAAAACAGTTGGACGTCATCGGGGACTCGAACCTGGTTGTATCTCAAGCTAAAGGAGGCTGGAAAGTCAAAGAAGAAAAGATGAAAATCTATCATCAGACCTTGGACTTGTTGATTCCTCGGTTTGAGAAGCTGAACTTCGCTCATTTGTTAAGAGAGAACAACAGGTTCGCAGACGCACTAGCAACTCTATCTTCTATGATAGACATCCCTTTCGGAGTCTGGATGCGTCCGATCATCATTGACCAGAAGTTTCTGCCGGCCTACGAGTCGATTGCTGCCATAGAAGAGGTTCAAGATAAGAATCCCTGGTATTACGATGTTTGGAACTTCTTGGAGAAAGAAACGTATCCACCAGGGACAAATGCCAAGGATAAGAGGGAATCAGAAGAATGGCTGCTCAGTTCATCATCTGCAGAGGAAAACTGTATAAGAGAGGTCATCTGGGAATGCATAAACTATGTGTTGAGGCTGAAGAGTCGAAGCGCCTAATGGAGGCCATCCATAGAGGAGAGTGCGGAGCGCACATGAACGGGGTGATGCTAGCCCGTAAGATCCTCAGACAGGGTTACTACTAGTCCACCATGGAGGAGGATTGTATCGGCTTTGTTCGGTGATGCCACAAATGTCAAATCCATGCAAACCGCATGAACATCCTGCCGTCGAAGCTGTACAATATGACTTCGCCATGGCCATTTTCAGTTTGGGGAATTGATGTGATTGGGGCTGTCACTCCGAAGGGGTCTAATGGGCATGAGTTTATTCTAGTCGCGATAGACTATTTCACAAAGTGGGTCGAGGCCCAATCTTATGCGGTGTTGAAGGCTTCACACGTTGCAAAGTTCATCAGGAACAACTTCATCTGTCGCTACGGGGTCCCGAATGAGATCATTTTAAATAACGGTTCCCACTTCAAGAAGGAAGTGATTGACTTGTTGGAAAAATACAACGTGGCTTTTCATAAGTTGTCTACGTATCGGCCGCAGACCAACGGAGCAATTGAGGCTGCCAACAAGAATATCAAACACATTTTGCAGAAAATGGTGGAAACCTACCGGGACTGGCCAGATAAGTTGCCATTTGCTCTGTGGGGCTACCGAACGTCAATTAGAACTTCTACTGGGGCGACTCCGTATTCATTAGTTTATGGGATGGAGGTTGTTCTGCCTATTGAAATTGAGGTTCCGTCATTGAGAGTGTTGGCTGAGTATCAGATAGCCGAAGCAGATTGGCAGCAGAGTAGATTTGAAGAACTCATGCTCTTTGATGAAAGAAGACTGAAAGCACTGTACGATGTTCACGGTTAGTAGCGCAGAATTGCCAGGGCTTTCAACAAGAAGGTTAAGTCCCAGAATCTGAAAGAAGGAGATTTGGTGCTCAAAGACAACCGAGCTCCCATCCATGACCCTAGGGGCAAGTTCAGACTCAATTGGATTGGTCCTTACATCATAAATTCTATCTGGTCAGGTGGAGCGGTCGTTCTGATGGACCTAGATGGCCTAGAGTTCTCACAGCCGATAAACATGGACAAGTTGAAGAAATATTACCCCTAAGAGGCTCGCTAGGCCGAAAATCCAAAAGGGCGATCTAGGCAAAAGTTAGAGCATAAGAAAAATTTGAAATTATAAAATTGAGCTCGCAAGGTTGAAAACCCGCAAATGGCGGCCTTGGCAAAAGTTAGAGCGTAAAAGGTGAGGGTTAATACACGAGTGAACCTGAGTCGAACTACGTAAGGCTTGATTCCCATCTTTGGGATACGCAGGCAACTTCATCTTGAAGTCCATCCATAAACTCTTCCCCGATCAACTTTGTCCATTTGATCATCTCGGTCATCTTTGTTTGTTCCGTATTCAAGAGCTTCAGTTGTCATCTCCGGTGCAGTGCTATTCAGACTAGGGGCAACTTTCCGATTCTTGGATCCGAGGTTGTGCATCTCGGATGATCTCAGCGTGTCGAGCTCGATCCATATCGAAAATGGTTTTGAAAAGTTTTAATAAAAGTTGATTTTGCTCAAATTAATCTTTTTACAATTTAGACCATTTTTGGACCAAAGCAGAAAATTTTTAGTACCCACAACCTTCAATTATATTGATTTCATTACAAAGTTCTCCTGCTCTTGTATACAAATTGAAATTGCTTTTTATTACACTCATAAAGAAAACTTGAAAGTTCAGATTAAAGCAAATAAATTAAGGGCATAGTCAGGTGTTCCTGCGGCCCCTCCCAGAGCTGGTCGAAGGTTCTGATGCTAAGCTGGGCCCAATCTGCGCCTCTTCATTGAGCCAATCTATGCACTCACCAAACAAAGTGCAACTGAAAGTGGGAGCAGGGGCCAGGAGCTCTCTAGTCCTCCATGCTGTGGCATACTGAGCAAGCTACGCGCTTCGGACCGAAAATGCAGCTGGGTATTCTATCCCCTCTGCCGGGCAAATTTGATCATGGCCAAACTGGGGCTGGAACCGGAAAGGAAAGTAGAACACGCAGTGTATTAGGCCAATCAACTGAATCCCAGGCTGCCGGGACATGCTATAGCTCATTGCCGGTAGATTGAGCCAAGGACAGCACCAAGCGATGCGGTCTGCGGACAAATTGCACATCCAGTCAAACCACCATCCCTCATCAAAGGCATCAACTAGGCGACGTCAGAAGAAGTAGCCGCGAGCTGAGTATGGTGGGCAAGAGCCCACAACCTGCAACTTATTTATCAACCACACATGGGGAGGGATGAAAAATGAGAGAATAAAGAATAGAGAGATGTACGATGAGAGAAAAGTAAGAAAAGGGTTTTGTGAGAAAAACCAAGCCTGAGGGCCGAGTGATGTGAGTAATATATGTGAGGAAGGGTGGGAAACATTACCTGCAGTAGCAGTGGACTCCCCGCAAATCTGGTCATTTCCCGGCAATGGAAAGCATCCAAGCCCATCAATGTCTCGACCAATGTCATGGCAATGCAGCTCTTTCCATCTTTCAAGCCTTGAGCAACTTCGATCAGACGAATGCTGGATCCGCTGAAGCCTGGGGCAAGCAAAAAGTGAGATAGCATGCATAAACAAAGGGCATGTTGTCGAAAACCTTGCCAGTAATGGTCGCCATAGTCACTGGCATCAGAAAAGCGATGAATCAGGCTGAGGATGTCCAATTCTCCGTCGCGGATCAGAGATCGAGTGTTGTGCATAGTATGCCCACACATTCGTCCTAAGGCTTGGGCATGGCCAAAGCGAAGCTGGGGTAAGATTTCCTCGTTGCACTCGAACTCCATCAAAGCCTGGAAATCTTCGAAAATAGGATACACCTCATGCCCGCCAAAGCTAAAGACGTGTGTTACCGGATTCCAAAACCTTGCCGCGGCATGGAGGAACGGAAGATGTAGCGGAGTGCGACTCAGCGTGAATAGTGCATTTGTGCTAAAGTCCCAGAAGTTCAACTTTTCTGAGCCGTCTAAAGTAGCAATCCAAGCTGTGAGATTTTGGATGAGAAATGCCTCCATTTTGGGGCAAAACTGAGATGGAATGAAAGAACCACGAAGCTGGAACTTTTATAGAGGATAAGGCACTGTTTTGAGGACATGTGTCAAAAATTTGGAGGCCGCCGGGCCAAGTGGTCGGCCGACCACTCTTTTTGGTCGGCCAACTAGTTTTTCTGGTCGGCCGAACAACCCATTGGTTTCCAAGGCAGAAAGCTAGTCGGCCAGCCTTCTCTGGTGGTTGGCCATGGAGGAAAGTTGGTCTTTGGTCTTTTCCGAGCCTCTAGAAGGGAGCTCCTAGCATTTCCATGTGTTGGGAGTGTTGAAGGTCTGAGTCTACCTCTGTTTCGGGAGCATTCCGTCGCTCGGTTTGTCCAAAATGCATTTACTTATCAAGTTGTTATTGAGTTTTGCTTATCGAGTTGTTAAGTTTTGTTTATTGAGTTGTTATTGAATTTTGCTTATCGGGTTGTTAAGTTTTGTTTATCGGGTTGTTGAGTTTTGCTTATCGAGTTGTTAAGTTTTGTTTATCAAGTTGTTAAGTTTTCTTATCAAGTCGTCGAGTTTTGTACATCGAGTTGTTACTCTCTGTTTATCAACATTGTCGTGTTTTGCTTATCGAGTTAAGTTGTTTAGTTTGTTGCGTCGGTTCACTACCTGACTTGGTGATATACAATGCTCAATTTTCATTCAATCTCATTTTTGTGCAAAATGATGCGATGCGATGCTAAGAATACAAAATACAACACTTTTTGAACAAAACGCTGTTTCATTCCATCATAGCTTCTTTTGTTACAACATTTTACAACAAGGGTGCAAGTTTTAAAGAAAATAAAACTGCCTAAAGCTAATGTGCTACAACTACTAGTAAAAAAGGAAAATAAAGCAGGAATATCTGCATCAGTGCTCTCAAGCTCAAGAATAGGAGGCCCTCTTCGTCCTCTTTGGCTGAGAAGTCCCTGCACCACCTCCACCAACACCACCATCTGAGTTGGAGTTGCTGTCCTTGGAATCCTCGCCGGCATCACCTCCACTCTCAGAGCCGGAACCAGAGTCCTCCTTTCTGCCTGGGGATGTCTCTGACTGAGGATGCGTAGACTCCTTCTCCTCGCTAGACTCCTTATCATCTCTGATAGGCGCTCTACGCCTGCCTCAGCTGTGAGTCGAATCCCCTCTTCCAGCTCCTCGAGAAGGCCCGAGTGACCCAGCCTGTAGCGGTGGCATCTAAAAAAAAAGTAGAGAGAGGGCAATTTGAATACATTAGCCAATATGTATATCAGATGCAGAGACAAGAAAGCTATATAGAGTAGGGTGCATGCAGATACAGTATATGAATGTGGCGTGTGTCAGATGTGCTCTACACATGCAATCAACCAATGCAGTGAAACAGTCAAATTCAACATGTCATCAGAAGTATGATAAATGCAAGGAAATTGAAAAATACCGAGACACCGGCAATGAATAGTTGTGTCTCACTCCGCAGAACCATGCCCTCGAGCGAGGCCACCGCTCCGAGCATCCTATCCATGTACTCTCTGGGAGGCTGCAGATGTAAGTGCAAGTCATCAGTGAATGAATGAATGTCTAAATATCTAAGTGGTAAATCAAAAACTATAAAGCATACCGGTGGTGAGTCAGGGTCACTGACGTATCGATGATCAGGCAATGGGAGGCTCCAATGGGATCGGGTAAGATGTCCCGTATCGCCATCCTGTCAACATGGTCGGGAGATCTGGCCACCCAGCGTGCTGATAAGTCAGAGGAATCGGGGGAATCTGTCTAGCCCCACTCCTCGATGTGCCGGCCCTTCTAGTCGAAGGAGTATCTACAGCCCGGGCTCGAGCTGACGATGATGCACCAGCAGCCCTCCTCGCAGGAGTATGGATACCTGTCAGTGGGGGCATTAGGTACGTATGGCGGTAAGTCGCATACTCCCCCTCCTCCGTGTGCATAATCGTATCAGTACCCAACTTAGCGACGTCAACCTCCTCGGGAGTGAGTTCCTCAGTGGACCGCATGTCCTCTGGAGGCGCTGAGGGGATACACTGATCACGGACACCCATCGTCTGACGCATGAAGCAATCCCCCAGAAACCAGGCCCTGCCAACTGGTCCCTCAAATAAAGTCCTGTATAGAGAAGAGGCCCACCTCCCAGGGAATCGGAAACGGATATCTCCTCCCAAGGGTGCCCAGGGCTGCCAAGTGGTCTGCGGATAACCAGTGTATGAGTTGATTAGATATCATAAATATGCAAGAGGAATCAAAGCTGAAAACATGAAGAACTGAGAGTTCTGAATTACCTCGGTCGCCCGCACCATATCAAACAACTGCTGCAGGTGGGATAGAGTCTCCCGAGCCCTCGGCCGGTACCAGCCCTCAAATACGTGAGAGTAAAGAATAACAAGAGGCACCTCCACCTCGAGCTTCGGGGCTAGCGTCAGAAAGTATGCGTAAACCCATAGCTGTGGAAAACAGGGCAATAGCCATCAGAATATAGAATGGAGAATATAGAATGCTGAGTGCAGAATGTAGAATAACGAATGTAAGGTGTGCCGTGTGTAGTGTACAACTAATGAAAAACAGGAATGTAAATCAAGAGGGCAGAAAGTACCTCCCAGGCTCTCCAGTAGCCACCAACTATGTTCCCTCGTCCGCGGGAGGTCGCACTTATGTAACAGTAAAGGATAGCGAGGCCAGCACCACCCTAGTCATACTGGCTGACCTGTGATAGGACCACTAAAGCACTAAACAGATACAGTCCAACTGTGTTCCCCATGTCGGAGAACAAAGTGGTCCCAAGGAAGAACATAAAAAATCCTCGAGTGTACTGTTCAATCTCCTCGAAAGTCCCGGGCATAGTCCCCCTGTACTGCACGGGAAACCAGGTGTACCTGACTCTACCTGAAGATCTGTCAATCGGTAGGCAAGCTCCTAGCAGATGAATCCAAGCCGCCTCCCACTTGCCCATGTCTGCGTCGTAGGGGACCAGTCGGCCGGCCACATCAAGGCCAGTCAGCATGGTAAAGTCAAACGGGGTCATTGTCATATCCCCGGTAGTCGAAAAGTGGAATGAGTTGGTGGTGTCCCACCATCTCTCCACAAGTGCCCCCATCAAGGTCCTGCTCGCCGGGTAACGTGATAGCCTCGTGTAGAAGGGTCCAAACCCTGCCTCATCAACCATATGACAAACGGTATCTGGGAGCTCTGCATACCACTCCCTAGCGATGATCGAGCCATAACCTCGCGTAGAACGAGAAGAAACCTGCATTCAGAATTAACAGATGTACTCAGTTTTCAGAATGAGATGAATGAGCTGCGTGCAAATGTGGTGAATGGATTGTATGTTCAGTATGAGCTGCGGGCAAATGAAGTAAACGGCCTGTTGTAGACGTCCCCCGAACGCCCCGGAGAGGGTGAACTCCCGTTCCGTTCGTTTTGCGGGTCTACTACAATTCAGGACTCAAATTGTCACAGTTCTTAATCTGAACCAAAGAGTCCAAATCCGACAAATCGTTTTGAGAAAACAGATTTTTGAAAGAAGTGCCAAACATGGCCTGCTTTGACAGATACAGAGTCGCCACCTAAATATTTTTTATGGGAGAATTTAGGAAACCCTGACTCGGTGCCAAAGGCCACGTGTCCGTCATCACCAAAGTTGCCTCGGCTCGGGAGCTTGGGTACGATTGGGGAAGGTCAGCTATGAGCACCCCCTCTCGCCCGATCCGAAGATCGGCCTCTACTAACCATGATATCTTCTTTTGAAAACGTTATGTGTTCTTATTCCGATTAATTAGCTAGAATTACTATGTGATGCGCACAACACAAAAGTATAGACTAGATCTCCTAATTTGGAAATAAGCATTGCATATCCGTTTGTTTTGAAAGTATTTTGGAATTTGCTACTCGCAAGTAGGCTAAAACACAGATTTCAATGAGCTATTCCAACTCAAACAATCCAACCTTCACCCACAGGCATTCAAGCAGTTTATAACATATAAACATCTAGCCACATGGTAAGCATGCTGTCATGTCAACATCCACACGCATGCGGTATGCTAAAGCATAAAAACACTTACATCGTACTCCATGCCAAAATAATAAACTAGTTAGCAAACAATGCATGACCCTAGTCCATGTTCAGTGGCTAATGTATCGCATACAAAATGTCACAGGCTCGGCTAATCTAGGAATGGCATGTGAAATGCACAAACATCATGTATTCAAGTTAGATTTGAAATACTTATGCAGTTAGCATGATGTGCCGAGCCCGGTGCATGCAAAACTGATGAATGATGCACGCATGCATAACATGAGGTATGCTAAAATAAACGTGTCCTAATACTAACCATCAAAGCAGATAAGTAAAAGGGAGAAAGAAATGGGAGTTGGAAGACATTCACACACTCACCCACACTTATTACAAATTTGCCCTCGCTCGGAGGGACCGAAAAAATAATATAGACTGAATAAATAATCAACTATCCTAGCTAATTAATTATTACAGACCAACTAAATTAATTAAGCAAATTAATTAATCTAATTTAAGCAATAAACAGTCCCAGGATGAAGGACCAATGCAAGGCGCTTTTCGGTTTTGCCCGAAATCCACCGACATGCCCAAGATGCCTCTTTTTCGCTTTACTCCGAGGACCGCCAAAGTCTCGGGGTTTGCTCTATGGATGCGTGGAACACCCATTGGGGAAGAACACCATCGGCCATGTAGAATGGCCACCGGCCACAACTCTGATCCACCAGCCAAAAATGATGGCCGGCCGACACTAAATGTGGCCGGCCGGACAAAAGTTCCTACAGAACCTGGTTTGATAGCAGCAGAGGGCAATACTTGGCATGGCAATGCATTTCAAGCAATGTATGCACCAATCACACCCCATATCATGTTTATGACTCAAAGGGACGTGGACCTTGGTTCTCGGACCACCAATCGCGCATTTCCATGCATGATGGCCCAAGAAGCCAAGTGTGCACATTTAATATGGAATGCAATGCACATAGTCGAACCAAGGGGAACTTAACCTCTATCATAAGCAATTCAAGAGGCCAAGTATGCATGCTAATGCAATGCAACCTAAGCATGTTAACTAGGTATGCAACATGGCAATGCAAAGAGGCATACAAAACATGCAAGGCATGAGACAATGCAACCAATAAGCATGCAAGGTACAATGTGGGTGTTTAAGCATGTGAGCAAACATGTGACTTTATTCAATCATGTAAGTTCAAACATGCAACACACTCATCAATATGCTACAACACACAAGGAGCATATGCAACAAGCAAAGAGATGGACTTAAACATGATTTAGGCAGCCCTAACTAGGCCTAAAATAGTGGCCAAAGAATTCAAGAAATTGGACCAAACACACATACACATATGCATATGTTAGTAGGACAATACTTAAGCACATAAAGGCAACTTTTAAGCACACTTAAAAGAGGCAAACATGGACAAATGGCATGCATTAAACTCTGAAAATCATGCAAGAACATGGTGCCAAACCAAGCAGCCAAGATAGGCTAAACATGCAACAATGGCCCGAAACTTAAGGCTAACAAGCCAAAATGTAAAGGAGCTATACAATACATAGCAAGTATGACTCAAGCAATTTAAAACAGAGCTAAAGCATACAAAAACATGCATTAAAGCTTCACGAAGCTAGGCCTAAAACATGCTAGAACAAGGGCTTACAACCTAAGGCATGTTAAGGCCTAAACATGGCATTACAAGGCATGTATGCTAAGCAAGCATGGTGTACCAAAACCAACTCAACTCAATGCTATTTCATGGTATAATAAGCATAAAAATAGCCAAGGCAAGGTCAACATGAACCTAGGTTAGATGCTCCCTTAAGAGGCAAAAATAGCCCTTTTCAAGGACAACAAGGAGAGGGGGTGGCCCTCTCCTTCTTAGGACCTCAAGGTGCCATCCTCACCTCTAAAATCCCTCAAGATTTCAGTGGTGAGGAGGCCCAAACACTATGGTCCCGGAGCTCACACAAAATGGCACAAAACAAGGGCCAAACAAGGCTTAAGAGGGGTCAAACAACCCCAAAGCTTAAAACACTCTTAACAAACTATTTAGAGGCCTTAAAAACAGAACTTTTATGTATTATATGCAAAGCCAAAAAATAGTTACAAGATAGGTAAAAGTAGTGTGCAAAAATGGGGAATAAAAGGGAAAAGTGATTACCCTTGAAGACTTTCTTCACAAATGAAGCTCCAGCAGCTTCTTGAGGTTGAAACCAGTTCCAAAACTCTAAAAAACAACCTCAAGGGCCTTAGCTCCAAGAGATAGTGTGATGGTGGGTGTTTGTGAGCAAAAATGAGACAAAACACACACTAGAGAGAGATATAGAGATAGGATATGAACCAAACCCTAACCCTAGAACTCAAACCCTAAAAATGGCTGTCTAAAATGTCTCTCTTTTTGTTCAACCCCTCACCAAGAGAAGAAGCCTCCTCTTTATAGAGCTTTTTGTCTTGTAAAGCTTACAAGACAAGCTTCTAAAGAGAGATCCCTCCATATGGAGGGGAGTCAAATGCATGCCAACTGTGAGAAAATATCTGCAAAAGTAGATGCACAGTAGTCGGCCGACCAAAAATGCAATTGACCAAAAAAGATAGCCGGCCGGCCATCTATAGTGCCGGCCGGCCAAACATTTGGCCGGTGGCCACAAAACATAGCCGGTGGCCTCAAGCGATGGCCGGTGATGGGTGGGGATGGTCTACAAGCCCTACCCTGCCTCTCAAAGGCAAAACACAAGTGTTTGGTGCAAAACCAGACACAAAACAGTCGAGTCGAGAGGCCCTGAGACGAGGCGCGTAGGCGAGACCTCCGGGAACTCAAGACGAACACAAACATAGATAATCACCGAGTGTTCAATCAGTGACGTCCAAGTCTTGAGGATGGTCAAAAATGGGGTGTCTACACCTGTGTGTCCAGTATGAGCTACGTGTTCAAAAGTGAAAAGTTTGAGTTGTGTGTTCAGATTACAAGAGTTTGGGCTGCGTGTTTAACTTTCAAAAACTATGGGCTGTGTGTTCACCATCAAAAGTTTGGGTTTGTGGGCTGTGTGTTCACGACAAAAAGTTTGAGCTGCGTGTTTAGGTTTCAAAAATGTGGGCTGCGTATTCATAACCAAAAGCATGAGCTGCACATTCAGAACTTCAAGTGCTTGAGCTGTGTGTTCAAAAATGCAAACAGAATGTTGTGTTATAGACTGAGTGTTCAGAACAAGCCGTGTGCCAACTCAACAGAATTCTGTGTTGTGAGCTGTGTGCTAAAACAAGCAAAGTCTAGTTATACATGAGCTGTGTGCCAGGTGGACCGGATCATGTGTGAATGTGTTTGGAATGAGCAGATGAACATATACAGTGAAAACATGAAATGCACAAGAAATGGAGAGTATATTGCAGAGAAAGTAAAAATGAAGTACATACCTCTCGTGAATGGTGAGAGAGGTGATACTCTGACTCCCGTAGCAGAAGATCCGTGGGTGCTCGTCGATCAAAATCAGTAAAATGGTAGAAAGTGGCGGGAGGTAGGACATGCTTCTGAGGATGATACCTCTCGGGGTCGAAACGCCGAACTCTCAGAGGCAGTGACATGATGTCCGGCTCACCCCCGGCACCTGGAGGACCTCCACCATGATGAAAATGACCCGCCATTTGAAGAAATCTGCAAAAATGAGCAAAATGAGCCAAAATTGGAAAAAATCAACAAAAGCCAACTCTCGGGAAATGAAAAAGTCAACAAAAGTCAACTCCCGAGAAAATGTTCCAAATTTCGAGACAAACTTACCTCAAGTGGTGAAAATGGAGAAAGAAGCTCTGAAATCAAATTTTAATCGGTTCAAAGTGAAGAGAACTGAAAGTTTTCACGAAACAACTTTGCGTGGGGCGTTGAAAAACGCGTATAAAGCGCAGATCTGAGGGAGAAAATGGTCTAGGAAGGAAAAGGGACTGATTTTGGACTTGGAGTTGTGAGCAACAGTGTTTGGGATGTGTGTACTAAAAGATCCAAGCATGAAAAAACAAAACTGCCCCGGATTTAGCAAAGTGGTCGGCCGACCATATTTTCTAGCTGGCCGACCACCTTGTGAGCAAGAACTGGTCGGTGGCCTTCCTGGGTGGTCTCCTAGGTCCTTTTGTTCTCCCTGTGAATTTTGGTGATGATTGGAGTCCCCGGCTCCCGGGAAAGTACAAGAAAAGTGCACTTTTCGGTGTGAGATGTCTCCGCAGGAACTTCGATTCAAGTCTTCAAAGTGTGACTTGTTGTTATTCGCCAAGAGCAAGGTCTATCCTTTTGAGTACTTTGTAACCCCTCAGAGAGGTGAATCGGAGGTTGTGTTTGAGTTGCCCTCTTTGAGGCTTGCACTTCTTTACGCAGTGTTTTGTTTCAAGCATGCTATTAAAGTTATACCTCTCCTGCATTGTTATGCACTTTCTTTGCTTGCGTTGTCGCGCACGTCAATTTCTACTTCACACATTGCATGCGTTGTCGCATATGCTTTACTTACATGTGTTCAATTTCTACTTCACACATTGCATGCGTTGTTGCGTATGCTTTACTTACATGTGTTCATTTTCTGCTTCACACATTGCATGCATTGTCGCGTATGCTTTACTTACATGTGTTCAATTCCTGTTGCACGCATTGCATGTGTTGTCGTGTATTCTTTACTTACATGTGTTCAATTTCTACTTCACACATTGCATATGTTGTCGTGTATGCTTTACTTACATGTGTTCAATTTCTACTTCACACATTGCATGCATTGTCACGTATGCTTTACTTACATGTGTTCAATTTCTACTTCACACATTGCATGCGTTGTCACGTATGCTTTACTTATATGTGTTCAATTTCTACTTCACACATTGCATGCGTTGTCGCGTATGCTTTACTTACATGTGTTCAATTTCTGCTTCACACATTGCATGCGTTGTTGCGTATGCTTTACTTACATGTGTTCAATTCCTGTTGCACGCATTGCACGCGTTGTCACGTATGCTTTACTTACATATGTCTACATCTTGCTTCACACATTGTATGCGTTGTCGCGTGTACTTCACTTGCATATGTTTATGCCTCAACTGCGTTGTTATGCACTCCTCACCTGCGTTGTCGCGTACATTTTACTTGTATTATCATGCTTGTTTCAATCGCATTGTTATGCACACTCTACTTGCTTTGTCACGCATCCTTCCTGCATTGTTATGCACATCTCGCTTACATTGTTATGCGTCACAATTAGGTTGCATTGTCATGCACCCCTTCACCTGCGTTGTCACGCACTTCTCACTTGCATTGCTATGCATGTTTGTAACAATCTTGTACCTGTTAAGTTTTCTTTCTTTTTCAGGCATGATATTGTATGTACGGTTCATTTGAAACTAGCACGACCAGACGAGCTGGATAGGTATTGTTCTTCGCGTGAGATGTAATGGGAATCGAATAATTCTCTTACATCCTAACTGCATGATGTAGTTTGATTTGCCTTCTCGCTTAAAACTGTTGCATTTATTGTGAATATTTGCTTCATTACAGCTCGTTTTGCTTAATCGTGAGTTACGTTCAACTTTGTGCATTTCGTTTTTCATTTTGCCCCTGCCTGCGGGGATATCTCTTCGTTTATCTCGCCTATTTGTCTAAGTCTTCGGCTTTGTCAAAAATGGGTCGTCTCTGGGCTTTGACATTCAGTCCCATCATTGTAATGACTTTCGAGTTCTGTCAAAGAAGGGCAACTGTAGACACCCCATTTTTGATCGACCTTAAGACTCAGACGTCATCGTTTGAGCGCTCGGTGATTGCACTTGTTGTGCTCGTTCTGAGGTTTCGGAGTTTCGGCTGAGAGCCTTACCCCCGGACCTCAGGACCCTTTTGTGCTTTGCTTCGATTTGCGAACCAGGTCTGGTTTTCTCTTCCCGAAGGGAGGGAGAGGTCTCGTAGACCATCTCTCAGTGGCCGTAGGCTACTTTTCATGGTCGCAGGCCACTGTTCCCATTTGGAGACCAGTTTTCGATTTTTGAGGCCGTTGGTCGTGCGCCTTAGCTCGGGACCGCTTAACATTCTCCGTTTGCTCCGGTTTTTGGAACACACCTTGTTTCCTCTGTCTAGAGGGACATTGTGGCCCGGGAGACCACCTTCATGGTCGTGCGCCACTTTCGATGCTTAACAGCCTATTTTCGAGGCACCCGGCTACGCGTTTTGACCCCTGAACCCTCGTTTTGCATCCGTCTTGGTTCATTTTTGGCATGGACCTTGTTTTCATTGTTTGGAAGGTGGTACAAGAGTGGGAGACCACCTTTTCTCTTGAAGACCACCTCTTCTCCCACCAGTCGATTTTCTTGTCAGGAAGCTGGTCTCCTTGGTTTTTGAGCCACATTTGCTGGTCTCCCACCACACCACTAGCTTGCATTCAGCTGGGAGACCACCAAATGGGGCTGCCGACCACTTGAACCTTTTGAACTGGTCGGCTGACCAAGGGAAGTGGCCAGCCGACCACCTGAACTGGTCGGCTTGCCTCCCTTAGTCTTGTCTCTGTGAGCTGTTGCCAACTGTGCCAGTTGGAAGGCACAGACTGGATCCTCCATACTTTTGGAGGATCTTCAACCTTGGTTTTTAGCTTCTTTGAGAAGCTTTGGCTTTGGATCTCTATAAGATAGGCCCTCCTCTTCCTTTGTAAAGGCTCAGAATTTCTCTAAGGCTCATACATATATCCCTCTCTATATCTCACTATTTTGAGCTCCAAAGGGTGTTGTTCTTGCACCTTTGCAAACCACCTCATAGCCTAACCCTTCCACCATTTCTTAGAGCTTCTTGGAGGCCATTTTCAAATGTTAAAGAGTTGGGTTTTGGGTCCAGAAGTTGCTATCTTGCTGAGCTTCAAGGGTAACACACTTTTTCCCTCTTTTAGACTTTATTTTGATCCATCTCTTAGCCTTATTTTCATGCATATTTGAGCTTTGTTTTCAATTGAAAAAAGTCTTGTTTTGAGGTCCTTTTGATGTTTGTTTAAGGTCATTTTGTTGTTGGGGGTCATCTACCCCCTTGCATGCTTCATTTTGCCTTGTTTTGAGCCATGCCATAAAGCCTTTGATTTAATCTTTGCTTGGCCTTCCTACCACTGAAATCCAGTGGATTTTTAGTGGTGAGCATGTGGTTTTGAGGGCCAAAATCAGAGAGGGGTGACCCTCTCTCTTGTTGTCTTGTTTACTAGCATTTTTGGCCTTACAAAGGAGCCTTCTTTTGAACACCTCCAAGCCTTGTTTTAGGCCCTTTTTAGTGACTTTTAGTGCCTTCCTAGGCTCTGTCCAGAGTTAGTTTTGTCACCTTGGGTATGTCTCTTGCATGTGTAGAATAACCCCTCTTATAGACTATCAAAGGAGCATGTCATTCTTGCATGCATTGATCATGTTTGGCCGAATGGTAAAGTCTGTAGGATAAAATCCACAGGTCTCGAGTTCGAGTCACCCCTTGGGGCCACTGGAGGTTTGCCCGGTCGTTAACTTCAGGGCCCTCAGGATTAGTCTTGGCTTCCCTTAAAATCAGCGGGTTGGGGATACCTGAGTTATCAAAAAAAAAAAAAAAAAAGGAGCATGTCATTCTTGCATGCATTGATCATGTTTCAGTGGGTTTTTGGGATTTATTTGGCATGTCATGTCTCTGACTTTTTCTGGTTTTGTGGCCGCTTGAATGCTTCATATGCTTGTAGTGTAATCCATGTTCACTAGCTCGCATTGCATGTTATTTTGGCCCTTGATTCTAGCATATTTTGGCCATGTCCTAAACTGATTTTATTCATGATTTGGGCTGCCTTAGCTTTGTTTTGAGGTCCCATGGTCAAATGACGCCTGCCATGCATGCTTGTAGTGTAATACCCTTGCCTAGCTTCGAGTTTTGAAGCCTCTTGCATGCTTAACTTGAGGTGTTTTCATGTTTTGGCATCATTGAACATGTTATTTCAGAGCTTATACTTGTGCCTTATTCCCATGTTTTCCACTCTTTAAATGTGTTTGAGAGTTGTGCTTGTATGTCTCATTTTTGGGCCATTGCATGAGCTTCATTTTTGTGCATTGCAAGCCATCATTTTAGTCCATTTTGCCACTGTTTTGGGTCTGCATAGGGACTATTTGGGTTTGGTTTGGTCATTTGGGCATCGCTTTGCATACCTCTAGTGTAATGCACTTCACTAGTTTCGGTAATTGTGCCATCCAACATGCATCGGGTAAGTTGTTTGCATGATTCGAGACCATCTTGTATGTCATTTCAGAGCTGGAACATGTGTCATTGTATGCCATATTTCATCCTTGTCATGTTTTGGTAGAGTTGTATCTCGTGCCCTTGGCTTGGAGCCTTTGCATTGTGCATGCTTGTGTTTGTCTTGTTGCTTTGATTTCATCATTTATTAGCCACTGATTTGGGGGTGGCCGAGGCCCATCCACTTTGATTTAAGTCCATCTTGCATTGTGTATGCCATCTAGTCCATGTTGCCGCATGATTGATCATTGCATTGCGTATGCCTCATTCATAACATTGCGTGTGTTAGTGCATTGTGTATACATGCCATATAATCCATGTGCATTGAGTATGCCCTTGATTAGTCCATAGCATTGTGTATGCTAGTTGCATGCTTGCATGTCATCCTTTGCATGTTTGCATCACTTAGTCGCATTACATTTAGGATTGCATACTAGAGTTGCATTTGTACATGCCATGCCATTCTACTTGTTGCATTGTGTTTGGAATAGGAGTTAGTCCAAACACGGGAAATGAGGAACGTGTCATACTCCAAGCGATGAAACGTGCCTCGATTCCCGGTCGCCGACACTCTTGACCACCCATGATCGAGTTGTTGGTTTTAGTTGCTTATATGTGCATTCATCTCCCATCGAGTCGTGCAATTTGACTCCTCGGCCATCATGCATCGGGATGCATGATTGATGGTACGAGGATCGAGGACTACACTCCCTAGAGCTTATGCAATGACGGGGAGAGTGGTCGGGCACACATATGTTGAAAATACTTTGCCTTCTCTCTCTCTTGCCTTTGTTGCAGAAAATACAGAAACCAAGAGAAGAAACTGGCCAGCCGACCAGGTTTTCTGGTAGGCCGACCACTTTTTCTGGTTTTCACCACCAAGGGTGGTCGGTAGGTGGTCTCCGATGCCTATAGTTGGTCGGTAGCCTTCCCCCAGGTTCCCAGGGTGGAGTTTCATCTCCTTGGAGCTTTGTGCAAGTTTTTGAGTTCAATTGCAAATGAAGGTGAGTTGAGACATCGCGATGGATTTCCCGACAAGGCGACTCGAGCATGCATGCATCCTTTATCATTCGGAATAGCGCTGAGGCAATCCATTTCATGTAGCTTGCATGCTAATTTATTTGCTTCCTTAGTTTAATTTGTTAATTAATTAATGTTGTATAATATTTAGCTGTAATTCGTTATTCATCTCGATTGTGTAATAATTAGTTTAATTAGCTTAGATTAGCTAGTTGGTTCTGTATTATTTATTTGGACCCTTCGCGAGAGGGCGAACTTTGTAATAAGTGTGTGTGTGTGTGATGCATGTCTTCCAACTCCACGTCTTTCTCCCTTTTATTTACCAGCTTATGATGGTTAGTTTTAGGGCATGTTTCAATTAGCATCTATATGTTTGTATGTTTGCATTCATTCATACAGATTGCATGCACTCGGCGCATCATGCTAACTGCATTGTATTTCAATTCCAAGTTGAATACATGTATCGATTGTCGCATCTCATATGCCATCTTAGAATAGTCGAGCCTATCTTAGTTGCATCCTGCATGTGTTACATTAGGCATCTCAGCATAGTTAGGATTCATGCATGATTTCTAATTAGCTTCTTTCTTTGGCTCGGAGTACTCGGTGAGTGTTTATGCTTTAGCATCCTTGTATGTGTGTGAGTGATTGCCATGATAGTATGCTTGCCATAAGGCTAACTGACTATGTGATATACCTACCTGAATGCCTGTGGGTGAAGGTTGGATTACTTGAATTGGAACAATGCATTGATTGCGAGTTTTAAACCCACTTGAGAGTGGCAAATCACCATGTTTTTCTAAGCCCACCTGAGAGTGGCAAATCCACGTCTTAGCCTACTTGCGAGTAGCACCATCAAACCATTTTTAAAATAAACAAACATGAAATGTTTTGTTCCAACTCAGGCGATCTAGTCTATACTTGTATGCTGTGTGCATCACATAGTAATCCTAGGCTAATAAACAGGAATAAGAACGCATGTGTTTTCAAAAACTCGATATCATGTTTAGTAGTGGCCAATCTTTGATCGGGCGAGCGGGGGTGCTCATTGCATGACCTTCCTCAATCGTACCCAAGTTCCCGAGCCGAGGCAACTTCGGTGATGACGGACACGTGGCCTTAGGCACGAGTCAGGGTTTCCTAAATTCTTCCAAAATAAAATATTTAGGTGGCGACTCTGTATCTGGCAAAGCAGTTCATGTTTGGCACGTCTTTCTAAAAATCTGTTTTTCAACGCGATTTGCCGGATTTGGACTTTTTGGTGATTTATCGGTCTCGCATTGCACTTTGTGGGATTAGATTTAGAACCGTGACATCGAGTCCGAACTGTAGTGAGCCCAATGAACAAAACGAGATTTCTTCGGGGACGTCTACACTATGGCATGTCTAAAAGCATGATAAAATATTCTAATTTCATACAATAGCATCTTAATGTAGATTCACAATGAACTCATGCTATGTTACATTTAATAATGGAATTTAAATAAAAAATAATTAATCATGCTATTCTAATTACAACATATGAGAAACTCTAGGCAAAAACCAACAATATGCTGTATTTAATATTTAGATTATGCCATAACAAAAAGTATATCACTTCTAAATTTATTTATTTTTTTTGGAATTTTCTGGTATTTTCTGAAATTTTAAATAATTGATAAATACACATAAAATCAGAAATAATTATTCCAGAATCTGAGAAAATGAAACAATTATACTAGTAAATAGCAAACCATTACAGTAGTTCACTATAAAAATTTCAGCCTTAGAAACTTAGTCATACAACCTCAGAAGCATTTTAAAGTAGAAATAATGAATTATTATTTCAGAAAAAATATTTTTTATTTTCATAAAATTTTGAAAATTTTACAGTAGATAAAAAATATAATTCTAAGTCTAACAGTACCAACCACACTTAAAACAAAGCTATAATGAATTACTTATGACCATTACACAAGCTATAATTTTGAATTAAAAAAAAAAAAAACAAACAGAGCCTTACACCCAACCACCAAACTAGCCAGGTCGGCGCGGAAAACAGCGCGGCTCAGCGTGGCACATGTGTGCAGGGCGCAAGGTGTGCCCGTGTAAAGCGTGGACGACGCACGCGTGTGTAGCATGCCTAGTGCATGGGAAGTGCGTGACTAGTCTTGGCCAAGATCGAGATGGTAGCGTGAGGTTCACGCCACTTCCCGGTGTTTTTATGGTCCAATTTTGGTACTTCTAGACTCCATTTTTCAAAATAAAATCAATGGTGGTCTAAAAAAAACATTTAACAAATACAAAAAATGAAGTGTATCACACTCTCTTTATAATGAGAGTGGAAGCGCAGAAACTCTGCACTTCGGCCCTGTTTGGTAGGACTTATTTCCAGCTTATTTCAGTTTTTAGCTTAATTTAAGCTATTTTAATGTGTTTGGTTCAGCTTAACAATATAACTTATGCTTTTTGTAAGTCAAAAATCAACTTAATCATTGAGTGTGGGAGGAGAAGCTTAATTTATAAGTCAAAAATCAGCTTATATTCACAGTTATAAGCTATAAGCTGTTAAGGTATAAGCTATCACTTTCCCATGGCTCTATCAAACGGGGCCTTCATTTTCTTTCTTAAGCCACCAAAAACATAAAACGAACCCAAATTAGGGTTTGCTTTTTCTCATCAACCGTGAGTCGGAATTAGACACATAATATATCATTTCGAAGGTATCGAAATAAGGATTCCAAATATGTAATTTTCATAATATAAAAACAAAGCATGTAAAACCAGCATGCAGTAAAAGTTACGAAAAATTAAATATGAATCTCTATTTTTCTCAAAATCTGACCGTTGGATTTTTATGAATCGGAGAAAGTTCAGAAAAATATTAGGCTCTGTTTGGAATGATTTCCAAACTATATTTCTACCCCCACATTCCAACATGATGTTTGGATACCACACTCAAATCACATTTTCACAACATTTACAAAACTCTGCATAAAACTTTGTCTAAGGCACGATTTTCATTTTTTTTTTTTTTCAAATTTGTCCTGATCGGTCATCCCACTAGCCGTCCGGCCGGTTGACCGGAATGGCACAATTTTTTTTTTTTTTTTTTTGCAATTGACATATGTTAATTTTTATATATTCGAAAAAAAAAATATTTTCTAAATGTTTAAATGTTTTTTATGGGCTTTAATAGAATTTTGAGTTGTATGTTTGGTTATGAGTTGTAAGTTTTTGTATCAAATATCATATGTCACATCAAAAATTCCCCACTCAATTCAAAACTCTTTCACCAAACAAATTTTCCACACTCAAATCATAATTCCAAAACTCATAAACTCAAAATACAACTCATACTCTCAAATCATATTTACAAAACTCTACAAAACGCAACCTTAATTTTCCATGCATATATCATGTGTGTATATATACACATATTTTAATGCACAAAAAAGAAGCACGAAAATACCTATTTAAGGCTTTGATACCAATGTAAGATATATCAAATGCAGCGAGTAAAAGGATTCAAGCCATACCTTTGGTGATGAAATCCGAAACGATGAACCTTGTGGTTAAATCACGTGCTTCTTTAATCACGAACTAAGAACACCTAGCGATGGAGTGATACCACAGTATGAATATCACCCACTCCAATCACAGTGCAAAGGCTGGATCGTTCTCTGATATGGGAGAGAGTTAGAGAGAGAGTATGGGAAAAATGTTATAGGTTAAAACCACATAACGTATCTGATATTGTTATATCATTTAGATGTATATATATAACCATCTATATCTATCTATCCATCTATCCATATCTCTTGATAAGATATGGTAGATATAGATATTGATTGTGGGTTATTCAAACAATTCAAATTCAAATCCAAACTTAAATGGATAATTTAATTGGTCATGGGTCATGCCACATGGGCGCCCAAAGTCGGGTCCAATACCCAGCCCAATTTCCAACATAATAATAATAATAATAATAATAATAATAATAATAATAATAATAATAATATGTACATATATATATTGTAATAATCAACATGCTTCATCTAGAATGTATACTTGATTTGGTGAGCTAAATTTTAACTCAATTTTCTCATTTATTAAATTATTAACCAATATTCCTCTAGTATGACATCACAAGAAAACCAACATGACAATGATATATAAGAAAACAAAACTCTCAAGACTATGTTTGTTTAATGTTGTGTTTAATTGGGGGATTTGAGAAGGGATTTAAAAGGAGAAATAAAAAAGATAGGTGAAATATGAATAAAATATACCTATATTTTACCTAGTTTTATCTATTTTTTTATTTTTTTTTTCTAAATTTCTTCTCAAATCTCTCAATCGAACACAACGTAACGTAAAGGTTTGAGGAGGGAAAATTAGATTGTTAATCTACAGGGCTGCAGCATCACACGTCTAATTAAAGAAGGTGACATCACGAGAAAGCAAATCCTATTGGTTAGATGATGCATGAGTGATGCTTGGGCAAAATCCTGATGGATTATGCAAGAATCACTAATAGAATAAGGGGCATTTGACACAGAACTATTTGTGACGGTTTAAGTGCCGTTGCAAAAAGTAGATTTTTGCGATGGCACTTAATGACGTTGCGAAATTATTTTTGTTGCGACAGAAAAACTAAGCTCGTGGAAAAATGTAAGGTTATATGCGACGGTACGTTAAACGTCGCAAAAAAATTTTGGTTTAAATTTTTTTTTTTTTTTTTTTTTGCGACACTCTTTCGGGAAAACCATTGCAATTTTCTTTTTTTTTTTTCCCCTCATTCACTCGCGACGGGCCTTAATATCGTTGCAAATAGTTATTCCTAAATTCATGCCAAAATCCTCTCACACTCTCCCTCTTTCCCGATATCCCCAAATTCTCTGTAATCTGTTGGGATAAAAAAAAAAAAAAACAAACCCTTCCTCTATCTCACTGCTCTCTCCCTTCGATACTCTACCCTAATCTCACCTAATCTCACTGCTCTCTTCCTCCCTCTCAGCCAGTCGTCACTCTATCTCTCTTGCAGTGGCAACAATAGAGTCTAGGTAACCCTCTTCTTTTCTCTCGCTCTTGCTCACGCAGACCCTCCTTCTCACCCAGTCGTCATTCTGTCTCTCTTGCTGTGGCAACAACAAGACTGTGCAAAGAAGAACAACAAAGATCTGCAAAGACCATCTCTCTTGCAAAAGCAACAACAAATCACTGTTTTTTCCTCCGGCATCCAGGTATAGCCTTCCTTTGCTTTCCTCAGCTCTCCTCTGGCCTTCTATCGTCTGTTTCTCCCTGCTCATCAATTCATTGAAACTCTTTTCATTAAGAATAAAACAATTCAAGAATTTGTGTTTGATTTGTGCGAAAATTGATTTTCCATTGGTGTGTGTTTGATTTGTGCGAAAATTGATTTTGTGTTGGTGTGTGTTTGATTTGTGCGAAAATTGGATGTGTGTATGTATATATATATCTTTTTTAGATGATGCCAAACAAGGGTTTAATGTTCTTATCACTAAGCACAAAGCATAGCAAAAAGAAAAAAAAAAAAAAAAAACACGCACACACAAAACACAAAACACAACAGAAGTCATTTGGGTATTTTTTTAGAGAGAGAAAAAGAGAAGGAGAGTTTTAGGAGACAGAAAATATGGCAAAGTGTTGTTATATGACTGTCATGTTTGTCCTTGCAATTGTGCTTGTTCTGTAGGCCAATGCAAGGACTGTACCTGGTGACACTAATTGTGTCAATCATGAGCAAACCAATGTATTGAATGTGCCTAATGCTATGGCACCAAGTGGGAAGGGTGTGAAGGACAAGAAGTCTGGTGTTGCATTTGCCGGCATTAGCGGTGCTACCGGTGTTGGTGGGGTGCTTCTAATTGGTGGGATTGGGGGAATTAGCAGTGCCGGTGGGATTGGTGGTGCAAGTGGGCTTGGTGGGCTTGGAGGGCTACGTAGGCTTGGTGGTGGTGTGGGTGATGGTGCTGGTGGTACCAAAATTGTTGATGTCATACCTTAGGAAGTAATATTCGTACCAAATCCTGGCATCGGCTTGGTTTAGGCGTCGCGGATTTACGGATTGCGGCGTCTTGAATGCGGCTCGGCGCCGTTGCTCACATCAACTCTACATTTTGATAAGCCATAGACTTGGTTTTTGGCTTTGCCATAGGAAGTGTTAATATAGCCATTTAGGATTGAGGCAACAAGTAATCAATGTTTGCTGATATTTGATTATTGCTTATGTTGGTGTTTGTATTGCAAAATAGGCCTGAGGGATCAGTGGATTCTACAGGGGAAGTGCAGAAGAAGAGCAAGACTAAGAGAAGAAAAAGACGGCATAACAAACAACCCATGTTTTTGTTTTTGGTTTTTTGATTCTATGTTGAAGCTCTCTTACATGGGTTCCTTCTTATTAAGCTTGGGATTGGGGGTGGGAAAATGAAATGGGAGATATGACAAAGCAGAAATTATTGACTTCGTGACACTCTCACCACTATGAGTGGAGGAAAATTCAAGTGCTTCCGGAAGAATATCAATTTCCTTAGTAAGATTAGTGCAATTATTATTCAAAATCATATCAACAACTCACACATTTAAATTATAGCTTTACTCCACTTTATTTCTAATCCTTATTCTAGGCTTGAAAAACTCATTAGCTAACTATCTAATAAGGGAGTGCCTTCTCACAGATATTGCAAATTCGTAGTTGCACTCTCCAAATGAACTTGAGTCATAATTTTATTCTAGTTTTATTAAGAGTATAATAGTAAGGAATTAGTTACTCAGAATTAGTAAGCAAGAGTCTTGCCTGTCTAAGTTCATACTGTTAGATTCCTCACTAAATAGAAACTTCAATGATCATGTCCAAAGAAAATTGTAACACATTGGTCGCCTTCTCTTACCTTTTTCTGTGGCAAAAAATTAATAATCTAACTAGCTTCCCCCATGTGAAGTAGATTTGTTAAGAAACAAATTTTAAGAAACATGTATATATTTTGGGTATCTTCATAAGAAAATGAAACTAAAAGCATTAAAATTATCACTCAATTATCAGCTTTATTTGAAAACTGTGTTAATATGTCATGCCCAAAGAGAATTGTATCGCATTAGTTGTCTCCTCTTACCTTTTCTTTAGCAAAAAAACTAATAATCTAACTAGCATCCCATGTGTAGTAAATCTGTTAAGAAACAAAGTTTAAGATATATATATATATATATATATTGGGTATCTTTATAAGAAAATGAAATTGAAAACATTAAAATTTTACTCAACAATCAGCTTTATTTGAAAACTGTTTTAATATGCATATTTAGGAGACATTTGAAAGAGAACAAATCAAGATGGAATGGAGTAGGGCACCATCAATGTCTAAAATTACACATTCTAAAAAGTCTTTTGAGACCAATTGACTTTCAATATGGTGCTTTGTCCCCTGTATCTCACTACTCTTCCTTGTGCTATGTGGCACCATCATGCAGTTGTACATGGTACTAGGTGTGAGATATATGACTCTTATCCCCGCACAGTTTCTCTTATTTGTCTTGATTTGTACTCAAAATTTTTTACTTTTATATTTTAATATGTATTTTCAATAGCAAAATTATATTTCGAGATTTTTATTACATTAAGTGGATGAATACCACACTTGGAGTTTAGATCTTTGGCCTTTCTCTTATCATAATTAGGAGAGACATACATCTTGTACTTATTGGCATTTATCTTCAAACCAGAAGCAGTACAAAACTCGTTAGAGAGCATTAAATATGGCAGTTTGACCCTAGAGGAGTTGGCTAAATGATCTTTTTTGCCAGTGGGTTGGCTTTTAAAATTTGTGAAAAGAGTTGGGTTAAGAATACATAAAGTTTTAAATAAAAATTACATAAATGTGAGATAACAAATATTTAAATCTGTAATTATGAATGAATCACATCTATATATTTTATATTGAGAACTTTCTTTGTTTTTGGACCTTTCTTTTGTGTGTGTGTGTGTTGTGAAAGTGAGTTATAACCACCAACCAATGTGAATCACCATCTCTTTTCAAATAGAATTTTTTAAACGGCCTTATTAATTAGTGTTCTTAACATTTAAAGTATAAAAAAATATAATATTTGAAAGATATGATTTCAATAGTTTTTCATTGATTTTAAAAGTTGTTTGCATTTTTATTTATTTCTAAAATAATTTTTATCTAAATTCTAATATTAAATAATGTTCCAGACTTGTTAAGATTTAAGGTTTGTGACTTTTAATATTTGTACAATGGTAACCTAATCACCTTGAGATAAGGAATGTTGTTAATGTGAATCACCTTCTTCCATATAGGTTTGTGACTTTTAAGATTCTTTTTTGGTGAATGATGCATTGAATTGTTACGTGGTCTAGTTTTTATTGGTAATGATACAATCTGATCATAATGAAAATTTCCATCTTTAACTTCCATTTTTGTTCATGATATATTTGCTCACCGATTGGAATGTGTGCATTTATGATGCATAAAATATTAGAATTGTTGTTATGGTTAATTAATATGCATGTTCATGTATACAGAATATATATTTAGGAGAAGTAAACAAAATGGACAAGAGCTGGATTGATTTGCCAAATAGGATGTCGAGAGAATACATGAATGGGAACGATAGATTTCTAGTGTTTGTATACACCAATAGGGCTACAAGTTTGATGATTTGTTGTCCATGTAGGAAATGCGAGAATCGCTATCATCCTGTCAGAGATAGTGTGTGAGAGCACTTGATTTCAAATGGCTTTCTAAACAAATACAAACATTGGATTAATCATGGAGAGTCCTATACTTCTGTGCATGGTAACCGAGATAATGAAGCCTTAGTGAATGAAAACATTAGGGATGATATGGTGGGAATGATACACGATGTTATTGGTATTTCAGTTCCTAGTACAAGTGTTGTAGGTGATGAACCACAGGCACCAACTAATCCCAATGTAGCAGAACCACTTGCAACTAACCCGCAGTTAGGTCCAGATGTAGAGATTGCAAATTATTTCAAACTTTTAGAGGATGCTCAGAGTGAATTGTATCCGGGTTGTCAGAAGTTCACATCTTTGTCGTTCATTGTTCGACTTTTACATATGAAGGTGCTAAATTAGTGGAGTGACACTTTTGTTCCCATGTCACTTGAGTTGTTGAATGAAGCTTTCCCTAAGGGTGTGAAACTTCCTGATTCTTACTATAAAGCTCACAAGATCACTATAGATTTGGGCTTCACATATGAAACGTGGGATGTATGCCCCAATAATTGTATGTTGTTCCGAAATGAATATATCAATCTTGATGAATATGTCATATGCAAAAGTTCTAGATGGAAACAAAATGGAGCTAATAGTTCAAATATTCCTTATGGAGGCGGTAAACAGATACCCTCTAAACAGATGAGGTATTTCCCTTTGAAGCAAAGATTGCAGAGGTTGTTTATGTCATCAAAAACGGCCAAGCTCATGAAATGGCATACAGAGGAATGACAAGATGATGGTGTCTTAAGACATCCTGCTGACTCCCTTGCATGGAAAGATTTTGACCGTCGAAATACTGACTTTGTTGATGATTGTCGAAGTATAAGGCTTGGGTTAGCATTTGATGGTTTTAACCCATTCAGATCGATGAACATAGTTCATAGCACCTGGCCTGTTGTTCTTATTCCATATAACTTACCACCATGGATGTGCATGAAACAACCATTTTTGATTTTGACTACACTTATCGATGGCCCAAAAGGATCTGGTGACAAAATTGATGTGTATATGCAACCGTTGATTGAGGAGTTGAAAGAACTATGGACTGCCGGTGTCTCTACATTTGATGCATCAACAAATCAAATGTTTCAAATGCATGCAACTTTGTTATGGACAATTAGTGATTTTCCAACATATGCAAACTTGTCAGGATAGAGCATGAAAGGAAAATATGCATGTCCATGTTGCAATAAGGAAACTAGATCGTGTTGGTTGAAACATGGTAGGAAACATTCATATTTAGGTCATCGCAGATTCCTACCTAGTGGTCATAAATTTCGAAAGGATAAAGTATCATTTGATGGTACTTGGGAATTGAGTCTCAAACTGAGATTGTTATCTAGATCAGAGATTTTGTTACAAGTAGAATCTGAGGGTATCTTAACCCAATACAGGCTGGATGACCTTAAAAAGAAGCATAGGAGACAAGTGGAAAGGGAGAAAGCTGGACCTCGCACTCATAGTTGGAAAAAAAAAGAGTATATTTTTTGAATTGCCATATTGGGAGCACAATCTAATAAGACATAACCTTGATGTGATGCATATAGAGAAGAATGTGTGTGACAATGTATTGTGGACAATACTGGGGGTTGTAGGGAAATCCAAGGATAATATCAATGCTCGGCGCGATCTGCAAGAAATGAATATTAGAAAACCCCTACACTTGCAGTCAAGAGGGACGAATAAAGCTTATTTGCCACCAGCATAATTCACAATGACCAAGGATGAGAAATATTTGTTCTTGCAAATGCTCAAGGACATTAGAGTTCCTGACAGGTATTCATCAAATATCTCTTGTTGTGTACGATTATAGGATAGAAGCATTCCGGGTCTAAAAAGCCACGATAGTCATATTCTGATGCAACAACTTATTTCTTTGGGTGTACAAGGATTGTTGCCTAAGAATGTTGTTCAAGCCTTGATTGAATTAAGTAATTTCTTTAGACAATTGTGTTCCAAAGTAAATTGTCAAACAGATCTAGGATATATCCAAGTTCGTATAGCACTAACACTTTGCCATTTTGAGAAAATATTTCCACCAGCTTTTTTTGATATAATGGAGCATCTGCCTATACACCTAGGTGATGAAGCATTGGTGGCTAGAGCGATTCAATTTTGATGGATGTATCCAATTGAGAGATATCTTCTTACTTTAAAGCAATATGTACATAATCGGGCTCATCCAGAAGGTTCAATGGCCAAAGGTAATCTCACGGAAGAATGCATGAATTTTTGTGCTCAATATCTGAATGATGTGGAAACTAAATTGAATCGGCCTGTAAGGAACTACAATGGTGCAGCTAATATGGGTCGTGCTGTTGGTGAAACCACAACTTTCAATCTTGGTCATACTTCTTATGTACAGTGTCATCGATGTATCTTGTTCAATATGAAATCAGTTGAACCATTCCTAAAGTAGGTACCCCTCTTACTCAATATTTGCTAAGTTTTTTTTTGTTTTTTATTACATTTCAAATATTAATTTGTAATTGATAATTTTTCAACGTATATAGGAAACACCTTGAAGAACTTAAGATGAAAATGCCTCGTGCTGGTGATCAGCAACTCCGAAATGAGCATTTCAAAACTTTTCACACTTGGTTTAAAGAACACTTATGTATGGACAAATCTAGCTAAATCTAGCTATATATTACAACTTAGGTCGATTTGCGTTTTGAATTTGCTTTCATGTTTTAAATAGGTTCACACTTTGCGAAGGACTGATAATGCCACATTTTCTGAAGAGGTTCATACATTGGCAAATGGTCCTCATAACGGAGCAAGAAGGTTCACCGGTTACATCGTTTTCAGGTCAAATCTATGGATGACCGTCGAGCTAGTCAAAATTCTGGTGTAGCTTTGAAAGCAGATACTATTAGTTATGCAAGCCAGAAGGACAAAAATCCTCGTGTGGGGGCTTTGTACTATTATGGACAAGTGACAGATATCATTGAAATCTAGTAAACCAATGCAATGAAGTATGTATTGTTCAAGTGTGACTGGATTGACAATGTTCGGGGGAAGAAAGAAGATAATTTCAAGTTCATGTTGATTAACTTCAACCATTTGTTGTATCGAGATGATCAAATCACCAATGAACCTTTCATTTTGGTATCCCAAGCTGAGCAAGTTTGGTATGTTGCAGGCCCTATAGAATCAGATTGGCAAGTGGTTGTGAAGATGTTTCAAAGGGGTTTATTTGATATGTATTCTACTGATCCAGAAACTGAGTCATACATAAGTCAACAATTAGAAGAAAATATAATGGTCCTTAATGAAGAAGTTGGCTGGGTGAGGGAAGTCGTAGAAGGAGAAACTGTTGATGTTGAAATGAGAGAGAATTAAGATATTTTGTAATAATTTTTGGATTCTGTAATGACACAGTAAATTGTCACGCTTTAATGACTTGCATATTTGGGCATGTTATTTTATTTAACAATTTTATGTGCTTCCAATTTATTTATTATTTTTGTTTTGTATTTACATTATTAACTCCAAACTATTCTCTATATTTTCAATTGTATTTGTTACAGCTTGTTATGGCACAGAAGAGGAAGCTTAATAATCCCTTTTACACTTTGGCTGATGTTTTGCGTATGTAGACACAATCACAGCCACCGATACAGCCACCACCACCATCACAGCCACCGATACAGCCACTACCACCATTACACCCACCGATACAACCACCACCACCATCACAGCCACCGATACAGCCACCACCACCATCACAGCCACCGATACATCCACCACCATCATCACAATTGTCTCGACCAACGTTGTCTTCACAAGCCACCACAGGTATACAAATTTGTTATGTACTTAAATTATATTAATTAAATTATTTCATTTTCACTATACATAAACTTTCTAATTTCATATGCTAGGACCGACGACTTCTCCATATCCCACCTCTGCTACAAGTTTGGTTTCATGTATTTAATTTATGCTTTAATTTATATGTTGTTTATTATATTCTTATATAATTTGTTTATTCTTCTAATGTGTTCCAAATCCAGCAACTGATTCACAAGCCAACTCAGGTATAACAAATGGCTATGTATCTAATTACATTAATTCAAATACAAGTTATTTATTATCAATTTTTGTAATATGTGTTTTTTTTTTTTCATTACTCCTTACATGCCCTACAGTTTCTTTATCTTCCCCCCGAAGTCGAGGATTTGCAAAAGGCATTAAATATTGGGGTACGGGCAAGAAGTTGGCCATTGATTTTGATGCTAACTTCAATCCTACGGGAGATAATGAGTCTAAGTTAACTAGCCAACTTGGGTTCATGGTACGTAATGGGAACATTGTTTCTCTTACATACATTGATTGGACCAAAGTGCCTATTGATGTTCTTGAGTCAATATAGGCGGATGTTAAGGTAAAAGCATATTTACTAAATTGTTTAATTATATTATTAATTGAACTAATGATTTAAATTGTACTGCAGGATAATTTACAAATTTCTCCGAAGGGGTACAAACCATGTTGCTTGAAAAATTGCAATGACTTGTGGAAGGATCACAAAAGCAAGATCAAGAATAAGTATTTTAAGCCTAAAAAGGATCATACTAATATCAAAGACATGGTGCCTCTGTAAATTGTTCCAGAATAGTGGTATGATCTTGTTGATTATTGGAAGACTAAGAAAGTAGAGGTATATAAAATAAGTTAATTACAAAGCACGTATCTTTAGAAAAATTATTAACTTTGTATACTTGCGACTTACATTTATGCAAACTTTATAGGACATTGCAGTCCACAATACTGGAAGTCGTTCCTTTCATTATATTAATCATACAACAGGACGTACTTCATTCACTCAGATTCGAAGGAAGGTATATATTATTTAGGTAGATATCAATATGAATGTAAATTACTGCGATAATGATTAATTTTTGAATTTTCAGATGATTGCTGAAGGGTTGCCCACAGATAAAATGAGTGTTTGGAAATATACACGCAATCAAACTGACCCTGATGTTAGGCAAACCATGGTACTTTCAAATCCTTAAATTTGTATTTATATTTGATTTTGTTTGAACTACCTAATTATGTATATGTACTTGTTATTTTAATTTATAGGATGAGTTTGAGTGCCAATTGTCCATGTTGCCTGAAGATTACCGCACTACCAAAGATGCTCGAGATAGTGTTTTCCAGGACATGATCGGTGAAGATGGGCATGGATATTGTCGTAGTTACGGCAAGGATGTGCCTTGGAGCATGGTGTATGGAGATAAATCTAAGTCATCACAGTTAGGATCTCGGTCATCAATTGTTGCCGAGATCACAAAGCAGGTTCGTATGGAGTTGAGACAAGAGCTGAGGAATGAGATTAGAGAGGAATTGAGGAAGGAGATGCGAACAAAGCTTTCAACACAGATACGAGAAATGAAAGATGAAATGTTGGCTATTGTGTCCTACGAAGGGAGTACAAATCACAACAACCAGGTTCGGTATAAATAAATGTTTTATAAATATCTAATTGTAGCACAATTGTATCATTGAATATAAATACGATTAACAAAGAATACCGTGAATATCATAGGTACCAGATGCATTGAATGGCCACCGTGAACCTACGGATTATGACGCCAATGAGAACCCACATATACCACTACCAAATGATGAGGTAAACTTTCAAACAATTTGAAAACTTGTCGTTTTGTAACTTTTTCTCCAAACTAGTTGACACACTAAAATGCTAAAACGGGTTTGGATGTCAACGAAACTTGACACACACGACGAAATAGGCACACATGACTTGTAGGAGAAAGCGGAACTCAAAACCGAATCCTGGTTTTCAATCTAGAGCCTAATTTCCGTTTATGAAAACTTATTATTTAATTTGTTTATTTCGAAACGGTTGACACACTAAAATGCTCAAACGAGTTCAGATGTCAACGAAACTTGACACGCACAACATACTAGGCACACATAACTTGTAGGAGAAGATGGAACTCGAAACCGATTCCCGATTTTGAATCTGGAGCTTAATTTCCATTTATGAAAACTTGTTCCTTAATAACTCTTTTCCAAACCAGTTGACACACTAAAATGCTCAAACGGGTTTGGATGTCAACAAAACTTGACACGCACAACATACTAGGCACATATGACTTGTAGGAGAAAACGGAACTCGAAACCGAATCTCGGTTTTGAATCTAGAGCCTAATTTCAATTTATGAAAACTTTTTAGTAATTAACTCTTTTTCAAACCGAATGACGTGCTAAAATGCTCAAACAGGTTCGGATGTTAACGAAACTTGACACGCACAACATACTAGGCACACATGACTTGTAGGAGGAGACGGGACTCGAAACTGATTCCCGGTTTTCAATCTAGAGCCTAATTTCCATTTATGAAAACTTGTTACTTAATAACTCTTTTTCAAACCGGTTGACACACTAAAATGTTCAAACGGGTTCGGATGTCAACGAAACTTGACACACACAACATACTAGGCACATATGACTTGTAGGAGAAGACGAGAGTTGAAACCAATTCCCGGTTTTCAATCTAGAGCCTAATTTTTGTTTATGAAAACTTGTTACTTAATTTGTTATTTCGAAACGGTTGACACACTAAAATGCTCAAATGGGTTCAGATGTCAACGAAACTTGATACGCACAACATACTAGGCACACATGACTTGTAGGATAAGACGGAACTCAAAACCGATTCCCGGTTTTGAATCTAGAGCCTAATTTCAGTTTATGAAAACTTATTAGTTAATAACTCTTTTTCAAATCGGATGACGCGTTAGAATGCTCAAACGGGTTTGGATGTCAACGAAACTTGACACGCACAACATACTAGGCACACATGACTTGTAGGAGAAGACGGGAGTTGAAACCAATTCCCGGTTTTCAATCTAGAGCCTAATTTCCGTTTATGAAAACTTGTTACTTAATTTGTTATTTCAAAACGGTTGACACACTAAAATGCTCAAACGGGTTCAGATGTCAACGAAACTTGACACGCACAACATACTAGGCACACATGACTTGTAGGAGAAGATGGAACTTGAAACCGATTCCCGATTTTGTATCTAGAGTCTAATTTCCATTTATGAAAACTTGTTACTTAATAACTCTTTTTCAAACCGGTTGACACACTAAAATACTCAAACGGGCTCAGATGTCAACGAAACTTGACACACACAACATACTAGGCACACATGACTTATAGGAGAAGATGAGACTCAAAACCGATTCTCGATTTTAAATCTAGAGCCTAATTTCCGTTTATAAAAACTTGTTAATACCTCGTTTTCAAATTGGTTGACATACTAAAATGCTCAAACGGGTTCGGATGTCAACGAAACTTGACATGACACACACAACATACTAGGCACACATGACTTTTAGGATAAGATGGAACTCGAAACCGATTCCCGGTTTTCAATATAGAGCCTAATTTCTATTTATGAAAACTTGTTACTTAATAACTCTTTTTCAAACTAGTTGACACACTAAAATGCTCAAACGGGTTCGGATGTCAATGAAACTTGACACGCACAACATACTTGGCACACATGACTTGTAGGAGAAGACGGAACTCAATGAAAACTTCTTCTTTACAAACTCTTTTTGTGTTTATTCGATTATTGTTAGATTATAGCTCAATGTGTACAATCATTTCCTGTTTTTAATAGTATCATCATCATTGTAGGATGTAATTAAAGTTTCTTTGGAGAGTTCTGTAATACCAAGAGTCCAATTGGCGGAGGGACTTCTTATTAGTGTTGATACGTTGTGTGAAATTGATGGAGTTCCAATTGGCCTTGAATATTGCAAAGTTTTTGTTTTAAAAGCGAACAAGCCAAATGCTGTTTTGGAAACAACATCCCGATGTCTAAGAACAGTTGGAGAAGCTGTGGGAAGATACATTGTGTGGAGCTCGATTCATGTATATGTTACAATCTTCTTTATTTATTTATTTATTGAAATAAATATCAAATGTTTTACATTTTCTGTAAGCTTGAAATTAATTATATTGTAAATGGTTTTTTTTTTTTTTTGGTTTTTTTTTGCAGGTGCAACCCTTTTAAGTACGTGATGATATCTTCGCATATCGATATTAGAGTTTACAATCTTATTTATTTATTTATTTATTGAAAAAAATATCAAATTTTTTACATTTTCTGAGCTTAAAAATAATTATGTTATAAATGATGATTTTTTTTCTTTTTTCTTTTTTATTTTTTTGCGGATGCAAACCTTTTGAGTACGTGATATCTTCGCATATCGATATGGGAGCTTACTATTGATATCAAAACAAGCTACACTATATCTGTTTTTATTTTTTTATTTCTATTGTCGATACTAAAAATTTAACTTCTTGAATATAAAAAATTATTAGTATTGTTAGAGGTTATTTTATATATTTTTGTAAAGAATATTTGGTTGACAATTGTTACAAGGTACATATATTATTCTTGGTATATGATTTTTTGAATGTGAATTTCGATGTGGATGTAGATATGGATGTGGATGTGGATGTATTTTAGAAAATATTAATAATTTGTATAGGGAATATTTAATAAAATATGATTTTATAAAAAATAATTTTATTACGACAATAATAAACCGTCACTAATGTAATTTTCATCTCTTTATATTTTATTAGCGACGGGTTAACCTGTCGCATATACATATTAATTCCAATCTTTTGCGACAGTTTCAACTGTCGCAAATAAATCTTTTGGGACGGTTTAAACTGTTGCTAATACGATATTAACTTAATACTACTTTTTTGGCGACGTTTTAGACCGTCGCTAATAATACTTTTTGCAACGGCAAATACCGTCGCTAAAAAAGGTTTTTTGCGACGACAATCAACATCATCACTAAAAATGCCGTTTTTTCCCCTTTTTTTTGTGCTAGGTGAAACCGTCGCAAAAACTATTGATTAGCCGTCGCTACAAGAAAGTGATGGTTTGTAACCGTTGCAAATACTTTTTGTCACGCCCCTTTCCGCCACCCCCCATTTTCCGTCTCTACTCCGTCGCAAAAAGTCTTTTGCGACAATATATGGACCTTTTGCGACGTTTGACACCGTCGCAAAAAGTCCGATTTTTAGTAGTGAACGTGTGAGGCAAAATTCTATTTGGTGGATGATGGAGTTTCAAAGGCAATTGGATGGTAGATGGTTGAATGGTACATGAAGAAATTCAATTGCTTGTATGATGCTGGAATCTGTCCAAATTTACCACCCCAGCAACCCCTATAAATACATGTCAATCTCATTGAGGGAGCAGTCCGGAGAATTCACTTTTCAATATAGATTGATTGGAAAATTATTAAATATTCTCAGTGTCGGTATTTTCAACCAATTATTATTTAATATATTTCTTTATATTTTTTAATCACTCAATATAATATTACACGTACTTATTTTATCCATCAATCATAATACTATAAAATATCATATATTCATATTCTGAGATTACTGAATAATTACCCAAATTGTTTTAGTTTGTTTTTATGGTGTTTTAATTTTTTTAGCTATGGTTAAGGTTGAAATTGTAATGGTTTCTTTATAAATATTTTATGATTCGATCATAGTTTTTAATGTTAGATTATTTTAATTGATTGGTTTATTTATTTAGAAAGAATAATTATTCTGTATAATTCTTTGACTTACTATTAATTCCGGGTACAGTGAAAGCTTAGAATTTCTTGTGAATTAAATTATTAGTTTTTGTTTTGTATAATCTCTTATTCTATTGTAGACTCCGGACACGGTAGAATCTTGATATTTCTTACAAATCAAATAATTAGATTTTTATGGTGTGAAATAATCAATATTTTAAAATTAATTTTTATATAAAAGTATCGCTTTTATCTTCCGATTGAGAATACATTTTGTGTATGTCTCAATTGAGTCACTACAACAAAAAACACATTTGGCGACCCACAAATTTCGTCGCCAAAAGTACAAATTTCGTCGCCAAAAGAATTGGCGACAAAATATATAACTTGTTGCCAAAGCCCTGTCACTAAAAGTATTGGCGACGAAATCAGAAATTGTCACCGTATGTAGACATTTAGCGACAAACAAAATTAGTCGCCAAAAATCATATATTTTGTCGCTATAAAATTACAATTTGTTGCTAAAAGGTTAAAATTTGGATAGGCTATGTGCTTTTAGCGACAAATAAATGCGTTGCCAAAAGTACTATTTAACGACAAAATTAATTTGGTCGCTAAAAATCACGTTTTTAGCGACGAGTAAGTTTTGGTTGCTAAAAGTTCCTAGAATAACCACTAACTTTTAGCGATAAAAATAATATGTTGTCGCCAAATATATTAACAGCGACAAAAACATCACCTGTTACTAAAAATTCACTACACAAATTTTGATTTTAATAATTTTTCTATTCAAAATAATCCAAAACACCTATTTTCCTGTGTACAATATATACACAAATGTAATATAAATAATAATACACCTGTGCAAGACATTCATACTAATTCAAAATTAATAGCTATAAAAAATCTCAATAAACATAATTACAATTCTCTGACAATCTAAAACATGCATACCAAAGTACTTACAAACTACTAATATCAAACCCATAAATACATTACCAAATCCTATGTCAATATTTTCAAAATTACAACCAAATATTTTGATGTTAAACATCTAACCAACAAGTCATTTACTAAAATCCTATGTCAAAATATTTGCAAAAACACAACACCAAATATTTTGATGCTAAACATTTAATCCATAAATCATTTACCAAAATCCTATGTCAAAATATTTCCAAAAACACAAAATCAAATCTTCTGATGCAGCCCAAACTATTTTCCACCATTGCCAATCTGTCACATGAAAAAAGAAAAAACAATATTAGATTGACAAAAAAAAAAACTCGATATGAACTTCACAATTTTGATTTTAATTTTGTAACAGGAAGTCCAATCGGGTGCTGTTTGCTTATACAACTCTATTTAGGCTTGAACAAGCTACCCGTGCCAAGTTTCGGTGGTTTCAGTGGTCATTTTGCAATTTTGGCCCCCGAACGGGCCTTTTAAGTCTTGTGTTTTACATTTTTTCTTCTAATTTTCTAACCGAAAATTCAATCGAGGTCCCGTTTGTTCCTACAAGTCTATTTAGGTTTGAACAAGCTGTCCATGCCAAGTTTTGGTGGTTTCGGTTGTCATTTCGCAATTTCAGCTCCTGAACGAGCCTTTTAAGTTTTGTGTATTACAATTTTCTTTCTAATTTTCTAACCCAAGATCCAATAGAGGTCCCGTTTGTTCCTACAAGTCTATTTAGGCTTGAAAAGGCTATCCATGCCAAGTTTTGGTGGTTTTGGTGGTCATTTTGAAATTCCGGCCCCCGAACGGGCCTTTTAAGTCTTGTGTTTTACATTTTTCCTTCTAATTTGTTAATCGGAAATCCAATCGATGTCCTGTTTGTTCATACAAGTCTATTTAGGCTTGAACAAGCTGTTCGTGCCCAGTTTTGGTGGTTTCGGTGGTCATTTTGCAATTTCAGCCCCCGAACGGGCCTTTTAAGTCTTGTGTTTTACAATTTTTCTTCTAACTTTCTAACCGGAGATCCAATTGAGGTCCCGTTTGTTCCTACAAGTCTACTTAGTCTTGAACAAGCGGTCCGTGGCAAGTTTCGGTGGTTTCAATAGTCATTTCAAAATTTCAGCCCCGAACGGGCCTTTTAAGTCTTGTGTTTTACATTTTTCCTTCTAATTTTTTAACCGGAAATCGAATCAAGATGCCGTTTGTTCCTCCAAGTCTATTTAGGCTTGAAAAATCAGTCCATGCCAAGTTTTGGTGGTTCCGGTGCTCATTTCGCAATTTCGGCCCCCGAACGGGCCTTTTACGTCTTGTGTTTTACAATTTTCCTTCTAATTTTCTAACCAGAGATCCAATAGAGGTCCCATTTTTTCCTACAAGTCTATTTAGGCTTGAACAAGCTGTCCGTGCCAAGTTTCGGTGATTTCGGTGGTCATTTCACAATTTTGGCCCCCTAACGGGCCTTTTAAGTTTTGTGTTTTACAATTTTCTTTCTAATTTTCTAACCGGAGATCCAATCGAGGTCCCGTTTGTTCAACACAACCAGACATATTAAATGAAATGCTTGTAGTGATTTGAAAAGTAAATTATGAAAAATATACTTACAAAAGTGTTTGTCAATAAGATTCCTCTGATGAATAATCATTTTCATCAACCTGCATGCCTACTTGATCCTTGGTCTTCCTCATACCCACAACCTCCAGTCAGAACAAAATAAATAAATAAAATATGGCACGTCAGTAAAGACAAGATCTTATTAGTTCCACATTATAACTAGCATTCCACATTAGTTCCATGTTTTAAATATAAATGTCCAAAGTCGGACCTGTTGAGCTTCAAGATTTGAGACTGCCATCGCTCCAACGTATGGAAGACTTTCAATCACAGCATCAGCCAAATCTGAAATGAAAGTGGCACTGCTCTAATTCCATAATTCAACAAACCATAATTTAAATAAATTATATGTATTCTTTACCTAAACTAAACAATACTCGAAACATAATTAAAGAGGAAAAACGCCGCAAAAAGGGAAACAAATAAAGGAAGCAACAAAAGTATACCAAGGGTAAATAGAGTAAAAAGGGGATCAAAGGTTGAACAGAGGAATTTGAATTCATACCATGTCCTTTGCCCACCATATTCTGAGAAATATATTTTGAGATCTTAATGGCTTCCAGCTAACAAGAAGATGAAAAAATTGATTTCCAAGATCAGTATTGTGCAACATAAGTTCCAAAGCATCCCTTACTAATGCAAATTTCAAAATAAAAGGGGAAACATGAAGTTCTAGTTCACCTGCTCAGTTAAAAAATTACTTAGTGAACCCATCTTCGGTGGAGATCTTCCTTGTTACCCCATCTTCAGTCGAGATTGTGAACCCATTGTGATCCACATGTTCAAGATTTTCCGCAGAGACTGAACTGCAGAGAGTGTAAAATGATGGAGACGTGCTCTTTCTCCTTGAAACAAAGGGAGTGGCCATGTGAACAATAATGAGAGCAGCTGACCTTGACATGGCAATCTAACACAGAGTTGGGCCATCAAATTATAAAATAGTCCAAACATAGTAAAGTAGTTTGAACAAAATATGAGGGGAAAATGGGAATAAAAAAAGATAGCTATAAATTACTGTAGCAATATGTAACTCTCTCTCATATTATAGTAGTAAACATATAAATCTATCCATGTGGTATATGTGATTAACAATTTTATTGTTTTCTTGTCAACCTTAATTACAACTAATGCTATCTATGACAAATGTTTTTCAAAAGTTTAAGGTTGTACTGCTATTAGAGATGAAGAAAGTTGTCAATCCTCTCACATGATGTGGGTCTCACAATATATAAGAGAGTTGTTTCCAATTCTGTGATTAGATTATGAACATGAAAAAGAATTGATACTAACAGCATGAGTTTAAACTTCCTAATTAACTTAACACATTCCTAAAATAAAACTATTTAATGAAAAAGGATTGCCATCAAATGCATAAAATGATTTTCAAATAAACTACTAATTTAGAAGACAAAAAGGAGACGGAAAAGGAATACAAACTTTTTTTTGCACAAGGTAGGTTGTTAGCAAATGAGTAGGAATACAACCTACAGCAGATAATCAAGCCACCAAAAAAAAAAAAAAGGGCATCATTGAGCCTTGATTTCAACTTCACTGCAATGCCTCCATCACAAATCAGATAAATTGACATGCTAAAGAAAAATATGTTTCTAACATTGAAAACTTGCTAGTTTAGTGCTTCGTTTTGTTGTCCCGTTTATTTTCAGTTCCAGACTTCACTTTATCAAAATTGATAGTTTAGACTTCCATAATCTAATTCAATTCTACAAACAAAATGAGAAAGATATAATACATATAAAAAGAGTCCTTGCAATACCTGTAGCCATGTTAGGCTAACCTGCACCGCAAGACTGGAGGTGGATAGTACTTTCCACAATGCCATCGTACCAAGTCACAGCTACACTCTAATTAAGAACCAAGAAACAATGAGAATGGAGAAAGAGGTAATTTGCATTGTAGTATTTGAATGAGGCAAGAAATTAATCCAATAAGAGAGATCAATTCTTGTTGCATTCTGTTTCAAACATGAATTGCTTTAAGGAAGTTTCTAATTGTTTAATACTTGACAAGCAACCAATTTCTTTTGAAGCTTTGTCTTTTGGGAAGTACCAATTTCTTGAAGAACTGAAAACATATATGAATCTATTCCTAGCAGACATGATTGCTAATTAACACAACTCTTCTCTTTCAATATGACTTGATAACCAAATTTTGCTATAAGGTGAAATTCAACCACATAAAATGAGATCTTCATTGATAGACATCAATTTTTTCAAAATAAAGGGAATCTACATTTCATAGACATAAATTTGTCAGCATTTCTACTACACATTTGTTGAGTCCTAGCAAATCATGGAAGCAAAATGAATAATTAACTAGGTAATATACACCACAAAGAAGAATGTAATCAAAATAATGTTTATAAGAAATTAAAAAAATTAAATAATTATCTAAGAGCAACTTCAGATCGTAAAAGTTCTTTGTCGCTAATACAAATTGTACAAATACGCCTGTTTATCTTAGAATCAACACATTCTCCCAAGGACTGGGTTGGCTATGCAATTGTGAGCTTAATTGGAAAAGAAGCCCATCAACACCATGACCACTTGCATGCCATTTCTACCTTTAATGAGTGATGCACTCACTACTAGTGAACAGCTTAGTATATATTAAAACAAGGAAAATAAGGCTAGGGTTTCTAAAATAATAGATTCCTAGAGATAAGTTTGGATTATGCCGATTAAGGTCTGTTTGAATTACCTAAAAACATTCTGGGCTCTCTAGTGGTTGTATGGTATCAAACCATCTAGAGGCTCCTGATCATATAGACATGGGAATAGTGATAACCTATTTCCAGCAGTTGAACTTAACTTTAACTAGCAGGATTGCGTACAAGTGTGTAGTGTTGGTGAGTCGGTGACACACAAGGTACATATCAAGTCTAACCAAGCTAGTTCATTAGTTTAATCCCTTATTCATTTCTTTTTCCAGAAGGTATCATCTATATACTATTATATTTTTACTAATGTAAATTATTATTATTTTTGTTTAATGACTAGGAATCCCTCCAAGGTAGGGCCCTTTGGACCCACCCCTACAGGGTAAAATGTGGGATGTACGCCAACGCCCCCACAAGTGTACATTGGGCAAAGCCAAGGAGGTTCGAACTTCGGCGCCTAGTGTTTCTGGTACAAAACACACTACCAGTGCTGAATTTGTTCTGCACAATTCCTTGTTGGCTTTAAAGTTTAAACTACCTGCCAACTTTTCTCTTTGGGTTGGTATCTCAAGGGGGCATGGGCAGTTTTACAACTGAATGGAAGCTAAATCAACTGATTGGTAAACTAATCAAACTCATAGTAATGAAAACAAACATCTATGCTGTGTTTGAGCTATGCACAGTTTGGCTGATTGACAAAGAGGCAGAATCAGCCTCATACAAGCTGAGCCCCAGCATACACACCAAAAACAAAAGCTGCATAACAAGTCGACAACATATTCACAGGGTTCTTAAACATCATACATAATTTAAAGAGTAATCATATTCACCAAATAAAATCAAACTAGTATCTTAATTGATTCAGAACATTAAATAACTAGGACAAACTTCCTGAAATATATTTTTAGCTCATTTGATGGCAATTTAATAATCATTCCAACATTGTGACTAACTTGAGAAAAGAATTCCCAGGAGAGCCAAAGATGCAGCATATTTCTTGAAGAAAACATACCCTTGCCAAGTCATTTCCTTCACTATTTTGCAAAGCATACTCAAACACCTCCACTTTAGCTATAAGTGGCAAATGGTCATAATCTTTAGAAAAATTAAGCATATGTTTGTGCTCTAGATTTAAGGTGATCTATATACCAAAAACATGCGCGCGCGCGTACACACACACACAAGCATCAAATGAACCTTAGTGGACCTTTCTAGTATCTCTATACTCCGAATGAGATGGTGTAGGGTGTCACAATTTGGTACCCATCCTATTAATCCGCTGTTTGGAGACAATGGAATGACAGCATATCTTTGAATAGAATGCAATTTTCCAAAAGTGTGTTCACCAAACCAAAGAGCTGGCCAACATGTAAAATAAAATGTCATTGATAGAGTAACAAAAAATAATATAAAAACACCATGTACAATTCCAATTTTGTAAACATAACCATTATGTGCCTTAGAACCCAGCACCACTAGAAAGTGGATGTAGAAAACTAGAAGCCCCACTTCTTAAATAATCCCATAACCAACAACCAGGTCCAAAGGCTATTTCTTCTTCAAGAGAGTGATATCTAATCTAAAAATTATAAATGATGTTTAGATATGCAAAGTTAAAACCACAATTCAATAGATATATTCATCAATGCAAACACAACTCAGAGAAGCCACTAGAATTGTCAAATTTAAAAACAAAACTATAAAATATATTTAATAGCTTTAAAATAAAACGAAAGAAAGCTATAAAATATTTACATCAAGTTTGTAGAATGGAGCAAGGAAGGTGCAACCTCATGTTCCTTATCTATACTTCTTAACATTGAACATAAATTCAGACTAAAGCATGCTTTGAGCAGAATTTAGAGTTTTGTACTCATAATTTGCTACTTTTAAGCATGATTCTTATCTAAATTCAATCTGAAAAGTGTGGCTTTTAACCATTATTGTAGTAGTGACTCTATTGAAATGTTTTATACATATGGATATCCTATGCTATCTGTGTTTGGAAAAGTATATAAATGACATCCTTGGTTAGTCCCATGTACTAGGGGACAACAAACTTACTAATACCTCATAGGAATGAGATCTTCTTTGCCTCGTGTGTGTAGTATTGGGTTGTCATGCCCATCATTTATTCAATATCATAGTGATATAGCTATATAGTAGAGTAGGTTATATACACAAAAACAGAGTTCTAGCCATGGCTACATCCTTTTGGAATCGTATTAAAAAAAATATAATTAAGAATGAAATTCTAAATGAAACAATATTTTCATGAAAACCAAGAAGAGTGTGACACCTCTCATGCCACCTGACAACCAAACTAAACAATAACGGCTTGAAGCAACCCAATTAGAGGCATAACCACAACAAAACAACCATGGTTATGAAAAAAACAAACTAAACCCAAAGATTTATTTATAAAAAAAAAAAACAAAATTCAAACCCGTTAAGAAATGAATTGAACAAATACAAATTCTATTAAGAGAGTGGAATTGAACAAATACAAATTCTATTAATACAAATTCTATCATATATTAAAATTAAGAATTCTATTAATACAAATTCTTTTAATCAATTGGGCTCAACTAGCATACGGCAACACTTTAATAGCCCACGATTGAATCCACTTAGTAATCCTAGCAACCAATTGATCAGAATCTATTTTACACAACTTAGTAGAGACAAGAGAAACCCCCAAATACCTCATAGGAAGCTTCCCCTCTTTAAAATCCATAATAGAAAGTAACTCACCTCTCAAGTGACAGTCCATATTCCAGCAAAGAACATACGACTCTTAGGATGAAAAATCTTATGGGACTCTATTTATGAAAAATCTTATTCATTCATATACATTTTGTGTCAAATTCTACAAAATTGATATATGTGTTGCAGATTTATTCATAATTATATACGTGCATGACTAAAAGGAAGATAGATATCTAGAGGAAGCAATAAAAGCTTTATTTTTGATACAATCTGAAATCTAATTCCAATGAGATGCAAAATATGTAGACCAACTATACTAACCTTAGCTGATCAAGAAACAAATGATGCCATATTACTGTCGTGACCATCAAAAATCAACCAGCCCTTGGAATTGATTTTAAACCCCAACAAATTAGGGCATTCTAGAAGACTATTTAAACTTTTCATCAATCATTATTTGTTTTAAAATTTTAGCTGATAAAGCAGAGAACTCATCATCGGTTGTAAGAGTGGATTGCTATATATAGAACTCATCATCTGATTGCCATATGTAAACTCATCGACGGTTTGAATTGGGGTTTCGGTTTGGGAGGGTTTTAATTAGGGTTTGGGAGGGTTTCAAAGGGTAGATCGAGATGGAGAGATGGTGAGGCGAGATTGAGAGCGAAGGTGAGGCGAGATGGAGAGAGGGTGAGATAGAGGCGAGCACTCAAGCGGGACTAATCTTTGCGGATGTCGAGGTGAGGTTTGGCAGAAGAGGTCGGGGTTAGAGAAGCGGGCGGTGGAGAATCTAGGGTTTGTGGTTGTAGTGATGGTCGTTCTGGAGAAGAAACACAGAAAAGATGGAGAGAGAGAGAGAGAGAGAGAGAGAGAGAGACACACACACACACACACACACACACACACACACACAGAGTAGACGAAGACATACCTCTTTCCTCTGTTGTGCCGCTTCAGGTTGTGTGGAATGAGAAGACGAAGAAGGCTTATTTTAGGTCATATTCGGTCAATTAAAAAAAAAAAAAAAAAAAACCAGATTCAAAACGACGTCGTTTTGACAAGAATTTTATTGGCGACAAAAATTATTATGTTGCCAAAAATATCATTCACCTTTCAGCGACAATTTAATTCCGTCGCCAAAAAATCTAAATTGGCGACAAACATTTTCGTCGCCATATACTAATTTAAATGCTAAAACTTTTTAGCGCTCCGCCAAAAAAAATAAATTGGCGCCAACCATTTTTGGCGACGAATTGAGATATTTGTTGCTAATGGTGTATTTTTTGGCGACGAACACGTATATTGTCGCCAAAAACATACAATTAGCGACTAAATTCAATTTGGTTGCTAAAAAACGTCGCCAAAAATGCTTTTTGTTGTAGTGAGTTATACAAATTAAATCTAAAATATTTTAAAGGAATAATTAGCGAAGGATCTTTGATGCCTTAGTACCTTTTTATTATTGTCACCTCAATTTATCTTTTAGTTAACTTTTCTCAGATTATCCACTCATTTCCAAAAATTCAAAGTCGTTTTTGATTTTATTTTATTTGAGTGCTCCGGTAATTTCTTTAAACAAACTAGCCCCTAAGTATTCAACCTCGAACTCACCAGGAAATATTATTTCGCGACATCTTGCACTTGGAATTGCATTATTAAAGTTGCAACAGTGGTTTGTATATCATTTATCCATAGAAAACACAAAATGAGATAATTTTGTAAGTTAAATGCTTACAAGTGTCCCATGAACTTGTTTAAAAAGAGTATTGCTATTCATGGTAAAATTAGATCCAATTTTTAAATTTAGTAATGCAACAATCAATTAGAATATTAAAGGTAACATTCTTTCTTATATCTTCTTTAATTATCAACCAATTATATCACTTATACATCATTAGATTTATAAGAAAAATGATATACCAGCCCACTTTGTGGGTGATTATTTGGTATTCCCAAAGTATAGCCACGTGATACTCTATCGTAGTATGATTAATAGAGAAGGTGTAGTATTGATAATTTGTGTTAAGTAATTGAGGAATATGAGGGGGCATAATGAATGGTGATTGGTGAGGGAAATGGCCGCGTGGTACGCCGGGACTATTGTATAATTTTTTTCACTTTGTAAGCCCATTTTCTGGACCCATGTAAGTGATATGATTGATTAATAATTAGAGAAGATATAAGAAAGAGTATTGTCTTTAATATGTTAATTAAGGGTGTATCACACTGACACCCCATGAGGTTTGTCTTTAATACAAGTAATCCTCTCATGTTCTAGAAATTACATTTCCCTCCCTAAGGTTTAAACTTCCATTACAACTTAATCCTTCCGTTTGTCAACCGTTTAGTTTACTAACGGAAAAAATTAATATAATAGAAAAATGCTTTAGGCTTCTAAATTGTGAGCTCAAGAAGAGCTCTAATCTGTGGGTTCCAGTATGTGATTTGATGTTTTGGCCTTTGTTTTGTTTTGTTTTTTTTTTTTTTTTTTAGGTTACCCCGTCACTAGTGCTCTTATTAGAGCTCTTAATCACCACTGAATATAATAAATTAATTTTTTGAAATGCCTATTTTACTCTTATTTTTAAAAAAATTATAAAAATTACTAGATGCAAAGAATTACAAAAATTCATTTACTAATACATATATTATTATACTATTAAACATTTATAATGTTATGGTATACAAGCTTTTGTGGTGTTAATTATCACAAATATTATAATTAGATTATTTTCAATCATAACTAAAAAATAATAATAATAACTAAACACCGCATAAGACATAAATAAATACCTTTTAAATCATAACTAAAATAATATTATAATCAATAGTTATAAATAATACCATAATAAGTCATAAATATTATGACTGGTGCATAAAACATTTTCTTAAATGGTAAATTATTTTCAATTTTATATATGCAAACAAGGGTAAAATAGGTATTTTAAAAATAAATTTCTTATATTAATTTTTTTCATTAGTTGACTTAATGGTTGACTAATGGAAATATTAAATTGTAATGAAAGTTTGAATCTTAGGGAAAGAGATGTAATTTTCAAAATGTAAGAGGGTACTTGTATTAAAGACAAACATCAAGAGGTGTCAATGTAATTTAGCCCTTAATTAATTGTTGGGTAAATTATAAATACACACCTTGAGGTTTGCTTAAAGTACAAATTGCTTCCTGTGGTTTGAAAAATTACAAATACTTTCTTGTTAGTATTTTTTATGTAACAGAATTAACTAAAAAAATGAAATTTATAATTTCACTCCTATATAATAATAAAATCACCTAAATTATTAATTGAAACATACTTCTAACATCATTAAAAACTGTTAATTGACTTGATAATTTATTGATAAAATGGTAATTTGTTATGAAATTAGAAACATCAAGAAATATAATGTAATTTTCAAAACATAGGGGGGCGATTCGTGTTTTAATCAAACTTTACGGGGTGTATTTGTAATTTATCCTTAATTGTTATATTATTAGGTTTGAAAGTAAGTGTCTTGAATAATAATGCTTGATCTATAAATTGGATCTAAAAAGTGGACTTATATATTATTTTTCATTTAAAAATATTTAAAAAAATATTAATTTCAATAAAAATACATTAAATTTAATAAAAAATATCTCATATTTTTTAAATTCTTTACCTTTTACTCATATCTTCAATACAGGAAATTATAAAATATTTCTGAAATATCACGTGCCCGCATTCCATAATCAATCATCATTTATTATATTTCTTCGTATTTTTCAATCACTCAACACAATACCTCACTTACAAACTTTCTTCATCAATTACAATATTATAAAATATCACTTATCTATATTTCGAAATTACTAAATAATTATCCTTGCCTTATCGTTAACCAAATTCATTTTGTAACTATGAATACAATAAACCTTTTTAGTATTTATTTATTTATTTTGTAGAAGATCCGCTCCGGTCCAAATTTTGGACAGGTGGGTGCTGTTTTGGCCTTCGCCACCATCAGAAATTCTACACCGTCTCTTCAATTCTCACCGGAAAACCACCTTTCATCTTCGACGACAGAGGAGCTATGAAAACCGGCTCTATACCTTCCTCAAAAGCCGGCACTATCCGGAACCGCCTCAACACACCAGAAACCACTCTCTTCATCTGCAAGAACGCCATCTCTTTCCCTAGGCATATCCTCGGACCTGCCTGGAACACTGGATACGTGTATGGGTCCCTTGCCACGAAGCTCCACTTTCCAGCCGCCGCGTCTCTCATTTCTAACCACCTCTCCGGCCGGAACTCTGCCCAGTCCGACCCCCACAGCTTTTCCGACCGCCCCATTGCGTAAATATGGTAAGCCACTCTCGTACCTTTCTTGATTACCGTCCCATCTGGTAACACCTCATCATCTATCGCTTCTTTTCCGTCAGCAGGGACCGGTGGGTAGAGTCTCATGCTCTCGCTCAGGGCCGCATGCGTGTAAACCATGTCTTTTACTTCTTCGAAAGTCGCAGCTTCGGACTTGTCATTGATCTCTTTGAGAATCTCATTTTCGACATTCGGGTGTTTAGAGACCAGCAAGAAGAACCATATCAAGGCGGCTGATGTGGTGTCGCGACCTGCCAATATGAAGCTGATCACTATGTTAATGATGAAGTTTTCATCTGAATGACCAGAACTCAAGAATCGTGATAAAAGATCAACGGATTCGAGTGATGATTTTTCACCCAGTTCTTGCTTCTTTTCTTTGACTATTTCTTTTGCGAATTCCCGAACTTCATTTACAGCAATTCGCATTTGTTTCTCTGATCCAATGTTGAGAACCCGTTTAATTTTCCAAATCAGGTGATGGAACTCTCCGAACCTTTCACCGCTGATTCGAGCAGCATTTTCGAAGGCTAGCGCAAATTTTTCTTGCGGCAGAGCTGGTAGTAAATGCGCAGGATCGTGTCTGAAAGCGATCTTGCATATGTTATCGAATCCAAATCTCTGCAGAATGTCCTGAAGGTCCAGCACAGTTTTATTTGCAGCAGTGGCAGAGAAGATCGGAGTGAGTCGGTCTGAGAGCTCTGTATCAACAACGGTCTCGATAAATTTGTGTAAAGATTTGGTGTTGAATTCATGACTGGCAACTAGTCTCTGGAACTTCCAGTTCTCGCCGTCGACATTAAAGATGCCATCGCCGAGTAGGTCCCAGAGAAGTGTTCGAGCCATATCGCCCTTTTGATAGATATGGAAATGGGACTTGAGAATGTGCTGGACATTGGAAGGATTGGCGGTGATGACTTGGCGGCGACCTAGAGAGCGGTTGAGGACGACAGTAGAAGTGGGTGTGCTGGTCACCAAATCAGATGTCCATTGGATGAATTGATGTCGATTCGCATAGAATGCGGGGAAGGAGCCCACAAGTGGGTATGATGTTGGAATCTTGGGGGACTTGTTGGAGGAAAAAAAGGTTGTGAAAATGGACTTGGAATTGAGGATCAACAAGAAGAGCAAAGAAAGAAGCCAAAAGAACAAAGAAATTGAGAGCTCGAGGCTTAACATGGCTGCTGAGAATGTGGTTCTAAAGATGCGTTGCAATGAAAATTGGAGGTGGAAATGATAGGGCATTTATAGAGCCCCGGGGGGGGGGGGGGGGGGGGGGGTGGTATAGAGCTACACATTTCTTTGCGTCACATATAACAGTTAATTGAATTTAGACTTCTAATTATTACTGGTCAAAAACAATAATGTTGACAAATAACAAACGATATTTCCTCCTTAAATGTTACCTAGTTTTTATTATTTGCTTTTAGAAATAATAATATGCATGGCTTTTTAGTTCTCTCTTTACTTTTTAAATGTCTCGGGCTATTCCTAGACTTCCAATCAAATTCTGTTACTTCCAATAAAATTGCGACTGGTTCTACTTATATAGAAAAATATTATGGATACGATATGTATGTTATGTTATTTGTGAGTTTTGATTTTTGGCGCAACCCATGGGGTGAAGCCTAGCTTAGCCTTACAAGGAGAATGTCTAGCAACTAGATGGGCATGCGTTATGACCCAAGCACTCAATCTCACACGAGTAAAAATTGCTAGGGATGGCAAAACAATCATCACACTTTGTGTGTCAAAAATCGGTTCGTCTTGGGCTTGTGCTTCTATTATATATGATATTCATGTTTTAACTCGACATTTTGACCTATCCTTTTGTTGGCTTCCTAGATTTGTGAATCAGCCAGTCAGTGGTGATGGGTGGTTGAGTAAGAGACGGTTAGGAAGGCCCTGCTACCAAAAAGAATAAAAAGAATTATTTTATTTATCAATCAATGAGGTCCATTGGGCTTGTGCTTTTATATTATACATGATATTCGTGTTTTAACTCGACATTTTGACCTATCGTTTTGTTGGTTTCCTATATCTGTGAATGAGGCAGTCGGTGGTGATGGGTGATTGAGTAAGAGACGGCTAGTGAGGCTCTGATACCAAAAAGAATAAAAAGAATTATTTGGCTTACCAATTAATGAAGTAGAAGCCATGTACATATAATATATTCATAATACAATTTAGAAAATAATATACACAAAGTACGATTCTTATAATCAAAATAATTCATATTCTAATTTCCATATTCTAACATAAAATTTTGATTTCTATATTTAACATAACTCTGTTTTAAAAACAGTCATACAATATCACTTAGTAGTATTAATTATGTTTTGTACTTTTACATTTTTATCAAAATCTTACTTTAGTTTCTCAATTTAATTTCTCAATCAATTTTTGAAACAACGGTATATATGACTAGACCTAAAATGTAACTTGATTTGAAGTGTATAATAGAACTTGACTAAAAGTGGTGTTTTGGAAAGTTGGTAAAAAGTTAATTTTTTGACTTTTTTTAGTCTATTTTATCTTTTTGTGAGTAAAAAATGTAAGAGGTGATGTGACCTAAAATGAATAAAAAGTTAAAAGCTAGCTTTTTATTTGGTTGCCAAAGCATCCCGAAATGTAGGAAGTTTACCACAATTAAAAAGTCAAGGGTTGAAATAAAATTTGGTATAAAGTTTAGGGTTGCAAACTAATAATTTGTCCTAATATGCATATAGAAAATTTATACTACAAAAAAAAAATGTACTTAATATGAAATTTTCACTTTAAAACAAATATCCATAATGATGAGTTTATATATTAATAAATCATTTTTTTAATTTTTTATATTAAAATTTTGAAACTCTTAAAAAATCTCTCAAATTAAACTCATAATGATATGTTATAAGAAGTGTTAACTTTTAATTTGTCTTAAGACCCAACTCTATTGTCATATCACTATGAATAAATTTAAGAATTTAAATTATAAGTCTTTCATATTTATATAATTTTTTGTATGAATAGATTTTGTTGTTTGGTGCTCAGGGAACGTTGAGAAAAAGATACTTGTCAAAGAATCAAAAGAGTAAGCGCGTACATAGGCTCAAATATGTTAGAGTAATGTTAGGTATTATGAAATAAATATCATTAAAGTTTAGGTAAACTATCAATATGTCCTATTTTAGAGACTTATTACCCATTAAGTCCTATTTGATATAATTTATTAAGTGATAAAGATAAATTTATCAGTCTTTTTTTTATGAATAATTTTATAGTGATAAATTTATCAGTCTCTTTGTTTTATGAATAAATTTTTAGTGATAAATTTATCACTCTCTTATTTTTATAGTGTTAAATTTATTAGTTAGGACCTGTAGGTAAATAAGTCTAGTTAACAGGACTAATTGGTAAGTACCCCTTAAAGTTTTATGAAACAAATTTAAATAATTGCATAACATATAAAAAAATATTACAAATTAATTTAATGGTGGAGAATTTTCACGAAAGTTTTTCATGATATTTTTTCATATGCCTAGCATTATGGAATATGTTATAATAACTTATGAAAAATTATTTCAAATTCTATTTAGAAACAAATTAGTTAGTGTAAATTTAAAATTAGTAAGATTTAAGTCATTATATGCATTTTTTTGAATATTTTTTTAAAGGTCATTGCCATTTTACCTCAAAAAATAAAGTTACTTTTCAAACTCAATGATATGATAATGAATCATAATATTTAAAACAATTCTCTTTCATATCTTTTTTAATTATTAATTAATTATTTTATTTACAAATCATTAAATTTAAAATGTAAATTTAAAAAACAAAGTTTTATATTATTTTTTTTAAAAATTTATAACTTTTTTTTTTGTTTTTCTTTTTTAACGAAAATTTGGAACATTGTTGAAATAGTTTATGTACAATTTGTGGCCCGCCACAATACATAGTTTTTCTAGACTGGCTGCTAAGAATCAACTTGAGGAATTATAGTTGTGTTAGACACTAAAAGTTACAAAATCTAATTGATTTAACATTTATCTCAACTTGACCATGACCTAATCATTAGAGTATTGTCTTAATCTATGCTTAAATATAAACCACTTAACTCATTTATTTATTAAATTGGTGAATAAATATATTTTAATATTTTTATAATAAAATAATAAATATGAACATGTTTATGCATAGTTATTAAAAAAATTAAAATTTGGATAAAATTTTATATTTATATTTAAAATTATTGAGAATTTATAGTTATGTTAGACACTAAAAGTGACAAAATCTAATTAAATCAACATTTATGTCAGCTTGGCCATGACCTAACAATTAGAGAATTGTCTTAGTCTATACCTAAATATGAACCACTTAACCCATTTATTTATTAAATTGATAAATAAGTATATGTGAGTTATTTTTATAATAAAATATATAAGAGTCAGTTTGAGGAATTATAGTTGTGTTAGACACTAAAAGTTATATAATCTAATTGACTCAACATTTATCTCAACTTGACCATGACCTAATCATTAGAAAATTGTCTTAGTCTATGCCTAAACATAAACCATTTAACTCATTTGTTTATTAAATTGGTGAATAAATATATTTTAGTATTTTTATAATAAAATGATAAATATGAACATGTTTATGCATAGTTATTAAAAAGATTAAAATTTGGATAAAATTTTATATTTATATTTAAAATTATTGAGAATTTATAGTTATGTTAGACACTAAAAGTGACATAATCTAATTAAATCAACATTTATGTCAATTTGGCCATGAGCTAATAATTAGAGAATTGTCTTAGTCTATGCCTAAATATGAACCACTTAACTCATTTATTTATTAAATTGATAATTAAATATATGTTAGTATTTTTCATAATAAAATATGTAAGAGCCAGCTTGAGGAATTATAGTTGTGTTAGATATTAAAAGTTACATAATCTAATAGACTCAACATTTTTGTCAACTTGACCATGACCTAGTCATTAGAGTATTGTCTTAGTCTATCACTACAAGAAAAGTGGGCTTAAAAGACGGAACTTTTTGCGATGACACATTTGTTGCTGCAAAAAGTAACCTTTTGCGACGGCACAACTTGCCGTCGCAAAAAATGTGACTTTTTGAGACGACACAACTTGCCGTCGCAAAAAATAGAGTATTTGTGACGTCATAAAATGCTGTCGCGAAAAAGAAGAGTATTTACGACGATAGAAATTGATGTCGCCAAATAAAATAGAGTATTTCTTGACGGCGAGATTTGTCAAAAAATAGAGTTTTCTTGACGATACCATTGCGATCATAAAAATATATATTTTTTTTTTTGCGACCGTAATAAGTACCGTTGCAAAAAAAAAAAGAAGTAAATATATATACTGTGGCTTTGAGACAGCTTCATTATATATAGTCACAAAATGGTTTAAATAAATGCAATGGTATTTTTCTGTCACAAAAAAAAAAAAAAAAAAAAAAAAAATGACGTCGTCTTACTCTTTTGAACATTTCTCTTTTCACCTATTTTTTCATTTTTCTATCTCTCTGTCTCGCTTCTCTCTCACTCACTCTCTCTCTCTCTCTCTCTCACTCATCACTTTTCTCTGTCTGTCTGTCTCTCTCTTTCTCTCTGTGTCTATGTCTCTTTTCTTTTTCTCTCTTTTACTCATCACTCATCTTTGTCTATCTGTTCTTCTCTCTCTCTCTCTGTGTCTCTCATCCATCTCTTTTCTCTCTGTCTCTCTCATCTCTCTTCTCTCTCTATCTCTCTTCTCTTTATCTCTCTCGCTCTTTCGCTCATCTCTGTCTGTCTTTCTCTCGTTTATCTTTTTTTTTCTCTCTCTCTCTCTATATATCTTTTCATCCATTTTTTCATCTTTCTCTCTGTCTTCTCTTTCTCTCTCTCTCTCACTCAGCACTATTTTCTCTCTCTTTGTCTGTCTATCTGTCTGTCTCTCTCTCTCTCTCTCACTCATCTATCTCTTCTCTCATCTCTTTTCTCTCCCTGTCTCTTTCGTTCATCTCTCTTCTCTCTTATCTCTCATCTCTCTCTGTCTCTCTTGCTCATCTCTCTTCTCTCTCTATGTCTCTCTCGCTCATCTCTCTTCTCTCTATCTCTATATCTCTCTGTCTCTTTCGTTCATTTCTCTTCTCTTTCTGTCTCTTTTTCTGTCTCTCACTCTCTATCTTTCTCTTTTTGTCTCTCTCTCTCTCTCTCATCTTCTCTATTTACTGAGCTCCTTCTCAATTTATCGATCCACTACAAGAAAATGAACTTTTAGCGACCACTTTGTCTCTCTCTCGCTCATTACTCTGTCTGTCTGTCTGTCTGTCTGTCTCTCTCTCTCTCTCTCTCCTTTATCTGTCTCTCACTTATCTCTCTCTCTCACCACCTATCTCATCTACCACCTTCACTATTACTGCAAACGCCATTCCACTACCACCACTATGGCCACTTCACCTCTACGACTACCATTACTACTACCATTGCCAGCACTCCACTACCACTACTGCCACTACTACTACCATTACCTCTCATTCACCCCAGCCACTCCATCTACTCTACCACTACCACAACTTCACTACTAATCTCCTTCGCCATCACCACCACCACCACCACCACCATTATCTCTTATCCACCACCTTCACCACTACTGCTGCTCCCTCTCCTCTACCACAAAAAATTAGGTCATGATTTTTAGTAACAAAAAAAAAATGGGCCGTAGAAAAATATTTTTCATTGACCACAGAAAATTAATTTTTATTTTAGTGGAAAATATTTTTCATTAAAATATTACCCTTACTTCTACCAAATAAAAAATAATAATATTTTTTTTCATTAAAATAAAAATGAAACAAATAAATTTTCAATCTTGGTAACTAAAAAAAAATGAATTTTTTTTAAAAAAAATTCATTAACTACAAATATATATATATATTTTAACAAAAAAATAATTTTTTTTGGTGACGGCAACTCCCGTCACAAAAAAAAAAAGTTAAACGGCGTTGTTTTTGTTGTTTAAATTTCATTTGTGACCACAAAAAAAAAAAAATAAAATTTTGGTGTTTTTTTTTTTTCATTCCCGCTTTGTTTCCCCTCCCCCTTTTTTTTCCCCCATTCCCGCTCTGTTTTCCCTCCCAACCCCAAACAAAAAATCCCCATTCTCAACCCCCTCTCCCCCACTCAAAACCAAAAATCCCTAATCTCTTCTTATCCCCCCCTCTCTCTCTCTCTCTCTCTCTCTCTCTCTTGATCGAGGACGAGTGGCGGGAGATGACGGAGAGGCGACGGCAGGCAGGCGGCGTGAGCAAACAAGCGAGGTTGCTGTGTGAATGGAAAAGGCTCCGGAGTGCAAGAGCAGCAACAGCATCGGAGGAGGAGGAGCTGCGTCGGAGCAGCAGCAGCGTCGGCATCCTCTTCCACCACCTCAACATCTCTTATGTCTTTCTTTCTTTACACATGTTTATACATACATACATACATACATACATACATACATATATGCATTAGTTCATGTTTAACTTCCAATTCAGTTTATCAAATTTTTTAAATACCCCCATTATCTATGTTGATGCCCTAGGTTTTGCAACTTTTCTTAATTTCCCCAAACCTAATACTCACACATGCATATTAATCTGTTACCGAACAATTGTTTTAGAAATTGTAATAAACTAACTAGCACAACTATTTTAATGCTCTCTGCACACAAAGTGTTCATTCACATTGAATTGAAGCTTGATAAAAATATTCATTGCCCTTTTTAAGCTCCAATTTCTTCCCTTTGACCACTATTCTCTAATAATTCTTCCTATTACCAAATTGAATTTCCAATAATATATACATTATCATATGCTGCACACTCATTTCTGCATATCAATGAAGTAACATTTCTAACTTCAAATTTCCTTGGGTTTGTGAAAAAAATTATAAATTATTATTTTGGGTTTGTGAAAAAAATTATAGAAGAGAACAAAAAGGAAGAAAGAAAGAATGAATGAAAAAGCTTAATAGATCCTTAGTGAATTGCACTTGCTACTTGGAATCCAATTATTTTCAAATATTTCATAGTAGCGTCTCTTGAAGAACATTAAGTCATGTGAATTTTAAATAGAATTTGCTTAGTTCAAGTGGTTGTACTCTTAGGTTTTTATGGAGAAATTTGGGGGTTGAGTACTAACTTAACATACTAACTTGTTAACATTCTACCAGAAGACAAACAAAAAAAGAAGAAAACTTAAGATTATTGCAATGTTTTCATACAATCAAGACATTTATTAGAGTAAGTATGAGGTCGAGTAATTATTCGGTAGTGTCAAAACATTATGTGACATTACTTACGTGGTATTTTAAACCAATCACATAAACCTTTTTTTATTTATTATAGATTAGGATATGTTTATTCACATTTGTTAGGTAACAATCTATTTCGTGTATGTTGTGACTTCTTATTGATCATGAGTATTATATAGACAAGTACTTTGGTTTCTAATAACTTTTCCACCTAGGTGAGGGTTCAAAGCATGAGAATCAAATCAAGGGAGAGTTTGGGGGTCAGAACATCGGTGGAGTGGAATGGATTGAATCAATTCTAAAACATGACAAAAGTTTGACATATATGCTCACATTAGAATTATCAGAAAGTTAGGTGGATGTTCTCTGGTGAAAACCAACCATGATTAAATTGCCCTGCAATTTTGAAATCATTTTAGGTTTATTGAAAACAATGAAATTATTGAAATGGTTGTGAAGTGTTGATGACACTAGAAATAAATAATAATAATAATAATAATAATAATAATAATAATAATAATAGACATCTTTAAGGTTTTGTTGGGAAGTGGGAACCATTCAATTGACTCTAATAGAGCCTCATGGAAAGTGGATGGAAGCATCTCTTTTAGTGGGTGTTTTACTACTTTTTCTCTTTGTTTTGAGCATCAATGTTTTACTACTTTTGGTAGGCAACAGGTCCCTCCTGTGCATTAGTTTATTATTTTTCTTTTTAAGATTTTCCATATGGAGAATATTATTGTCAAGGTTACATGCGCATATATATATATAATATTAATATAGGATTTGGTTAAGAAATGTTATGGTGGTATGGATAAAATTGTGTATTGAAGTGTTTGTTAATTGACAAAAATCATAAAAGTATGATTTAATTTCGTTTCTAAAAATATTTGTTAATTTAGGAAGTTAATGGATGTTCAAATGATGTAGTTAAAATGTGTGTTAAGTATGAAAATAAGATCCAATTATGTCTATCCCTTTCCTTCCCTCTCTTGTCAAGGGCTTTGCCGCAATTGCCTATTTAGGAGTGTTTCAAACTGCACAATTCCATTGTAACACCAAACACTAGTGCACTCTTAGCTTTTTTTTTTGAAGGTGCTCTTAAGATGTAAGGAGAAAGAAAGAAAAAAAAAACTAGAAATGGATTTTGCTAGTAATAAGTGCTCTTAGTGAATAAGTAAAAGATAAAAAAAAAAAAAAAAAACTAAAAATGTTAATTATATGAAAAAATTTTGTTTCTTTGAGGCATTATATGCATAAAACATAGGGGAAATAACATACTTTAAATGCCATTAAAAGTAAAAATCGGCCATTATTATTTTTTTTGTTGGCACTCTTCCACTTAAAGATCATGATTCATATCCATACTCTTCACATTGGTGGAACATGAAAATTTGGCCCATTAGGAGAGATGAGCACATATTTTACTACTATAGAGCTATTACTGTGCAACTGATTCCCCAGTTCAAACAGCGCTACATACTATAATTGGAGCATCTTAGATTATTAGAACTTGAAGGAACTACTATAAATTGAGATTATTTCATTTGCTTTTAGTTTTATCCTTTTCCATTGTCCTAGAAAATCAGAGTCCTGTTATCATTATTCCCTCTTATTTGTTCCCAGGAGCATTTTGCGAAGAATGCCAATTATCTGCAAACTATTTTATTACTAATTGTGAAGATATGTTGGTATGTTTTATATATATATATATATTTTTTTGTCTTTCTTTGCTTCTTCATGAAGTTTTCTTTGTTTAACTAATGAGAAATTTTATCATTTTAATGCGTTCTTTCTTCTTGTCACCTTTCTTTGTATTACATTTTGTTATTGACAGAAAGTTGCTACTATAATTGATGAGTTGCCCCTCAGGTTGCATGATAAGTTCCTTTTCTGCATTAGGTAACATCTTTATTTCTCATTTGGGAGTTTCCTTCTTTATATTAACTTGGCATTGTTTTCATACTTCCTTTGAAAATCTTGCCGAGCACTTTTAGATTTTGGTGTGCAATTTTTTATCTCTGTTTTTTTTTTTTCTTTTTTTTTTTTTAGAGTCTTGTGTTTTGTATTCTCCACTTTGATAGGGGTTCTGAATTTTCCTCATAGGGGCCTGTCTCTATGTTGTCCCCACTCCCCCCCCCCCCTCTAAAAAAAAAATAAAAAAATAACTTTAGGGATCCCTTCCCTTTTTTTTCCCCTCCACATATCCCCTTCACAAATCCAAGATCCAAACACAACATAAGGAGAAAGAAAGCTAGGGGTTTCCATGTTAGATATCGGTGTTGCTTTATCAATTGCGATCCTCTTATAAGCATAAATTGGGGAATTCAGGTAATTATATGCTAAATCTTGGGGATTCTTGTGCATATAGTTGTCTTGTTTTGAGGTTGAATATTTAGTTGATTTTTCTTCTCGAATACTATCTGTGTAATGGCTCATTCAGCACAAGACATGCCAACAAGATATGTTCTTTATCATACTAAATGAAATAAAGAATGGCTCAGTGGGACGCTACATATATAAATTAAATTAATATATTATTATAGTTTTTATTTATCCTTATTGTTACATTATTATTAATAAGCTTATTACTTATTATAAGGTGATGTTATCATTATTGTTGTTCATAAGCCAATACCCCTCAGCAATACTACTGATTGGTGTGGTTTGTTGTATCTTTCTGAAATTTTTGGTACTTGGCAGCATGAGGTAAGTTATGATACATGAAAGTTACTGTCAAGATTGAGTGGAAAATGTTATCTAATATATGTATATATATATTAACAATAGAAAATATATAATGCACCGAACTTGCTGGATTTTTGTTGATGAGTTGCAAGTTGGTTTAGTTTTATATTAGTTTCTGTGGGGATATATTTTTTGAGTACCAACACGTGGCAAGGTGACGCTAACGTGTCAGTCGAGGTGCCACGTGTCCTGGTCATTATATCGAGGTGATCTCGGTGTTGCCGAGGTGACCTCCGAAGATATTGGAATTCGAGATGAGCAGATAAGAGACAAGAGTCCTAGAATGAAGAAAGACTTTAAGATGAATAAGGATAGTATTCTTAGAGAGTCTATCCTTATCTCTTGTAGAGTCCAAAGTAAGCACTGAATGGGAGTCCTAGAAGTCAGGCTTCTAGTGGGACTAGGATTGAGTAAACTATAAAAGACAGGCACCCCCATGGGTCTAAGGTACGCAATTTATACTTTGAGCAGTGAATTTAGCACTTGATTATCTTTGAGAGATATACTGACTTGATCGTCAGGGTGCCCCCGGGTGGGAGAACCACCGCCGAAATCTTCTCTTTCTGTTGCAGATTAGCCAGGTGTCATCTATTCTGCCAGTTCTCTCCAGCTGATCACTGAGTTGGCAGTGTGATCGAAAAATTACTCACACAATTTGGCGCCGTCTGTGGAAAGGTAGGAGAATAGATGGCTAGCAACGGACAGAAGGAAACGATTGGGGACGACACTCCTGCTGGGAATGGGAGACCTATTGACCTGGATGTCACAAGAGGCGAATACAACGTGGAAACTCGTGACCAAAATCACGGAGTGAAGGACGTCGGCCAGACTAGCGACGCACCAAAGAAACCAGATCGAAGTGGCTATTACAACGAAGACGACCTCCAGGTATGGAAGGATAAATACCTGCGGAGGGACGAAGAGATGAAGGAGATGGCAAACAAATTGGCAGACCTGCAGTCGGTTATCAATTTCATGATGCAAAATAACATTGTGTAGCCGCCGTTCCTACTGCAGGACACGCCGATTCCAGCGGCCAACACCTAGAAGGGAGGGCAAAGAACAATCCCCGTAGCCCCTCAACACAACGGGAGCAAAAGTCACTCTCACCGACCTTCCAGGGAGGTCGGACGAAGGGAACCAAGAAAAGAAGAATCACGGAAGACGCATCACACAAAGGAAGCAGACCCCAAGGCACATCGGCATGTTCAGGGGCAGGTGCTGTGCTTCGACACAACTCATGGAGAGGGGTCAAAGAGGACTCACCACGAGGCTGAAAGTAGTGCACCAAAAAGACTGAAAGCAGGAGATAGCCGAGCTCCTGGAAGGACAAAAGAGGACTTAAGAGATTACCTCAAAAGGAAGCAACAGAATGCTGAAGCCGAGGTAAATTCCCCAGATAAGCCGAGGACACCATTCTCGGTGGAATTGGACAGGTTTGAGGTGCCGAAGAGATTTAGTATGCCGAGGTTTCAAATATACGATGGGAAGTCAAACCCCAACTTTTACGTCGGATTATATCTGAACTTAATGGCACTGTATAATGGGAACGAGCCGTTGCTCTGCAAAGTGTTCCCCTCATCCTTCGAGGAGATTGCATCAGACTGGTTCCACAAACTACCAAAGGGAAGTGTGAAGACATGGGAAGGCCTGGCCGAGATGTTAGTGGCCAGGTTCATGACAAACAAGCTGCAGCCATTAAGGGTAGACGCACTGATGGCTTTGAAGATCAGTAAGGATGAAGGCCTTAGGGCCTATGCAAAAAGGTAGTATGAGGTATTCAATCGAATATCAGAATGTAATCAAGAAGTGGCAGTCGTGTCATTCAAGAACGGCCTGAAAGACAACTGTTCACTACAGAAGTCTTTGGCAAAAACTTTGCCAAAAAGTATGGAAGAGCTCATGGCGAGAATCGAGAAGTATGCCAGAGTCGAGGAAGATACATCGGGGACTAAAGAGGTAAAGCAAGAGAAAGGAAACGGCTCGCCGAAGCGAGGCCGGGGTAACAACGGATCGAACAAACATGAAAAAAAACTGAGCGCTGCACAGGCGGTGACGACTGTGTTCTGGGCCCCAATTCACAAAGTCCTGGAACAAATTCGGAACCAACCCTATTTCAGGGCACCAGCAAGGGCACCAGGGGAATTCATAGGGAGGAACGTCGGCAGGTACTGTGCCTACCACAATGAAGAGGGGCACACAACCCAGGGTTGCAGAGCCCTGAAAGCACACTTAGAAGACTTGGTAAGGCAAGGCCATCAGAGAGATCTGGTCGACGAGGCCAGAACAAGAGAAGAACATGCAAGATTGCCTCAAGCACCAGCAGCTCCACCTTCCCCAGTACAGCAACCTCAGGCAGGAGGACCTCGGGTAGTCAATGTGATTCACTCAAAGGTCAACGAGAACGAAATCAGAGGAGAGACCCAGAAGGTAAAACACCTACAACATGTCTATCAAGTCGGGGAGAAAAGACATCGGGCAGAAGGATGTCAGGAACCAATGATAACCTTTACTAAAGCCGACCTAGAGATGGTCCAGCATCCGTATAATGATGCCTTGGTAGTATCCCTCCAGGTTGGGGAGTGCCAAGTGAAACGCATCTTGATTGATCAAGGCAACTCTTATGACATCATGTACGTCTGATGTTACAAGGAGCTCGGCCTTCACCCAAACGACATGGAACAATCCAATGGCCCAATGGTTGGGTTCAATGAAACGCCGACATGGCCACTAGGAGCAGTAAACTTGGAGGTGCAGGCTGGCACCAGGAAGATCAAGACAGAATTCACCATCATTGACATACCCTCCCCTTACAACATCATTTTGGGAAGGCCATGGTTGCATGCAATGGGGGCAGTTCCCTTAACATTGCATCAACTATTGCGATTCCCAACAGAACATGGGATAGAGGAAGTCAGGGGCGATCAGCTGCAGGTGAAGAATTGCTCTATGGCAGCAATGAAATCAACCTGCAGCATATAAGAGCGAAAAAAGGCAGAAATTGAAGATGAGGACGTGGAAGTCCTAGAAGACATCGGCAAGGAGCCAGCCGAGAAGAGCAAAGAGGCATTGAAGAAAATCCTCGTCTAGGATGGGAATGAAGAACGCTTCTTTCTTCTCGGCTCGGGCTTAGCCGAAGAAGAGGAAAAGGAGTTGGAGGCTTTTCTGTGAGCAAATATTGAGGTGTTTGCTTGGACACCTTGCGAAATGCCTGGCATCAACCTCGAGATCACTTGCCACAAACTGAATGTTGACAGGTCGGCCAAACCTGTAATTCAACGAGCCAGAAGACCGACATTGACGCACGTTGAAGCGGTAGAAGAAGAAGTAGACAGACTTCTGGAGGCTAGGGCCATCAGAGAAGTTCACTACCCGACATGGCTATCCAATACAGTGGTGGTAAAGAAGAAGAACGGTAAATGGAGGGTCTGTGTAGACTTTACCAGTTTAAACAAGGCCTATCCCAAAGACAGCTTCCCTCTACCCAAGATTGACTAGCTAGTGGATGCCACTTCGGGGCATGGAAGGATGAGCTTCTTGGATGCCTACAGAGGGTATCACCAGATAGCTATGGACCCAGCAGATGAAGAGAAGACTGCATTTATCACTCCCAAAGGGTTATACTGCTACAGAGTGATGCCCTTTGGATTGAAAAATGTAGGAGCCAGCTATCAAAGATTGGTAACAAAGATGTTCAAGCACCTGATTGGTTGAACAGTAGAAGTCTACATTGACGACATCGTCGTTAAGTCCGAGGAACCTGAGGGTCATCTCGCCGATCTAAAAGCAGTCTTTGAAATCCTTAAAACATGTCGGCTCCGACTCAATGCATCGAAGTGTGCATTTGGAGTTAGATCTGGTAAGTTTCTAGGATACCTGGTGACCAAGAGGGGCATTGAGGCCAGCCCAGATCAGATCAAGACCATCCTAGAGCTGAAGAGCCCGATGTCGACAAAACAGGCGCAGATGCTAACTGGAAGGGCCGCAGCCCTGAACAGGTTTATAAGCAAAAGCTCAGACAAGTGCAAACCTTTCTTCAAATTAGTGAAGAAAGCCACATACTTTCTTTCGACAGAGGAGTGCGAAGAAGCATTAGCCGATCTGAAGAAGTACCTGACCACACCACCAGTACTTTCAAATCCAGAACTTGGGGAGGAGCTGTTCCTGTACTTAGCAGTTTCAGAACATGCGATTAGTGCAGTACTAATCCGAGAAGAAAAATGGGAGCAAAAGGCTGTTTACTATGTAAGCAAAACCCTAGCCGACGCAGAAACAAGGTATTTACCCTTAGAGAAATTGGCACTGGCTCTAGTAATGGCTTCAAAGAAGTTGAACCATTACTTCCAGACCCATAAAATTGTGGTACTGACAGAGCATCCATTGAAGTCCCTATTGCAGCAGGGAGACTTAATAGGATGAATAGCCAGATGGGCAGTCGCCCTAGGCTAGTATGATCTGGAATGCAGGCCCAGAACTGCAATCAAAGGCTAGGTTTTGGCCGACTTCATGGCCGAGTTCACGCCAAAGTCCATCCAACATCAGGCTCCGTTGAGCCAAGACAGACAATGTCCAAACAAGCAAGCAGAAACCCAGCCAAAGGCTAAAGAACAAAGGAGAGAAAAGAAACCCAGACCCTGTAGCATTTACATCGGCGATTCCTTTCAACTGTTCGTTGATGGGAGTTCAAACCGACAAGGAGCGGGGGTAGAAGTAGTACTGATATCTCCAGATGGAGAAATATTAGAACAGTCCATTCGATTGGGGTTCAAGGCCTCAAACAATAAGGCAGAATATGAAGCATTGATTGTAGGACTGAAGCTAGCAATAGTAGTACAAGCAGATGAAGTAATAGTTTTTTGTGATTCACAATTGATAGTTAACCAGACAATGGGCGAGTTTGTAGCCCGAGATGAAAGAATGTCGGCCTACGCAAAAGAGGTCATCAAGCTGGCAACCTTATTCCAGAACTACAGACTGCTTCAAGTCAGCCGAGATAATAATAACCATGCCGATGCATTGGCCAACCTAGCTAGTGCAATACAACCAGGAAAAGCAAGGACAATAATGATTGAATACTTGTCGGGCCCAAGCATTGAACCAGTAATCACAGAACGTGAAGCAAGGTGTGTAGACATGGGACCAAGCTAGATGGACGCAATTGTTGCATTCTTGAAAGAAGAAAAGCTGCCAGAAGACCAGAAGGAGGCACACAAGATCAGATTGAAGTCGGCAAGATTCAGTCTGACAACAGAAGGACATCTCTACAGAAGGTCCTTCACTGGACCCCTCTTAAGGTGCGTATACCATCTGCAGGTTGAAGATTTTCTATATGAAATTCATGAAGGAATTTGTGGAAGCCACACTGGGGGCAGATACTAGCTCACAGGGCCATTACCCAGGGGTATTGGTGGCCCTACATGCAAAAAGATGCAGAAGCCTACGTGAAGAAGTGTGAACAATGCCAAAGGTTTGCACCTTTGATACACCAGCCAGCTGCTGACCTAAATCTTGTATCTAGTCCTTGGCCATTTGCCCAATGAGGAATGGATCTCGTTGGGCAATTGCCCCAAGCAACTAGACAAAAGAAGTACCTGCTGGTAGCAACAGATTACTTCACAAAGTGGATAGAAGCAGAACCTCTTGCCAAGATCCGAGATGTGGATGTCAAAAACTTTATATGGAGAAACATCATCACAAGATTTGGGATTCCAAGAGTAATTGTTGCAGACAACGGGACTCAATTTGACAGTAAGCTGATCAAAAACTTCTGTGCAAAGTTCAAGATCAAAAACTACTTTTCAACTCCAAGTTTTCCACAAAGCAATGGACAAGCAGAAGCATCCAACAAAGTAATTCTGAATGGGATAAAAAAAGAGGCTGCAGGCAGTAAAAGAGAAGTGGGTAGACGAATTGCTTAATGTACTCTGGGCATATCGGACTACACCGAGAAGATCAACAGGGGAATCACCCTTTGCCATGGCTTATGGCACAGAAGCGGTCATTCCATTGGAGGTCGGCATCCCAGGGATCAGAACCCAGGGAGTTGAGAATGGGACTAATGATGTACTCTTAGCTCGAGAACTGGATCTTTTAGAAGAAAGAAGAGAGAAAGCTACAATACAACTTGCAGCATACCAGCAATAGCTTGCTAGAGCTTATAACAAGAAGGTTCATCCAAGGGAATTTCAAGTCATCAACCTAGTCCTGAGAAAAGTCGTCGGCAACAAGAAGGATCCTAGGGAGGGCAAGCTTGCCCAAACTGGGAAGGACCCTACCGAATCACTTCGGTACTGGGCAATGGGGCATATCGGCTTAAAGATAATGAGGGCAAAACATTGCCAAGACCCTGGAACACTTGTAATTTGAAATTTTTCTATCATTAAATGTTGCTTGATTTTTGCCGATATCATTAATAAAATCTTAGCAGAATTCTCCACAACTTGTGAAACTACGCATATTAATGTTTTCGAATAATGAGAACCCAAGTGGAACTCAGGTTCACATTGGGGGCAGAAAGAAGACAAAAATGCTTAACGCTTGTTGAAATTTATAGCAATTTACAAGTTAAAGTTAAGCCGAGATAATTGTTTATCTTCACTTGTTGAAATTTGTAGCAATTTATGAGTTGAAGTTAAGCTGAGATAATTGTTTATCTTCACTTGTTGAAATTTGTAGCAATTTACAAGTTGAAGTTAAGCCGAGATAATTGTTTATCTTCACTTGTTGAAATTTGTAGCAATTTACAAGTTGAAGTTAAACCGAGATAATTTTTTATCTTCACTTGTTGAAATTTGTAGTAATTTACAAGTTGAAGTTAAGCTGAGATAATTTTTTTATCTTCACTTGTTGAAATTTGTAGCAATTTATGAATTGAAGTTAAACCGAGATAATTTTTTATCTTCACTTGTTGAAATTTGTAGCAATTTACAAGTTGAAGTTAAGCCGAGGTAAATCATCAGTTTTTATACCTAGGGTATGTCACCCCGAGATGATTGCGTAAAGAAGGAAAGACTTGCAAAATATTCTAAGTATAAAATCATGCAGAAACAGTCAATAGAAGACAAAGGTACAAGCATTCAAGAGAAGGAAAGTTGAATTAGATATTCAAAGAACAAAGAGGCACGTCGGCCATTTGCAAAGCTTACATTGTCTGAAAAACAAAAAGTACAAGAGTACAAAAGACAAAAGAAGAAAAACATGAAAATTAAGGTTCCTCAGCATCAATAGTAACTTGGGGTAAGACCTCGGAAGACTGTTGAGAAGCCACCTCAGCCGCCTTTTTCGCTGCGAGCTCGGCGTCAATTTCTGCCAGAGTTTCATCAATACTCTTCTCGGCTAGAAGAACATTGGATGATACCTGCTCAAGGGCAGCTTCCTTGGGAACCTCCTCAACCTTCTCATCTTGAGTCAAGCCAAGGACTTGCTCATTTTGAGGAGGGGACTTGGCCCCAGTAGCCTCCTTGGATTTCCTTACCAAGTCCTCATCCTCATCTTGACCCTCAGATTCAGAATCATCATCAGATTGGACTGGAGGTGGCGGCGGAGGGAATGGAAGAGGAATGGCGTCGGCATTCCGAAGAGGCGAGTCCTCGGGGACATTGAGCTTTTTCAGAAAGGACATCCAGCCAAGGGAGAAACCCCTGTTGCATGCCTGCTTCACTTGTTGCTCATAGGCCTCCGTGACATCGGCCATGCCCTGAGCATACGCCTTCTCATCAGCATCCTTGATCTCGGCCACTTTGGTGGCCAAAGCATCTTGAAGTTCCTTCTGGGCCTGGGCCACTTTTTCATCGGCCTCCTTCAGCTAAGCTTAAAGGACTTTATTTATTGCCTCAGTAGCGCCAACCTTTTCTTCGGCAGCATCCTTCTCTTTAATGGCAACCTCGGCCTGATCCTCTAGCATCTTCATCTTTGATTGCAGGCTCTTATTGGTTTTCTAAAGTGTGGCGACTTCCCTCTTCTTTTCGGCTAACTTCTCATGATTCTCAAAAGATTGCATTGAGAAAGAGTGGGCATGCTGGATGGCCTGGAAGAAAACAGAAGTATTAGAAAGATATTCTAAGTTTGAAATAAAGAGAAAGAAAAAAAAGTACTAGACAAAACACTTACTTGAACATATTGTTGAAGCATCAAAGCATAGTTTTCATATTCACTAAACCCGGCGTTTCACTCCAGATCACCTGGAAGAAGCAATGCAGTGCTGAGGACAACGCCGACATTGATATCGTCGGCGCTGTCACTAGCCATAACAGGCTTATCTTCTAGGGTAATCTCAGGGGCGCAGGGGGCATCAGGTTTTTCAGACCCCGAGGTCGTTCCAGAGGATGACCTCGGCCTTTTTGACTTGGTGGATTCAGAGGGAAGGGTTTCAGCGGACCTCTTCGTAGGGGCAGAGGCAGCCTTTTCACTTGGAGCCAGCTTTGAAATTGGCAAAGTATCTTCAGTCTCAACTTGAGTCACTTTGGCCTTTGGTTGAGCCTTCTTAACTCTTTTTGGCTTGGGTGGAAGCTGGGTTTGTGTTGGTAGAGCATCAACATTAGTTGGGATATTGGCTAAGAGATCTTTGGCCACAGGTTTTGCGCGACCCATCTCGGCTGCAAGAACAAGACGTCGACGACGTTTGCGTTGAGATGGTGGGATTAGGTATTGAGCCGAAGTAGACGGCTGTTCTGCTGGATCGGATGTTGATCCTTGGTTTGTCCGAGATATTAATGCGGCATGTGGAGTTGTGGCAAAGGGAGGAGATAAACTCTTCTTTTTTCTCTTGGGAACGTCGGGAAGAGTTGATTTGTATGTCAGAATGAAGTTAAGAAGCAGAGGCGCCTTCCGTTTTTGGACTGGCAAGTCCAAGAGTTTCTTCAAATCCTTGCTGAGAATGAAGGATTGGCGAAAGTTCTTTGGTGGCTGACGGAGAGCTGCAAGGGAAAACAGACATTAGAAACAGGTAAAGTATTAAAGACTTGAAAAGAAACAACCAAGTATTAACACTGGGCTCTTACCCTTGCCCTTTAAAACTGATCAGGGAAGAGGGAAGAGGGAAGATATGGAGATCCTCATCTGGAGCAAACTCCTAATTTCCTGAGGTAATGAAGTAATCGTCTCCAACCCCCTTGTTGGAGTCTGGAAGGTCGGCTACGATTTTAAACTCTGTGGATCTCGGCTTAAGATAATAAATGTAGCCTTTTTCTTTTAAGTTCAGGCTGCACATGGTATAGCAATATTGAACGTCGGCTAAGGTGATCCTAGCTTTTTCCTGTTTAGCTAAGGCTATGATACCGTTGATCACTCGATAAGAATTGATAGCAAGTTGCATGGGGTTCAACTTATAATAATGGAGAATCTCACGAAACAGGGTGTTGAGTGGAAACCGAAGTCCACACTCAATAAAGGTAACTACAAGGAAGGGCATGGAGTCGTCAGTAGGCATGATGGAGTCATCATCTGCAGCCAACCTCAGATGGACGTCGGCTGGGATTTCAAACTCCTGTCTAAAGAATTCTAGTTTGGTTGGGGTGTTTACCCTATGCCTCCACATACCCATAACGTCGGCCTAAATTAGAAGGACTGGGTTTCAGAAGAGAGATGATCTAAAAAAGGTTTTGTGAACCTCGGCTAAGACCTAGGTGTATATTGATGCAAGAATTTGTGAAGATTGTTTTAGTTTTGATGGGTTCTACAGTCAAATCCCAAATCTAAATCTATGAAGACAAAGATTGAAGGCACAAATCTGGAAAATAGAAAAGCAAGAACGAAGTTTCAGAATCAAGAACAGAGGTAGGGCTATCAAAAGCACAGAAAATACAAGGAATATAAGGTCAAGAACAGTGACAAAAGCGCAAGAAAGTGGTGAAACAGTGAGTGTGTTCAAGATTTGGGCAAAAGCAGAATCATGGAATAAATACATTCAGATATATGGTTCGCAAGGTAAATGTTTGAACAAAATAGTAATAACAACAAAGTAATGAGGAATATCAAAGGAATTGAAAAATGGGAGGAACAGTTGCTTACCAGAAAAATGGAGCCGGTATGAAGATTGCCGAAGTCAAACGATAGTTACAGATGTAACAAAACGGAGAAAGCTTCACAGGAAGGGAAAAAGGAAGGCAGTTACAGAGCTTGGTAACTGGAACAATGGTGTATTCAAGAGCTAGAGAGAGAGAAAAAGCAAGTGAATCGAATGCAAAGTAAAGAGACGAAAGAAAGGAAAAACAAGTTTTGTCAAAATATTTTTGAAACGGTGGCAAAAGAAGGCATTAAATGCGCCTGGAGCAACGCATACGTCAGACGGCGCACGCAGAGAAAACGGTTTTCAAGCGCGTCAGAAACACGATCCAATGAGGATCAAACGCGTAAATGAAATAGTTGAAAAGCGATGCTTGACAGCTCACACACATGAAGAAGTTCATAAGGGAGCTCTTGGAGTTCTTGATCTTTTAGAAGACATGTCGGCCTATGATGATGATCTTGGCTGAGATATTTTAAGCCGACGTACTTGAAGGAAGTACCGATGTAGGTTCCATCACCTCAGAATGCCGAGGTAATAGAACCTAGGGGGCAGTTGGGGGGATATATTTTTTGAGTACCAACACGTGGCAAGGTGACATCGACGTGTCAGCCGAGGTGCCACGTGTCCTAGTCATTATGCCGAGGTGATCTCGGTGTTGCCAAGGTGACCTCCGAAGATATCGAAATCCGAGATGAGCATATAAGAGACAAGAGTCCTAGAATGAAGAAAGACTTCAAGATGGATAAGGATAGCATTCTTAGGGGGTCTATCCTTATCTCTTGTAGAGTCCAAAGTAAGCACTGAATGGGAGTCCATAGAAGTCAGGCTTCTAGTGGGACTAGGATTGAGTAAACTATAAAAGAGAGGCACCCCCATGGATGTAAGGTACGTAATTTATACTTTGAGCAGTGAATTTAGCACTTGATTATCTTTGAGAGATATACTGACTTGATCGTCGGAGTGCCCCCGGGTGGAAAAACCACCGCTGGAATCTTCTCTTTCTGTTGCAGGTTAGCCAGGTGTCATCTATTCTGCCAGTTCTCTCCGGCTGATCACTGAGTTAGCAGTGTGATCGGAAAATTACTCACACAGTTTCCCTAAGTTGTCAGACATTAATTCATTATTATTTGTCATTTGTAGTCCGGTTGATGTGAATGATGAGATTTCGTTTCAGGGTCTCACCCAGGTAAAATTTATTTCTGGTTCTTGTATGTTTCTAGATGCTTGTTTTGGGTGATGTAATTAGAACAACGAACATGCTGTGGTGGGCAGTTTGCACAAAATTATGCAAAAAATGGCATCATCTGGCTTCGAGAAATATTTACACCAAGGACACTTTAGGTTCCAAAAACACCAACAGCCCTGCAGGAACTTGAATCCATACACAAGGTCAGTTTTTTTTTTTTTCTTTTTTCAAGGGTTTGAGAAGCTCAATATGTTGGCTGTTATGCTTCTCTTTTCAATGAGCAATGAGGTTACTTTTCTAAATTTCAATTATTAAGTTTCTAATTCTCATTGATAGAACTTATAGCAAGTTTTATTCAGCTAATAGTAAAAGAACACTTGGGGTGCATTTGAATGTCCACTTGAATTTTAATAATGGCCGATCTTCACTTTTAATGGCGTTTAAAGTATTTTTTTTCACCTAAAATAAAATGCACTTTTAAAAGAAATATAGTATTTATTCCTTTTTTTTTTCACCTAAAATAATGGCCGATTTTCACTTTTAATGGCAGCGGGGAAATAACATACTGTGAATGCCATTAAACTTGAATTGGAGGTGTTGACTCCCCAAAATCACCAAACGGCATCGGTTTAGCATGACACTTGGCACACACGACCGCCTAGGCATGAGAGACTTGTGGGAGAAGACGGGACTCCAATCGGTAAAGATGGCAATCTGAAATTGGCCCGATGCTGACCCGACCCCCCAAACCCGAATTCAGTGGTTATTCACCGAAAAATATCCCCTACGGGCCGGGATGGTATTAAAAAATTCATCCCCGATGATATCCAGGCCGGGGATGGGGATAGGTGTTTCAGACCTGGACCCGGCCCAGCCCCAGCCTCACCCTGCTTAATTCCCGAGGCAAAATTACCATTTTGTCCCTGCATATATATATGCGTGTTTGTCTAGGGTTTGAGACACACACACACACACTCAGACACACACTCAACCTCTCACACTCAAACAGCGCTCTGCTCCACTCGCTTCTCTCTCTCTTTCGCTCGCCACCACTGGTTTGGTTTCCACCTTTCTCTTTCTCTCACCGTCACACCTCTCTCCTTACCGGCGATCCTTCGTCGCCACTGATCCTCCCTCACCCCCTCACCTCTGCCTTCCTCCGTCGCTCCTTCACTGCTGCTGCTTTCTCTCCCTCACCACCGCTCATCCGTCACCGCTGACCTCCCTCACTCGCTGCTTTTTCTGTTTAGGCATCTCTCTCTCTCTAGGGAATTTGTTCTAGGGTTTACATATATGTATATATATTATATATATATATATCTTAGTGTATATTATATATAGATTCAACCTCTGTTTTTTTTTTTTTTCCTTCGAAATTTATATATCTATCTATTTCATCTATAGATCTGTTTATTGATCTGTTGGGAATTTGTTATGCATATAGATCTATTAAGATGATGATCATATTATTGAAGATGATATGTGGGAATTTGTTATGCATCTGTCTATTTGATGATCATTTTACACTTTTTCAAGATATTTTTTCTTACATTTCTAATATTAGCACTTGTTAGCATTTACCTTATTATTTTTGTAAATAAAATAAATATTATAAATCAAATCTGAACATTACAAATGATTATCAAACATAATAATAGAATAATGTATGTGTATAAAAGTATATGTCCAACAATTTAAACTAATTTGGTTATACATGCCAAAGAAAATACCTAAAAAATTATTGTTTAAATTGTGTGAACTAGATTTGTTATGTGTGTGATTTGCAAAACATTAGATTTGAATCTACGCTATATGTAATCAAATTGAGAACAAACCTTATGTAAACAAATTTGAACAACACTATATAAATCTACACTATATGTAATCAAATTGTGTGAACTAGATTTGTTATGTGTGTGATTTGCAAAACATTAAATTTGAATCTACACTAATTTTGAGTTCCAACCCTTTATGTAATCAAATTGAGAACAAACCTTTAGTTAGATTTATGATTTCATACCAAATCAAAGTTAGTCCAAATATATATTTAGACAGTTTTAATCCAACATATGTGCCAATTTTATACTTGACAATTTAATGTTAGTTACATCTATTTAGACAGTTTTATAAAGGTTAAAACCAAAACGGTAAGCACAAAAAGGAAAACCAGTTAACTCTTTCATAGTCCCATGTATGTGTTCACATTATATCATTTTGTTCTTACTATGGTATATGAGAATATTCACACCATGAAAATTTTATCGTTCACTTGTATGGTATAATGTGAATGTCTACATTTTGGCTATCTTCATAGATTTGTTTGACAAAATGAAGTTACGTGAAAGTTTGTACCATGTATTTGACTTTTTTTATGATTTTTTTGTGAATGTTTATATTATGTGAATGTTCATACTCTGCTATCTCCACAATTTATTCTATAATTATATTTATGTGAACTGTGAACTGTGTAACCTTAACTCTAATTGTGTCTTAATTTGAATAATCACTATAATGTGAAAATTCGCATTATGCTAATTGTCATGGCAAGTAAGGTTTTGTATGTTACATTCAAATTATTTCATCTTATTCTCAATATGCCTCATGCGAATGTTCATACCAAGAAAATTTAACCATTCACTTGTGTTGCTTAAAAAATTTTGGCATGAGTTTGGTCAAATATGTATGTGAATGTTCATGTCAATGTTTTGTCTCAATGTTCTATACTTTAAAATCATATGACAATGGTGTCATCATGACCCATGTGAATGATCCTATTATCCACATAGCTTTGTTTAAATATTTGCAGTCAAGTGAATATTCACACAATTTTTTATGTCCAACTATTCCTCCCCATCTTCCCTTCCTCTCTTTGAATTTACAATACAAACTTCACATTTTATGATTTTGTGAATTTTCATATTATGATATCGGCAAGATTCAATTTTGAGAAACCTTTCCTATATCTTGCTAGAAAGCTTGCTTGGTAATATATAAGAGGTTTTCCTTTTTGTGCTTACCGTTTTGGTTTTTCACTTGTTAATATTAATTCAATCCATATTATTTTTATAAAGGTTAAAAATGTCAGATGTTAACTCTGAAGCACCAGTTAACTCTCAAGTACCCGTTAACTCTCAAGTACCATTTGAGAGTGAAGCATCACAACATTCATCGCCAGGTACAAACGCACCTACAAACTCACTGTCTCCCCTCTCTAATCAACATGTTATTGATTTAGAAGAAGAGTCTAATACTACTTGTAGAGGAACTAAAAGAAAACCTAGTGTTGTGTGGGAACATTTAAAAAAACAAGAAGTCAATAGGGTGTGGAAGGCAATATGTAATTATTGTAATAAGCATCTTGGAGGTGATTCAAAAAATGGAACTTGGCATTTGCATGATCACCATAAGAGTTGTACTATGAAAAAAGTGATGGACATGAGGCAAAAAGTGTTAACTAACAACTTTAGTAGAGAGAGTCCAAAAATGAATTCTTATATTTTTTTTATCAAGATTTTGCTAGGAAAGAGTTGTCACATGCCATAATCTTGCATGAATATCCCCTCTCTATCATAGACCATGTTGGTTTTAAACGATATTCAACAGCACTTTAACCATTGTTTAAAGTGCCTTCTCGAAATACGATAAAGAGTGATATTTTAAAGATTTATGATTATGAGATGGTGAAGACATTTGAGTTTGGTGGAGCATAATAAAAGTAGAGTGGCAATCACAACTGATATGTGGACTGCTAACAATCAAAAGAAAGAATTCATGGCTGTCACCGCACACTTTATTGATGATTCATGGACATTGCAAAGTCACATTTTGAGGTATATTTTTGTAAATTTACAAATCATTTAAAAATTCTATCTTATTTAGTTCAATTTGCATGTTATTAATACTTGTTTATGAATATCATATTTTAGGTTTATTTATGTTCCATGTCCACACACAAAAGAAGTTCTTTGTGATACTTTGCTTGAGTGTATGATGGACTGGAATATTGATAGAAAAATCTCGACTGTTACTATTGATAATTGCTCCACAAATGATGCCATGATTACCATGCTGATGGATAAGTTAAGTAATTCATTGCTTTTGTTGGGTGGTACTTTGTTTCATATGTGTTGTTGTGCGCATATTTTGAATTTGATAGTGAAAGATGGATTGGATGTCATACGAGTTGGTGTGGAGAAAATTCGAGAGAGTGTAGCTTATTGGACAGCAACACCAAAAAGACTAGAAAAATTTGAAGAAACAGTCAACCGATTGCGTATTCCACATACTAAGAAATTAGGACTTGATTGTGCAACTAGGTAGAATTCAACCTACTTGATGTTTCAGACAGCCTTATTGTATAAGAATGTCTTTTTTAGGTTGAAAATTAAAGAGCCCCAATATAAGACTATGCCAACTGAGCAAGAATGGGAGTTTGCTAGAGAGATTAGTGGGAGGTTTAATATTTTTTTTTTCTATCACTAAGTTGTTTTCTGGTACAAAGTATCCCACATCCAATGTTTGTTTCCCAGCTTTATGTGAGATTAGGATGACATTGTCTCAATGGCTCTCTTGTGAAATTGAAGTGATCAGAACAATGGCATCAAAAATGGTGGAAAATTTTGATAAATATTGGTTAGTGATACATGGTATTATTGGAGTTGCAGTTGTACTTGATCCTAGGTATATGTCACGACCCCAAACTGCCCCTAGTAGAATGGTGCCGTGATGGCCAGTAATCCGAGATTACCAAAGGCCAACTTACAAAGATCACACACAAACAGAGTATACATATGGGGCTAACAAGAGCGGAAGCAATAAATAAAAAAAAACCAAGTAGTCCATAAGAGCAGTGCTTACGTTAAATGGAATGACATACATCTCAAAATAGCTTAAATACAACAAAATGGAGTACAAAAATTACATCTTGACTAAAAGGCTTCTCGGCCATCAATTACAAAATACAAGGAAATAACAAAGAAGCATAATCTTCAAGATGTTGCAAAACATGAATCCAAAACACATCGGCAAGCACACCTAGGCGTCACCGCCGCCCTGCTCATCACCTACATATATATATATAGAGAGGGTGAGCTTGGATACTCAGTGAATGGCATAAATAATAAAGGGTTTACATGAATGATATCTGAGGTCTTTTAACAAAACAGTACATGGAGTAAATCAAGTTCCTCTATCAAGTCTTCAAGCTTCAAGGGATGCTTACTAGCATCAATATAGTACAAGAGATGACATCTCGGACAAACAAGCCCGCGCGGTAAAACCGTCAGTGGCAAGGCAAGACAAGACAAGGGAGATCTCTAAACAAGGGTGTCGTTGCATTATAGTCCCCGAACACTAAGGACTTGTGCTACAAATGCTTATAGTCCCCTAGCATGTACGGACTTCCAAACTTTGTGCTACAAATGCTTATAGTCCCCTAGCACGTACGGACTTCCAAACTTTGTGCTACAAATGCTTATAGTCCCCTAGCACGTATGGACTTCCAAACTTTGTGCTACAATTGCTTATAGTCCCCTAGCACGTACGGACTTCCCGAGAATGTCATCAAACAAGATATAATACTTATTGCAAGTAGGGATAATCATTCATGCTTGTAAATAATTTCCAAACAAGACAAAACAAGGCTTTAACAAAGCTTTATAACGTATCTTTATTAAAATACCACTCACTTATTCCTTGAGCGTCGGGGTCAAGGCAAGTCCAAGTCCTACAAACACATGGCGTAAATATGTTGATTGCCCTCTCAATCAAACTTTTTTTGCATGCAAATGGACCCGGGATTCCCCAAGAACCCAGTCAAATCAAAACAAACCATCTCCCATCTCGGGAAACATCTTTGAGCACCAACCAAGTCTTGGCGAGGTCCCACACCTTCTCGCCGAGGTGTGGTCCCGAGGGCCACTTTCAAAGAAATGAGGTCGGAAAATCTGGGTTTTCCTCTGCTCTCAGAACATGAAGAACATGAACATGAAGATCATGAAGGAGATGAATGCCAAAATCATAACTTACGTGTATCAAAATCGAGTTTTATGCTATGAGTTCAAATCATGAACACAGGTGCCCATACTAGAAGATCTTACAAAACAAACACAAAAGCATGTAACTTGTTGCAAACTTTCGGATTGAACAAGGCTTTTTCTTCAAAACTTGTGAACACCAACTTTCTCTTTCTAAAACCAATCTTTAAATCAATGTATGGCATTCAAAACATATTCAAACATGCAATGCAACTAGATGATCAATGAGAACAACAAGAGTTAATCAAGATTCTAACCTCAATACTCAAATCAAACGGTTTGAACTCCAAGGATCAAGCTTGGTATCTACTCTCTCACTCTAAAATCCTCCTTCTCCTTCTAGAGCTTCTCTCTCTTCTCCAAAACAAGGATGTAACAAATGATGGGTTTCTCTCTCTCTGCCGGCTGATTTAACACTCAGCTCGGACACGTGGCAACGGTCGATTGGTTCTCCTCAAAAAGGTGATAGATTGACAAGACAAGTCTATGACAAAGCGTGTTCAACAAGCTAGGCGGCAAGGGACTCCGGCAAGTAATAACATCGGCTAGTAACAAGACTTCAGCGACAAAGGACAGAACTTCGGCAAGTCAAGGAACAATGATCTCGGCTAGAAAGAACAACACTTGACTAAGCTGTGCCACACCTTGGCCTAGATGTGCCACACCTCGGTCTATGTCATGCCACTCCAGGACAAGATCACTTCGGCACAAGGTTAACATCTCGGCCCAAATAATACACATCTCGGCCTTGGCGATACACACCTCGGCCCAGATGATAATCATCTCGGCCAATATGTCAGGGCAAAGGTGGAGGTCAACAAAGAAATCCTAAGGTGGTCCTAAGTGTAAGAGTATCAAAAGGGTGACCTAGGCTCAAGATGACCTCGGCTGAAACACACGCACCAGGAAATGACAAGGCATACGAGCAACATCCAAATAAGACAAGACTAAATTTGCTAATGTAACACAACAAGTCAGGACCACGTATAAATGTATGCAAGTATGACAAGAGTAAGGTGAGGTCACTCTGATCTACCCCTTAAAGAAGTTTGGTCCCCAAACTTGAGTTACCTTGCTCCACAAATAACTCTGGGTAACGGATTCTCACGTCCTCTTCCTTTTCCCATGTGGCTTCCGTACCATAGTGCTCTTTCCTTTCAACCTTTACCATTGGTATCGATTTGCTTCTCAACTGCCTCACTTGTCTATCAATAATCCTTATTGGTTTCTCTTCATAGCCCAAATCTTCATTTATCACAATCCCGGAATAGTCAATTATATGCAGTGGATCTCGGATATACTTCCTCAACATCGAAACATGGAACACGTTGTGGACTTGGCTTAAATCTGGCGGTAGAGCGAGTCTGTAGGCAACGGGGTTGATCCTTTCAAGAATTTCGAACGGCCCTGTATACCGGGGTGTCAGTTTACCTTTCTTCCCAAATCTTGAAACTCCGGTTGTCGGCGAGATTTTCAAAAATACATGATCTCCAACTTCAAATTCTAGCTCCCTTCTCCTCTGATCGGCATAACTCTTCTGTCGGCTCTGGGCGGTTTTGATCCTCTGTTGAATGAGCTTAATCTTTTCGGTCGTTTCTTGCACTAGCTCGGCGCCAATCAAGGCTGTATCTCCCACCTCGGTCCAACATATCGGCGACCTGGACTCCCTTCCATACAAAGCTTCATATGGTGCCATGCCAATGCTGGCTTGATAACTGTTGTTGTACGCAAATTCTACTAGTGGCAAATGCCGTTCCCAACTTCCCTTGAAATCTAACACGCACAATCTGAGCATATCCTCAAGTGTCTGAATAATTCTTTCCGTTTGTCCATCGGTCTGGGGGTGAAAAGCTGTGCTAAACTTCAACTCAGTTCCCAAGGCTCTCTGCAGGCTCTGCCAAAATCTAGAAACGAACTTCGAATCTCGGTCTGATACAATGGACATCGGCACACCGTGAAGTCTGATGATCTCATTCATGTACAGTTCGGCAAGTCGGTCGGCATTGAATGTAGTCTTCACAGGCAAGAAGTGTGCTGACTTAGTAAATCTGTCAACTATAACCCAGATTGAATCCATTCCTTTTTGTGTCTTCGGCAAACCCACCACGAAATCCATGGAGATGTGCTCCCATTTCCATTCAGGAATTGGCAGAGGTTGAAGGAGTCCTGCTGGTCTCTGGTGCTCCGCTTTCACTTGTTGACAACACAAACACTGGAATACGAACTCGGCTATTTCTCTTTTCATATTTGGCCACCAGAAAGTCCGCTTCACATCTTGATACATCTTGGTGCTTCCTGGATGAACGGCAAATTTGGAGTTGTGGGCTTCTTGCAAAATCTTCTTTTTCAATTCTGGAACGTCGGCCACGCATAGTCTTCCTTCGAACTTAAGCACTCCATTCTCAAAAGTGTAACCTGACCTCGGCCTGGTGTTAATCTCATCGGCCACCTTCTTCAGGAACTCATCCTCCATTTGCCTTGCTTTTACTTCTTCAATGATGGTCGGCTCCGCTGAGATCATGGCTAAACACGCCAAAATTCCCATTGTCTTCCTGCTTAGTGCATCGACCCATCGAGTTGGCCTTACTGCTCGGTGGTCTTGAATCGCATGTCGTAGTCCTTCAATAATTCCAGCCATCTTCTCTGCCTCAAATTCAGTTCCTTCTGAGTAAATAAGTACTTCAAACTCTTGTGATCCGTGAAAACTTGGCAAGAAGCTCCATACAAGTAATGACGCCAAATCTTCAAGGCGAACACCACGGCTGCTAGCTCTAAATCATGGGTAGGATAATTCTTCTCGTGAGATTTCAACTGGCGAGATGCATATGCTATGACCTTACCTCCTTGCATTAATACACAATCCAAACCTTTATGTGAAGCATCGCTATAAATCTGAAATTCTTCATTACCTGATGGAAGTACAAGAACTGGTGCTGTAACTAATCTTGTCTTCAACTCTTGGAAGGCTGATTCCCTATCTTCGGTCCATTCATATGTCACTCCTTTTTGAATCAACTGTGTCAATGGCACTGCAATCCTTGAGAAGTCCTTTACAAACTTTCTGTAATAACCTGCCAAACCCAGAAAACTACGAACCTCGGACACGTTGGTCGGCGTCGGCCAATTTACCACGGCTTCAATCTTGCTGGGATCAACAGAGATGCCCTCTTCATTAATCACATGCCCCAAAAATGAAATGCTGGAAAGCCAAAACTCACACTTACTCAACTTAGCATACAACTTCTTGTCCCTCAAGGTCTGTAGGGCAAGTCTCAAATGACTTTCATGCTCGGCTGTACTCTTGGAGTAGATTAATATGTCGTCAATAAAAACAACCACAAATTCATCTAGGTACGGCTTGAAGACTCTGTTCATTAAATCCATGAATGCTGCCGGTGCGTTAGTCACTCCAAAAGGCATTACTAGAAATTCGTAGTGGCCATACCTCGTCCGAAAAGCAGTCTTCTCAATATCCTCGGCTTTAACCTTCAACTGGTGATAACCCGACCTAAGGTCAATCTTGGAAAAGACTCGTGCTCCTTGTAATTGATCTAGCAAATCATCAATCCTAGGCAACGGGTACTTGTTCTTAATGGTTACCTTGTTAAGTTCTCTGTAGTCAATGCAAAGACGAAGTGTGCCATCCTTTTTCTTAACAAACAAGACTGGTGCTCCCCATGGTGAAATGCTCGGCCTAACAAAACCCTTATCCAACAATTCTTGTAGTTGCACTTTCAATTCCTTAAGTTAATTTGGGGCCATCCTATAGGGTGTTTTGGAGATCGGTACGTGTTCTGGCATGATGTCCACAGAAACTCTATTTCTCTATCGACTAAGTGGCCGAGCAATTCATTTGGAAAGACGTCAGAATTCATTAACAAGCGGGATGTCGGCTAAATTAACATTTCCATTCGATCACTCAAGATACTACACAAGTAGCCATGGCACCCTTTACAATTAACTTATAGGCCTTAGTGGACGAAATCAGGTAAGGTGGGGACACTATTCCTTTACCTTGGAAAATAACCTCGGCTTGGTTTGGGGGCCTCAATGTGACACTCTTCGAAACACAATCAATAGATGCATGATTCGTCACTAACCAGTCCATTCCTAATATGACGTCAAAGTGGGTCATGTTTAATGGCATCAAATCAACTAATAATTCTACACTCTCAATCACAATAACACACGCCCTATAGATAGATGCAACAATCATAGTTCTCCCAGATGGAGCAGATACACATAACACATAATCAAGGGGTTCTTGTTCTCTATTTAACTTCTCGGCAAACCTAGCAGATACGAATGAATGCGTAGAACCGAATCAATCAATATGTATGCATCTTGAGAGCGATTGGGAGTATACGACACTCTTGCCTCGAGATTTTGGGTGTCCCCTGCCACTAGCGCGAAAACCCTGCCTTGTCTCATCTGTGTCCTCCCGATGTTGCTTCCTTGTGCAGAGCCCGAGGTACTCCCATTTTTCTTACCATCATCAATCCTTGACTTCGGACAGTCTCTCACACGATGACCCATTTCTCCACACTCAAAACAAGCGCCTGACGCCCAACGGCAAACCCCGGAATGCGACTTCCCACAACTTGCACACATCGGTTTGGTATTACCTTCCTGGTTCGAGTTGCTGGAGCTGCCGACATTCGCTTTCTTCTTGGCATTGAACGGAACTCGGCGGTTATCATGGTTTTGTCACTTTCTTTGATTATCTCCTGTACTCTGATATCGGTTCAGATTAGCTTCTGCAAGAATGGCCTTGTCCAAAACTCCTGCATAAGTCGGCATGTTGAGCAGGTTGACTCTATCCTGTATTGGTCCACGCAATCCGCTTTCAAATTTCCTAGCTTTCCTATACTCATCACTGACCATATGAGGCGCATACCTCGCCAATTCGGTGAAAGCACGGTCGTATTCTGCCACTGTCTTGTTTCCTTGTGTCAAGGTCTGGAACTCTGTGGTCTTGCGGTCTCGAACACTGATAGGGAAATGCTTGTTGTAAAACAGTTCCAAGAATTTGGCCCAAGTTAAGTCGGGATTTTCTTCCCGAGTCATCATCCACCATCTTCTAGCATCGTCGTCTAACGTGAACGCAGCCAATGCCACCTTCTGAGCATCTGTGCTGGGGAAGATTTCGAATAGCTTCTCCATTCCTAAGACCCACGCTTCGGCTTTCATCGGCTCTATGCCCCCTTGGAATCTCGGCGGGTTCATCTTCTTGAACTCCTTAATCAAAGTCAGGGTTCCCTCTCCATACAAGGCTGGCTGTATGGGCGCTTGGGGCACTGGAGGGGGTGGAGGCGGAACTGCATATCGGCCATTAGTCTGCTCGGCTTGGGTAGTTGTGGCACTAGCGTTCTGTTGTCTGACTTGTCTCAACTCTCGAGTTAAACCTTCGACTAGTCTTTCCAGTCGATCCAATCTGTCTTCTGATTGACCTCAGCCAATTGGTGGTCTTCCTCTCCTCATAATGCTATGAGTATGCAAAGTGTGACTTTAAAACAAAATGAGCAACAAAGTATGTATGCAAGCTACAAGCAATTATGCCGAGATGATGCACGTATTGTCAAATAGAAAGCAGCATGATGCGATCCTAGCATCTTTCTAAGGGAAATCCTATGCTCCTTGGGACTCAAAGTGTGTGAATAACGTACTACATGGAACTTGTGCTCTGATACCAATCTGTCACGACCCTAAACTGCCCCTAGTAGAATGGTGCCGTGATGGCCAGTAATCCGAGATTACCAAAGGCCAACTTACAAAGATCACACACAAACAGAGTATACATATGGGGCTAACAAGAGCGGAAGCAATAAATAAAAAAAAAAACCAAGTAGTCCATAAGAGCAGTGCTTACGTTAAATGGAATGACATACATCTCAAAATAGCTTAAATACAACAAAATGGAGTACAAAAATTACATCTTGACTAAAAGGCTTCTCGGCCATCAATTACAAAATACAAGGAAATAACAAAGAAGCATAATCTTCAAGATGTTGCAAAACATGAATCCAAAACACATCGGCAAGCACACCTAGGCGCCTCGCTTCATCACCTACATATATATATAGAGAGGGTGAGCTTGGATACTCAGTGAATGGCATAAATAATAAACGGTTTACATGAATGATATCCGAGGTCTTTTAACAAAACAGTACATGGAGTAAATCAAGTTCCTCTATCAAGTCTTCAAGCTTCAAGGGATGCTTACTAGCATCAATATAGTACAAGAGATGACATCTCGGACAAACAAGCCCGCGCGGTAAAACCGTCAGTGGCAAGGCAAGACAAGACAAGGGAGATCTCTAAACAAGGGTGTCGTTGCATTATAGTCCCCGAACACTAAGGACTTGTGCTACAAATGCTTATAGTCCCCTAGCACGTACGGACTTCCAAACTTTGTGCTACAAATGCTTATAGTCCCCTAGCACGTACGGACTTCCAAACTTTGTGCTACAAATGCTTATAGTCCCCTAGCACGTACGGACTTCCAAACTTTGTGCTACAATTGCTTATAGTCCCCTAGCACGTACGGACTTCCCGAGAATGTCATCAAACAAGATATAATACTTATTGCAAGTAGGGATAATCATTCATGCTTGTAAATAATTTCCAAACAAGACAAAACAAGGCTTTAACAAAGCTTTATAACGTATCTTTATTAAAATACCACTCACTTATTCCTTCAACGTCGGGTCAAGGCAAGTCCAAGTCCTACAAACACATGGCGTAAATATGTTGATTGCACTCTCAAACAAACTTTATATGAATGCAAATGATCTCGGCATTCTCCAAGAACCAAGTCAAATCAAAACAAACACTGTCTCCCATCTCGGGAAACATCTTTGGGCACTAACCAAGTCTTGGCCGAGGTCCCACACCTCCTCGCCGAGGTGTGGTCCCGAGGGCCACTTTCAAAGAAGTGAGGTCGGGAAAATCTGGGTTTTCCCTCTGCTCAAGAACATGAAGAACTGGAACATGAAGATCATGAAGGAGATAAATGCCAAAATCATAACTTGCGTGTATCAAAATCTGAGTTTTTATGCTATGAGTTCGAAATCATGAACCTGGGTGCCCATACTAGAAGATCTTACAAAACAAACACAAAAGCATGTAACTTGTTGCAAACTTTCGGATTGAACAAGGCTTTTTCTTCAAAACTTGTGAACACCAACTTTCTCTTTCTAAAACCAATCTTTAAATCAATGTATGGCATTCAAAACATATTCAAACATGCAATGCAACTAGATGATCAATGAGAACAACAAGAGTTAATCAAGATTCTAACCTCAATACTCAAATCAAACGGTTTGAACTCCAAGGATCAAGCTTGGTATCTACTCTCTCACTCTAAAATCCTCCTTCTCCTTCTAGAGCTTCTCTCTCTTCTCCAAAACAAGGATGTAACAAATGATGGGTTTCTCTCTCTCTGCCGGCTGATTTAACACTCAGCTCGGACACGTGGCAACGGTCGATTGGTTCTCCTCAAAAGGTGATAGATTGACAAGACAAGTCTATGACAAAGCGCGTTCAACAAGCTAGGCGGCAAGGGACTCCGGCAAGTAATAACATCGGCTAGTAACAAGACTTCAACGACAAAGGACAGAACTTCGGCAAGTCAAGCAACAATGATCTCGGCTAGAAAGAACAACACTTGACTAAGCTGTGCCACACCTTGGCCTAGATGTGCCACAGCTCGGTCTATGTCATGCCACTCAGACAAGATCACTTGGCACAAGGTTAACATCTCGCCCAAATAATACACATCTCGCTTGGCGACACACCTCGGCCCAGATGATAATCATCTCGGCCAATATGTCAGGGCAAAGGTGGAGGTCAACAAAGAAATCCTAAGGTGGTCCTAAGTGTAAGAGTATCAAAAGGGTGACCTAGGCTCAAGATGACCTCGGCTGAAACACACGCACCAGGAAATGACAAGGCATACGAGCAACATCCAAATAAGACAAGACTAAATTTGCTAATGTAACACAACAAGTCAGGACCACGTATAAATGTATGCAAGTATGACAAGAGTAAGGTGAGGGTCACTACAGTCTACCCCCCTTAAAGAAGTTTGGTCCCCAAACTTGAGTTACCTTGCTCCACAAATAACTCTGGGTAACGGATTCTCACGTCCTCTTCCTTTTCCCATGTGGCTTCCGTACCATAGTGCTCTTTCCTTTCAACCTTTACCATTGGTATCGATTTGCTTCTCAACTGCCTCACTTGTCTATCAATAATCCTTATTGGTTTCTCTTCATAGCCCAAATCTTCATTTATCACAATCCCGGAATAGTCAATTATATGCAGTGGATCTCGGATATACTTCCTCAACATCGAAACATGGAACACGTTGTGGACTTGGCTTAAATCTGGCGGTAGAGAGCGAGTCTCAGAGGCAACGGGTTGATCCTTTCAAGAATTTGAACGGCTCAGATACCGGTGTCGGTTTACCTTTCTTCCCAAATCTTGAAACTCCGGTTGTCATGAGATTTTCAAAAATACATGATCTCCAACTTCAAATTCTAGCTCCCTTCTCCTCTCGACGGCATAACTCTTCCGGCCTCTGGCGGTTTTGATCCTCTGTTGAATGAGCTTAATCTTTTCGGTCGTTTCTTGCACTAGCTCGGCGCCAATCAAGGTCAGATTCCCACCTCGGTCCAACATATCGGCGACTGGACTCCCTTCCATACAAAGCTTCATATGGTGCCATGCCAATGCCGCTTGATAACCTTGTTGTACGCAAATTCTACTAGTGGCAAATGCCGCTCCCAACTTCCTTGAAATCTAACACGCATAACCGAGCATATCCTCAAGTGTCCGAATAATTCTTTCCGCTTGTCCATCGGTGCTGGGGTGAAAAGTGCTAAACTTCAACTCGGTTCCCAAGGCTCTCTGCAGTTCGCCAAAATCTAGAAACGAACTTCGAATCTCGGTCTGACACAATGGACATCGGCACACCGTGAAGTCTGATGATCTCATTCATGTACAGTTCGGCAAGTCGGTCGGCATTGAATGTAGTCTTCACAGGCAAGAAGTGTGCTGACTTAGTAAATCTGTCAACTATAACCCAGATTGAATCCATTCCTTTTTGTGTCTTCGGCAAACCCACCACGAAATCCATGAAGATGTGCTCCCATTTCCATTCAGGAATTGGCAGAGGTTGAAGGAGTCCTGCTGGTCTCTGGTGCTCCGCTTTCACTTGTTGACAACACAAACACTGGAATACGAACTCGGCTATTTCTCTTTTCATATTCGGCCACCAGAAAGTCCGCTTCACATCTTGATACATCTTGGTGCTTCCTGGATGAACGGCAAATTTGGAGTTGTGGGCTTCTTGCAAAATCTTCTTTTTCAATTCTGGAACGCGGCCACGATAGTCTTCCTTCGAACTTAAGCACTCCATTCTCAAAAGTGTAACTGACCTCGGCACCGTGTTAATCTCATCGGCCACCTTCTTCGTAGAACTCATCCTCCATTTGCCTTGCTTTTACTTCTTCAATGATGGTCATCACCGAGATCATGGCTAAACACGCCAAAATTCCCATTGTCTTCTGCTTAGTGCATCGCCATCGAGTTGGCCTTGCACAGGTGGTATCTAATCGCATGTCGTAGTCCTTCAATAATTCCACCATCTTCTCGCCTCAAATTCAGCTTCGAGTAAATAAGTACTTCAAACTCTTGTGATCCGTGAAAACTTGGCAAGAAGCTCCATACAAGTAATGACGCCAAATCTTCAAAGCGAACACCACTACCGCTAGCTCTAAATCATGGGTAGGATAATTCTTCTCGTGAGATTTCAATGGCGAGATGCATATGCTATGACCTTACCTCCTTGCATTAATACACAACCCAAACCTTTATGTGAAGCATCGCTATAAACTGAAATTCTTCATTACGATGGAAGTACAAGAATGGTGTCAGAACTAATCTTGTCTTCAACTCTTGGAAGGCTGATTCCCTATCTTCGGTCCATTCATATGTCACTCCTTTTTTAGTCAACTGTGTCAATGGCACTGCAATCCTTGAGAAGTCCTTTAGAAACTTTCTGTAATAACCTGCCAAACCCAGAAAACTACGAACCTCGGACACGTTGGTCGGCATCGGCCAATTTACCACGGCTTCAATCTTGCTGGGATCAACAGAGATGCCCTCTTCATTAATCACATGCCCCAAAAATGAAATGCTGGAAAGCCAAAACTCACACTTACTCAACTTAGCATACAACTTCTTGTCCCTCAAGGTCTGTAGGGCAAGTCTCAAATGACTTTCATGCTCGGCTGTACTCTTGGAGTAGATTAATATGTCGTCAATAAAAACAACCACAAATTCATCTAGGTACGGCTTAAAGACTCTGTTCATTAAATCCATGAATGCTGCCGGTGCGTTAGTCACTCCAAAAGGCATTACTAGAAATTCGTAGTGGCCATACCTCGTCCGAAAAGCAGTCTTCTCAATATCCTCGGCTTTAACCTTCAACTGGTGATAACCCGACCTAAGGTCAATCTTGGAAAAGACTCGTGCTCCTTGTAATTGATCTAGCAAATCATCAATCCTAGGCAACGGGTACTTGTTCTTAATGGTTACCTTGTTAAGTTCTCTGTAGTCAATGCAAAGACGAAGTGTGCCATCCTTTTTCTTAACAAACAAGACTGGTGCTCCCCATGGTGAAATGCTCGGCCTAACAAAACCCTTATCCAACAATTCTTGTAGTTGCACTTTCAATTCCTTAAGTTCGGCTGGGGCCATCCTATAGGGTGTTTTGGAGATCGGCTGTGTTCCTGGCATGATGTCCACAGTAAACTCTATTTCTCTATCGACTAAGTGGCCAGGCAATTCATTTGGAAAGACGTCGGGGAATTCATTAACAACTGGGATGTCGGCTAAATTAACATTTCCATTCTGATCACTCAGTATACTACACAAGTAGCCATGGCACCCTTTCTGAATTAACTTATAGGCCTTAGTGGACGAAATCAGGTAAGGTGGGGACACTATTCCTTTACCTTGGAAAATAACCTCGGCTTGGTTTGGGGGCCTCAATGTGACACTCTTCGAAACACAATCAATAGATGCATGATTCGTCACTAACCAGTCCATTCCTAATATGACGTCAAAGTGGGTCATGTTTAATGGCATCAAATCAACTAATAATTCTACACTCTCAATCACAATAACACACGCCCTATAGATAGATGCAACAATCATAGTTCTCCCAGATGGAGCAGATACACATAACACATAATCAAGGGGTTCTTGTTCTCTATTTAACTTCTCGGCAAACCTAGCAGACATTTAATGAATGCGTAGAACCCGAATCAATCAATATGTATGCATCTTGAGAGCAGATTGGGAGTATACCTGACACTACTGCCTCAGTATTTTGGGTGTCTCCTAGCACTAGCGCGAAAACCCTGCCTCTTCTCATCTGTGTCCTCCCGATGTTGCTTCCTTGTGCAGAGCCCGAGGTACTCCCATTTTTCTTACCATCATCAATCCTTGACTTCGACATCTCACACGATGACCCATTTCTCCACACTCAAAACAAGCGCTGACGCCCAACCAAGAAACCCCGGAATGCGACTTCCCACAACTTGCACACATCGGTTTGGTATTACCTTCCTGGTTTGAGTTGCTGGAGCTGCCGACATTCGCTTTCTTCTTGGCATTGAACGGAACTCGACGGTTATCATGGTTTTGTCTCTTTCTCTGGTTATCTCCTGTACTCTGATATCGATTCAGATTAGCTTCTGCAAGAATGGCCTTGTCCAAAACTCCGGCATAAGTCGGCATGTTGAGCATGTTGACTCTATCCTGTATTGGTCCACGCAATCCGCTTTCAAACTTCCTAGCTTTCCTATATTCATCACTGACCATATGAGGCGCATACCTCGCCAATTCGGTGAAAGCACGGTCAGATTCTGCCATCGCTTGTTTCCTTGTGTCAAGGTCTGGAACTCTGTGGTCTTGCGGTCTCGAACACTGATAGGGAAATGCTTGTTGTAAAACAGTTCCAAGAATTTGGCCTAAGTTAAGTTGGGATTTTCTTCCCGAGTCATCATCCACCATCTTCTAGCATCGTCGTCTAACGTGAACGCGGCCAATGCCACCTTCTGAGCATCTGTGCTGGGGAAGATTTCGAATAGCTTCTCCATTCCTAAGACCCACGCTTCGGCTTTCATCGGCTCTATGCCCCCTTGGAATCTCGGCGGGTTCATCTTCTTGAACTCCTTAATCAAAGTCAGGGTTCCCTCTCCATACAAAATTTGGTCAGATGGGGGCACTGGTGGGGGTGGAGGCGGAACTGCATATCGGCCATTAGTCTGCTCGGCTTGGGTAGTTGTGGCACTAGCGTTCTGTTGTCTGACTTGTCTCAACTCTCGAGTTAAACCTTCGACTAGTCTTTCCAGTCGATCCAATCTGTCTTCTGATTGACCTCAGCCAATTGGTGGTCTTCCTCTCCTCATAATGCTATGAGTATGCAAAGTGTGACTTTAAAACAAAATGAGCAACAAAGTATGTATGCAAGCTACAAGCAATTATGCCGAGATGATGCACGTATTGTCAAATAGAAAGCAGCATGATGCGATCCTAGCATCTTTCTAAGGGAAATCCTATGCTCCTTGGGACTCAAAGTGTGTGAATAACGTACTACATGGAACTTGTGCTCTGATACCAATCATCATTTACCCTAAAGCGCCCCTAGTAGAATGAAAGCCGTGATGGCCAGTAATCCGAGATTACCAAAGGCCAACTTACAAAGATCACACACAAACAGAGTATACATATGGGGCTAACAAGAGCGGAAGCAATAAATAAAAAAAAAAAACCAAGTAGTCCATAAGAGCAGTGCTTACGTTAAATGGAATGACATACATCTCAAAATAGCTTAAATACAACAAAATGGAGTACAAAAATTACATCTTGACTAAAAGGCTTCTCGGCCATCAATTACAAAATACAAGGAAATAACAAAGAAGCATAATCTTCAAGATGTTGCAAAACATGAATCCAAAACACATCGGCAAGCACACCTAGGCGTCACCGCCGCCCTGCTCATCACCTACATATATATATAGAGAGGGTGAGCTTGGATACTCAGTGAATGGCATAAATAATAAACGGTTTACATGAATGATATCCGAGGTCTTTTAACAAAACAGTACATGGAGTAAATCAAGTTCCTCTATCAAGTCTTCAAGCTTCAAGGGATGCTTACTAGCATCAATATAGTACAAGAGATGACATCTCGGACAAACAAGCCCGCGCGGTAAAACCGTCAGTGGCAAGGCAAGACAAGACAAGGGAGATCTCTAAACAAGGGTGTCGTTGCATTATAGTCCCCGAACACTAAGGACTTGTGCTACAAATGCTTATAGTCCCCTAGCACGTACGGACTTCCAAACTTTGTGCTACAAATGCTTATAGTCCCCTAGCACGTACGGACTTCCAAACTTTGTGCTACAAATGCTTATAGTCCCCTAGCACGTACGGACTTCCAAACTTTGTGCTACAATTGCTTATAGTCCCCTAGCACGTACGGACTTCCCGAGAATGTCATCAAACAAGATATAATACTTATTGCAAGTAGGGATAATCATTCATGCTTGTAAATAATTTCCAAACAAGACAAAACAAGGCTTTAACAAAGCTTTATAACGTATCTTTATTAAAATACCACTCACTTATTCCTTCGAACGTCGGGGTCAAGGCAAGTCCAAGTCCTACAAACACATGGCAGAAATATGTTGATTGCACTCTCAAACAAACTTTATATGAATGCAAATGATCTCGGCATTCTCCAAGAACCAAGTCAAATCAAAACAAACACTGTCTCCCATCTCGGGGAAACATGCTGGGCACCAACCAAGTCTTGGCCGAGGTCCCACACCTTCTCGCCAAGGTGTGGTCCCGAGGGCCACTTTCAAAGAAATGAGGTCGGGAAAATCTGGGTTTTCCCTCTGCTCAAGAACATGAAGAACATGAACATGAAGATCATGAAGGAGATGAATGCCAAAATCATAACTTGCGTGTATCAAAATCTGAGTTTTTATGCTATGAGTTTGAAATCATGAACCTGGGTGCCCATACTAGAAGATCTTACAAAACAAACACAAAAGCATGTAACTTGTTGCAAACTTTCGGATTGAACAAGGCTTTTTCTTCAAAACTTGTGAACACCAACTTTCTCTTTCTAAAACCAATCTTTAAATCAATGTATGGCATTCAAAACATATTCAAACATGCAATGCAACTAGATGATCAATGAGAACAACAAGAGTTAATCAAGATTCTAACCTCAATACTCAAATCAAACGGTTTGAACTCCAAGGATCAAGCTTGGTATCTACTCTCTCACTCTAAAATCCTCTTCTCCTTCTAGAGCTTCTCTCTTCTCCAAAACAAGGATGTAACAAATGATGGGTTTCTCTCTCTCTCGGTGATTTAACACTCATTTCGGCTCGGACCGTCGATTGGTTCTCCTCAAAAAGGTGATAGATTGACAAGACAAGTCTATGACAAAGCGTGTTCAACAAGCTAGGCGGCAAGGGACTCCGGCAAGTAATAACATCGGCTAGTAACAAGACTTCAACGACAAAGGACAGAACTTCGGCAAGTCAAGCAACAATGATCTCGGCTAGAAAGAACAACACTTGACTAAGCTGTGCCACACCTTGGCCTAGATGTGCCACACCTCGGTCTATGTCATGCCACTCCAGGACAAGATCACTTCGGCACAAGGTTAACATCTCGGCCCAAATAATACACATCTCGGCCTTGGCGATACACACCTCGGCCCAGATGATAATCATCTCGGCCAATATGTCAGGGCAAAGGTGGAGGTCAACAAAGAAATCCTAAGGTGGTCCTAAGTGTAAGAGTATCAAAAGGGTGACCTAGGCTCAAGATGACCTCGGCTGAAACACACGCACCAGGAAATGACAAGGCATACGAGCAACATCCAAATAAGACAAGACTAAATTTGCTAATGTAACACAACAAGTCAGGACCACGTATAAATGTATGCAAGTATGACAAGAGTAAGGTGAGGGTCACTACAGTATAAGATGAGTGTATTGGAGTTTTATTTTGAAAAACTTTATGGAGACAAAGCTGAAGATGAAGTTGATAGGGTTTGTCATATTTGTTATGATTTGTTGCAAAAATATCAGCACCGAGTTGGTATGGAGACCGATGTTGTTGGTGACACTTCTACTCATCCAGAAATTGTTACAGAGATCCTTTCCGAATTTGATTTGTTTATTAGTAGAAAGAGAAGTAAAAAAATGAAGAATGTAAGATCAGAGTTGGACCATTATCTAGAAGATGATGTTTTGCCAAGAACTTCAGGTTTTGATGTTTTGAATTGGTGGAAAGCTAGTGGACCAAAGTATCCGACCTTACAGGCAATAGCTAGGGACATTTTAGCTATTCTTGTATCCACTGTTACTTCTGAGTCAGCATTTAGTACTAGTGGAAGGTTGGTGAGTCCACATCGTAGTAGACTTCATCCAAACACATTAGAAGCATCAATGTGTGCACAAAGTTGGTTGTGGGGTGCAGAGATGAAAGGTATTATTTCATCAAATCTGTATATTATTATTTCACTTTTATTATTTATATTACCATGGAATAATTTCAATGTTGAATTTATATTCTTTACTTTTTAGGAAATTCAACATTGGAATCGGTGGGCTATGCAACTATATATGATGATGATGAGATCGAGTCGGATTAGTCATGTACTACTTTTGTGTTAGTTGTCATCTTTTTTGTTTTAATTGTTAGCATTCTTTACATTTTATTATTAATATTAATTATTTGTTTTTTTCCTTTTGTTATTTAACAGGAATTCAAGTTGAAGGAGATGATGGAAGTTGTTGTGTGGTTTGTATGGATATTGGAGAAACAATGGATTTCATTTTTTATGTTGTAATGGATATTTTTTTATTTATTTTTAATTTCAATTTTTGGGTAACCCATCCCTAAAGGATTGTGCTTGGGATTAATTATTCTCTTTCTACTTGTTGAATTTTCTTGTGTGTGTGGGTTGCTGAATTTTCTTGTGTGTGTGGGCTGCTGAATTTTCTTAGAGAAATAGGATGCTATTTTATGAGTTTTGTATGGCACTGTGATGACACTGTTATGACATTGCTACAGGATGTATTTTTTAATTGGTATGCTGAATTTTCTCAATGTTTGTGTGTGGGTTGTGTATGACACTGCTACAGGATGTATTTTTTAATTGGCACTGCTACAGAATTTTTTTAATTGGCAATGCTACAGGATGTATTTTAATCCATGTTTACAGATTTTGTATGGCATGCTACAATTTAATTGGCATGCTACAGGTTATTTTAATCCAAGTTAATTGGCAATGCTACAGGTTTTGTATGGCATTGTCTTCATTGTCTCAAATATATTTTAGTCCATGTTTACAGATTTTTATAGATTAAAAAAAAAATGGGGATTTTTCGGGGTCGGGGATCCTCGATCCCCGATCGGGGGCAAGGATGGGGCCGGTCTATGAGTCCTCGTCGGGGATTGGGGACGGGGACGGGGCATATATAACTTTCGGGGATCGAGGATGGGGAGTGTAGTCCCCAGCCCCGCCCCTTTGCCATTCCAACCAATCGGGTTCCCAATTTGGGAGTTAGAGCCAGATTTCACTCTAAGCAAACTAGTTTCTTAAGAAACTTGAATTCGAGCTGTTGACACCCCAAAATCACCAAGCGCGGTCAGATTGGCACGAAACTTGGCACACACAACCGCCTAGGCACGAGAGCCTTGTGGGAGAAGACGAGACTTCAATCGGGTTCCCGATTTGGGAGTTACAGCCGGATTTCACTCTAGACAAACTAGTTCCTTAAGAAACTTGAATTCGAGGTGTTAACGCCCCAAAATCACCAAATGAGGTCGGATTGGCATGAAACTTGGCGCACATGACCGCCTAGGCACGAGAGACTTGTGGGAGAGAACGGGACTCCAATCGGGTTCCCGATTTGGGAGTTAGAGCCGGATTTCACTCTAGGAAAACTAGTTCCTTAAGAAACTTAAATTCGAGGTGTTGACGCCCCAAAATCACCAAACGCGGTCGGATTGGCATGAAACTTGGCACACACGACCACCTAGGCACGAGAGACTTATAGGAGAAGACGGGACTCCAATCGGGTTCCCGGTTTGGGAGTTAGAGCCGAATTTCACTCTAGGCAAACTAGTTCCTTAAAAAACTTGAATTCGAGGTGTTGACGCCCCAAATTCACCAAACGGGGTCGGATTGGCACGAAACTTGGCACACACGACTGCCTAGGCACGAGAGACTTGTGGGAGAAGACGGGACTCCAATCGGGTTCTCGGTTTGGGAGTTAGAGCCGAATTTCGGTCTAGCCAAATTTATTTACTTAATTATCTTTGTAATTATATAGTAGTTAATTTTTTTATGTTTTTTTTGTAATTAAAATATTAATACATAATTATATTGTCATTAATTATTTTTATTTTTTGTTTTCAGATATTTCCCGAGTAGCAGTTTGTTTCTTATGGAATGCAGGCGTGTGAAGATTGCAACTAACTTTTGTTTTTGTTACCCACGGAGGAATCATGACGAAAACTTTTGTTTTTGATTTACATTATTTTGAATTGTGAACAACATTATGTATTTAAACATTGTATATGTATTATGCAACATTATGTAGTGGGATAATTTTACTGATGTATTGTTATGAATGGAAGAATATTTTTATTATGGATGAATTGTTATTTTTATACTAAAATTTTTATATTATTATGTAATTATCGGTTTATTTTTCAATTATTTTTCATTTAATACAGGTAATTTTAATATTTTTAATAATTTTATTGTAGTTTTTTTTTTTTTTTTTTTTTGAAACGGCACCACACCGTCTCAAAAAACATTAGAACCAGATTGTTTTTGCGACATAAGCAATGCCGTCGCAAAAGATATTGGCAACAGTTGAAAAAAACCTTTCGCGACAGTATTATTTGCCATCGCAAATAACCTTTTTAGAGACGGCGTCGTCGTGCTATCTCAAATAAACTTTTAGCGATGGAAGGTTACCCGTCACAATAAAACAATTTCGCGACGGCATTTTTGTCGTTGCAAATAACACTTTTAGTGACGGCAACACAGTGCCGTTTCAAAATATCTCAGATTTTTTACATAGTAATGCTGACAACAGCATTCCGTCGTAAAAAAACAACTTTACTGTCGCAAAAAAAAGGCGACGGCATTATGCCGTTGCTAAAACCTTTTAGCAACGCCCTTTGTTGTGACCTCCCACTTCCGTCGCTAAAGCTCAGTTGCCGTTGCAAAAAAGTTTTTGAGACGGCATTTTGAGTATTTGCGACGGCATTTTGCCGTCGCGAAAAGTCAAATTTTTTGTCGTGCCTAAACATAAACCATTTAACTGATTTATTTATTAAATTGGTGAATAAATATATTTTAGTAATTTTATAATAAAATAATAAATATGAACATGTTTATGCATAGTTATTAAAAGAAATTAAAATTTGGATAAAATTTTATATTAATAATTAAAATTAATGAGAATTTAAAGTTATGTTAGACACTAAAAGTGACATAATCTAATTAAATCAACATTTATGTCAGTTTCGCCATGACCTAATAATTAGAGAATTGTCTTACTCTATACCTAAACATGAATCACTTAACTCATTTATTTATTAAATTGATAAATAAATATATGTTAGTATTTTTTATAATAAAATATATAAGAGTCGGCCTGAGGAATTATAGTTGTGCTAGACACTAAAAGTGATATAATCTAATTAACTCAACATTTATCTCAACTTGACCATGACCTAATCATTAGAGAATTGTCTTAGTCTATGTCTAAATATAAAACACTTAGCTCATTTATTTATTAAATTGGTGAATAAATATATTTTAGTATTTTTATAATAAAATAATAAATATGAACATGTTTAAGCATAGTAATTAAAAAATATATATAATTTGGATAAAATTTTATATTTATAATTAAAATTATTGAGAATTTATAGTTATGTTAGACATTAAAACTGACATAATCTAATTAAATCAACATTTATGTCAGCTTGGCCATGACCTAATAATTAGAGAATTGTCTTAGCCTATACCTAAACATAAACCACTTCGCTCATTTATTTATTAAATTGATTAATAAATATATGTTAGTATTTTTTATAATAAAATATATAAGAATCAGTTTGAGGAATTATAGTTGTGTTAGACACTAAAGGTGACATAATCTAATTGACTCGACTTTTATCGCAACTTGACCACGACCTAATCATAGAGAATTCTCTTAGTCTATACCTAAACATAAACCACTTAACTCATTTATTTATTAAATTGGTGAATAAATATATTTTAGTATTTTTATAACAAAATAAAAAATTATGAACATGTTTATGCATAGTTATTAAAAAATTTAAAATTTGGATAAAATTTTATATTTATATTTAAAATTATTGAGAATTTATAGTTATGTTAGACACTAAAAGTGACATAATCTAATTAAATTAACATTTATGTCAATTTGGCCATGACCTAATAATTCGAGAATTGTCTTACTCTATACCTAAACATGAATCACTTAACTCATTTATTTATTAAATTGACAAATAAATATATGTTAGTATTTTTTACAATAAAATATATAAGAGTCAGCTTGAGGAATTATAATTGCGTTAGACACTAAAAGTGACATAATCTAAATGAATCAACATTTATCTCAATTTGACCATGACCTAATCATTAGAGTATTGTCTTAGTCTATGCCTAAACATAAACCACTTAACTCATTTATTTATTAAATTGGTGAATAAATATATTTTAGTATTTTTATAATAAAATAATAAATATGAACATCTTTATGCATAGTTATTAAAAAAATTAAAATTTGGATAAAATTTTATATTAATATTTAAAATTATTGAGAATTTATACTTATGTTAGACACTAAAACTGACATAATCTAATAAAATCAACATTTATGTCAGCTTGGCCATGACCTAATAATTAGAGAATTTTCTTACTCAATACCTAAACATGAACCACTTAACTCAATTATTTATTAAATAGATAATTAAATATATGTTAGTATTTTTTATAATAAAATATATAAGAGTCAGCTTGAGGAATTATAGTTGTGTTAGACACTAAAAGTGACGTAATCTAATTGACTCAACATTTATCTCAACTTGATCATGACTTAATCATTAGAGAATTGTCTTAGTCTATGCCTAAACATAAACCACTTAACTCATTTATTTATTAAATTGATGAATAAATATATTTTAGTATTTTTATAATAAAATAATAAATATGAACATCTTTGTGCATAGTTATGAAAAAAATTAAAATTTGGATAAAATTTTATATTTATATTTAAAATTATTGAGAATTTATAGTTATGTTGGACACTAAAAGTGACATAATCTAATTAAATCAACATTTATGTCAATTTAAAATATATAAGAGTCAGCTTGAGGAATTATAGTTGTGTTAGACACTAAAAGTTACATAATCTAATTGACTCAACATTTATCTCAACTTGACCGTGACCTAATCATTAGAGAATTTTCTTAGTTTATGCCTAAACATAAATCACTTAACTCCTTTATTTATTAAATTGGTAAATAAATATATTTTAGTATTTTTATAATAAAATAATATATATGAACATGTTTATGCATAGTTATTAAAAAAAATAAAAATTATTTTTTGAAAGTGAAGAGGAGTGAGAAACTTTACCCCAAACAATATCATTTTTTGTTCTATTAAGGCGGTGTGCATTACGTGTTTTATTTTGAAATGATTGAATCTGTTAGATGCCAAATGTGTCAGTCTTATTTAAAGTACAGGAAAGGACTGGAGGCAAGAGTGCAGGAGATGAGGCTGATCCCGAGAACGTGGACTAGTATTAATGCTTTCAATAATGTTATGAATGATCCGTACTCCATTTCATTTTTAATTAGAAAAAATCATTATTGAAATAGAGAAAAGTTAGGAATCATGAAATTTTTTTCATGAAAATGATCATGAAAAATTTATGATTCTTGGATTACTTTGATTAGTGTGTGGTGATCTATTCTAAATGTAATTCAAAGATCACAAAGCTTTCATGATTGTTTTCATGAAAGATTTTTCATGATACCTAACATTGTTGATTGAAATATGAAACTGATATGTACAAGTTAGAGGTAATTTGGTTTTGTTGTTTTAGTTGACTTTTTATTTTTTATTTTTTGATTTTTTTAATCTAAGATTTTTTGATTGTTTGGTATTTTTGTTTGATTTTTTTGACTTTTTGATTTGAAATTATAAAATTGCCTTCCACTTAGAAATAATGCTTTTTTGACTTTTTATTTATATATGGATTAATTTGATAATTTTGCAGCTTTTATATCTTTTTTTAATTTTGTAACTTTTTATTTTTTATTTTTTGTGATTATAAAGCCTAGCAAGAAAACCAAACCAAGGCTTTAGTTTTATTTTAGTCAAGCTAGGGGGCTGTTTGGGAAGTTAAGAATCTTTTAATTTGTTACCAATTTAACTTATTCATAAAATTAGTGAGTTTGGTTAAATGTTTTACCAATTTAAATCAATAGTTTGGATAGATTGGGCAGGTTAGAAACGAAAAAGGATATCATTGTCCCAACAACTATAATATTTTTATAATTTCAAACAAAAAAATAATAATTTATTACAAATCTTGACACAAAATTTTAGATAATTCAAATACCTGATCTTATTTAACATCATATTTCATAAATTAATATACAAAAAAATCATATCAAGAAAAATAAAATAGAAAATTAGTGAAAACTCATTTTTTTTTGAAGAATTTGTTTAGTCATAGATCCTATGAAAATATTTGTAATTCGATAAGTCTTATGTGTTTAAAATTGTGTTATAAAAAAAATTAAATGTTTTTTCATAATAATTTCACTGTTTTTGGTCAACATGCATATATGGCAACCTTTTTTTTTTTTTTTTTTTTCTATTTTCTTTTATATAAAATTTTGATTTTTGAAAACCCTCGATAAGATATATCAAACAAAATCGCAATTGAATATAAAATTATGCAAAATAAAAAAAAATAAAAATTTCACCTTTTTTTTTTAGGATCTGAAAGTATGATTTTTTTATTTTTTTATTTTTACTTCCAGAATTTACATTTTTTAGAGATGTTTTGTGTAGTAATTGTGAAAATTATAAATGTGAATATTCATACTTTCATTTCAATTAGTAAAATCTTATAATTTTTTTAAAAATATAAAAGTTGGTGTGTATATTCATATTTAAAAAAATTCACAGTTCTTAAAAATTCATATCATTCTAATTTATTGAAAGAATGATTATTTACATTTCAAAAATGTTAGAAATCTTAAAAGTTTACCAAATGTCTCACGCTCACATCAAATCCACATGGTATGAATCTCATCTCCATATGAAACATTTAATAAAAATTTTAATAAAATTTTTAAAATTTCTGGCATTACTCTTTACATTTTTCCAAAATTCACAATATTATATTCACTAAAAGTGTGAATATCCACTCACGTTCTCGAACTACAAGGGTCAGTTTGGGTTGGTAGGGAGGAAAGCATGGAAATTTCAGGAGAATTTCAACCTCCACAAAATGGTAATTAAAGTTCAGAATATATTCATTGAACTTACTCTACTCCAACTATTGATCCCATCAAAATCAAAGATAATTTGAAAGGAATATACAAATTCTAATGCTTGGATTTTGAAGGACAAGATTTGATATATCAAATAACAATACAACATGAAAAATGGAGTTCTTTTATTTTTTATTTTTTAATATTCTAAAAAAATAATTTAGAAAATTGACCCACTTTTCAAACTATTTCGGAAACTAACCTGTTTTTGAAATGACATTTTGAAAATGTGATTTTGAAATTGAAATTGCATGTCGAAATATGCGATTTCAATTGAAATCGTATGTTGAACATGCCATTTCACCATGTCATCATAAATTGCATTTTCAACCTGCGATTTCAAGATTAAATTATATGTTGAAAATGCAATTTCAATTTCAAAATCGCACTTTGATAATGCGATTTCAAAGAACATGTTAATTTTCCAAATAGTTTGAAAAGTGGGTCAGTTCTCTAAATTATTTTTTTTTCTTCAGAATATTTAAAAAAAAAAAAAAACTTTGAAAAATGCTATGGTACACATCTTTTAAGGGGTGTGTACCATATACACTCTTGTTATACGATTTTATGATATATATTATATACTTTTACGGTAATATTATGTTTTTTTTTTTTTTTTTTTTTTTTTTTTGGGTAGAATGATGAAAATTTATGACTCAGAAATGAAACATTTTGTGGTAATGTTACGCTTTTTTGTGGTAATATTACACATTTTTTGGTTGAAAAATATTTAGATAAAAAAATGTGTAACATAATCATAAAAATAAATAACATTATGACAAAATTTGTAACTTCTTTTATAAATCACAAATTGTCGTAATTCTAATGAAAAAATTAGATAATATTATTGTTGGAAAAAATATGATTTTATGGTGACTTTAATGTGAAATTAAAGTAGGTCCTAACCATTGGTTGAGGTGGGATTAAGTGAGTTTAGATTCTTTGTAAAGAATGACAAAAAATCATTAAGAATTGAATGAGAAATTGTCTCATAAAGATGACCTCATGAATGAGGTATTGGGAATTGTGTATTGTGTATAACTACAAATCTCACATTGATTGTAAAGGGAAGCTTTGATGGGTATTTAAACCTTAAGATTTTGATAAGGGCATAAGCCCTTTGGGGCATCCAAAATTTTCGAAGGGAGTTTATGGAAGCTTTAAAGATGGGTTTGGGCCAAGACTATGGTCCCAGTTGGTTATGGCAAAATTGCCACTCGCGCGCGTGCCGGGGCTTGGGCTTGGGTGAATTGGTGGTCCACTAACCTAATCTTTTTGGGCTAGGTCTGTTGCAGATGTGTATATTAAGTGTAACTCACACTTTGAAATCCCATTAGTTTTGCAGGAGTAATGGCCTGCATTTGTTGCCAGCTTTGATGGCTGGAGGTTCCTCCTCTTTCACCATGGTGTATAAAAGGAGACCCATCTCCCTTGGTTAAGGTATAGAATTTTTGCTTACAGAAATATATCATAGTCAGTTTGCTTCTATAATTTTCTTCCTGTATGAGAGAGTGATGTTATTGTCGGTTCGCCAAATCTAACAGAAGGTGCTTTTGCGTTAGCTGCTCTAAAGAGTCGTATCTTGAGAGACAAAAGTCAACGTACCTTCAACACAAACGGTGATGCGACTAATCTGTTTTAAGAAGACGTGGTATCATATAAGTTTCGGTTTGCATATTCTACCATTTTATTGTATTCTGTATTTCTGTTTAATTTGATTGTAATTTTCAACATATGCTCTTGTTATATAATTTAATTTAGTTGATCATGAATCTATTTGTTTAATTTCACGACTTATCCAACAAGCTTAAAACTAGTTATTTTTCATAGTTATGTAGTATAATTAAATTATTTGTCTCTTTCCTGCTGTAGATAAAAATAAAAATAAAAAATATCACCGCAGGAATTTGTTTGGCCACTGTTGTACCTAAATAGAACTCTGGGTCATACATTCTAATTGCCCAAATTATAAAAAAATTTAAGGTTTTAGAGATTACAATTTAGGAATAAAATTATTTTTTAGGGACTAAATAATTTGGTTGTGAAAAGTACCGTTATTATATTTTTAGTAACGAAAATTGGACATTAGTGATGAATTATTATCCTTTTGGAACCAAATTTTTTGTCTCAAAAAATAAGCCATTTTGAGACTAAATTATTTTATCCTTAAAAGTCTATTTATTAGTGACATTTTCAAAATTTTGTTGCTAAAAGCCTTATTTTTTACTTTTCGGGATGACCTTTTAGCGACTATCTTCATGACGATAGAAATTGGTTTCTAAATGTCTTTTGCAATAAAATTTTCACTTTTAGAGACCAAAAAATTTAGTTTCTAAAACTCTTATATATTGTAGTGTCAGTTCTTAGAGTTCCGCGTGTAAGAGCATGACTAGGATATTACATTCATATATATATATATATATATAAGTTACAAAGGCCCATGCAAGGCACGAGCTATCATTACAGTATATTTAAGTTTTGTATTTTAATAATTTTGAAAAATAAGAATATTAGAAAAAATTAATAACAATTAGAAATAAATATAAATCATTAAGACTAAGAATTATATAAATTAGAAATAAATCATTAGGAAAAAAATAATAACAATAGAATAAATCATTAGATTATGATAGAATTATACAAATTGTATTATAAATAATAACAATTAGAAAAAATGTAATAAGTTCCATCGTTTAAACATAATTATATGCTTTTCTTCAGTAAGACTAAGTGTGAAGACATAAAGATTAAAAAAAAAAAAAGTATATATTTTAGTATAAAAGAGATAAGATAATTCCTCATCTAAAAAAAACAGAACTAATAAAAAAGCAGAAGAGAATACATATATATACAAATGACCCTTTTTATTAATAAATAAATCATACTCGCATAACAAATGATCAATTTTATTAATAAATAAATCCTTAAGTCAATTAATAATTTTTAATGATATGAAAAATATCTTTTGGTTAACCATTTTGTTAATAAATAAAGCATTAAGTCAATTAACAGTTTTTAATGATATGAGAAATATTTTTCAATGAACAATTTTGATAATTTATTATTGCGTAAGAGAGTAGTTATTTATTTTTTTTCTTCTGATTATTGGGTTAAATTAAAATTTATAACAAATGATAGTTGTAATTTGTATTTTTGTAGGACTAATTCATATTTTAAACAAACATTATGGGTGCATTTGTAATTTGTTAAAAAATAAAAGATTTATGTTTTACAATTGACCAAAATGTTTGCATATTTATGAGAAAACTTTCATTCAAATTGTTATACCATCAGTAAATTATACAAAATAACAGGGCAAAATAGGAAATTCCCAAACAAGCTAAGTGTAAAATAGACAACCCAAAACAAACCTTCCCAACCAACGCAACCAAGATGTCTTACATAATTTCCAAAATGCTACCCCTCAAATTGTTTCACCAACCACCTAAAGGACAAAATAGTAATTTCAAAATAAGCTAAGGGCAAAATAAGAAAAAAATGACAAGCCATAGAAAAAAAGAGCTTCTTATATATATATATGCATGCTATTGCTTTCCATCTGAATATTACATATGATATGTTCTGGCTTATTAATTTTGTATGCTACCCTGTTATGCATAAAGAAAAATTAGTTTATTGTCGCAATTTAATTTATTTAATAGTTAATTGATTGGTTCTAGACTACATGTACCATATAGAAAGCCACTGTTACATGTTTGATTTCTGATTTCCTGATTAGAAAGTCATGGTTGGCTTATTAAATTCATAATTGTAATGGAATGATTTAATTTAATCAGAATGCTTTTCTCTCTTACCTAATTTGTATGCTTATTTGATTCATGTATAATTTTATTTTATGAGCATGATTTTATAATTTCCTATCGTATTTTGCAGGTCTTTTTATTTTATAATTTTATACGATAATTTGCATGTTCATAAGTGTTTAAATTTTTATTTGACATGCTAATAAGTTTCTAGTATAATCAACATGCTCCATATATTTACATACTAGATTAATTCACATGGTTTTTGTTTTCTAGATTTTAGTCAATTTACATACTTCCTATTCTAGAATTGTTTGCATGAGTCTATTTCAAAAAGTTTGGTTAAATAGAATTATTTACATGTTAATTACTATAAATTTGCATGTTAATTGCTAGAATAATTTACAAATTTTGTAACTTGTCTATTAATGTACATGTTTATTGTGGAAATTAAATTGTAAATTTAATTTTGGAGTTTTAGTTTAATTTGTGTAACTTATATAGCATTTTAATTTTTACTTAATGTTGCTATTCATTATATATTGTTAGACGGGTTAAATACTAGTTCTTTCAATTAGTTGCTTTGTATTATATTGTGGTTTTCTACTAATTTTCGTTGTAGGAGTACCTATGCAAAAGGGAATGAAAAAATATATATATATATATATAAATCCAAATGGAAAATTTAGAATTACAATAAAAAATTTGGACTACTAACCTTTTTGCTTGAACACGAAATACCTAAGCGTGGAAAGGAATTTTTGGACTACTTACAATCCTCAATTGGATTGGTTTACTCGTCTTATTTTGAAGCATTTTTTTTTTTTTTTTTTTTTTTTTTTTTTTTTTTTGAGATTTTGTTATGGTTTTTTACCTTTATGTAAAAGCAAGTTTTTTTTTTTTTTTTTTTTTTGTAGCAATTTTTTACATTGCTTGTAATTTGGTTAGCAATTTTTAAATTGCTTGTAAATGTTGGACCTTGGTTTGTTTTAACCTAGTTTATCCTTTGAAAAAATTTAATTCTAAAAATGGTTTCCCATGGACTACAAGTCAACATGCTCTTGAAAGTTTTGTCAAAAGCTTAACTAGGTTGTAAGTGGAACCGATGTGACCCCTCCAGTCTTCTTGGGAACATTCTTGACCATGTTCGATTCTAGGTTAAGTGGTGAGACTAATTTTGAATTAAATTTCCAACTGTGAGATTTTCTAGTATTAAGTTTAATTTTTGGAAACACATAAAGTGAAAGTCTGTCGTGATTTTCAAAAATGGCAACTGTCACCAATGCTGTTGCTACTACTAATGTTGGTGGGGATCTGAACCCCAGGGCAATTGGCTTGCGAATCCCTACTGCTGTGACCTCTGTGGTCAATCTTGTTGCTGCTCCTATTGTTCCGAGAGGCCCGGTCAACCATCACGACCGCCCGAAGAAGTTCACGGGAGTGAATTTCAAGAGATGGCAGTAGAAGATGCTGTTCTACCTGGCTACTCTTAACCTTGCAAGGGTTTTGAGTGAGGATCCACCAGCTTTGGACGAAAATAAGCCAGACAAATAGAAGCTCATGGCTCTAGATGCTTGGAAGCAGTCAGACTTCCTTTGCCGGAACTACGTTTTGAATGGCTTGGCAGATTCACTTTTCAACGTGTTTTATGTCAATATGTCGGCAAAGGAGCTATGGGGTGCTTTTGGACACGAAGTACAAGACAGATGATACTGGGACAAAGAAATTTATCGTTGGCTGGTTTCTAGACTTCAAGATGGTGGACTAAAAAACCGTCATCAGTCAAGTCCAAGAGTTCCAAGTAATTCTGCACGAAATTCATGCAGAGGGAATGTTCCTGAGTGAATCATTACAAGCCGCTGCTCTGATTGAGAAGCTGCCTAATGAGTGGAAAGATTTCAAGAACTACTTGAAGCATAAGCGGAAGGAGATGACAGTCGAAGAGCTCATTGTCAGGCTCCAGATTAAGGAAGACAACAGAAAGAAAGGGGGGAATACCTCCACTATAAAAGCAAATGTGGTCACTACAACAAAAAGAGTCTTTGGAGACGAAAACTAATGACAAAAATAAATTTTGTCACAAAAGACGTACCCTTTAGTGAAGAAAATAATGTTTCGTCTCCAAATGTATCATTTGTAGAGAGAAAAATAAATTTTCATCACCAATCTACATACATAATGAAGAAATTAGGTGACAAAGTTATTTTTCGTCATTATTTTTATTGTTTTTGTCACCAAAGATTTTCTCGCTAATTTTTTTGGGTGGCACCAAAATTTTGAGACTTTTGGTGAGGAAAAAATTAGTCACAAGTTATAAAATTATTATTGATGAATATATTTTTGCCACCAATAATTTTTAATATTTTGATATCATTTAGTGAGAAAACACTACTACAAAAATACTTAAAGATCGCACTTAAGAAAATTAAAACATGACACTTTTAATGAAAGTATGATTGAAAAAATCAAATTAATATTTTAATCACACCTAATTTAATTGAGTGTAATAATATTTATTATTTTATTTTACTTTTCAATTAAATGTGATTATATATATTTTTTAACCACACATTCTAATTAAAGTAGTAATACTTCAGACCCCCACAACCCCCAAACCCCCACAGCATTTGTGAGAGAGAGGGAAAAAAGAAAACAAAAAAAAGAAAAGAAAAAAAAAACATAATGAGTAGTTACAAATCAATTGAGCGTTATGGGGGTCACCAAAAATGGGTGTGACAACCGCCTCCTTAATTATGTAAATTAATTATATGCTTATTGCTAATTATATGATTATGTATTATGTGAATTATGTGTCATATGATATATGCTTGCATTGATTGATATTGTAATGTTATTGTGAACGGATATGTAGCGTTATGGATTAAATCTGTCTGAATCGCTAATTTTAACAAGTTAAAATTAAATAATAGAATATGAAATTAGAGCCTAATTCACATTGGGAAAATTAAAATTAGGTTGATTTAAGTCATAAATGTTAAAGATTAATTTAATTTAAATGAGTTTGATTTTAATTAATTTGGTAACCAAATTAATTTAAGCTCAAGTGGTATTAAGCTAGTTCAATGCTGGATAAGTTGGATTAGAAAATATAATATACAAGGGACTAAAGTCAAGAATTAAAAAGAGAGTTGGTGGCCTTGGTGTACTACACGTAGAGAGAGAGAGAGAGAGAGAGAGAGAGAGAGAGAGAGAGAGAGACTTGAAAGTGTGAACTCAACTTAGAGACGAAAGAGAAGAAGAAGAGAATAGAAAGAAAAGAGAGAGGAACTAGAAATTGAAGATCAAACTTCCTCAATTTGTTCACTTTAGGTAAGAATTCTTGTTTTTAATCTCATGAAGTTGTAGAATCATGCTCGTAACTCATTGACATTCTAGATTAACCAAGAAAATATAAGTTGATTGAAGTTTAGTTCATGTGCTTAGAGGTTTTCTACATGGATGGTTTCACATGTAAAGAATGAGTGAATTAACTCCCCCCTGCACGTGCAGAAAACAGGGCGATAACATTCTGCTTAAATTGCACATGCGGGACCAGGTGCCGTGGTAGCCACCGCACGTGCGACCCTTTTTGTGCAGATTCGGTTTGTTTTTCGCTCCTCTTTTCCACCTTCCGGCCTCCGTTTGCATGGTTTTAACGTATTTTCATGATCATTTACATCTCATGAGTACATTAGATTGAATAAATGAAAAATTACAACCAAATTAGTAAAGGCGATTAGTTATTGAATAAGTAACAACCGAATCAGATAGAATTGGCTATTGATACGAATGTAATTGAGTTGTTATGCTTGACTTTATTTGTTTAGGTCGGACGCCAACCAATAGTAGGTGTATCGAGAATCCCACTGTGAGTAACACTATTGTAAAAATATGTTCAATCGTATTTATTTTCTGATTAATAAATCATATTATTTTCTTAAATGATACTTTTTATCGATTGAATGATGATCCTATTTCGAACTGCATTCTTGGCATCCATAGCATATTGCTATTGTTATTGATATTGTTATCGTTATTGTTACAGAGATCTCTGTTAGTTCCAATTTTTGGAACTATTGTCTATTGTTTGATGGCCATCAATTCATTGTTTGATCTTCAAGACCTATTGTATTGTTGCTATTGGATGTACCACGTAGGACCTATATGAATATGATTGATTGAATTGAACGATTGATTGACAAATGATATTGATTGAAAATGTTCTATTGATAATCGATTGTTTCAAAGACTGTAAGGACATCATTCTTAACCTCTTTAGACATCTCTTATTCACTAGGTTTTAGCTCACAGTTTATTATATATATGTAGGTGGCCAGGTACTGGATCAAAGCTAGAGTGTAAACACTCCATTTTTGACCGTCCTTAAGACTTGGACGCCATCGTTTGAACACCCGATGATTGTGCTCGCTCATGTTCGCTTTGAATCCCTGAAGCTATCAGTTGAGCACCTTGCCTTGGAGCCTTTATTCTTGTCTATTTTGTGCTTGGTTATGGGCCAAGAGCTTGTTGCTTCATTTCTAGAGGAGAGGGTGACCTGTCGGCCATCTCCCTAGCTTGCCGGACATGACTTGTGCCTGTCGGCCACCAATGGTGGCCGGTCGGCTATGTTGATGGCCGGTCGGCTACATTGATGGCCGGTCGGCTACATTAATGGCCGGTCAGCCACTGATGATGGCCGACGACCATTTTTCTCCTTTTTCAAATATTTCTTTACCAACTGTGCTAGCTGTTGTTCACTGATGCTTATCTCCATACACGTGTATGAAGGGATGAGTACAAGCCTTTAGCTTGATTTTCTATATAAGGGGAGGTCTCTCCCCCATTTTAGGAGGTTACACAATTTGGACCAAATTTATCTTTTTTCTCTCTAGAATTCTCTTTCTATCTTCTTGTTTTATGCTTGAAAGTGAGAATTCTCTACACTTTTGCACTAAGACCCTTAACCAAACACCTTCATCTTGGAGCTGAGGTCCTTTGAGGCTTGGTTTGAGCTTCTAAGGGTGGTTTAAGCTCAGAATTGTGGCTGTTTAGTGCTGTGCTTCAAAGGTATAAGGCTTACCTCATTTAAGCTTTGTTTTAGTTGCTTGCTTTGCCATCTTTTTACACTATTTTGACCTGGTTTTTCAACCATAAAAAACTCTATTTTTAAGGTTTCAAAATGGTGGTTTAGGTCTTCGTGAGCTAGGGGGTTGTCTCCTCCTTTTGCTCTTTGGCTTGTGAAGCCTTTTATGCCATTTCTTACCACCTTTAAATCGAAATTTTTGGGCCTTTAAACCATAGAAATTTAGAGTTATTTTAGTGGTAAAAAGTATGTTTTGAAGTCCAAAAATGGAGGGGTTAGCCTCCACTCCCTGTATCTTGCTTCCATGCCTAGTTAGCATCACATATTAGCTTGATTTTGTAGCTTGTGTTAGCTTAGTTCAAGCATGTTTTAGGCTCTATTTTTGCATGTTTCAACTCTGTTTGGGTTGGTTGGAGCATTTGTTGCTTGCTTTTTGTACTTGTAGTGCAATAATGCTTACTAGTCTAGCATGCCTAATGGTTTAGCCTATTTTTGTAGCTTGTGTTAGCTTAACTTCAGCATGTTTTAGCTACTATTTTGGCCTACTTTAACTCTATTTTGGGCTGGTTAAGTCCTTGGAGGCTTGTGTTGCATGGCTATAGTGTAATGGTCTTCACTAACTCATTGTTTTGAGACTTTAAGCATGCAGTGTTTGAGTGGCTTGCATGTTATAGCATCATTTTACATATGATATCAGTGTATATAGCTCTATCACACTCTCACTTATTTCACACTTTCATTGCTTTTGAGAGTTGTGCTTTGAGTCTTGTTTGCAAGCTAACATGTGCGCATGTTTTTCTAGCATTTTATGCCTCAATCTCAGCATGTTTTAGTCACTAATTTGGCATGTTTTAACTCTGTCCAGAGCTGGTTTGGTCAGTTGAGCTTTGTGTTGCATGCTTATAGTGTTGTGATCTTCACTAGCTTAATGTTTTAGGCTTTTAGCATGTCTTGCATGTGTTGCTCACATGATTTAGTGTCTTTTTGAATGCCATTTCAGCACTGAAATATCTGCAACCTCCCTCTATTCTTCACTTTTTACTTTGTTTTGAATGTGGTCTTGAGCCCCTTGTTGGCTTGAGTGCGAAATTGAGGCTCTCATGCCTAATGGTTTTAATCCTCTCTTGAAGGTTTCTACTAACCAACAGCATGAGGCCTCTTTCATGCTCAAGGTACTTGTGGCTTAAGCCTTCTTTCCAATTAGAGGGCTCTCACTTTGGACTTAATCGGTTAAAGGACTAATCAGTAATGTAAATTGTGTAAACAAAATGAACTAAGTAAAACTTGAGCAAGATAAGCATATTTGTGTTGCATTGCATGTGTTTGGATCGGACGTTAATCCAAACACAAGAAAAATTGGACGTTTCATACTCAAAGTGATGAAACGTGCCACTTTTCTTGGTCACTGACACCCTTGATCACACGTGATAGGGTGGTGGTCCTTTGAGTCTTATTTTTGCATTCATTGATCTAGTACAAGCTTGGTTCTTTGGCCATCATGCATTGAAAATGCTTGGTTGATGGCTTGAGAGCCAAGAGCTACACTTCTTTGAGCTTGAGAAATGATAAGGAGTGTAGCAGTACACACATTCCTTGAAAATGCTTTGTTTTGCCTCTGTTGCTCTCTGTTGCAACAAAAGTAGAAGCCCAGAAAATGAGGGTGGTCGACCGGCCACTTGAAGTAGTTGACCGGCCACTTAAGGTGGCTGACAGCCACTTTTTGTAGCCGACTGGCCACCAGTAAATTTTTATGCAAGTGTGTTCTTGTGTTGAAGCAAAGGCAATTTGGAAGTTGGTGCAATTTTCGAAGGTCAAATGAGTGCAAACAGAGGCATTCGATGGCAAGGCAAGAGCATTTTCGGAAGGATGCAACCAAGCATGCATGCATCCCTCGTCCCTCGAGGCTGTTTAAATTACTTTACTAGTTAGTTAGCATAGCTAATCATTCAATTTGTTTTGTAATATTTTAATTAGCTTAGCATAGCTAGTTATTCAATTGTGTTGTAATAATTAATTAGCTAGAATAGTTAATTAGTTCGTTTTGTAATAATTAGCTTAGCTTAGTCTAGCTTAGCTTATTTATTCGGACCCTCCTTTATGAGGGTGCAATGTTGTAATAAGTGTGCGTGTGTGTGTGCATGTCTTCCAACCCCACATCTTTCTTCCTTTTATTTATCTGATTTTGATGGTTAGATTAGGGTTCATGTTTCGATTAACATACCTTATGCTTGCATGTTTGCACCATTCATTTGTCTTGAATGCACCGTGGCTCGGCGCATCATTCAAACTGTATTGTCAATTCAATACACTTCCTTGAATATGTGTTTCAAAGCACGCTATCAAAGTGTTGCAAATGCCATGATTAGATAGCCGAGCATATTGCATTATTGCATGTGTTGCATTAGGCATCTTAGCATAGTTAGGATCATGCATATTTCTAGCTAGCTTTTGTTTTGGCTTGGAGTACTTGGTAAGTTTTGCGCTTTAGCACGCTTGCATGAGTGTGAGTGTTGCCATGTTTTGCATGCTTGCCATGAGGCTATTTGCTTATATGATTAACTACTTGAATGCCTGTGGATGAAGGCTTGGTTGCTTGAATTGGAATAATTCAATGATTGTGAGTTTTAAGCCCACTTTGCGAAGTGGCAAATCATGTTTTAAGCCCACTCGAGGGTGGAAAATCCACGTTTTAGCCTACTTGAGGGTGGCAAATTCAAACCATTTTCGAAAACAAACATGAGTTGAATTCGTTCCAATTCTTGCAATTTTAGTCTATATTTGCTTGTGTGTGCGTCACATAGTAAAGTTAACTAATAACTGGATAAGAACGCATAAGGTTTATGAAACAACATATCATGATTAGTAGAGGCCGATCTTTGATCGGGCGAGCGGGGGTGCTCATTTCAGGACCTTCCCCACTCGTACCTAGGTTCCCGAGCCGAGGTAACTTTGGTGATGACGGACACATGGCCTTTGGCACGAGTCAAGATTTCTTAAATTTTCCAAATATAAAATATTTAGGTGGCGACTCTATAATCTAGCAAAGCAGTCCAGTTTTGGCATTATTTGATTCAAAATCTAATTTTCCAAAATGATTTTTCGGATTAGACTATTTGGTGTTTATCAGTTTCACATTGCACTTTGTGAGATTAGATTAAGAGCCGTGACAAGAGTCCAAACTGTAGGGCTAATTCGGGCTCTCCGAAAGGAAGGCGCGAAGAAAGTCGAGTCCACAATTTCTGGCTACTCCGCTGGGGAATCGAACTCATGATATGTTGTTTTATTTACACTTATGTGTTTCTTTTCATTGCATTTGCATTGGTGCGCTTAAGTCACAGTGTTTGCCATATACTATTCCTGAGCGGTTTGCCGGAGGCTTGCTTGGAAAAACATGCCATAAAGTTGACTGGTTGCAGGCTCTGCCACGATGGGAACACAAAGCTTGGATCTGGATTCCTGCCGTACCATTTGATCCTCCTTTCACTTCTCGGTGTTAGGAGCGAGAGGTATATTAGGTGGTCTTGCTGAGGCACCCTTTTTAACCAATTGACCTAGTTGCATATTGGAAGCCTTAGAGATTGTTCCAAACTAGGACAGGTTTCTCACCCAAATGCAGGATTGTTTGAAACCGCATGTGTGCGTAATGAACCCTTTGCTCCTGACGAAACTAGGACAGGGAAACCCTACCCTAGCACAGAGGTGTTTTGGCTCTCTCTTGCTTGATATGTGCTTTTAGAGTGTGACTCTACATGAAGGTATGTATCAGTTGCAAGTTTGGGTATCAGTATTGAGGCAGAAATTTGGGGGCAGAAATTAGTGTTTGAGTATAGATTGTCCAGCTTATGATTTCAACTGTGTTGTCCTTGTCTAAGCCGAGATGCTGTGCTTTTGCTGATTGTTGTTTCTTTTTTTTTGCTTTATTTTCTTTTTGCAAGGTAGTATTTCACAATTGCTTCCGACGAGGCAGTTTCCCCCCAAGCACTCTGGACCAAAGTCAGGAGGATTTACCGATCTGAGGATCTTATTAGAGGATAACTAGTGTTTGCTTCGCTACCGATTCTGACGGAGATCGAGGACAGCATAGATCACCGGTTCAACAGTCGCCAATTCAGCGGTCACTATCTACGTTACCTGTGCACAGTTGGGCCCAGTTTTCTGCTTCCATCTCAAAAAGAGAGTATACACCAGTTCTAATAGATCATTACCCCTCAGACAATATGGAGGATATGATGCATCAACTTCAACAAACCATCGAGGCTATGCAGCGGGATGCTACTCGCCAAACAAAGGTTGTAGCCCAGCAGGCTGAACGGATTGCTAGGCTTCAATAGCAACAGCAACAATAACCGTAGCAGGCAACAACTTCTGCATCCCACCCACCTCCTGTAGAAATTCTAGTACCCAGAGCTCCTACTCCCACAGCCAATGTCCAGGAAAATACGGACATCCCATTCCAAAGCAACGGCCTACCCAACGGAGGCCCCCTTTGAGTTCGAGGTCAACCCTACTGCTCTGAAAGTGAGCAAGCTTGAGAAGCTTTTTAAGAGGGCTCAGGGTGTCAACTCGATCCCGGACATAGAGGACGGCTATATAGATTCGGTAGTGACATTGCTGGATAGATTTAAAAGGCCACACATAGACCGCTTCGACGGTTCGGGTGATCCCATGGTCCACTTGTGGCTATTTTCAGATATTCTGCAGCCGATGGGCCTAACTAGATTGCAGAAGCTATCTTTTTTTGGCTGGACCCTGTCAGGTATTGCGGCTATTTGGTATGCAAAATTGGAAGATTCTGTGAAGAAGAGCTGGGAAAAGATGGTCGAGGCCTTTGTCGTCCAATATTCTTATAACACTCAAATTGAGGTCAGAACTCGTGATCTCGAGGCTACTTGACAAGAGCCGAAGGAGGGCTTCTCTGACTTTGTCACTCGGTGGAGGGCCAAGGCCTCCATGATGACCACCAGGCCAGCTGAGAAGGACCAGATAAGAATGGTCATTCGTAATCTGCAACCGAAGCTGTTGCAAAAGATAATAGTCTTACCCCTACCTACATTTGCTAACCTTCATGAGATAGGGGTACAGATAGAGGATGCGATGAAATAGGGTCTGATCGACCACGAAAAGAAGCAGCCCAAGAGGGCTTTTACATGCAGTTCAAATGCGACTACGAGTAGTAACGCAACTGCAAGGACCTCTGATGTTGGTATGGTCACAAGCATATCGAAAACAACCACCCCTTTTACTGGTACGTCCAGAACTACCCAACAACCTGCAAAGTACCCACCCCAAGGCCAGAGGGTTTTCACCCCACTCTACATGTCTCTATCTAAAGCCTTGGGGATCCTGATCAAAAAAGGGCACCTGAAGCCCCTAGAACCGCGCCCATTGCCTAATCCCATCCCTTCTACACATAACTCGGCCAAGTATTGCACCTTCCACCAGTAGCATGGTCATGATGCCGATCTATGCTTTAGACTCCGTCATGAGATTCAAGATCTCATTAACAACAAAGTGATAGCGCCTCCTGAGAAGCTTAACGCCACTACAAACCCACTCCCACCACATAACCAAGCCCCTTCTCCATCCAAGCAAGTAAACCTTATCCAAACAATGGCCGTCCCATACGACCCCAGCATATACTTCACCCCCTCCCACCTGCCTAAGCCGACACTGTTCATTCTAGAAAGTACAGACTCGTGCATGATAAGCGCATCCATATCCTAACCCAAACCCGTGGTGGTGGCTGTGGTAGAAGAAGGTATGCCTGAGGGCTCCATGAGCTTAACTAAAGAAGAGGACAACCCTTGCTGTTACATTAACTAGCCAGGCCAAACCAATGGTGGAATTGCCGAAGGGAATGGAGGTTAATGTAGTCCGGGAGGACGAGCCAAGCCAGGGACTAGATGACTTAGCTGAGCTTGAGAATGACATCAGTAATTTGCAGTTCTTTGATGAACAAGATCTGGGAAATGTACAGATCGGCTAGTTTGATATGAACGGATCAACAGATAATACAGGGTGGCTTAGTGATGAGCCAGATGTTGATGAGGGGTCTCAACCGAAGCAGGAACAGTTAGAAACGAGGATTGTTGCAACGGCCAGAACGGTCGACAACAAGGGAAAGTTGCCAGAGAGCACCGGTACTAAGAATTTTTCTCAAGAATTGGGTAGCTTGTGTACAGCTGATATAGAATAGGAGGCTGCACTGAAGCGGTTCAAGCAAGAAAGAACTAAGACTGACCAGAAGGTTAGAAAAGCCAAAGGTCTTGCGGGGACTGACTGTGTTACAAAAATAGAGTGTTACATGGAACTGCAGACTACCACTGCTTGCGAAGGAATGTGGTGGGAAGTTGAGGATTTGCATCTCGCCCACACAGATGAGGATTGGGGACAGAATTTGCCAGATGATACATGGTATACTGAGGAAGTTGATCACATAACTCGGAGTGGGCGGTACTTTAAGCCCCTACACTTGGATCAACCAGAAGCATCAAGAAAAGATAAGGAAGCTGAGAAACAAAAAGATAAACTATTAGAAGAGGAAGCTGTACTAAAGCAGTTGAAAAAGATTCAAGCAGACATCTCCATTTGGGGATTACTTATGGCTTCACGGGTTCATAAACAAGCCATCCTATCAGTAATGGATAAGGCTAAGCTCTTTATTGACACAACCCCTAAGCAGTTAGTGGGACTGGTTTTCCCAGGTGGTGCTTCACCGACTTTGACTTTCACAGATAAAGAATTGCCGCCTGAGGGCTCTGAGCACAACAAGCCACTATACATCTTTATAGAATGTAAAGAGAAGTGGATACCAGTTGTCTTGGTTGATATTGGGTCTGTAATTAATGTGTGTCTGTCGCATACGACCTATGCTATCGGTTTGAAACCCACAGACTTCGCACCAACGGCCTAGGTGATTCGGGCTTATGACAATACAAGTAGAAAAGTGATGGGGACAATTCGGATCAGAGCTCAGGTTGGCCCGGCACAACCGGACATTAAATTCCACGTCCAGGATGTTCCAGCCACCTTTAATTTACTCCTTGGATGGCCGTGGCTGCACTAAGTAAAAGCGGTCTCTTCCACTCTACGTCAGATGCTGAAGTACCCCCATGGGAAGAGGGTAACGATTGTTTTTGGGAACTCTTTCATATATCTACCGCCGGAGGTTAGTACACCGGTCTTGGAAATTGTACATGGCGATGAGGATGTCTTTTTGTCTGGTTCATCTTGGCCGAGGCTTGGGTAGTGCAAGATATTCTGGTTGTTGATGAGGGGTTATATGTCAGTGCTCAATCCGTCTACCTCATGAATAAGCTGCAACATGTACTCGGAATGGGATTGGGAAGGAGTGGCCTGAAGGGCATTGCTGCATTGGCCGAAGTGCCACACAACCCTCATATCTTTGGTTTAGGTTATACGCCTACCAGAGAGGATTGGGTAAGAAAGGGAAAGAAAATGGCAGGAAAGGCCAAGGCTAAACAAACTAGGAAGCACTATGAGTTGGTGCATAGACCTATTCAAGGAACCCTGAACGGCCGCTTTGTCTGGGAGGGGGACGATTTCCCATTTTGTGGCTTTCCTGAGCCATGGCTAAATTCTGAGAAGCGACGTTTGCCCGGCTTTGAGATCTTTTTTGACCTACAGTTGCAAGGGGATAAAGTTGCAGAAGAGCACATTGACCTACCAGCTGAGGCTGAATAGTGCATAGAGGATGAGTCCGACGCCATAGAACTTCAGATAGGAGCAGCGCTGGCTTGTCTTCTTTTAGATCCTCAGATCACACCAGAGAGCTTGGGGGATGACTTTTTTGTTTCCATGATCGGGGATCAATCGACTATGGGCCCTTCTTCTGGCATTCTAGATACATCTATCGCACCCTCCCTCGTTTGGCAGTTCAAGGAGGGCTTTTTCTCCAGCAATTCTTAATCAAGTAGTGAACCGGAATCTGATTGCACAGAGTTTGTGGAGTCGGAATCAGATTCTAGTTCTTCTGAGTTAGAGTCCGGTATTCCTGGGGTTGGTAACCCGGATGCCGTTGTTTTGTCCAGGTCGTCTTTTTCCTTTTCTTTTGAGTTAGTTGTAACCGAGGAATTGGACGAACTGAAAGTTGTGAATGAGAATGGTTTCACTGTTGTTTCTGAGTACTTTTTTGTGCCAATTGTGTATTGCATTAATCAGGACTTTCAAAACTTTGATAAAAACGACGAGGAATAAATTCCTCCAGTTTTGAAACATTTGATTGATCGAGAGGAGGAGAGGTATGTAAAACCCTTGGTTGATGAAATCACTTCAATTAATGTTGGTACTCAGAAGGATCCGTGTCTCGTCCAGATCGGGTCCACGTTGTCTTCAAAGGAACGCGAGCACTTAGTCGCTTTATTAAAAGATTTCAAAGATGTTTTAGCGTGGTCCTATGAAGACATGTCTGGAATCGATCCTGAGATTGTACAACACCGGATCCCTCTTAACCGTGAGGCCCGACCCGTCAAACATACGCCCGGATTGGGCTCTGAAAATCAAGGAAGAGGTCACCAAGCAAATAGATGCAGGGTTCTTGCTAGTATTTTAGTACCCTACTTGGTTGGCTAACATTGTTCCGGTGCCGAAGAAAGATGACAGAATTTGGGTGTGTGTGGATTTCAGAGATTTGAACAAAGCTAGTCCGAAGGACGACTTTCCTCTACTACACATCGACGAATTGGTGGACTTCCCCGCAGGCCATGCATTGCTCTCATTTATTTTCCAGATATAACTAGATTTTAATGGCACCCGAAGACAGGGATAAGACTGCCTTCACCACACCGTAGGGAACCTACTACTACAGGGTGATGCCGTTCAGTTTGAAGAATACTGGGGCTACTTACCAACGGACTGCAACTACGATCTTGCATGATATGATCCACAAAGAGGTGGAGGTGTATGTGGACGACATGATTGTCAAGTCCAAGGAAAGAGAGGGCCACTACACCACCTTGAAGAAATTTTTTCAACGGATTAGAGAGCATTGTTTGCGATTGAATCCTCATAAATGTACTTTTGGCATCACAGCAAGAAAAATGCTAGGATTCTTGATTACACAAAGGGGCATTGAGGTCGATCTTTCCAAGATTAAGGCCATCTTAGAAATGCCAACACCAAGGACTGAAAAGGATGTGCACGGCTTTCTGGGTAAAGTGCAATTCATAAGACGATTTGTTGCAAAATTAAACTTCACTTGTGAACCACTATTTGGTCTCCTGAATAAAAGAAAGAAATTCCAATGGGATGACTGATGTCAAGTTGCTTTTGAGCAGATCAAGTAGTATCTACAAAACCCACCCGTGCTGTCACTGTCAGAACAAGAAAAGCCGTTGATTTTGTATCTGTCAGTAACCAACACGACAATGGGCTGCATGCTTGCGCAGGAATCTAAAGATAGAGTGGAGAAGGCCATCTATTACCTGAGCAAGAAGATGCTGGAATATGAGATCCGTTATACTTCGCTGGAGAAGGCTTGGTTGGCCTCTACCAGGAAGTTGAGGCACTACCTATTAGCTCACTCTGTAATTTTGGTTTCGAGATTGGATCCCATCAAATATCTCTTTGAGAAACCAGCGCTTACGGGTAGGCTAGCCCATTGGTTGCTTCTTCTCTCCAAATTTGACTTGCAAGTCTGTGAAGGGGAGAGCGGTAGCAAAGTTCCTAGCCGATCACCTAGTGGAGAGAGATGAAGCAGTAGAGTATCTGTTCCCAGATGAGGCCATTCTGCAGTTTGAAGAAGAGATTTGGACTATGTACTTTGACGGAGCGTCAAACCAGTACAGGTATGGGATGGAGGTGTCGCTGATAGCGCTCGATAATTCCCACATACCTTTAGCTTTCAAACTTCGGTTCAAGGTGTCAAACAAGGAAACAGAATGAGACATGTATCGTTGGCTTAGAAGTCACCCTGGAACTAGGGGCAAAACAGTTGGACGTCATTGGGACTCGAACCTGGTTGTGTCTCAAGCGAAAAGAGACTGGAAGGTTAAAGAAGAAAGGATGAAAATCTATCGCCAAACCTTGGACGTTCTGATTCCTAGGTTTGAGAAGCTAACCTTCACGCATCTGTTAAGAGAGAGCAACAGGTTCGCTGACGCCTTATCAACTCTATCTTCCATGATAGACATCCCTTTAGGAGTCCGGATGCGTCCAATCATTATTGAACAGAGCTATGTGCCGGATTATGAGTTAATCGCCGCAATAGATGAAGTACAAGATCAGAACCCCTGGTATCATGGCGTTTAGAACTTCTTGGAAAATAAGGTTTATCCATCAGGGGAAAATGCCAAAGATAAAAGGGTGATACAACGAATGGCTGCTTAGTTTGTCATCTGTGGGGGTAAATTGTACAAACGAGGCCATCTGGGAATGCACAAGCTGTGTTAATGAAGAAGAGTCGAAGCACCTAATTGGGGCCATCCACGGGGGAGAGTGCGAAACGCACATGAGCAGAGTGATGCTAGCTCGAAAGATTCTCAGACAGGGTTACTACTGGTCAACCATGGAGGAGGATTGTATTGGTTTTGTTCGGCGATGCCACAAATGCCAAATCCATGCAAATCGCATGAATATCTCACCGTCGAAGCTGTACAACATGACTTCACCATGGCCATTTTCAGTCTGGGGAATTGATGTTATTGGGGCAATTACTCCAAAAGGGTCAAACGGGCATGAATATATCCTAGTGGCAATAGACTACTTTACAAAGTGGGTCGAGGCCTAATCCTGCGCAGTGCTGAAGACGTCGTATGTAGCCAAGTTCATAAGGAATAATATCATCTTTTGCTATAGGGTCTCGAATGAGATCATTTCGGACAATGGTTCCCACTTCAAGAAAGAGGTGATCGACTTGTTGGAGAAATATAAAGTGGCTTTTCATAAGTCGTCCACATATCGGCCGCAAACCAACTTAGCTATTGAGGCCGCTAACAAGAACATCAAGCACATTCTACAAAAGATGGTGGAAACCTACAGGGACTGGCCAGATAAGCTGCCATTTGCTCTTTGGGGCTACAGAACATCAATTCGAACATCTACTGGGGCAACTTCGTATTCTCTGGTTTATGGGATGGAGGCTGTTCCACCGATTGAAGTTGAGGTTCCGTCGCTGTGGGTTATGGCTAAGTGCTAGATAGCAGAAGCGGATTGGCAGCAGAACAGGTTCGAAGAACTAATGTTGTTCAACGAGAGGAGGCTGAAAGCACTGTACCATGTCCAAGGTTATCAATGTAAGATTGCCAGGGCTTTCAACAAAAAAGTTAAGTCTAGGAATCTGAAAGAAAGGGATTTGGTGCTCAAAGACAACCGAGCTCACATCTATGACCCTAGGGGCATGTTCAGACCTAATTGGACTGGTCCTTACATCATCAAATTAATTTGGTCGGGTGAAGCTATCATTCTTATGGACCTAGATGGCCTTGAATTCTCCCAACCAATCAATATGGACAAGTTGAAGAAATACTACCCTTGAGAGGCTAGCTAGCCTGCAAACCTGAAAGGGCGACCTAGGCAAAAGTTAGAGCACAAAAAATTTGAAATAAGAAAAACTGAGCTCACAAGGTTGAAAACCCAGAAAGAGCAGCCTTGGAAAAAGTTATAGCGCAAAATGAGAGTGTCAATACTCGAGTGAACTCGCACCGAACTACATAAGGCTTGATTCCCATCTATGGGATACGTAGGCAACTTCATTCTGAAGTCCATCCATAAACACTTCCAAATCAACTGTGTCCATGTGATTGTTTTGGTTATCTTTGTCTTTTCTGCATCCAAGAGTACGATTGTGATCTTTGCTATTAGAGCTGGTTACAGTATAGTGCAGTGCTCTTCAGACAAGGGGCAACTTTCCAATTATTGGATTCAGGGTTGTACATCTCAAGGATAGATTCCGGGTGTGTCCAGTTGTGATCCTTATCGAAAATGGTTTTAAAAAGTTTTAATAATAGTTGATTTTGTTTGAATTAATCTTTTTACAACTTAGACCATTTTTGGACTAAAAGGAAAATTTTCAATACCCACAACCTTCAATTTCATTGATTTCAATACAGAGTTCTCCAACTCTTGATATAAATTGAAGTTTCTTTTTATTACATTTAAAAGGAAAACTTGAAAGTACAGATTAAAGCAATAAACTTGGGGCATAGTTGAGTCAGGTGTTCCTGTGTCCCCTCCTAGAGCTTGTGGAAGCTTCAAATGCCAAAGTAGGCTCGGTTTGTGCCTCATCTTCAAGCCAAGCTATGCATTCGCCAGAAAGGGCGTAACTGAAATTGAGAGCAAGAACCAGAAGTTCTCTTGTCCTCCATGCAGTGGGGTATCGAGCTAGTTGTGAACCTTGGATCAGAAATGAAGCTGGGTACTTTATCCCTTCTTCTGGGCAAGTTTGGTTGTGTACGAACTGATGCCTGAACCAGAATGGAAAGTAGAAGACACAATGCGTTAAACCAATCAATTGAATGCCAGGTTGGAGAGACATGTTGTAGCTCATCTCAGGCAGATCAAACCAGGGGCAACGCCAAGCAATGTTAACAGCAGACCTGTTGCACATCCAATGGCACCGCCATCTCTCGTTCGGGAAATCGACAAGCCGTTAGTGAAAAAAATAGCCGTGTGTTAAATATGTAGGGCAAGCGTCCACTATTTTCAACCTATCCATGAGCCATATCTAGAGAGGGATGAAAAATAAGAGAGATTAAAGAATAGAGTGGTGTATGTGGAGAGAAAAGTAAGAAAGGGTACTGAGAGAAAAACAGAGCCTGAGGGCCGAGTGGTCTGAGAAACACATGTGAGAAGGGTAGGAAACATTACCTGTAAGAGTAGTGGACTTCCTGCAAACCTGGTCCCTTCCCGGCGAAGGAAAGCATCCAAGCCCATCAAAGTCTCGGCTAATGCTAAGCCAATGCAGCTCTTACCCTCTTTCAAGCCTTGGGCCACTTTGATCAAGCGAATGCTAGACCCTCCGGTTAGGGCAAGCAGAAATAAGCCAACATGCACAAGCAGAGGGCATGTTGCCGAAAACCTTGCCAGAGACAATCGCCGCGGTCGCCAGTGTTAGAAAATCGATGAATCAAGCTGGGAATATCCAACTCCCCGTTGTGGACCAAGGATCGGGCATCGTGTAAAGTAAGCCCACACATCTGTCCTAAAGCTTGGATATGGCCAAAACGGGACTAGGGTAAGATTTCCTCGTTACGCCTGGATTCCATCAAAGCTTGGAATTCTTCGATTGTAGGGCACATCTCTTGCCCCCCGAAGCTAAACACATGTGTAACCAGGTTCCAACATCTAGTCGCGGCATGGAGGAACGGAAAACACAGTGGAGTACGACTTAGCAGGAATAGTGCATTTATCCTGAAACCTCAAAATTTTAACTTTTTCGAGCCATCTAAAGTTGCAATCCAAGTCGAGAGTTTTTCAGCAAAGAATGGCTCCATTTGTGGCAAAAATAGAGCTGAATTGAAGAAACCACAAAGCTGAAGTTTTTGTAGAAGATAAGGTGTTGAGTGGAAGATAAATGGCAGCAATCTAGAGATTCCTTACACTGGTGGCCAACCGGCCAGTGTTGGTGTCCGACCGGCCACTTTTGTAGCCGACCGACTAGTACTAGTTGCCGACAACCATTTTTGATGGTCGACAGCATCTGTTTATGGCCGGTGGCCTCCTATTTTTCCCTCTGGTCCATCCATGTGTTGAAAGTGCTAAGAACCTGTGTTTTGTTCCACTCTTGGTGCATTTCTTCTATCTATGTTTAAGAATTTTGTCGAATTGCTTATCGAGTTGTTGATTTGCTTATCGAGTTGTATTTGTTTTGATTGTCGAGTTGTTGTTTTGTTCATTGAGTTGTTTTGCTCTGTTTGTTATGTGTTGGTTGGTTCATTACCTAATTAAGCAGTTGCCAATACAATATTCAATTTCCATCAATCCTGTTTTCATGAAAAATGGTGCGATGTGATGAATGCTCAGAATGCAAAATATAACACTTTTTAATCAAAAGTTGTTTTCATTCTGATCATGGTTTCTTTTTTACAAAAAGAGTACAAGTTTTTAAGAAAATAAAGCAGCCTAAGGTTGTACAATGTGCTAACACTACTAGCAAAAACAAAACTAAGTAAAAACATTTGAATCGGCGCAGCCATCTCAGGATCGAAAGGCCCTCTTTGTCCTCTTCCTCAACAGGGCAGATTCAGAGCTATCACCATTGGCGCCACTGTTTGAATCTAAGCAGGAGCCTACTCCAAACCTGCCTCCGCTCCCCTCCTCGGAGCGATCCTCCGCATCGCCACCGCCTCGTAACTCGAGGCCGAGCTTGCCACCTCCACCTCAGATGACTCGATCATGGGCTCGTTGGCTCCTCGTCCTCATCTGTCTCATCATCATCCGGGATAGGCTCTGGTGGGCCGCTCTGGTCATGAGTATGTTTAGCTCGGCCTCGACTGTGCATCGGAGTCCCTCGTCTCTCTCCTCACACGGCTCCCATGCGTTAATGTGGCATCCTAAAAGGGACCTAAAAAGGACAGTTTGTCAAATGCATCAGTTATGGTATATATTGGATGCAAAGATGATTGTAGTGTTGTATTCAGTGTGTGGGAGTAATGTATCAATGTAGTGTTGTTAATGTAATGTATTCAAATTAGTATGAAGCAGATTGCAGTTGAAATGCTAATGTATCAGCAAAAAATTTCATGACATGAAGTGCAAACAGAAGGAAACTTACCGGAATCCTGTAGAGACTGAGTAGGTTCATGCTCGTTTGAACCATCTCCATTAGAGAAGCTGCTAGCTCGAGAGCCTGCTCGATGTACTTTATGGATGCCTGTGAATGTATCGAGATGATCAGCGGTCTATAAAGCATAAGCTGAAATGAATTGAATGTGTAAATTGTAAAGTATAGTACATACTGGAGTCGGGCCTCAAACTCCGACAAGCTCGTGACCAGCTGGTGCTGGCTCAATGGGAGTCTGGTAAGCCTCCCCTGTGGGTCGCCAACAAGTCAGTGTAGTAGGCAGCTTTGGCCATCCGACCCTCTGCCTCGTCTGAGAACCTCTCCTGCTATGAGCCCGGGACGCCCTGGATCCTCCCGCTCTCTCTCCTACAGCTGGAGCTCTAATATAGTGATTCCGATTTTCTTCAATTATTTATCATGTTTAGAACTCGGTTCCGTAAGTGTTGTTGTTGTCTTATTGTTGTTTCCATCCTTAATTCCTTGTATTTGAGTTGTGGGATGTGTTGGTTGGACTTGGGACAGGTTGGTTGTGAGTTGAAATAATTGGTGGCTGTCCAGATTTTAGTTTCTTCGCTCGAGCGAGGCTTTTGTCACTTGAGTGAGCTTTGGATTTTAGTTCCTTCGCTCGAGCTAGGGTTCTTTCGCTCGAGCGAGATTTGTGTGGTGTGTCTCTTCGCTCAAGCGAGCATTCTTGCGCTTGAGCGTGCGTCTGCGTCTTGGAAAAACCTGAAGGTTGGTATTCTTCGCTCGAGCGAGGATTTTGTAGCTCAAGCAAGCGAGCTCTATGTTTTGTGTTCCTTCACTCGAGCGAGAACTCTTGCACTCGAGCGTGCGTCTGGGTTGTAGACCTGAAGTTTCTTTTTTTTTGCTCAAGCGACGCTTCTTACACTTGAGCGAGGTCCGTTTGTGTCTGGTCGCTCGAGCAACCACTCCCTTGCTCGAGCGAGCCCTGTATATATCAGTTCGCAACGGCGGGTTTATACATCACTTTTTCATCTCCTTTTCTTCTCAAACCCTAGATCTGATAGCCTTTCTCTCTACATAGACTCTCTCTCTACACATACACCTTGTTCTAGTGGTTCTCTACTCTAGTCCCTTTGTATAAAAGTTAAAGTTTGGTTTGGGCTACGTTTTGATCCGAAAAATCTTGGATTTAAAGCATTTTCAAGTTTCTTCATCTTCTCCTTTGGGCTCTTAACTTGGAGGTAGGGATAATCTACTCATTTTTATGAGTTTTAACATAAATGTTAGGCATTTGTATAAATGTAGAGATTTTGGAAAGTTAGAGTTTGATTTAAGATTATAAAAGAGGAGTTTCTTAGCTTTGGACTCTATTGTGAATATGAGGTTTTGAAATGGGGTTATTGGTGTACAATTGATAAAATTGAGCCTTAGAAGTGTTATTTGAGAAAGAGGGGAAAATGCCCTAATTGGGATTAAATGAATTATTTGTCAAAATAATGAAATTGACTTTGGGGATATATAATTGAGTTGGAAATGATGAAATTGGGGGAAAATGTAATTAATTGGTATAGTTGGATTGAAAACCGCTTACCTATGGAGAATGTGTTAATTTATCTGTTTGATAAATTTAATTATCTGTTTAGAAATAATTGTTTTGGGCTATCGGTGGAGGATAGCCATGATTGTTGTAGAACTGCATGATGATTAGGTAAATTGAAACTAATCAATTGAATTATGTCATTGAATATGACGGTTGGATTAACACATTGAATATGTATTTTAATTGATCATTGTATATGATAAAGTGTTTAAATACATTGCATATGTATTTTGTTTGGGAGGATAAAGGGGATGTACTCCATGGTTTGGGAGGAGATACGAGATGTACTCCATGGTTTGGGAGGAGATATGGGATGTACTCCATGGTTTGAGAGGAGATAGGGGATGGACTCCATTAATAACTAAGTTGGCCGGAGTGTCCAGGGTGAAAGTCCCGAAATCTTAAATACGTTTGAACGATGTTGATGATTGAAATGTTAATAATATGAGTTATTGTAGACCACCCGAACTTCCTCCGCGCGCCTCCCTTTTCGGAGAGGGCGCGGATTTGGGTTCTAGCTACTACAGTTCAGACTCCTGTCACGGTTCTGAATCTAATCTCACAAAGTGCAATGTAAGACTGATAAATCACCAAAGAGTCCAAATCCGACAAATCATTTTGAAAAACTGATTTTAATCAAAAAGCACCAAACATGGACTGCTTTGCCAGATTACAAAGTCGCCACCTAAATATTTTATTTTGGGAAAATTTAGGAAACCCTGACTCGTGCTAAAGGCCACGTGTCCACCATCACCAAAGTTACCTCGGCTCGAGAACTTAAGTACGAGAGAGGAAGGTCCTGAAATGAGCACCCCCGCTCGCCCGATCAAAGGATCGGCCTTTACTAACATGATATGTTGTTTTATAAACCTCATGTGTTCTTATCCGGTTATTAGCTATCTTACTATGTGATGCGCACAACATACAAATATAGACTAGATCACTTAAATTGGAACAAAACAATTCAATGTTTGCTTTCGAAAATGATTTGAATTTGCCACCCTCAAGTGGGCTTAGAAATGCAGATTTGCCACCAAACAAGGTGGGCGTAAAACATAATGATTTACCACTCCAAGTGGGCTTAAAACTCACATTTGATGAATTGTCCCAATTCAGGAAATCAAGCCTCCACCCACAGGCCTTCATGCAGTTAATCACTTAAGCAAATAGCCTTATGGCAAGCATGCTTTATCATGGCAACACTTACACTCATGCAAGGATGCTAAAGCGTAAAGACTCACAGTGTACTCCAAGCCAAAACAAAAGCTAGTTAGAAAACAATGCATGATCCTAACTATGTGAGATGCCTAATGCAATACATGCAAAAAAGCAACTAAAATAGGCTCGGCTACCTAAGATGGCATATGAAATGCAACAATTGATAACATGCTTTGAAACACGTATTCAAGTAAGCGTATTGAAATACGATGCAGTTTGAATGATGCGCCGAGCCTAATGCATGCAATACAAATGAATGATGCACGCATGCAAGCATAAGGATGCTAATCAAAACATGTCCTAAACTAACCATCGAAAACTGATAAGTAAAAGGGAGAAAGAAGTGGGGTTGGAAGACATGCACACACACACGCACCCTTATTACAACATTGTGCCCTCTCGGAGGAGGGTCTGAATGAAAGCTAAGCTATTCTAAGCTAAGCTACTTAACTAATCTAAATTAAGCTAATTAGACTAATTATTACACAACAAAATGAATAACTAGTAAACTACTTACTAATTATTACAACACTTAATTAATTAACAAACTAATTAATTAAACTATCAATTTAAGCTAACTGACAAGTAAAGCTAATTACAAATCATACTACCTCAGCTCTGTTCCAAGAGGTTGAAGATGCATGCTCGGTTGGCGTTCGCTCGGAAATCCATTACCATGTTGTCAATTGCCTCTATTTGCACTTGCCTTGGTCTCTTGAAATTGTGCCAACCTCCAGACTACCTTTACTTCAACACAGGGATCTGCTGGTGAGCTGCCAGCCAAAAAAAGTGGCTTCCAGCCACTAAAACTGGCCGCCAGCCACTAAAACTGACCGATCGGCTAGTAAAACTGGTGGTTGGCTAGTTGCTTCTGCAAGCTTCTAGTTTTGCAGCAACAGAGAACAATAGAGGCACAACAATGTATTTCTAAGACAATGTGTGTACTACCACACTCCTTATCATGTCTCAAGCTCAAAGGAGTGTGGCACTTAGTTCTCAAGCCACCAACCAAGCACCTCAATGCATGATGGCCGAGGACCAAGCTTACACCATGTTGATGAATGCACAGACAACACACAAGAGAGCCTCCACCCTATCATGCTTGATCAAGAGTGTTAGCAACCAAGAAACGCAACACGTTTCATCACTTTGAGTATGAAATGTGCCACATTCCTTGTGTTTAGATTAATGTCTGATCCAAACACATGCAATGCAACACACATACTCATCTTTCAATGCTAAAGTGGCATGCACAAGACTCTATCATGTAATGCAATGCATGCAAGACATGTTAAGGGGCCAAGAGCATTAAAGCTAGTAAAGAGCATTACATAAGAGGCATGCATTATCGATCTCAAATGGTCAAACTAGCTATGGATAGACCTAAGATACTCCAAAACAGTGGCCAAAACACACTAAAACTTAGGCACAAATAAACAAGAAATGCATGCTCATTCATTTGCTCGCAAGTAAGGCACAAAGCTTAACTTTCAAACACATTGAAAGAGTGATATATATGAGAGTATGACAGAAGTACAAGCACTGAAATCATATACCAAATGATGACATATCATGCAAACAACACAAGTATAGCATGTTAGGGTCTTTAGAACTCAAAGCTAGTCAAGGGCTTTGCACAAAAGGCATGCAATACAATGCACAAACAACTAAACCAGCCCAAAACAGAGCTATATCATGCCAAAACAATAGCCTAAATATGCTGAAATTAAGGCATAGAACACAAGGAAAGCATGCTTATTTGATGGCCCGCAAACAAGGCGTGAAGACTCAACTCTCAAACACAATAAAAGAGTGATATATGTGAGAGTGAGACAATGATATATGCTCCAAATTTACATGCCAAATGATGACATATCATGCAAACATCACAAATAAGGCATGTTAGGGGCTTTAAAACACAAGACTAGCAAGGCCAACTATACTATAGCTATACAAAGCATGAACCACATGGCCAAAACCATTCAAAACAGTCCTAAAGCATACTAAATCAAAGCCAAAAACATGCTGGAGTGGAGCATACACATGCTAGAATGAGAGGCATGAAGCATGTTAGGCCAACAAGTAGGATTGCACTACAAGTGTAAGATGCAAGAAACCAATGACCAAACCAACCAGAAACAGAGTTATGATAGATCCACAAAGTCACAGAAACATGCTTGGACTAAGCTTCAAAAGGGAGAAACACATGCTCATGTATTAGGCCACCAATACTAGCAAACAAGAATACAAGGAGAGGGGATCACCCTCTCCTATTTTGGATCATAAGAACAACTTTTTACCACTAAAATTCCTCCGAGTTTCAGTGGTTAAAAGGCCAAGCAAAGAGTGATTCAAAAGCTTAGAGGGGTGGCTCAAGAGGCTTAACAAGCCAAAGAGCAAAAGAGGGGAACCACCCCCCTAACCACACAAGGCTCAAACCAATATTTTAAACCCTTAAAAATAGAGTTATTAAGAGGCTAAAACTAGCCTTAAAGTAGCATGCAAAGGTGACAAAGCTCTTAATCAAAACAAAGCTTAAAAGGGACAAGTGTCTTACCCCTGAAGAAAAACAACAAGACAGCAACTTCAGCAACAATTTTGAGCCAAAACCAAGTCTAAGACCTCAAAACAAGCTCCAAGGGACCTCAGCTCCAAAGTGAAGGTGTTTGAGTAGCTGTTTGTGTGCAAAAGTGTGAAGAAACAACACTTTAAGGCTCAATATAGCACAATATAGAGAGAGAGGGAGAATTCTAGAGAGAGAGGGAGATTTTTGCTCTGAAAAATTTGAACCCTCAAATAGGGGAGGAAGCTCCCCTTATATATGCAATGCAAGCCAAAAGGCTTGCTCAATCCCTCCATACACGTGTATGGAGGATGAGTTTAGTGAGCCACAGCTAGCTCAAAAGATCTAAAAATATCTAAAAAGGAGAAAAAATGGCTGCCAGCCAGTTAAGTGGCCGGCTGGCCACTCCAACTAGCTGGTTAACCACTCCAACTAGCTGGCAAGGAGAAAAAGTGGCTGGCAACTGCCAAAAGTGGCTGACATGGCCCCGTTCTCTTTCAACCAAGAGGCACCAAGGTTTGGCCTAAAAATAAAGCCAAAACACAGAGGGCTTAGAGGCTCAAAGACAAGGCGCTCAGCCGAGACCTTCGGGCGCTCGAAACAAGCACAAACATGCGGTGCGCAAACGATAACGTCTGAGTCTTAAGGTCAGTCAAAAATGGGGTGTCTACAGTTGTAGTCTCATTTTAAATTGTTGATGAACTGAAGTGTTATTTTCATGAGTGTAGTCTCATTTGAATTACTTGGATAGATGAACTATGTCAATAATGTGAATTGGAAATAGAAATGAAATTAGGTTGAAAGATGAATATCAATGTTGATGGATCATAAAAATGGTGTATGTTGATGTACATGTGTTGAACACTTATTAGATGCTAATGTTTTAGTTATTTCTCATATTTGGTTTAGCATATCTCTACTGGGCTTTGGCTCACCCTTCTTGGGACACCATTTTTAGGTACAGGGGACATGCCACCTCCAAGGTCTTAGCTTGGGAAGTTTAGGAGTTGAAGGCTCTGTTTTCTGTTATTTTGTTTTGTTGTTTAAATGTAAATTCAGGCCAAGGGCCTTATGTGTAAAGAGTTAGAACTCTTCTTTTGTTATATCCAAGTTATACTTGGAAAGATGTAAGCCCGTAGGGCATTCTATTATTTTTGTAAACATTTGGAACGTATATGAAATGCCCTTTTGTAATATTAACTCTGATGTATGTATGGAAATGTGATTCTCTATCATGAATATAGAACTATTAAATGACAGGTTTGTGTATTATTTTGAGGGCGTGACATCTAACTCTCTCACCTCCGCGGGCGCCAGTCAAGGGCAGTATAAGGTATGTCTAGATGAAGGCAGTGTAATCGCCCTCAAGCCTGAAGAAGTCAGTGTCCCAACCTCTGATGAAATTGATCATCTCCTGCATGGTGTACCTCTCTGTGATCCTCATATATGTGGGAGCCGGCATTGGAACTATCGACTCTGGCAAGCCGAGGCTCTGGCGCAAGAATCGCTCCCCTAAGAACCACGCTCGACAAACCGGGGCCTCGAGTAAGATCTGGAATCAAGAAGCCTCCCGAGCACCAGCAAACTAACCTCTGACCCTGTCAGGCATCACTGCCTACGGCTGCTAGGTGATCTGCAAATAGTGAATATACAGATTGTTAGCTGCCATTAGAGATGCAATATCAAGTAGAGCTGAAATGACTGTAAGGTTTGAGTTACCTCTATTGCGGTCACGGTGTCGAAGAATCGACGGAAAAATGAGAACGACTCTCGAGGCCCTCCGCTGGCATCTCCCGTCGTACCTGTGCGAGTACGGCATAACAAGTGGTATCTCCATGTCTGGCTCTGGGGCGAGCCTTGGAAAATAGGCGTACAGCCATATCTGTAGAAGGCAGAAAGATAACAATGAGTATATATCAGATGAATACAGATAATGTAATGCAGAAAGTGGATAGTGTGTGTAGTGTACAGATAATGTAATACAAAAAGCGGACAATGTGTGCAGTGTACAGATAATGTAAAGTAGAAAACAGATTGTATGCAGTGCAATGTACGGTGTGTGTAGTATACAGGAAATGCGAAGCAGAAATGTAAAGTAGAAGGGTAGGACGTACCTCTCAGGCCCTCCAGTAGCCTCCTAGCAGAATCTCGCTCCAGTGAGAGGTGGAGCTCATATACCTGTGTCGGACGCGAAACAGGTCCACAAGGGCGCTCATGAGGTAGAGCCCGACGGTGTTTGCCCGGTCGGCGAACATAATAGTGCCAAATAGAAACATAAGGAAGCCCTGGGTACTCGGTCTCCTCGCGGGTCATCGGCATCGTCCCTCTAAAATGATCAGTGAGCCATGTATATTGCACCATCCCTGATTGAGAGATGGGTGGGCAAATCCCTAGCAGGTAGATCTGAGCGGCCTTTTACTCGCTCATGTCTGTGTCGTAAGGACTCGGATGACCCCCTACCGCTATGCCGGTGAGCATTGAGAAGTCAAATGGAGTCATCGTCATCTCCCCTGCTGTAGTGAAGTGAAGGGAATCAGTGGTATCCCACCACCTCTCTACTAAAGCGCCCAGTAGAGGCCGGCTCGCAATGAGATGAGAGAGCCCCATACAAAATGCACCGAAGCTGGCCTCGTCGATAATGTGACAGACGGCGTCGGGAAGCTCCATATACCACTCCCTCGTGGAGGTGGTCCCGTATCCATGAATGAGATGTGAATCCCCCTATAAGTAGGACAAACAGATGCAAGGCAGTGTAAGAAATACAGTGCAAGGGTATGTTCAGGACAAACAAATGCAAGGCAGTGTAAGAAGTACAATGCAAGAATGTGTTTGGGATGAACAGATGAAAGATAGTGTGAGCTATACAAGAAATGCAACCTACATTGTGAAAAATAAAGAAAAATGTATACCTTAGAGGCGCCATGGGATAAATGTGACTTCGGCTCGCGTAGCAGGAGGTCCTCCGGTGCACCTCGCGCAAACCCCCTGAACTGGTGGATGCTATCAGGAGATAGCACGTGTACCTCAAGATGATACGTCGCCAGGTCGAACGGTCAAATATTGAGCAGCAATGACTCAAAATCTGGATCCACCTCTATCCCTAGAGGAGCTCTGTCATGTGGGATGTCATTCGCCATCTCGAAGAAAAATGAGAGAATGGTCGAAAATGTGGAAAATGGGCGAGGAATGCCAAAAATCAACAAAAAGTCAACTCTGAGAGAGAAAAAATGGAAGAAAAGGTCAGGGCTCAGAAGAGAGCACTGAAATCAAGGGTAACTCGAGGGAAACAAACCCCGAGTAATGGAAGTCAAGAAGGAAGCACCGAAATCACTTTTTAATCGGTTCAAAACGGAGTGTGCAAAGAGGTTTTAGCGAATCGAACGTTCGTGGAATGTTTGAAAATGCGTATAAAGTGTGGATCGGAAGGAGAAAATGGTCTAGAACAAGAGAAAAAGGATTTTCGGGTTTGAGGTAGTGTGGAAATAGGGTTTGAAGCCCTATATTTAAAGACCCATGGTGAAATGCCAAAAATGCCCCGAATCTGCTATCAGTGGCCAATGACATCATTTTGTGGCTGATGGGTGGCCGGTGGCTTTCCAGAGTGTCTAGCAGGCCTCTGGTGCTCTCCTTGGATGTTGTTCGGTTGTTTTGTGCCTTGATCCCTCAAGAAAGTGCAAGGGAAGTACATTTTTAAAGCTCAGGTGGCCTCTGCGGAAGCTCCGAACTGTGTTTTCAATGTATGGTACTCAACACGACTGAGGTGTATCCTTTTAAATTCTTGCGGCTCCTCCGAGAGGTAGGTTGGAGGTTGCGATCAAGTCATTTTTACCGTGCACCATTTTTGTCATTGTACAAAGGACGTGCCTCTTTGTCATTGTATGGAACATGCCTTTCACTTGAGGTCTTGCATTGTCTCTTATTCGCATAGATGCATGCATCTTGTGTTTCCGCATAGAGCATGCATTTGTTAATCGAGCATGGAGCATGCACGTCCCACGCTTGCATAGAATATGCGCTTCTCACATTCGCATAGAACATGCTGTCAATCTTGCATGGAACATGTATTCTCATCTTGCTGTATCTGTTAAGTCTCTTTCTTATGCAAGCACGATATTGTATGTACGGTTCATTCAAAGCTGATGCAACCAGACAATATTGTATGTATGGTTCATTCAGAGGAACTCCAGGTAAGATCATTCCTATCCTTGGAGCCCCCCTTTTGGTTAGAAACACTTGGGTACGCCCGATGTTTACATCACTCTCTGTTTTGGTTAGAAGTATTAGGTCGTATGCCCGATGTTTATACCTTGCTTTGGTTAGAAGCATTGGGACGTGTACACGATATTTATACCACCCCTTCTTTTGGTTAGAAGCATTAGGACATGTGCCTGATGTTTATACCACCCCTTCTTTTGGTTAGAAGCATTGGGTCGTGTGCCCGATGTTTATACCTTGTTTTGGTTAAAGATACTCGGGTACGCCTGATCTCTATACCACCTCCTTTGGTTAGAAGCGTTTGGAACGTATTCCGATGCTTATACCTTGCTTTGGTTAGAAACATTGGGACGTGTGCCCGATGTTTACACCACCCCTCCGGTTAGAAGCTTTCGGAATAGGTTCCGACGGTTATACCACTTTGTTTTGGTTAGAAACATTGGAACGTGCTCTGATGTTTATACCACCCTCCGGTGTTTGCACCGCTCTTTTTCCCTCTCGCGCGCGACGCGTGAGGATGCTTTGGTTGAATGCATCTTGATGGATTCCAATGCTTATACCACTCTTTGTTTTGGTTGCATAATAGTTGGATGTGTTTCACTTGTTATCGTTGTTCTCTGTGATTCGGAGCCTTAGGATGTGTCCCTAGGTTCACACTGTCTCTCTCTTTGCATATGCCACGCGTTGGGATCTTGTTTCACGCCTCGGGTGTGCCCCGGGGGTTATGTTGTTCTTCACCTTTCCTGTGTGATGCATAGTTAAGGTTGCATAATTTTCTTATATCCTTTCTGCATGAAATGTGGTTTGGTTCATGTTTACTTGCTTATGTACGTGTTTGCTGTAGCGTTTCTTTGCATAACATTTGCATCTAGATGTTTCGTTACAGTCTCATTACATGATCCTAAGTTATGTTCTGCATCGTGCATATCATTTGCATCTTGCCCTAGAACTACGCTGGTTTGATTCCTTGCAAAGGGATATGTAGGCAACCTATGGGCACAACCATTCTTTGTTTTGATTGCTTGTTTGTCTAAGTCTTCGACCTTGTCAAAAATAGGTCGTCTCTGGGCTTTGACATTCACTCCCGTCATTTCATGACTTCCGAGTTCTGTCAAAGAGGGGCAACTGTAGACACTCCATTTTTTACTATCCTTAAGACTTGGATGTCATCGTTTGAACACCCGGTGACTGTGCTCGCTCGTGTTCGCTTTGAGTCCCTGAAGGTCTCGGCTGAGCGTCTTACCTTAGAGCCCCTATTCTTGTCTATTTTGTGCTTGGTTGTGGGCCAAAAGCTTGTTACTTCACTTCTGGAGGAGAGGGTGACCTGTCGGCCATCCCCATAGCTTGCCGACCATGACTTCTGCATGTCGACCACCAGTGGTGGCCGGTTGGCTATGTTGATGGCCGGTCAGCTACATTGATGGCCAGTCGGCCATTGATGATGGCTGACAGCCATTTTTCTCCTTTTTTCAGATATTTCTTTGCCAATTGTGCCAGCTGTTGTTCACTGATGCTCATCTCCATACACGTGTATGGAGGGATGAATACAAGCCTTTAGCTTGATTTTCTATATAAGGGGAGGTCTCTCCACCATTTTAGGAGGTTACACAATTTGGAGCAAATTTCTCCCTCTCTCTCTCTCTCTCTCTCTCTCTCTCTCTCTCTCTCTCTTCTTGTTTTATGCTTGAAATTGAGAATTCTCTACACTTTTGCACTAAGACCCTTAACCAAACACCTTCATCTTGGAGTTGAGGTCCTTTGAGGCTTGGTTTGAGCTTCTAAGGGTGGTTTGAGCTCAGAATTGTGGATGTTTAGTGCTGTGCTTCAAAGGTATAAGGCTTACCTCATTTAAGCTTTGTTTTAGTTGCTTGCTTCGCCATCTTTTTATACTATTTTGACCTGGTTTTTCAACCATAAAAAACTCTGTTTTTAAGGTTTCAAAATGGTGGTTTAAGTCTTGGTGAGTTAGGGGGTTGTCTCATCCTTTTGCTCTTTGGCTTGTGAAGCCTTTTGTGCCATTTCTTACCACCTTTAAATCAAACTTTTTGGGCCTTTAAACCATAGAAATTCAGAGTTATTTTAGTGGTAAAAAGTATGTTTTGAAGTCCAAAAATGGAGGGGTTAGCCTCCACTCCTTGTATCTTGCTTCCATGCCTAGTTAGCTTCACATATTAGCTTGATTTTGTAGCTTGTGTTAGCCTAGTTCAAGCATGTTTTAGGCTCTGTTTTTGCATGTTTCAACTCTGTTTTGGGTTGGCTTGAGCATTTGTTGCTTGCTTTTTGTACTTGTAGTGCAATAGTGCTTACTAGTCTAGCATGCCTAATGGTTTGGCCTATTTTTGTAGCTTGTGTTAGCTTAACTTTAGCATGTTTTAGTTACTATTTTGGCCTACTTTAACTCTGTTTTGGGCTAGTTAAGTCCTTGGAGGCATGTGTTGCATGGCTATAGTGTAATGGTCTTCACTAACTCATTGTTTTGAGGCTTTAAGCATGAAGTGTTTGAGTGGCTTGCATGTTATAGCATCATTTTACATATGACTTCAGTGTATATAGCTCTGTCAGACTCTCACATATTTCACTCTTTCGTTACTTTTGAGAGTTGTGTTTTGAGTCTTGTTTGCAAGCTAACATGTGAGCTTGTTTTTCTAGCCTTTTGTGCCTCAATCTCAGCATGTTTTAGCCACTGATTTGGCATGTTTTAACTCTATTCAGAGCTGGTTTGGTTAGTTGAGCTTTGTGTTGCATGCTTATAGTGTTGTGATCTTCACTAGCTTAATGTTTTAGGCTCTTAGCATGTCTTGCATGTGTTGCTTGCATGATTTAGTGTCCTTTTACATGCCATTTTAGCACTGAAATATCTACAACCTCCCTCTATTCTTCACTTTTTACTTTGTTTTGAAAGTGGTCTTGAGCCCCTTGTTGGCTTGAGTGCGAAATTGAGGCTCTCAAGCCTAATGGTTTTAATCCTCTCTTGAAGGTTTCTACTAACCGACAGCATGAGGCCTCTTTCATGCTCAAGGTACTTGTGGTTTAAGCCCTCTTTCCAATTAGAGAACTCTCACTTTGGACTTAATTGGTTAAAGGACTAATCGGTAATGTAAAATGTGTAAATAAAATGAACCAAGTAAAACTTGAGCAAGAAAAGCATATTTGTGTTGCATTGCATGTGTTTGGATCGGATGTTAATCTAAACAGAAGAAAAATGGGACGTTTCATACACAAAGTGATGAAACGTGCCACTTTTCTTGGTCACCGACACCCTTGATCATGCGTGATACGGTGGTGGTCCTTTGAGTCTTATTTGTGCATTTATTGCCCTAGTACAAGCTTGGTTCTTTGGCCATCATGCATAGAAAATGCTTGGTTGATGGCTTGAGAGCCAAGAGCTACACTCATTTAAGCTTGAGAAATGATAAGAAGTGTAGTTGTACACACATTCCTTGAAAATGCTTTGTTTTGCCTCTGTTGCTCTCTGTTGCCGCAAAAGCAGAAGTCCAGAAAATGGGGTTGGCCGACTGGCCACTTGAAGTAGCCAACCGGCCATTTAAGGTGGCCGACAGCCACTTTTTGTAACTGACCGGCCACCAATGAATTTTTTTTCAAGTGTGTTCCTGTGTTGGAGCAGAGGCAATCTAGAAGTTGGTGCAATTTTCCAAGGTCAAATGAATGCAAATAGAGGCATCCGATGGCAAGGCAAGAGCATTTTCGGGAGGAAGCAACCAAGCATGCATGCATCCCTCATCCCTCGAGGCCGTTTAAATTGCTTTACTAGTTAGTTAGCGTAGCTAATCATTCAATTCATTTTGTAATATTTTAATTAGCTTAGCATAGCTAGTTATTCAATTATGTTGTAATAATTAATTAGCTAGAATAGTTAATTTGTTCGTTTTGTAATAATTAACTTAGCTTAGTCTAGCTTAGCTTATTTATTCGGACCCTCCTTCGCGAGGGTGCAATGTTGTAATAAGCGTGTGTGTGTGTGCGTGTGTGCGTGTGTGTGTGCATGTCTTCCTACCCCACGTCTTTCTCCCTTTTATTTATCCGCTTTTAATGGTTAGATTAGGGATCATGTTTCGATTAGCATATATTATGCTTGCATGTTTGCATCAATCATTTGTCTTGCATGCACCGAGGCTCGGCGCATCATTCAAACTATATTGTTTATTCAATACACTTCCTTGAATACGTGTTTCAAATCATGCTATCAAAGTGTTGCAAATACCATGATTAGGTAGCCGAGCCTATTGCATTATTGCATATATTGCATTAGGCATCTTAGCATAGTTAGGATCATGCATATTTCTAACTAGCTTTTGTTTTGGCTTGGAGTACTCAGTAAGATTTACGCTTTAGCACGCTTGCATGAGTGTGAGTGTTGCCATGTTTCACATGCTTGCCATAAGGCTATTTGCTTATGTGATTAATTGATTGCATGCCTGTGGATGAAGGCTTGGTTGCTTGAATTAGAACAATTTGGTGATTGTGAGTTTTAAGCCCACTTTGCGAAGTGGCAAATCATGTTTTAAGCCCACTCGAGGGTGGTAAATCCGTGTTTTAGCCTGCTTAGGGGTGGCAAATTCAAACCATTTTCGAAAACAAACATGAGTTGAATTTGTTCCAATTCTTGTAAGGTTTATAAAACAACATATCATGATTAGTAGAGGCCGGTCTTTGATCAGGCGGGCGGGGGTGCTCATTTCAGGACCTTCCTTTCTCGTACCTAGGTTCCTGAGCCATGGTAACTTTGGTGATGACGGACACGTGGCCTTTGGCACGAGTCAGGGTTTCCTAAATTTTTCAAAAATAAAATATTTAGGTGGCAACTCTGTAATCTGGAAAAGCAGTTCAGTTTTGGCATTATTTGATTCAAAATCTGATTTTCCAAAATGATTTGCCGGATTGGACTCTTTGGTGTTTTTCAGTTTCACATTGCACTTTGTGAGATTATATTCAGAACCGTGACAAGTGTCCGAACTGTGGGACTAATTCAAGCTCTCCGAAAGGGGGGCGCGAAGAAAGTCCAGTCCACATAGAGGCGTCAACTCGAACCCTTGTTTTGTCAAGCCAGCTATTGTAACTCATTGCGAGGTTCCGAACTAGCATGTGTCAAGGCTTTCTGGGTGATTCAAGTTCACTCTTTTGAGTTTGTTAAGTGAAAAGAATGTTTTAAGACTGTTTTTGATGATGGGATTAATTCCCTAACTCGTATTTTGTCTTGTATTTATGTGTTTATGGGCATAAATGGCTATGTATATGAAAGTTTATTTCCATTCAGGTCCTTCAAGTTCGTTGGACATTATCTTATTATTGATTGGCTTCCGCCAGCCCCTTCATATTATATTATTGTCATTATTGTTCAGCAGGCCTTTGGTAATCATGGATTACTAGCTTGCCTGACGCTAAACCTATAAGTGGGTTTGGGTCATGAAAATAGAGCCTCAAGCATTTTTTCTATGAGTATATATATTTTTTAAAATTTTATTTTTTATACCTAATATTCCCACATCCTTATTCAATAAACATGGAGCATTGTTCGAAAAAATTGGCCCTAATTTCATTGCCGCTGCCCCAACCCTAGTTCTCTTCTCACTCATTCTCTCTCTCGTTATGGCGCCTACGATGACAACACTGCATGGGAGAAACTCCCTCCGGCATCCAAGTAACCATTTTTCTCTCTTCTCTCCCTCTCTCCTCAATCTCTAGCTTGTGCGACTACTACCTGTTATTATCGCAGCTCTCCCTCTTCATCTTGGTGCGACTAATGTCCCATTACTACTGGTGAGAGCTCTCCCGCTTATCTTCCTAACTCATCTCACTCCTAGAGATGTGCTAGAAACGATGATACCCTTAGATCAGGGCGGGCAGTGGAATCGTCACCGAATGTCCACGCGCCACCGCTTTGCCGACCCTACTTTTCGGCCGCCGCAATAAAGCTACATTCGGATGCTACTCCTCTTCATCTACTGGTACAACTTTTCACTTGTATATAGCATAGATTTATAGATTTGCAGTTTTTTGTAGGATAAAGATGCGAAAAAAAAGGTGTTCATATGTGTATTATTTGTTCGAATTTATGCCAAATCAACAGATTTGAGTTTCAAATAATGAGAATTTATCTCCAATGATTTCAATTGCAAATACGCCACATATACTTATTTAAATGCCATAGAGTTTTTGTTTTTGATTGCCAGGCTTAATTGCTTTAGGAGTTGGAATTGTATTATTTAAAGTTTGCTTCTGTATGTATGTATGTATGTATGTAGACGAGGCTGGAACATGAAGAGTGATACTATAATTATTATAAAAATGTTTGATGGCTTTTATTTTGAATAAGTGACATGTTGATGGTCAGTGAGATTTTGATGGTCTGGTTTATTTGACACTATTTAGTATCAAATGCAAATGAGGATAAGGAAGTTTGTGTAACCAAAAGACCAAAAGTTAGTTAGGAATGATAATTGTTACAGCTTACTATATTGTTAATTAGAATGTGGTTAGTAGTTGTTAGGTTAGGTTAGTTTAGTTAGGATACAACCTATGTATATATACTGTTACATTCAAAAATGAAGTCATAAACTTTTGTAACTATCACGAGATTTCATTTGTGAATACCGGTACTAATTATTAATGAAAACCTTGCTTTGTGCTTTTGAAAATGTAGACCATGTGTCATTTATCAATGATGTAGTTGTAACTCAACCAATCGGAACGTTTGCCTCATCTTTTGAAAATGCTTCAGGTGAAAGGTAAGGTGTTGAATGAACTCCCTAATACTTAAATTGTGAGGTGGAAACATTGCATTGACATGTTTCAAATGAAGATAGTTTTATTTTAAATAGATAAAAAGTCATGAAAACAACCTAGAAAGCAATTGATATACTTTGATTCCTCAACTCAATTAGTTGTACCTCTAGAGTCATGTATCCCTCATACTAAGAGCAAAATAGAAAATGTAAAATGTGGTGACCCCGATCCAAGAGCCAAGACCCCAGAGATGTGCCAGAGACAATGATGTCCTCAAATCAGATCAAATCTACTGTGTTTAGGGTTTTTATTTTTTGTCAATTTACGCTTTTAGGTTTTTTCGATTTCTTCATGTTTTTGCTTGTTTGTTGTTATTTTGTATATTATGGTTCTATATCTTTGGTTTGATCTTGTTTTTCTTCTTCTCTTTACTTCTTCATTGTTAATTTGTGTACTTTGTTCTGTTCTTTGCATTCTATACATATGTTTCAATTGCATTGCTTAGTTATTTTGTATTTTTTTTCTTTGCAAAAAAACTCAAAAATCATGCTTTGTATAGAGAAGCCAGTTGAAGTGTACGATACTTTTTTCTTCTCCTTTGTTTTTGTTACATTAATTTTTTTGGCTACATCAACATAACTTGTGTGTTTTATAGCCTTTGTTCATTTAGGTTTCAAAGTTGTTGGTAGCAGAGCTCTAAGCAAAGTAGTTATTTATTTATTTTTAATAAATTTGTTGACCATTATTTTTTTATCGAGATATCTTGATCATTATTAAAATGCTTCAAAATGCTATAAATTTTGAGTTCAGGATGATGAAATTCTATGATATTTAGGGGTATTTCATATCTATCTCGATATATTAGAAGCAAGAAATACATACAAAC